>JAJHSJ010000010.1:5624517-5681661 GCA_021015155.1 Magnolia officinalis
GATCTTCTCGGACTCCTTCCACCGATGCGATATAGAGCTCCAAGGGGTGAATTTGAACAATTGAAATGAAACTTGGATGGTGGAGATGGGAGATAGAAAGTGGGCCACATAAAGCTCTCTCATGGAGCTTGGACGTTGGAGTTTTCTCCTCTCCTTAGGGTTGCTTGAAAATGGAGAGAGAATGAGAGAGAGAGAGAGAGAGAGAGAGAGGAGATGGGAGAGAGGGATGGGTGTTTGTACTTGACATGATGGGATAAAGTACTTGACATTTGATGTGATTGATGCGACATTCTCTTGGGTTTGAAAATGTGCGGTGTTTTCCTCGAACTGAACGCGGGCCCACATCTCCTGGGCCGGGTATTACCTCGGTGCGTGGGACGCGACATCACAACCGCGGCGACGATGCAGTCGCTAGGGTACAAGTTTTGAGTCAAGCCGACTCTGGAATATGGGATACGACTCAGGATCACGTGCAAACGCCGGTTACAGATCGCGGGTCGCCGGAATTCGACCGGGAGGACCGCGGAAGCCTACGGAACGGTACGGACTAGGATACGGGTCTCACAATTAAGGTATGAGATCAATTTTAAGGTAATGATGGTGATGTCAGTGGATTATTTTAAGATCCATGGGATTGCTTATATCCTGGGACAAGTTCACCGGGTCTGTTTGGCTCGTCATGCATATCCCGGGATATCGCGATACCATCCCTCTTAATACCATGGGATCGGTCAGGCCAAACAGGCCCTAAAGCTTTCAACTTGTTCTTAATAATCAACTGAGTTGTCGTAAATTCTCGGGTTCCTTCTTAAGACCACAACATAGAGGCAGACCATCATGCATTGCATAGCAACAACTTTCATAGTCAGTAGCACCAACCATATCACATTCCAATGCTTGTAACCAGAAAAATTAGATATATTGATTAATTACATGATGACAATAAGTAAAATGAGATAGTCACATGGCATGAAAGAATCTACCTAGTAGGCTATACAAATTAGAAAAAATAATCATATATAGACACGTATAACCATTAACCATAATACAAATATATCAAAAAAGTTGAGTAATGATAACTCCAAATTATAAACAGTCTACTGCAATATACCAAAAGAATTCCAACTATCCTTAAAATTTATATAATTGATTTAAAAGGTTCAACGCGTGCACCTTTCAAGTGGTGATCGTATATAAGTATCTTTGCTTGATAAGATTTAATAACATAAATTATGTACACTAATTCAACCAAAAAATAAAAGACAACATAAACATCGCTGACAAGGGTGTGCGCGAGGCTGGACAGGGTGCTTATCAATGCTAGTTGGTCCTCCTTCCCCGCATTCTAGGTCCAACATCTTCCAAGGGTCAACTCGGACCACACCCCGCTTCTCTTGGACTTCCCGTCAGCCGGTTTCAGTTGTCCTAAGCCGTTCAGATTCCAACGGATGTGGATTCAGCATGATTCCTTTCATCACGTGGTCAGCACAACTTGGAAAAATGCAGCGTCTCCCCACCCAGTGTACAATGTTCTAGCGAAGCCTAAGGCAGTCAAGCAGGATCTCAAGGTGTGGAACAAGACTGTTTTCGACAATACTTTTTATCAGGTCCATTAGGCAGAACGCTAACTAACTGACCTCGAGGCCAGGTGTCAGGGATTGGTAGCGACCTCTGGGCCGTCCAGGGAGCTGCAGAATGAGTTAAATATCGCGTCTGACTAGCTCATCCGCCTTGAGCAGATGCAGGAAATCTTTTGGAAGCAAAAGTCTAGAGTTAATTGGTTGGTTGATGGGGATAAAATACCCATTTTTTCCATACCTCAGCCACTGAAAAATAATGCAGGGCCTTCATCCGTTCGATCAGGTTGGACTCGGGGCAGGAGACTGATGATCCGGCAGCGATAAAACATGTTGTGGAGGAATTCTACAAGCACAAGTTTACAACTATAGCAGTATCAGCCGATACCAAAGTTCTGGATACCATTCCGCGCTTGGTCACTCATCAGGACAACATTATGTTGATGGCCGCACCGACCCTGTTGGAAGTCCAAAGGGCTATTCAGGCCATGCCAGTTGATAAAACCCCTAGCCCAAATGGATTTTCAGCAACTTTTTTTGCCTCTTGCTGGGACGTGGTGGCCCATGACATCCATAAAGCAGTGCTATTTTTCTTCCAAGGGGGTAATCTACCAAGAGCTGTGACAACATCGCTGATTTGTCTTATCCCAAAGTCTTAGTCGCCAAAGAGGTTCGCTGACTTCTGGCCAATTAGTCTTTACAATTGCTAGTATAAGATTTTTACTAAAATCATTGCTACAAGGCTGAATCAAATCCTTCCTTCTCTGATTTCAAGAGAGCAAGGGGCATTTATCCCGAGCCGTTTCATATCCGAGAATATTGCGCTCAGTCAAGAACTTTTCAGAGACATCTCCAGGAAAGTTCGTGGTGGGAATATGGTGGTTAAACTAGATACGAAAAAGGCATATGATAAGGTGGATTGGGGTTTTCTGGAGCAGGTTCTACAGCATTTCGGTTCAGCAATGCTTGGGTGGAGATGGTTGAAAAGTGTTGGGATAATAATTGGTTCTCGGTTCTGGTTAATGGGGAGGCAAATGGCTTCTTCAAATCATCTAGAGGGTTGCGTCAGGGAGACCCGCTCTCCCTAGTCCTTTTCATTATCATGGCTGAGGTTCTGAGCAGGGGCCTCAAGCAGTTGGTGGACCAGGGTCGTTGCACGCCGTTTAAGATCCGCAGGGGATGTTCTTCCGTCTCCCACCTCTTGTATGCCGATGACACTCTTCTTTTCCTTAATGGGGGACTCGCGTCCCTCCTTGCGATGAAAGATTTCTTGGACACTTACTAGGCGGCATCAGGGCAATGCATCAATCTCCACAAGAGTTCTTTTATCTATTAGAACAAAATGCAAGCGGCCAGGGTGAGAGCGATTGAGAGAACCATCGGCATCTCCAGGGCCTCCTCCCCTTTTACGTACCTAGGAGTTCCTATTTCAGCAGGCAGGCTGAAATCCAGTGTTTTTTGGCCTCTAATGGAGAGGATTGAAGGCAAAATTAAAGGGTGGCAAGCTAGGATTCTTTCGCAGGCGGGCAGAGCGGCTCTAATTAAGCATGTGCTGAGTAGTATCCCAGTCCATTCTCTGGCAGCTACCCACGTCCCAAAGCAGGTTCTAAATGCTCTGGAAGCAAGCTTCGCTAATTTATTTTGGGGTTGGTCGTAGGGTAAGAGGAAAACACATTGGCTTAGCTGGAAGAGACTTACGGTTCCTACAGAAGAGGGTGGTCTGGGCTTCAGGAGATTGGAGGAAGTTATGAGGGCCTTTCGCATGAAGATGGCGTCGGGAATCTTGTTCTCCAAGCAGAACTCTTTATGGTGCTCGTACATGGATGGCAAGTATCGTTAAGAGATTACGGCAGCAGGGACCGCTCCGACTAGTAGGTTTGCGTCTCCGATGTGGAAGCGCATTCAGGCCCAATTTCAGCGGATATATCCTCTGGTTCAAAGGATGATAGGGAAAGGAAGTTGCAAGCTTTGGAAGGAGAATTAGATGGGGCTAGGCCCGCTTCTCAGTCTGGCTGAGAGTCCCATCCCCGTGGATTTGTTGGAGATGGAGGTTAGGCAGTTTCTAGGCCCAAACGGTCCTCTTCCTCCATTGGCAGTTTTCAGGTACTTACCTCAAGAGGTGTTCGATTTCATTTTTCAGGCCAGATTCTGTTTAACTGATGGCCCTGACTCGTTCTTCTGGCCTCTCCCCGTCGGGTTCTTTTACGGTTCAGTCTATTAGGAACGTCTGTAGGACTCCTCGCCCGCTGCAAGAATGGTCCATGAGGATGTGGAATGGGAAGCTTCCACCTAGAATCTCCTTGCTAGCCTGGAAGGTGATGCAGAATGCAGTTCCGGTAGATGGCGCGGTTCAAGCATGTGGCGTCCAGATGGCTTCTACATGTGTTTGTTGCAGCAACAGTTCCTCCAAATCCGTGGAAATTGTTGTCCATCTATTCGTGGAAAGCTCGATGGCGCAGGCCGTTTGGGATCAGGTTGGTTCCACCTTTAGTGTTAATGTAATGCCAGCTTCCCCCATTTCAGCAAGGTTTTCGCAATGGAGCAGAGCCTTATCTGCTAGAAAGTCGGAGGCTCAGATGTTCGCCCCATTCTGTATCTGCTAGGAGCTTTGGAAAGCCCGGAATGCAGCTACGTTTGACAGTAGACATGTCTCCATTCCTGCTTTGATTTCCAAGGTAAATTGGTGGTTGAGCTACATCAATGACTGCAGCAAGGTGCATGCTACCTTAGTGTCGCCAAGACCTAATGTTTCATCGAGTTTAGCTGTTGCGGTTTCGAGGATTTTAGCTCAGCCGTCGATTGTCTTTTGGTCTAAACCTCGTTCTGAGTGGGCTAAGATAAATGTCGACGGATCCTCAAGAGGGAATCCGAGTCTCTCAGGCGGTGGGGGGATATGCAGGAATGATAGAGGGGAGGTTCTTTTTGCATTCTCCTGTGGTTATGGCCAAGGTACCAGCACAGGTGCGGAGATTAGAGCCATCCATGACGAGCTTTCCCTTTGTCTAAACAGGGGCCTCGCTTTGGTGGAGGTTGAATCCAATTCCCAGTTAGTGGTGGATATCCTGAATGGTAGATCCAGCCCAGGGTGGAAATGGGACTATTGGCTCAGAAGGATTGAGAATCTCAAGAACTGGGGGCAGGTGCGTTTTGGGCATACCTTCAAGGAGGCGAATTCCCCTACCAACGCGCTGGCCCGCCTAGGTAGTGAAACTCAAGTCGCCCATCTTTTCTCTTCTCTAGATGAGCTCCCTCCACATGTGAGAGGGCTGATTTTCCTTGATAAAACCGGGCTCGGTACGATTAGAGGTCTTTTTTGACGCCTCCCATCCTTTGTATGTAGTTTTTTCGCTTTCTTGTTTAGGATCTCATGATAGGTTTGCCTGGCCTTTCTTGGGCATCCCCAAGTGTAATTTGGTTTCCCATATATGATATGAATTCAAGGCCCCTGCGTGATGTAGAGCGGGTCGCGGATAGTTTCATGGCCAAGATGGATCAGAAAAGGCCTGGTCGACGACAGAAGTGATTCGGACCATCAGACCTTAGATCGGGCGTATCTCGCAATCCGGAATGAGTTAGCTGACGTAAAATATATGATTTTGGGGTAGAACGAGCTACTTTAGCCAACCAACCCTGCTATGCTGGGTTATGATGCCCGGAATTGCGAAAAACCCCTGGATCGACGGTCGTTTCCCTGCTTTAATTTCTTTTTTACTATAAATAGTAAGTTTTAGTTTGATTATAACCCTTCATCCGTTGGGCTTTAGGAGTTGCGCCCAACGTGAAAAGAGCTTAGAATAATTAGGAGAAAGGTTTGGTGAAGCCAAATAGGACACTTACTATTTTTGGCTGAAAACCTTGCGCACTAGTAGACATCACGACTGTCTATAAATAGTAAGTTTACTATTTATAGTAAGTCACGGATTCTAAGAGTTCTAGTTGTAGTTTGATTCTGATTTCTTTCCCATTGCTTGGTACCCCTATTTAAAGGGTTGTGAACTCGTTTTTAGTCATCAATTAATCAATTCCGAATTTCTTAGAATTTATTTCTATTTTCTGCTTTCTTTCCTCGTGGATTCGAGAAATCTCTGTGAGGAGTCCAGAGAAGCTCCGTGGATTCGGAGTAGTTATCCTCATCACGTTCATCCCTGCGTCATTGCACCTTAAAAAAAAAAAAAAAAAAAAAAAATCGCTGACAAGGAAAAATACACAATATGAAATAGTCTGTTTAGAGGTGATTCTAAGTCAAAGTAGCATTAGCCAAAACCATTATACATTGTGCCATACACAACAACAAAAGAAAGTAACATGTCTCGGTAGACCATATCATCCCCGTGATTTCTCACTTTCCAAGTGACAATCAATGGATAAGAATTATACAAAACATAGTTTCCAACCCTTCATCACATTTCTATAATGAAGTACCAAAAAGAGACTCATGTAATTTCCACCAACCACACCTATGAAACAATAAACAATGAATAGGCAAGTGGCAATCTTACTGTTGCGAAGTTACGACAATCGCACTGCATAAGCCCGATGGGCTTGAACCAACATACACAACCAATTGAGCTTCTTATGTTCGACCAACTTTAGGAAGACGACCACCAATTGCTCATCCTTTGCTAGGATGTTTCTCGCAAATAGGAAGTTGTTGCTCAAGACAAGCACTTGCTCTAATGCAATCATAACTTTCAATATTTGAGCCATGTCCTTACCCTTGGTCATTATAAGTGTGAAGGTCTTAACTACTTCCGTCATATTTTTTATTTATCAATTTTTTTACATAGATATGTTCTAATCTCGACTTCTTCTTGAATAACAGTGTTACAATTGTTTTCGGAGTTGTTCGGGTTCAGTGTGGGGCTCTCATATGATTCATCCATTCCATTACAAATATGATATGCTTAGAGGATCTTTAGGCCACTATTTACAGTATCTTATTAAGAAAGTTACATCATGCCCTCGTATTGTTGTGGCAAATCTGACATCGAGTCATTCGGATCCCTGGGCCGCAATGAGCCACCAACTGGTATTAAGAAAAGAGAAGAAAATAGTCAGTTGATATATATAATTGACAATTACATGATAGCAATATCATCTGCAATTATAAAAGAGAATACACATTTATGTATGCTTTCATACCCCACATTCTTTGTGATAGCCTTCAAAGCATTGTCCCATTTGAAACCACTAGCAATGATCATATCCCTCACATACTTGTAGATCTTCATTATTGTCCATAAACAGTTTTGTACGTTAATGATTGTAAGGGAAACTCCTACATTCTTATGAGTCTCATCAACTACAGCCTTGTGTGCCTCCTGTTTAAATCCATTGTCTCATTTTCATCCAAACCCGACTTATTCCATCAGGGTGTTAATGGGTATATTATCTATTTCGTTGTCCCACCGAATGATAGAACTTCGTGTTGGGGGCCGTTACACAAAACCTTAGGATCTAGCCTCCCAAAAACACCAGAATTATGGGATAATAAAGCAATGAAATAAATCAGAGCATAAACCACATGACACAACAAATTTTTACGTGGAAAACCCTCCAAGAGGTAAAAACTATGGGACCTCATCCAGATCAACAATCCACTATGAAGTAGAACGTTACAACCGATCACAAGCACACACCGCTTGGATTAAACCTTCTTCACTCACGCAGGAGTGGATAAACAATAAGAGAATAAAGAAAAGCGCAGAGATCTCACTGATTACGAGGACGTAGAAGCGCTGAGATGTCGAGTGCACAATAGATCACTTCTATGAACATAACCTCACTTCCACAAGCTTCCTCTCTCTTTCTCTCTCTCTCTCTCTCTCTCACACACACACACACACACACACACACGCACACACCTTTGATAGCCCTAAACCCTTTAGCAAACCCTTGTAAAGCTTTAGGAAACCATCTTGCATTGTCAATACCCTCGACTGGTCGAGCAGACTCCTCGACTAGTCAAGCAGCCCGGATGAATAAAAGTAATTGGTCGCTGGACTTGGAGTCGAGCCCCACTCGACTGGTCGAGCGCCACCCTCGACCAATCGAGCCAGGCTCTCGACCAGTCGAGCTTGGGAGGAAAAATTCAATCAAATCTCTCCCTTTCCGACTCAGGAGAGATCCTCCTTCTTCAAGCCAGCCAGGTTTCTACAAACCTCAAACTTGCCCTTGAGCAATGCCTAGGTCATCATATCTGACCCATTATCGTCCGTGTGGACCTTCTCAAGCTGTAACACCTTCTGTTCCAAAGTATCCCTGATCCAGTGATACCGAATCTCTATGTGCTTCAACTTAGAGTGCTGACTTGAATTTTTGCTCAACTGTATAACACTTTGGCTATTGCAATAGATCACGTGCTGCTCCTGCTTCAGGCTAAGTTCTTGTAGGAACTTCTTCATCAAAAGCATTTCTTTACATGCCTCTGTGACTACAATGTACTCGGCCTCTGTCATCGACAATGCTACGACCTTCTGTAGCTTGCTCTGCCAAGAAACCGCTCCCCCTGCAAATGTGAACATGAACCCCGATGTAAACTTTCTGGAGTTTATGTCACCTATCATATCTGCATCTATGTAGCCCTCTAACACAGGTTTTCCGTCACGATAGCATAGGATCAACCTAGATGAGCCTCTTAGATACCGCAGTATCCACTTCACCGCTACCCAATGCTCTTTCTTCTGCATCTCATCCACCTCTGCCTTCGTCTTGGGACACTACTTGTCGTTCAATCTAAAGTAACATCTCTAGGACTTTCTTAATATACCGCTCTTGTGACAGCCAAAGCTTCCTGCTGCTTCTGTCACGAGTTATCTCCATTCCTATATTGAACGACTTACCCAACTCCTGTTTCAGCCTGTCAATCTTCTTGACGTCTTTTTCCATGATGAGCATTTCATCAACATACAATAGCAGAACCAAGAAATCACCATTTGAGAACTTGCACGTAAACACGCAGTGGTCCGACTCCGTTTTGTCATATCCATGCTTCAACATGAACGAGTCGAACTTCTTGTACCATTGCCGCGGAGCTTGTTTCAACTTATACAAGCTCTTCCTCAGCCTACACACCATATGCTCTTTACCTTTGACTTCGAACCCCTCTGGTTGGTGCATGTAGATCTCTTCTTTCAGGTCACCATGGAGAAAGACAGTTTTAACATCTAACTGCTCTATCTCCATATCCATGTTAGCCGCCAACCCAAGCAACACCTGTATGGATGTCATCTTCACCACTGGTGAGAATATCTCCTCGAAGTCTATACCTTTCCTCTGACCGAACCCTTTCACCATAAGTCTAGCCTTGAACCTCATCTGTGAATTCTTCTGCTCAATCTTCTTTCTGAACACCCACTTGTTGCTCAGAGCTTTCTTGCCCTTAGGCAGTTTCACCATGTCATAGGTGTTGTTCTTATGCAAGGATTTCATCTCCTCTTGCATAGCTTTCAACCACTCCCCCTTATGCTCATTGGCTAGGGCCTCAGAATAATCTTCTGGCACTCCTCCATCAGTGAGCATAATGTACTCATGCGATGAGTGGGGGCTCAACAGGTGGATCAAGTGGGGGCTGCTCCCCTGTCCATCTTCTATAAGAACTCCCTCATCCTCTGCACCTTGCTGTACTCCCCCGTCATCAGGCACCACAGGAGGAATAACCGGATCCATGTCCTCTAGCTCACCTGAACTAGGTTGGTTCTTCTCTGGCTTACCAATGTCTTCTATACACTGATCTTCAAAGAAAACCACATCTCTGCTCCTGACGAGCTTCTTCTCGGTCGGATCCCACAATCTGTAACCGAACTTTTCAACACCATACCCCAAGAACACACACTGCCTGATCTTCATATCGAGCTTAGACCTCTCGTCCTTTGATACGTGAACGGATGCCCTGCATCCAAATACCCTGAGATGACTGTATGATGAATCTTATCCAGTCCACACCTTCTCGGATACTTCTCCATTCAACGAGGCTAATGGAGACCTGTTTATCAAATATAATGTCATGTGCATTGCTTCTCCCCAAAACATCTTGGGCAACTTTGCATGGGATAACATGCATCTGATTCTCTCTACAATGGTGCGATTCATTCGCTCAGCCACACCATTATGCTGGGGGGTCTCAGGAACCGTTTGTTCATGCCGTATACCTAGGGCCCGTTTGGCCGGGTGGATTGGAAGGGCTTGAATGGTATTAGGGTGGATGGCATGGATTTCTAGGTAATGATGGTGTTATTAGTGGATTGTCTTGAGATCCATGGGATTGCTATATCCCTGGATTGTTATATCCCGCCTGTTTGGCATGCCCGGCCAATCCGGGCATTAAACCTTTCCATCCCTCCCAATCCTACGAACCAAACACGTCCCAGGCAAATTTGAATGGACTAGGGTGGATTGGATGGGATTTAAAGGTAATGATGGTGTTGTCAGCAGATTGTCTTAAGATCCATGGGATTGGGATCAGATCACCAACTCTGTTTGGCACGCCCAGCCAATCCCGGGATTTAACTTCCAATCCCTTCCAATACCATCTAATCCCTTCCAATTCGACCGGCCAAACGGGCCCCTAGGGACTTACAATACTCATGAAAGTCACCGATGTATTTACCACCATTGTCAGTGCGGATGCACTTTAAGGTTTGCCTGTCTCTCTCTCGACCATAACATGAAATAATTTAAACACACCAAAGACCTTGTCCTTGGATTTCAAAGCATAAACCCAAACCCTCCTAGATGCATCATCTATAAAAGTTACAAAATACAATGCCCCACCTAAGGTTTTGTCCTCATAGGACCATAAACATCAGAATAAACCAAATCTAATGCATGCACTTTATTAACATGAAAAACAGATTTAACAAATGAAACTCTATGTTGTTTCTCTGATAAACAATCAATACAGGTTTTGAGAGGTATACCTGTCACGTCTGGAAGGAGTCGCTTCTTTGCTAGTACCTGAAGCCCTTTTTCACTCATGTGGCCTAGACGCCTGTGCCACATGTCAATACCTTGTAAATGGTGCAATACTTCTTTCCTCTGGCTGCGATCAACGAACTCTTAATGAGCTTCCAACGCCCACCAACAAACCGGCTTTCATAGCCATCATCATCCAACCTTCCTGTCGACATCAAGTTGAGGCGAAGGTTTGAGATATGCCTCACATCCCTGAGAACCAATGTGCAACCCACATCGGTTTTCACACAAATATCACTGACCCCTACGATCTTCGATATGCCAGAATTTTCCATCTTCACGGTCTCAAAGTCACCTGACTTGTAGCTTATGAAGAAGTCCCTACGTAGAGTCGCATGAAACGAGGCTCCCGAGTCTATCACCCAGTCGGTATCCTGATTCGTAGCCGTGAGACAAACATCATGATCTGCTAAAAGAATAACTACAACGTCGTCGTTTAAAGCGACCGCAGTCGAATCTGATTCATCTTTCCTTCTCCTTTCCTTTTCCTTTCTTGTCGTTCTTATTTTTACGACGTTCATGCTTATAGTAGTCCTTCTTGCCACAATTCCAGCATTCAACATCCTTCCTGGTGCTCGACTTGCCTCTTGATTTATCTCAGGCCTTCCCGCCCTTTCTGTTATTTCTTCTTCCTCGTTCTTGTGTCACAAGGGCCTCTTGCTGAGTGGACCCCTAAGACTTCCTCCTTGTCTCCTTATTGAAGAGACAACTAATTACTTGTTCCATGGACACCTTTTCGTCTGGCGCGGAGTTACTTAGAGACACTACCAATGTCTCCCAACTATCGGGCAATGAGCTAAGCAATAGCAAAGCCTGCAATTCATCGTCCAGGACCATCTTTATGGCAGAGAGTTGGTTCAATATATTGCTGACTTCATTCATGTGCTCAGCCACAGAACCACCATCTTTGAACTTGAGATTCACAAGTTGCCTTATCAGAAAAATCTTATTGTCGGTTGTCTTCCTCTCGTACAACCCTTGCAATTTCAGCCATAGGCTAGCGGCTGAGGTCCCCGTAGACACATGGTGGAATACGAAATCGTCCAACCATTGTCTAATAAACCCCACCGCCTTCCGATCCAATTTCTTCCAATTATCATCTTTCATATCCTTCGACTTTGCTGATATACCTTGAATTGGAGAATACAAGTCCTAGCAATAAAGCAAGTCCTCCATCTTAGCCTTCCATATGGTCCAATTAGAACCATTGAGGCTAATCATCTTTGATGAGTCACCTTCCATAAATCAAAACCGATCTCACTCCGTTCAATGAACCTGTCTTGATACCACTATGTTGGAGGCCGTTGCACAAAACCTTAGGATCTAGCCTCGCAAAAACACCAGAATTATGGGATGATAAAGTAATGAAATAAATCAAAGCATAAACCACATGACACAAGAGATTTTTACGTGGAAAACCCTCCAAGAGGTAAAAACCACGGGACCTCGTCCAGATCAACAATCCACTATAAAGTAGAACGTTACAACCGATCACAAGCACACATCGCTTGGATCAAACCTTCTTCACTCATGCAGAAGTGGATAAACAATAAGACAATAAAGAAAAACGGAGAGATCTCACCGATTACGAGGACATAGAAGCGTTAAAATGTTGAGTGCACAATAGATCACCTTTATGAACATAACTTCCCTTCCACAAGCTCTCTCTCTCTCTCTCTCTCTCTCTCTCTCTCTCTCTCTCTCTCTCTCTCTCTCTCTCACACACACACACACACACACACACACACACACACCTTTGATAGCCCTAAACCCTTTAGCAAACCCTTGTAAAGCTTTAGAAAACCCTCTTGCATTGTCAATACCTTAGAAAAGCCCTAGGGACCTCCTATTTATAGTTTAGGAAACTCTCTTTTGCACCCTTGTGAAAGGCGCCTCAAAATTCTGTATCCCGCACAAAATCGGACTCAAATCTGCGTAACCTCGACTAGTCGAGCAAAGTCCTTGACTGGTCAAGCAGCCCGGACGAATAAAAACAATTGGTCGCTAGACTTTGAGTCGAGCCCCACTCGACTAGTCGAGTGCCACCCTCGATCGGTCAAGCCTTGGAGGAAAAATCCCATCACTTCGGGCTACATTCTCAGAACCCAATTTCGTTGCTATCTTCTGAGTAACTTTTTTTTGTCTCTTTCATTGGAATCTTACCCAGAGATTTTGTAGGCATAGTTTATGCGTTTCTCTTCAATTTATCTAAATAATTACACAAAAATAGATAACCTCCAAATGTTATAATAATATTTTAGACAAAATTGACACGTGTTATTATGCAAGTCAGGAAGTTCTTGTTTAAGATGTTCAAATGTAAAGCAACGTATTAGTATTAAATGCTCAACAACATATGAATCATAAACATGCTGTGAATGTTAAAGAGAAGCATTGTATGGTTCAAATAAATATTACTTAAATAAAAAAAATTTGTCTT
The DNA here is from genome assembly GCA_021015155.1 of Magnolia officinalis. Taxonomy (NCBI): domain Eukaryota; kingdom Viridiplantae; phylum Streptophyta; class Magnoliopsida; order Magnoliales; family Magnoliaceae; genus Magnolia; species Magnolia officinalis. Next base: position 5,637,508 of record JAJHSJ010000010.1, read on the forward strand.
CGCCGTATGAGATGCTAATCATCCCACATCCAATTGACAATTCTATTCTTTATCCTTGACATTCACCAGCAAGCTACTTTCATATAGAACTTTCACCTCTGCAAGTACATGTGTGATGTCATCTTTATTGTCGAGTAACGAACTTTCTTTTTTCGTCATCCCGCCTTCACAGATCCCTTGATGTGGAGAATGTAACATGTGATCACAATCTTCATTTGTATATAGAGCTTAAATTATAGAGCCATCTTTAGGATAGAAAATCATATTTTCAACACTCCAAAACAATGTTCATTATATTTCATAGTTGAGCATAACAGTAGTTAATTAGTTTCTTATTCAATGGCGTTTGTCCAATTTGATATTCATGTATGTTAAAACGTACTCCATAGTAAGGAACCATGAAACTCAGAGAATTGAACCCCGCTCAACTATGTAATATTTCCCTACAATATATAGAAAATGTAATTATAAATACTATTAAAACATTTCATTGGTAGAACCATATCAAGGGAACATGCAGCCATAACAATTTGAAGATGATTATCCCATCCTATTACGGAAGCTTGAAGTTTCCACTCTAAGGAGAAAGCTAGTATGCAGGTCCTCTCGAAACAAGAAAGAACTATGTTCATTTACCTGAAAGTATGTATCACATGTTCGATTCGACGATCTCTGGAGTCTCCTGTCTAGATTGCTTTACGAACACTAGATATAACGACATTATTACATCTAAAATCCTATCGAAATGCTGATTGACTATTTTTTTCAGAATGTATGAATTAATGCTTGATAACTCTATTTCAAACGTTATGTCCAATAATAGGAAAGAACATAACTAATTATTCTTTAAAACTAAGCATCTTAGTATCATTAAAAAAAAAAAAAAGGGGTAAACGTCTCTCTCCTTACAGTTTCCGTTTGGTGTAGACCACTTAAATCACAAGCCAGCCTGATATTTTTCCACAGCTAATGGTTAGACTGGATTACAAATATACATGATGGTGGACCCGGAAAAGATCAAGGGCCACGAGCGTCCCTAAAATTGCCTTTAAAACTCCATTTTTTTAACAGTTGCGCCAGGGATGCCACCGTTTTTTTGGTATGAAATCCTAACCGTGCATCGACAAGAATGCCTTTGCCATTGCATTATTTTCTCTTCCCACGATTACCTCAAAAGAGCATTTATAAATTTTTTATAACTTTTAATGGAAGTGAACAATTCGAGACATGCGATGCATTTGCTTTGAGCTGCCATTGATGGACTGCATGGGCCAAACATCACACCAATTGGAAAATCCTAATCATCTAGGTGGTGAACATCCATGAGATTGGTGAAAAGAAAATGTCACCGGTCCAAAAATAATGGATGATCGGTCAAGATCGTTGGATAAAGGTGATATCCATGCTAGTCCACAATGGAACACATGGTTTTGATGTCTGGATTGGAATCGCGTGGATGATGTACGGCCATCCAGAACATCCAGATTGTAGGTCCCACTGTGGATGGAGCATATCACTAAAACCATACTGACCAAGCAACCTTAACCATCCAGTTATAGTTAAATGGTAAGTTGTCCAAATTCAAAGGGAAAGACACAGATGGGTAATATTATAGTTTCAGTGCAATTATTCAGTACGCTCCATTCATGGTTGGGTCAGGGATTTGGACGGTCTGGATTGCAGTACAACTATTCCATCTGATCTGGTGGACCACCATGCACAAATCAAACTGACAGTTAAAACGAACTTTTTTCCTAACCGTCCATCCTTTTTTGCCTTGTGCGGCTCCCGTGAGGAGTAAAATGGCGTAGGGTTCATGCCAAAAGATCTAAACAGTGTAGCCCATCTGATGGCATCCTCTGATCATACACACGTATGCCATATTGGCACGTGTGGAAGGATAGGCGAGGCTCCCGCACGCGTGGCTTAACAAATGTTCAACAAGTCGACTTGTATTACTTTCATAACAAAGACAATTTCATCAATTCATCTTTTTCTCAAAACTATTCATCTTTTCTAACCATTTGTGAATGAAAATTAACATCAGATGAACGGACAGGATTGATCACAAGCATGAACAACGGTAGCTGTACGATTACTGCCCCAGGAAGGCCTTTCACCGGAGAAATAGTGATATTGCACTAGTCGTATGTTATTTTCAACATTTTACAAAGGGAATTGGTTTATATACACCCACCCCCTCAGATTTCCATACACCCATTTTACATTAGCAACACAAAAGTGTACCAGTCTATCATACGCAATGAAAATGGAAACAAAAAAAAAAAACAAAAAAACCGAAGTGTACTACAATTCCCAAGGTGGAAAATGGTTGTATGTAAATGTAAAAAATATTGGGTTTGTAAAAGCAACTCCCTTTTAGATAGTGGAAGTGGGAGTAGAGGACATGTATATTGAGCTGGTTGTATATTCTATTTAATTATCTATGTGATGTGTGGATAGAGAGAATCTCATGTTGTCGGTCTTGTGGCCATGATGGCTCATAGACCATTGAGAAAGTATAACATTTGTAAGGTGCTGATAAACTAAAAGAAAAGAAAAAAAAAAAGAACAAGAACAAAATCTGAAAATTAATTTAAGTGCTGAATTGTGACTTTGAAATAATAAGAGGAATATTTTAATAAAAAGTGAAAAGAAATTTTAATACACCACCACTTGTCTTTAGCATTAAGTGAGGGGGGGAGGGGAATAAGTGACTTAATAAGTTGAATTTGCCAAATGTTCCAAATAAGTAAAAATCTTTTAAAATGTCAAATTTTAGTGATAAGTGATGAAATAAGTTTTATCAAACGGGTCTTAAGCAATGTTCGAAATATCGGTATCACGTTACGTATCACATCCTTGGGATATAAATAAATATTGGTTATCACATGAGATATATCGTTTGTATCGAGTAATTTTTTGCACTTTTTGGAAAATATTAGGAAAATTGTTAAAGTTTTCAATGAAACTTTCGGGATTGTGTAAAAAGGCCTTAATATACACTTCTAAATCATAACATCTCAAAAAAGAAGCGCACATAATAGGTTTCCTTACAAGGACATGACAAATCAGTAGATCAACCCTCATATATACTTAATTTCATATTTGTAGTGGAACATTGCAAGCAATTTAGGAGAACTTGGGGAAAATTTGAATTTCCCCAAATTGGACCACTTACATTCAAATTTCGACATTTGAGTGTATGTGATGATCATTCCATCAAATACTCCTAAATACTTCAAAATTAGTTTCTATTTACAGTTGGTTGAAGGACTTTTTAAAAAAATTATTTTAAATGGAGAACATGAAGAACTAATGGATATTGAAATCAAATATTCAACTCCATGATTTTCCATGCAAAACACGAAGAACCAATGGATTTGTAATTATTAGACACTGATTTAACATAATTTCAACAAAAAAAAAAAAAAAAAAAAAGATTAGAAATTGAAAATGTTCGTCAGATTGAACATGTGGGATATATTGGCAGTACTTATGCGTTTCATATCACACAAGTAGAATACAAGATATATCGTGGGATATATCGCCGATATCATCGATATTTAAAACATTGGTTAAAAGGGACTCTAATTGTAATTAAGGAAAATACAATAGCACTGTTACAATTTACATTTATAAATGGGTGTTTTTGGGAACCCAAAAAAATATATTAGGATAGGCTCTTTTCTACAAATCCAATTGTAATTAGAGACCACAAACAATGCCATTCTTCATTTCCAGTGATTTCTTGATTTCCTTACTAGCAAGAAATGGATGCTTTTGCAGCTTGATAATCTAACCATTTGATCAAATTTTAGAGCAAGAGGTTTGGCTTCTTGAGGCCATTTTCTGAGGAAATTAAGGCCGCAATGGATGCCTCAAGTGAAGATAGTTGTGCAGCACGCCAACAACGCAGTGAATCGAGATCCAATATCCGGTCTCACCCACAAACGATAAACAAGAAGAAATATAAACTAGAAAAAGAATTAAGCATTCCACACAAACCACAAGACAAGATATACGTGGAAAAACCCCAACAAGGGTTTTAAAAAAATAAAATCACGGATGCAAACTTTCACTATGAAAAAAAACGAAGATTACAAGGCAATATACTAACATCTCCCTTGGAAGTACAGAGAAAACCTTTTACCCACACCTTGGAATAACTCTCATGATACCTAGAAAAGCCCTAGGGACCCCTATTTATAGTTTTGGCAACTTCCCTTTCGCACCGTTGAGAAAATCGACTCAAAAAATCCGCAGTCCGTGCAAGATCCGAAAATGAATCTGTGTAACCTCGACTGGTCGACCAGGCTGCTCGACTGGTCGAGTGAACCCTCGACCGGTCGAGCGAACCCTCGACCGGTCGAGCACCTCGGACCAAAAATCAATTTTGCTTGCTGGACTTTGAGTCGATCCAGTCCACGACTGGTCAAGCGGGCACTCGACCGGTCGAGCGGCCCCCAGATGTGGCTCCACATCTCAACAATCTCCCACTTAAAGACGCATCGCCATAACTTTCGTCTTCTACATCCGAAGTGCACTACCTCACCGTGGTCACTCCTGAAGACCAATCAAAGCTGAACAGAGCTTCAGCTTCTCCCGTGTGACCGCCTTGGTCAGTATATCCGCAAGATTCTCACTTGTATGAATCTTCTCCAGAACAATCGATCCATCTTCCAGTAACGAGCGTATGAAGTGATATCTGATGTCAATATGCTTGGTCCTTGAATGAAAAGCTGAATTCTTAGCCAAGTGTATTGCATTCTAACTGTCACTGTACAGCTTACAATCTGCTTGCTTCTTACCAAACTCTTCCATGAAACCTTGCATCCACACCATCTCCTTGCATGCTTCTGTAGCCGCAACATATTCTGCTTCCGTCGTACTAATAGATATTATCTTCTGCAACTGAGAGACCCAACTGACTGCAGCACTACTCAGAGTAAAGACATAACCTGTAGTGCTTCTTCTGCTGTCGATATCTCCTACCAAATCTGAATTTACGTAACCTTGTAGCTTGATTTCTGATCCACCATAGCACAACCCTATATCCATAGTACCTACCAGGTATCTGAGGATCCACTTCACGGCTTCCCAATGTTCCTTTTCGGGGTTGTTCATGAACCTGCTAACAACTCCCACTACTTGAACAATGTCTGGCCTCATGCTCACCATAGCATACATGAGACTCTCAATAGCTTACGCGTATGAGACTTTAGCCATGTAGTCCCATTCCTCTTGCGTCTTTGCACCTTACTCCTTAGAAAGCTTGAAGTGGTTGGCTAATGGAGTGTTAACCGGCTTAGCACCTCCCATATTGAATCGATCAAGTACCTTGGCTATATATTCTTCCTGTGACAAAATCAGTTTCTTGTTTTTCCTGTCACGCTTTATCCTCATGCCTAGGATTTGTTTTGCAGCTCCCAAATCCTTCATGACAAATTCTCTAGACAATTGTCTTTTGAGATTTGAGATGTCCTTCAAGCTTGAACCGGCCACAAGCATATCATCAACATACAGAAGAAGGATGATGTACGACGACGTATCAAACTTCTTCAAATAGTAACAGTGGTCTGCATGACATATTCTAAAACCGTTTCCCGACATGAAACTGTCGAACTTCTTGTACCAATGCCTCGGAGCCTGCTTTAAGCCATATAAACTCTTCTTCAGTCTGCACACCTTGTTCTCCTTTCCTGGTGTCACGTATCCTGTCGGCTGCTACATATATATCTCTTCTTCAAGGTCCCCATGAAGAAAGACTGTCTTAACATTTAGCTGCTCTAAATGTAAGTCCTCTGTAGCCACTATACTCAAGACCATGCGAATCGTAGACATTTTCACCACAGGTGAAAATATTTCGGTGAAATCGATACCTGCCTTTTGTTGAAACTCTTTCACAACCAATCTAGCCTTGTATCGTTTCGAACCATCGTGTTCCTCCTTCAGTTTGTAAACCCACTTGTTATGAAGAACTTTCTTACCCTTGGGTAGAGTGACTAGCTCTCATGTATGATTAGACTCAAGAGAGTCCATCTCATCATCCATGGCCTGCTCCCACTTAACCCGTGTATCCGACTGTAATGCCTCTTCAAAACACTCTGGTTCACCATTATCTGTCAGCAGTAGATAATGTAAGGAGGGTGAGTATCGGACCGTGGGTCTCCTCTCCCGAGTAGACCTCCTCACAACTAGTGTATGCGGCTCTGCCTCATAATGCTCCTGTGCATGATCATCTTGTGGTGCTGTAACACCCGTGTCCGGTAACTCTTCCAACTCTACGAATTTTTTCTCCTTGGCCTTATTTTTTTGCACACTGTCCTTATGCATCACTTTTTCATTGAAGACTACGTCTTTGCTTCTGATGATTTTCCTTTTTTCTGCATCTTAAAACCTGTAGCGAAAATCATGTTGCCCGTAGCTTATAAACGTGCACCTCCTGGACTTCGTATTCAGCTTGTTTCTGTGCTCTGCATCAATGTGAACATATGAAGTGCAACCGAACACTCTAAGATGTGTAAGGTTCACTTCTTTTTCAGTCCACGTTTCTTCTGGTAGCCCACCATCCAATGGTGCTGAGGGACTTCTATTGATGAGATATGTGACAGTATTCACAGCATCTGCCTAAAAGGTCTTGGGCAATCCTGCATGTAACCTCATGCTCCTGGCGCGCTCAAGGATGGTCCTGTTAATGCGCTCAGTCACACCATTCTGCTTTAGTGCCCTTGGAATCGTTTTCTAATGTTTAATTCCATTTGCTGCACAATACTCCTCAAATCTCTTATTACAATACTCTCCCACATTATCAGATCTGAGACATTTTACTGTTTTATCTGTCTCATTTTCTACAATAACTTTCCACTTCTTAAATACATCAAATACATCAGATTTATGTTTTAAGAAATATACCCATAATTTTCTACTACTATCATCAATAAAGGAAACAAAATAACGTGAGCCACCAAGAGATAATACATGTGTCGGTCCCCACACATCAGTGTGTACAAGTTCTAACAGATGCGTCTTTGGAGCACGTCCTGTCTTCTTGAAACTTGCCCTCTTCTGCTTGTCATATACACGGTCCTCGCAGAATTCCAAGTCAATAGACATTAGCCCTGGTAGCTTCCCCTTTGACAATAACACTTTCATCCCTTTCTCACTCGTATGTCCCAACTTCTAATGTCATAACTGCTCATTCACTCCAGTTAATGCGACTGCGAGTTAGCTATACGATCCTAAAGTCACGTACAAAGTACATTCCTTCTTGTCTCGAGATATCACCAAGGCACCTTTTATGATTTTCCAGGAATCACTGGTGAATGTCGTCATATAACCGGTATCGGCCAACTACCCAACTGAGATCAAGTTTCGTTTCAAACTCGGTACATGTCTGACATCTTTTAATTTCAAAATCGTTCCATCTTTCTGATTGACATGAACGTCTCCCTTTCTAACAATACTGCACGACTCATCATCACCCAGGTAGACTCTCCCGAAATCACCTGACACATAATCACCTAGAACTTCCTTACACGAAGTGGCATGAAACGAAGCACCCGAGTCTATAACACAAGACTCATTCCTCGCATCAAGAGACAAGATCAACACCTCTGTGTCACTCTCCTCAGATAGATTCACTGAATCTTTTCCGCCTTGAGAGCTTCTTCTTGTTTCTTAAGCGCCCTGCAATCATGTTTCATATGCCCCTTCTTCACGCAATGTCAACACCCATTTTTGTCTTTCGGTACCTTAGACTTCTTCCTCGACTTAGAACGTCCATGTTTATTGCCTCCTTTGTTCAACATCTTCCTCTTCCTTCAACGTTTAGAGCATTCCCTGAATCCCCTGAAACTCCTGATGCCTTTCTTCTAGATTCTTTGTTGAGAATTAGACTGGCCACATTATCAAATTTTAGCTTTGTCGACCCTGAAGAATTGCTCACAGCAATCACCAAACCATCCCAACTATTTGACAAATTGGATAAGATCAATAACGCCCTAACCTCATCTTCAAAAACAATGTTAACGGATTCCAACTGGCTCGTGACTGCATTGAACTCGTTTAGATGTTCAGCACGCTCCCACCATCTGACATCTTCATGTTGAATAGTTGTTTCATAAGATGAACCTTATTGGACGCTGAGGGTTTTTCATACATGGTGGCTAGGGCTTCTATTAATTCTTTTGTAGTTTTCATCTTGGATATATTGAAGGTGACAATCTTAGACAAAGAGAGTCGGATCGTTGCTAAAGCCTTTTGATCTAATAAAAACCATTCATCATTTGTCATCTTTTCTGGTTTCTTCTCTTTTCCTCCCAGAGGAATATAGAGGTCCTTCTAATACAAATAATCCTCCATCCGCATCTTCTAAAAGGCAAAGTTTGAACCATCAAACTTCTCAATTCTAGTTTTCCCTTCTTCCGTCATCGCTCCCAATAGAACTAAACCAATAGCTCTGATATCAGTTGTTGCGCAGCACGTCAACAACGCAGTGAACCGAGATCCAATCTCCAGTCTCACCAACAAACGATAAACAAGAAGAAATATAAACTAGAAAAATATTCAAAGCATTCCACACAAACCATAAGACAAGATATACGTGGAAAAACCCCAACAAGGGTAAAAAAAAAAAGAAAGACCACGGATGCAAACTTCCACTATGAAGAAAAACGAAGATTACAAGGCAATATTCTAACCTCTCCCTTGGAAGTACAGAAAAAACCATTTGCCTACACGTTAGAATAACTCTCATGATACCTAGAAAAGCCCTATGGATCCCTATTTATAGTTTAGGCAACTTCTCTTTTGCACCCTTGCAAAAACAGACTCAAAAATTCTGCAGTTCATGCAAGATTCGGAAACGAATCTGCGTAACCTCGACTGGTCAACAGGCTACTCGACTAGTTGAGCGGACCCTCGACTGGTCGAGCAGGCGCCTCGACCGTCGAGCACCTCTGACCAAAAATCAATTTTGCTAATTGGACTTTGAGTCGAGCCAATCCACGACTGGTCGAGTGGGCCACTCGACCGGTCGAGAAGGGCACTCGACTGGTCGAGCGGCCCCCAGATGTGGCTCCACATCTCAACAAAGATAAGGCTCTGAGGACGGATGGATTCCCTGTAGCATTCTTTCAAGTCTTTTAGGAGCTAGTGAACAGGGATGTGACCGAATTTATAGTTGAATTTGAATTTTATCGCAGTGGTTATCTTTCATCAGAGATGAGTACATCTTTCATTGCTTTAATTTCGAAGAAGGAAGGTGCCGAAAGCTCGGCGGATTTTAGGCCCATTAGCCAGATTGTCGATGCCTACAAAATATTAGCTAAAATTATGGCCTTCATATTGCACTCAGTTCCCTCGTATGTCATACTCAATAGTCCAAAGTGCATTCGCCGCCGGTAGACTAGTTTTAGATAGTGCTTTGATGACTCGTGAGTGCATTGACTCGCGTTATAAGAAAGGTAAAAAGGACACATTATATGCAAGCTTGATGTTGAGAAAATGTACGATCATGTTAGTTGGGAGTTCCTTCACTAAATGTTGGCCAGCTGGGTGCAGGCAGAAATGAAGAATATGGATACAAAAGCGTGTTCAATCAGCTAGGTTCTCGATTCTAGTAAATGGCTTTTGCTATGGGCTACTTCAACACTTCGAAACGGCTCAAGTAGTGTGATCCGTTATCGCCCTTTTTGTTGGTGATTATATTAAAGCCTTAAATAAGATATTATATAAAGAATTGGAGGTAGGCCTTATTAGGGAGTTTGTGTGTGCTATGTCTATAATACTGATCATTTTATAAATAAATTGTTAAATTCAGTTGTCAAATGCATTTTCTTAGAATATTCATCTTCACAAAAGAAATGTAAATATTTTGATCCAATTACTAAAAAGTGTTATGTTTATATATATGTAAAATTTGTTGAATTTGTTCTGTATTTTTTTAAAAGAAAAGAGGGAGCATCATTTTATGGTTCTTCCTATCATTGTTCTCGAGTATGATGAAATATTATTTGTTCATTCCAAACCCAATAATGCTATAGATAAGATTGCTATTGATTTTACTAAATCCAACTTGAAGGTATATGAATGAAGGAACGTCCGTAATCCTTTTCTTTTCCAGGACACAATGAAGCATGTTACTTTTGCTACATATACTGATAGTGTTTCTACTTGTTTATCTATTTATGGTAATCCATATTTAGACGACCCTTTCATGGACTTTTACCTGTTGTTATTAAAAAAGAAAATAATAATAATAATAATACACCTCCCATTCCATTCAATACTCTTTTTTTTTTCCTATCATTTCGTCTCCTCAGCACAAGTCCCTTGTTTCTGCCCTTGAATGCTCTTCTTCTACCATTCTTAAAATTCTTAAGAAGATGCTTATTTCTCCTATATGGCGACATGCTATGAAGGAGGAGATGGTAGCTCTTAAAAAGAATCATACGTGAGAGATGACTGTTTTACCAGTTGGAAAAAATCATGTGGGTTGTCATTGGGTGTATGCACTCAAGTACAATCCTGATGGAACTATAACTTAATATAAAGTTTTCTATGTAGCTAAAGGCTTTACATGATTATTCTAAGACCTTTGCTCTTGTTGCTAAGATAAACACTGCTCGAGTGATTATTTCTCTTGCCACCATTTTACAGTTGCCCTTGCATCATGGATGTTAAAAATGTCTTTTTAAATGGTGATTTGAGTAAGAAAATCTATTTGTTTCCTCCTAAATTTACTCGAAAGGGGAGAAGGGGAAGGTATGGCGTCTAAAGAATGCAATATATGATTTGAAGCAACCTCCTCAAGCCTTCTTTAATAAGTTTATTAGGGCCTTAATTCGTATTGAATTTTCTTATATTCATTATGATCATTTTGTGTCTATCAGAAGGCACGTGAAAAGAACTATTATTGCAAGTATCTATGTGGATGATATTCTTATTATGTGTGATGATGCTAATAACATTTTTTAGTTGAATTATATCTAAGCAATATGTTTGATATCAAAGATCTAGAACCGCTAAAATATTTTCTTGGAATTGAAGCCTCAATGAAAATGTCCCTGATTTGTTAACTTCAACTAGTAGTCTTAGTGTCGAATTTATTGATTCTCTAATGAAGTCAATAAGAAGCGCAAGGAGTGTGGGTGTATGTAGAACCACAGGTACATATACCTGGGTCTTATATATATTATGAACCTTTGTCCTTAATTTTTCAGTCTTTTATCTTTGTTTCATGCTTTTCTTATTTTTCTTAGCTTTCTTTTAGTTTTTTCTTCATATAAGGGCATATATGTAATTGTATCTTTTCTTCTATTATTATAAATAAGTGAGGGCTGAACATCCCAGCCCCATATGCTCTCTTTCTCTCTGTCTCATTCTTATAGGCAATAGTTCAAGGATTTCATTTTGAAAGGTTGTTTGGACAGATAAAAGCCACTTTGAGATGATTTTCAAAGTCTAGCTAGGCTGTCCCTAGAAGAAAACGTCCCCATCTCTCGTTGTTATTCACTTCAAGTAATTGAGTGGCATGGCTTATACCATGTCAAAGGAATTTGTCAGAAGGGTAAGTTGAAGTGTTCACTCGCCTTCTGAAGCGGCTTCATAGCATTCGGGCTTCGCCAAGAGATAGGGACTCAATGTAGAATAAAGAAAAGACTTGTCAATTCTTGGCTAGCTCTTTTTACATGTTGCTCTTTCGAGTTACCTTTTGAAAAGCACATCAACATATTGCTTATGTTTGGTTCTGTAGTGCCCTCTGAAAGTTTCATCCTTCGCGTGGTTGGTGGGTAGGAATATGGTTCTCACGGTTGATGACCTTAAGAGAAAGAAGATGATGGCTACTAATGTTTATTTGTTGTGCATTCGAGATGCAGAGTCCATCGATCATCTTTTTCTTTTTTTTTTTTTTTGTATACATTGCCCCTTTGCCGGTGAGATGTGGGAGAGGTTCTTAGTGACCTTTGATGTGTTGTGGGTAATGTCGGGATCTATTGAGAATCTATTTTCTTATTAGCAATGGGGTGGGGTCGGGAAGAAAAGGGAGGATGCTTGGAGGCTCTCTTTATTAGCCAGCATTTGGACCTTGTCGGGGAGAGAAATAGTCGATGATTTCACAATCGAAGTAGGCTAGTGTAGGTCTTTAGCAGGACTAAATCGGATGTAAATGGATTATGCCTCAAATATTAAGGTTCTCACTGAGTGTCCTCTCTTGATTACCTCTTGGACTGTAACTTTTGTGACAAGGATCGCTTCCTTTGAACTTTGAATTTGTATGAGCATCAGATGTGACATAGGACGCCAGGGCTCTTTATTCTGGCAGCGGAGGTCCTGAGTTGAGGCTTCAAACAGTTGATCATTAGTGGGGAGTGCCAACCTTTCAGAACTCGTTCTAACTGCCGGACGGTCAGCCACCTGCTTTTCGCTGACGATACAGTCTTGTTCGCCAATGGAGGCCGCACAACATTGAATCGGATCAAATCTTTTCTCGACCAATACCAAGGAGCCTCGGGCCAGAAATTCAATCCTTCCAAGAGTTTCTTCATTCTTTCCTCCTACCAATCTGATGCTAGAGCGAGGGCTGTTTCGAGGATTCTTGGTTTTAATCGTAGTGAATCCCCCTTCATATATCTAGGCGTCCCTATCTTCAAGGGCAGATCGAGGTGAGCTAGATATTCCACGCGCTTTGCTCAGGAAGCTAGAAAGGGCATTTGCAGACTTCTTTTGGGACTGGGAGAATGACCGTAAACCTTATCATTGGTTAACTGGAAACATCTTTCCTCTCCAGTGTTGGAAGACGGGTAGGGGTTCAGAAACTTGGTCAGCATAATGCAGGCTTTTAGGAGGTGTATGGCGTGAGTGGTCAAATGCAGGGGGAAGGATAGCTGCTGGGCTAGTTTCATTAGGGGTAAATATGCTGAGGACCTGAACTCGTTGGGTAGCATGTCCTTGGCTTCGTGGGCCTCGCCCCGGCTTAGGGCCTCTCGCTGGCTGGAAGCTGCAGTCAGCCTCCTCACATCAGTAGCAAGCCCAAGTTAGAGAGTTCCTAGGACCGAAGGGTTGGAGGAATGAGGAGTTAGTCAGGAATTCCTGCCGCAGGTGGTGCTAGACCATGTAGCTGACGAGGGGTCCTGCATCTCTGAGGAGCGAAACAAGCAGGTCTGGGCGACCTCCCAATCAGGCGAACTGCAAGTGGCGTCAGCGTGGCAGTTCTCAAGGCCCATTGGCATCAAGAGAGTGTGGTCCAATTGGGTTTGGCACGCAAGGCTTCCGCCTAAATTGTCTCTATTCTCCTGGAAGATCATCCATAGAGCCATTCCGGTATATGATAGAATTCAAGCAAAAGGGGTGGTCCATTTGACGTCAAAATGTGTTTGTTGTCTTGGCCCCCATTCAAGCCACATGGAATCAATCGATCATTTATTCTCCTCGGGAGAGATAGCATCCAAAGTTTGGTCCCATTTTCAAGATTTTCTCCTCGCCCCAAGATTCAGTAATGAAGAGCTTCCAAATGGTGGACAGCTGCTGCCCCGTCCGACCATCCGCACACCTTAATGGGACTCATCCCATCGATCATTTTTTGGGAGATTTGGCTTTCTAGGAATGTTGCCAGATTTGATAATGTTCCAGTCTGTCCTTTGAGAGTGATTGCTATAGTCCAAAATTAGATCTTCCGGCTCGGTCCATCTCTTCCTCGACCCAACGTTATCAACTGTGCATCAGCTGTAGCGCTAGCTGAGTTAGCATCGATAGTGGGCCGCCAGCTCAGAGACAATCTAGCTGATCAAATGGTCCAAGCCTAAGTTGGGCTGGGTCAAAATCAAAGTAGATGGGTCATCCCTTAGGAACCCTGGCCCCTCTGGGGGTGGTGGTATCAGCAGGGATTGTGATGGTAAATTTTTTTTTTTTTGCATCTCATCAGGCTACAACTTTGGATCTAATTCTCGAGCAGAAATTAGGGCAATCTGGGAGGGCCTATCCCATTGCACGAACTTGGGTTATTCTAAGGTGGAGGTTGAGAGTGATTCAAAGGCGGTGATAGATATCCTCTAGAGGAAAACATCTCCATCTTGGGCCATGACATACTGGTGGACCAGGATCAAGAGGTTCTCAGTGGAGTTGGAGGTTTCCTACTCCCATATTCCCAGGGAAGCAAATGTAGTGGCAGATGACCTGGCTAGAAGGGGAAGCGCTAGCCAAGCTGGGCCTCTTCTTTTCTGCAGCTCAGCTTCCCCAGATTACCAAAGGGCTGCTTTTCCTGGATAGGGTGGGGCTGAGAAATTTGAGGGAATGTTAATTTCCTTGGGATCCTTTCTTGTTTCTTTTCTTTTGATTCTCACGATAGGTGGACCTCGCCCTCTTTTTGTTGTTAGGTCCGCCCGAAAATCTCATGTATAGCTTCTGCTATAGCTAAGATGAATATAACGTAACCTTTTAAAAAAAGATGTGACATAGGAGACCAGCACACAAGCATGCATCTGCAGGATTCCTCTCGACATGGTTGACCAGCCAAAGCTGAAATCTGCTCATGGAGGACCTGCAATCATGCTTTATAATATCAATCTCTCAAGAATACATTAACACTATCATTTACAGCATTTATCACAAGTAGAGTCATGGACCAGGGCAATCGCTTCGCTCACCACGTGATCCCCATACCATCGTAAAGGTAGGCAGCAGTGAGCTTTTCCATTTTCATGCCTCTTGTAATGTACCTTGGTTGGAGACGAAATTTGATCGCACATCAAATTTTTATTTTTATTTTTCATAAATCCTGTCGGAAGAGAGCACTAGTTTGTATCCATTCCAACAATTGGAACAGAGTCGAACAAAATTTTTTTCATGCCCATAACACAGTTTGGAAAGAACACAATTTTCTTTGTTATGTTAGGCTTACAAGCTCAAAGACAACCTCATTTCTAGCAAAAGATTCCACCAAACTTATAGCGACATCTGAGGCCTATCTTTGTTCAAAGCTAATCTCTAGCCCATTCCAGAATCCAATCCTTCACAGCATCTCTAGAATTGTCAAAGTATCCACGCAACCATAGAAGAACACTTGTTCTTGGTCTCTCCAGCAAAACTGGACAACAAAGGACTACAGATCCATCCTCGATGCCCTCAGAACACCACTTGCAAATCCTATCAGCTAAATTCATCAATCTTGACAAAAAAGGATGCATCTGTATAGCCTTTAAAAAAATAATAATAATAATAATAATAATAATAATAATAAAAGAACAAAATAATAATCTTGGAACGGCAGTAAACTTTCTGAAAGTTCTTCCATGGAATGAGATGAAATGATAATCATCACCAGAGTCATCAAGCACTCTCAAGTGATTTTATAGTGATCAAATACTTCTAACTTCAACCTGAGGAGGGATTAAAGTGATATCAAGGATTTCATCTGCCATTCCTCAGCCGAATACATCTAATAATGTTTTTTGTTTGTTTTTTGTTCCCCTTGGTGTTCTATTGTAGTAAACTTTTCAACATTATTCTCCAAATCAACTAGAGAGAATCAGAGAGTCCCTCCACAAGATAGGAGGTTGATTAGGAATCCATCTGCCCAACTAAATGTAAGTCGACACCTTGGTGCCAATCATACGAAAGATGCATAAATACATGAGGTCTCCTCTTTGATATATTTCTCCAAACTCCTGAGTTCCCCAATTTAATTAAAATTTCTGAGAGCTTCTTATTGCCCACATATTTTTGGGTCATAATTCCACAGCATGGGGCCTCTCCTTGGTGATTTTTGAAGTTATCTTAGCTGAAAAGGATTTATTCATCTAATGAGATTTCTTAATATGTGGACCACCCTCCCACTGGGACAACAAACTAGATCCAAAGCAATAAAGTGCTTCCACAATACCTACTGCAGTTGCTCCACAAAAGCTCATGATTAATTTTATCAACGAAGTTAACAGAAATGGAGATGTGCCTCATCAAACTAATGGGGAAAGTTTATAAGATAGCTATGAGACCAGTCTTACTTTATGGGACAGAATGTTGGGCAGCTAAGGAAGAACATGTTCATTGGATGATTGTAGCTGAAATGATGATGTTGCGATGGATGAATGGCAAGACAAGGAAGGATAGAGTTAGAAATGAATGCAACCAGGGAACATAGAGAGGCGCCAATAGGTAATAAGATGAGGAAAGCAGACTTGGATCGTTTGGTCATGTGCGAAGGAAACCAACTACGCTGGTCAGGAGTGAGTGGGTACAAGTTGAAGGCCTTAGGAAGGGCAAGGGAAGGCCCAAAAGAATGTGGGTGGAGGTAATAAGGAAAGACTTGATGAAAAATGGTCTAACTGAAGTTATGGCCCTTGACAGAGTGGAAAGGCAGAACAGGATTCATGAAGTTGACCCAATTAGTTGGAATAAGGCTTAGATGATGATGATGATGATGATGAAGGCATCTTATCAACAAACACCCATTGTTCACATTCAATATAGAGTGAGTTACATGGTAAACTGTAGGGGGTGTTGGATGAGAAAATGACCATAGATTCTTCCATGCTATCCTTCTGATCATCTTTCATATATAAATTGGTAAGTGCCCCTTTGATAGCCTTGAAAATATTCCTCGTTATATCTGGCTTGCAAAGATTAGTAGAATCCAATCCTCAGAGATCCCACCAAATATATAGAGCACGTCATAGGCATCTCTTCGTCCCATGCTAGTCAATCAACCATACCAGAGTTCAGTCTGTAATAACATCTTTGAAATTGTCATAGTAGGTGTCCATGCAACCATAGATGAAAATTTGCTCTAGGTCTTTCTAGCAATAAGACCACTAAAAAACACGACCCATGTCCTCAATGACCACATAACGCCACTTGCATATACTATCAGCTAAATTCATCAATCTAGATAGAGTAGGAAGCAACGTGTACATGGCCTTGCAAAGAAAAAAAAAAATCAAAATATTGGGATATAATCAACTTTCTAAAAAGGTCTTCCATGGAAAGATGGAATGATAATCATTAAGAGCTCCATTGGGCACACTAGAAGCTGATTTTATGATTAGCTTCCATTGTTTTTGTTAGTGTGCATAGCCCTCTGTGCATTTGTGGTGCACTATATTTAAGATATTGGTGCACACCGACTTACATGCACCTACAATGTACTATACTTACAGATATCCTCTAAGTTAGATTTGATTAGGATTGTTATTATCTATGGAATCTAGGGTTCTTATCCTTTGTAAACATAATAATACTTAAAGGCCTTAGGAATAACCAGAGGTATTGAAAGGGTTGAAAAATCTTTGTCATTAAGGCAGAATGAAGATCAATTGCTGAAGAAGGTGGCCTAGGGTAAGGGATATCATCTGACCTCTTATTTTGGGCCCTAGAAGAGCCTTTCACAGACTAGCCGATGCACGAAGAAGTTTCATGTAGCTATTGTAGGCTCTGGGGACTATTATGGCAGTAAGTGTTGGTCCACAACGCAGATCTGGCGGTGGCTAGAGGTCCACATGTCCGATCTGGCAGTTGTTGTAGGCTCTGAAGACTGTTCTGAAAGCAAGTGGTGCTCCACGATCTGGCAACAGTTCGAGGTCCACACGCACATCCGGCAACAATGGAGACCCTGGGCTTGATCCGGTGACGTAGATGCCATCCCATGGCTCACGCAGCTTGTGAATTAATATGGGCGAAATCCATCCTTTAAGTTATTGGATTCCGCACATCCTCCTCTATTTGTCTGCATTGTGATAATCAAGTAGTCATATACATTGCATTAAATCTAGTATTCCATAAACGAACAAAACATATTGAAGTTGATTACCACTTCATTTGGGAAAAATTAACCACCA
This sequence comes from Magnolia officinalis, assembly GCA_021015155.1. Taxonomy (NCBI): domain Eukaryota; kingdom Viridiplantae; phylum Streptophyta; class Magnoliopsida; order Magnoliales; family Magnoliaceae; genus Magnolia; species Magnolia officinalis. Next base: position 5,655,342 of record JAJHSJ010000010.1, read on the forward strand.
AACTGATTCCTACGTCATTTGTTTGGTCTCAAAATCAATTGGCAGACGTCTTCACCAAGGCCTCCTCATCGATATGTTTGAAGATCATAAGTGACAAGCTTGGCATGTCTAATATCCATGCACCAGCTTGAGAGGGAGTGTTAGTGTAGACAGCCCTCTCTGCACCTGTTGTGCACCATATTTAAGATATTGGTACTCACAGACTTGTATGCACTTGACCATACTTATCCTCTGAAGTAGATTTGATTAGGATTATTCCTATCTATAATTTAGGGTTCTTATCCCTTGTAACCTCGTTTATTACAAATAAAACCACTTGGGAGGGGGAGATATGACTCTCCAATCCATGTTCCCATCTTCTTCTCTTCCTCTTTCCGATTTCACAAGTTTCATGTTTCCAAATAATGTTTTCTTCAACCTTAGGGGTGAGGATGTCATCCACCGTTCCTTCTGCCAAATACTTCCAATGGTGCTTTGTTCCACCCCTGATGTTCCATTATAGTGATAAGCTTTTCTACATTATCCTCCAAATCAACTTGAGAGGAATTGGAATGACTCTTCATAAGGATAGGAGAGTGATTAGAAATTCATTTGCTCAATCAAATGTTCTTCAATGCATTGGAGCCAATCACATGAAAGATGCCTTCAGTGACGAGGTCTCAACTTCTTAATATATTCCTTTGAATTCTTGAGTCACCTACTTCAATCAAACTTTCTGAAAGGCTCTTATTGCCTATGTATTTTCGGTCATCATTTTGCACCATGGTGACTTCTCCTTGATGACTATGGAATTAGCCTAGTCAAAAAGGTTTTATTCATTTGTGAGGTTTCCAAATACCTATACTACCCTCCCCATTAGGACAATAAACTTAATCCAAGCACCAAGGTGCTTTCCATAATTATTATTCGAGTTAAATCCACAAAGCTCAAGATTTATTTTACGAAGCCTGTTAAGAACCATCCTCAGTAGACATCCATCAGACATAAGGTAACTGGGAAGTCTCAACATAACTGAATTAATGAGAGAAATGCTTCTTATTTGAGATTGCGGCCTCTGTCCACTCCTTAGATTTTGTTTTCCACCTCCATTATTAATTCATGGTCACACCACTTAACCTTTGTTGGTATGTATTGATCCAAAGGTATCGTATTGACCAGCACCCCATGTTCACATTCAGAATACCTCTAGCAATGTGGTTGAGCCTAGTAGGTATTGGATGAGAAAATCCCCATAGATTTTTCCATGTTATCCTTCTGAGAAGCTTTCATATAGAAACTAATAAGTATCTCTTTGATAGTTCATCTTGACTTCTCATTGGCCTTGACACAAATAACAATATCTTCAGCAAAAAAATAGGTAAGAGATGGTAGCCCTGCCATAGGAAAGTACAGGGAGATAGCTCATTTCTTCTTATCTTCTCATCAGGGAATAAGGATGAGGCATCAGCCAATATGATGAACAAGTTGGAAGAAACGGGCTCATTTCTTCTTGTCATATCACCTTATTCATCCACTCATGAAATTCCACTAAAACATACAATAAGCCTTTTCAACTTCTATTTGATGCATAAATTGAAGAGAGATCTCCCATCCACATGGCACCAATCCAATGGGCTTCACCCCTGATCAAAGCCAGAAGGGGTAGTGATCTTTTGAGGCATTTGGGTATCTTAAAATAAAAGTCTGAGTGTAATAATGTATTCATAATAACAATATGAATATGAGGCAATTGGGTGTCTTAAAATAAAAGTCTGAGTGTAATAATGTATTCATAATAACAATATGAACCCTATTTCTTCTACGCAAACTTGACGAAGGCAAACAACCCACTCAATTTAGTATCCATTTTCCATGCTTTTCTTTACCCCAACCTTAGGTCTAAAAGTATTGTCCGAAACTGGTATATATCGCCTATACGTACCAGTATCACCCATGAAGGATACAAGCGTATTGGCTCCCTATGTGCCCAAAACAGCTAGAGACAGGGCGATAGGCAATATTTAGTGGTATCAGTGGTGAAAGATACATTATGTAGCACACCCATTTCAAACCTTGCTCCAAACATTCTTATTGGAGAAATTGTTTGAGGGTACTTGCAAATGCTACCCTGTCCTTCCAATCAAATAGAAATTTTTTTTTTTTCTAGTTTTATAAATATATGGTAATCAAAGTGATGCAAGACAATCGAGCCGCCCCCACGACCAGGAAGCCAAATCCAGCGAACAACTCTAGCACAAACCGTTGGAAATCCTCCAACATCGGGCAATCTACGAGCATCTATCGACATCAATGTCAATAAGAGCAAGAGAAGGGGAATATTTTTCCTCTTCTTTTGTCACTATTTCTCCACTTAGAAGAGAAAATCAAATTTCATTTCAAAATTCCAAAAGCCCACTACAATCTCTCAAACATAGTATGTATAGAACAACCCTAATTAATCTCTAACTAACCTTAGTACTTAGTGTGCTAATCAAAATTAACCCTAAACTAATCAGAACTCACTCTAACAACATTGTAACATTCCAACTAAAAAAATAACAACGAAAGAAAATGACCAAAATAACCCCATAAAAGCACAATATTACGAAAAAAAAGCTAAAATCCCACGAAAATAAAGATGACCGCATGTGGTCCTTCCTCTCGATCTTAGCCCTTAAGTGAGGACACTTGGCCTACATCAAACTCCCCCTCTTGGAGACAACTCATCCTTGAGTTGTCGTTGTCGTGTCCACTAATAGAGTCGCCACTGTTAAGATTAGATGTTTGATGCACTTGCAAGTGGACATGAATTAAGAAATAGATTTGAGTCAGGGTGCCCAAACATGGGCCTATAGGGCCCACAACAAAGGGTTCTACCTTCCTCTTAGTTCGAACAAGACGTTTGTCAATTTTTTTCCAATTTGTCGCCCAAAGGGTCATAATCGAGACATCGATAGCGACAAATGGTCAGATAAATTCGCAGCCAGATGACGGGCAAAGCACAAATGGCTCAAGTGTCATAACACAGCATAACCATGTATTCCTTACTAATGGAAGATGAAAGATGAAATAGCTCAAGGGCGGCTACCAACATAACTGGCTCACTCTCAACAATTGTCCGCTCATTCATGCTCTCTTGTGCTTGCAACTTGTTAGTCATTGATGGATACCCCTCGGCTACAACAGGGATGAGATCATTGTCGAAACATTGTAGATCAAGGGATACCATGTCATGATCAAATTACTTGCAAGGATCAGAGTGTAGTCGCCTTTAGGTCCTCTATCAAAATTCTTGACATCATGCTCAAGCCCCATGAAACAGGTGGAATCTTCCTTAATGCTTAATGGCTCGATCGGATTGATACCAAAGATTGGGTATCGTATGATGTGTTGAGACTACCGATCTTGTGTCGTTGATCCAATCACTAAAGTTTCATATTTCAGATGATCACAGAAGAGGGGATCTCCAATGAAAGATTGCCACATGCAAGACTTACGAAGTTTTGGATCAAAGTTGATATCATGTGGGTTGGTGAAGTGCCCATTGAAGTCCAGATTCTTGTCAAAAAACCAACTCGCCAACAGAACCCTCATGTGCAGTTTCATGAACAAAGGGAGTCAAGATCTCCTAGAAAGTTAAAAAACATTTGAAGGGCTATGCTTTTCTGCACGAACAATTCCATTTTCATGATAGAAGGTGCTCATGAATCCACGAAGCTCCTCCATCTTGGATGGTTCGACGTTGGGACACACTTGCAAAGCACCGAAATCTTGCCATCACCATACACTATCTCATCATCTACATTGTCGTCATAACAATCATAAATCAGCTCTCCCTCAATGTCATAATAATCAATGGACACATTGTCCAAGATTGGATTCTCATTGATATTTGACTTCTCAACATGAACAACAGGCATGTCCTTTCTCACAAGAAAATGCTCGGAAGCTCTAAGTAGTGCAGTATCACTCACAATGTTGAATTCGTCCACTTGTTTTTATGCAACCATCGACAAACCAAGACACAAGTAATTGGAATCGTGTACAACCCCACCAACTCTTCGATCGCTAGTATATGCAATGCGCTTCGCAATACGCTCCACTTGCCATCATATCTTTTAAAAAAGAATGCATAATGTCAATGCCTAGGGACTCAATCTCCTTGCCTTTTGCATTGAGTTTGTATCTTCACGGCCTCGAATTTGGGGCACTAAAGAAGCTTATAATCGATGATGAACTTGGTATGACAAGTTGTTGGGTGATATCTTTTCTGGCGTGGATTTGATTTGGGGTTTTCGAGAAGGGTGTTATTCAACTGGGCCATTTGTGAGGCTAATGAATGGAAATTGAGCAGAAACAGATGGTATGGGCTTGTTGCGGTTGTTGTTGTAGGTGTCTTGATATGGTTGTAATTAGGTAGAGAATGGGCAAGATAGGAATGGTGCAGTAGAGAAATGAGGTGGGGGATGATGATACCTTGGATCTAGCAAGATAACATCTCAAAGCCTCAACAGACTCATCCGATGAGCAAGACGCAAATCCAAAAATTCTTCGACACTTGTAGACAAATTTGCTACCATCTCTTTATTTCGATCTCCACGTGGATATAGCAATCTGTTGAAAACCTTGCAAACGAACCTAGTTTTGATACCACTTGATGTAGGATGGGTGTGCCGGATCCATAGTGCGGCCTCCAGCAATGAGAAATCCAAATCCAGTGAGTAACTCTAGCATGGATTGTCACAAATCCTCCAAGATCGGGCGACCCTCAAGCATCAACCGAACCCAATATGAATAAGAGCAAGGGAATGGCAATCTCTTTCCTCTTATTCTCTCTCTTTTTCTTTACTTAGAAGAGAAAATCAATTTTCTTTTCAAATTTCCAAAAGCCCTTTACAATCTGTCGAACATGGTTATTTTTAGAACAACCTTACCAATCTTAGTGATTTGTGTTAATCACAACTAACCCTCAACTAATCAAAACTAACTCTAGCAGCATCATAACCTCCTAAACCAAGGCATTTCGTAACGTAATAGTGGCCTAACGGCCACCGCCGTTACCATTACGGTACGGGTTGTAACAGCCATTTGGGTCCCCATAACAGTCTCTTTTGAAAAAGAAACCAAAAACAAAAAACATCGGCTCCATAATGGATTGCTATGGGGTTGCTGATACACGCCAATTTTTTTTTTTTCCATAACAACCATTATGGCTGTCATGACCCCGTAACGCGTAACGGTTGTCATCCTTACCATTACATAATGGCCGATACGACACACCATGCTCCTAATTAAAAAAAAAAAACTTACAAAGAAAGGAAATGACCAAAATAACCCCTAGAAAAGCACAATATTACAAAGAAACCAAAATCCCACCAAAACAAAGATAATTGGGTGTGGCCCTTTCTCTCGATCTCGGCCCTTAGGATAAGTGAGGCCTACTTAGCCTACATCACAAAGGATTGCAGCAGACTTGATCTTTCACATGTATCCAACCATTTAATGGTTGCCTCTTAGATTGCTAGTGGACATAGATCGGTTGTCCACCAGATTTTTTTAAATATCATCCTGTAGGATGGTTCCTAGTTATGAAGAGTCTCCAACCTAATTTGGCAAGCCAGGCTTCAATAACTAGACAAAATAGGTTACCTCTCCACCCAAATGATTTTTTTCTTCTTCATTCTAGTACTAGGTGATATTGGATCAAATTGGGCTTCTTGATAGAGATTTGGGTCCACAAGTATTTTAGTGGATGACAATTCATAGAGATTTGAATGATACAACATAAGGCCATTTGGACTTGATGTTCATTTTTTTCAAGAAAAGATCGTCGATTTCCTCACATTTATATTTTGGGCCTGCTTCTAGCTTGTAGGTGTGGAGAATGTTTTTCAGGTAGTCTGAGGCTTTTTTTGGTCAGCCATAATGAATATCAGAATGTCGTTGGCAAAAAAAGATGCGTCTCCAAGCTATTTTTGAATAAATACAGATTGGGCATGTCATTCTTGCAAAAATGGCTGCCCTCACCTTAACATTGAGGATAAGCATATAAGGTTTGATCACCTTGTTTAAGCTGACTGCTTCTAATGGCATTCCATTCATCAAGGGGTAGGAGTGTGTGTGTGTGTGTGGTGGAAAAAACCCTATCCATTAGACACATGCTTCCTCACTTACCCTAGTGCCTCCCATAGGAGTGCATCACCGTTAGCAATGAGGATGTTATCATGCGTTTGCATTTTTGGGACAACAGCAGCTTTGATGAGGGAACATTAGGTAGCCTGGGATCCCAAAAATGATATTGATGATGATGATGATGACGAGTGTCCAAAAAGTGGTGATGGTCTCAGCATGGAGCTAGATTGAGTATCCTAACCTTTTCAGTCCTTGCTGATAGCTTTAACACCTAGGCTTCTGTGTCATTTTTTGGCTATTGCACTTTACAACTGGCTGTTTGCCCAAATTACCCTAAAAGAATTTTTTTTTTTTTTTTTTTTCGAATCATCACTACATTTTAGCTTCACTTTTGAAGCTGGAAACAATTAAATATTACTAGTATAAATAACTTTTCTAGATCTTGGGAAGTCCTTCAAACAAGTTACGAATCATTCAAAGCAGATAAATAGAGCCATTCAAAGAGTGGATATATCGGATGATGTCGATGTTGTCCCGAGGCTAGCTTTACATGCTTTGCTTTTGTAATTTCTCTTCATGACCACAACCAATTTTATTCCCATTCAGTTAATAATCTTCAACCGTTCAATTTGTACATTTTCAGTTTTAAACTTGCTTTGCTTCTTAGGAATCCACAATCGTTTGACATGAGGTTTCTGTTCTTTTAGTCCCTTTTCTTCTTCTTTAAAATAAATAAATAAAAACAACTTCCGTTAAAACCTTGATCTTTGTATTTGAGCAAAGAAGACTTTCTATTAGTTGTTTAACTGATTTAACCTTCCACTTGTTGTACCTATAGATTCTATTGACAGCATCCTTCATCAACTGGAAAGAATTCAGCTCCAACAAAATCTACTTTAGTGTGGAAGCATCAACTTAACAACATACTCTGGTGGACATGCCACCCACAATATCATTGACCCCTTGGAATGTTTGGCATGAAACAGACCGAGGCTTGAGGTTTAAAATGCTATTTGCATTGATTATGGACGAGTCAATGAGGCATTTACAAGTAGAGATCCCATGGTGTATATTGTTTACAAGTGCAGTTTTGGTTGACAAGATGAGGGAGATGTAGACGGAACTATGGAGGATGCCTTAAAATCAAGGTTTTAAAACTAGTAGAACTAAAACAGAGTATATGGAATGCAATTTTAGCAATATAGGAACAGAAACAAGGAATTAGTTAAGATTGCTAACCAAGTACCCCAAAATGATCATTTTCAATATCTTGGGTCAATAATTCATGAGAGCAGAGATTGAGATGGATGCAGCTCATAGAATTCAAGCTGGGTGGCAGAAGTGGACATATGCCTATGACTTTTTATTTGATTGTTAAGTACCAATCAAAATGAAGGTGAAATTTTATAGGATAGCTATATAACCAGCCATGCTTTACAGGACAAAATGTTGGGTAGTTAAGAAAAAAACATGCTCATAGGATGAGCGTAGCTGAAATGAGGATGTTGACATGGATGAGTGGCAAGGCGAGAAAAGATACAATTAGAAAGTGATAGAAACAAATGCCTTCAAGGGAATGTAGTAGCAGCACCAATTGGTAATAAGATGAGGGAAAGTAGTTTTGGATGGTTTGGCCATGTGCAACAGAGAACAAGAATTGTACTGGTTAGGCATGACTTGGTTCAAGTTGAAGGGACTAAAGGACAAGGAGAAGGCCCAAAAGGATGTGGGTGGAGAATTCACTGTTAATTAATGTAAATTTTATGTATTAATAAGTGTTAGCCAATCTATTGATTTAATGCAGGGGCATTTTCATACTGGGCTCAAGTGGGTCGCCTGTTGGATGCAGGGGCACACTCGGGGTGGGTGACCCATGTGATTTGGGGCCCACGGGGGAGGTCTCGTGTTCGAGACTCCTTACCAGGGGTAAGTAATGCTCATTTCACACCAGGCTTGAGTGGGGTAGCTCGTGGGATGCAGGGACACACTCGGGGTGGACAACCCATGTGATTTGGGGCCTACGAAGGGGGTTCGGCCGAGGTCCTAACCCATGAGATGTGGGGCCTGGGCTATGAGATAAAAGGATTAATTCACCATACTCTAACAGTTCGAGCTTTTAGAGCAAATGGTTAATTGTCCTGCATCAAATTGGTATCAGAGTGGGAGGTCTTGTGTTCGAGACTCCTCACCGGGTGTAATTAATGTATGGGCATTTTCACACTGGACTCGAGTGGGGTCGCCTGTTGGATGCAAGGGCACACTCGGGGTGGGTGACCCATGTGATTTGGGGCCCACGGGGGAGGTCTCGTGTTCGAGACTCTCATGTGATTTGGGGCCCATGAAGGGGGTTCGGCCGAGGTCCTAACCCATGAGATGTGGGGCCTGGGCTATGAGATAAAGGGATTAATTCGCCATACTCTAACAGTTCGAGCTTTTAGAGCAAGTGGTTAATTGTCCTGTATCATGTTTGGCTACAAATGTTTATATTATTTATTTAATACTGAATTTTTTTACAACACCTAGTTAAGCCTCTATAAAATGGAAACTTATTGTATATATAGTTATTTTTGGCAAGATTTTGATTCTTACATGTGTAAACATGTCTTTTAACATCTCCTGAAGTTTCACTGAAAATTTCCACCTTTTTTTCCCAACATTTCCCTAATGTTCCCTTCAAACAATGATATTTTTCCAAGTATCAGCGATAATATTGGCGTTACTGATACATTTTTTCATATATCTGGTCATCAATACATGTAATGATACTGATACTCTGAACACTTGTAGTAAGGTATAAAAAAATAATAATAAAATAAAATAAAAAAGGCGCTATTAGCCAACTTTAAATGTCCACCACATCTATAGTAGAGCATCCACCCACCACCAGAATGAGATTGGATGATAAGAGATGGTTGACATCATGTCACCCAATTCTCATTTTCAGGGCACATTTTGTGGACAGGAGCATTTAGTGCATCAATCATGTAGAATGTGTTTTAGAAGATGTTCTTCTAATTCCATTCTTGTTGTGGGCTGCATCCAAACAGGCCCTCTAGTTTGATCTCTACTTAGATATTGTTCACAGTAATCTGCATGCGAAGCTTGATATAGTTTCATGGTAAATCATTTTCCATGTATAGTAACTGCAGGTATCTGTATGCCTAGCTTATAGGTGACGTAAGACTTCAATCGATTTACTAGATATTCATATGATCTGTTTTCATCATCATGTGATCTATTTCATGCTCCCAGGAGATGGATTATTGTTCACCAATGTACGAGGAAGTTTTATATATATTAAAGCTTACTGTGGTTTTATTCTCAGTATGAAATCAGTGATTGATCGATACAACAAATCAAAGGAGGAACATCATCAAGCATTAAGTTCAACATCAGAAGTCAAGGTATCCTTTCAATAACAACTCGATTTTCTTCTCCAAGTTATCATGCAATAGTAATTATTTTTGAGAAGTTGATAGACATAACCTTTTGGCAGCTTGTAGACAACACAAAAAGCAATCTTGATATTGTATAGCAAGTGAATCTAGTTTATCACACCACATAACTGAGAAATTATAGGGTCCTCTCTCTATGACAGCAAATGTGCAGTTTCGGACATGTGATATTCCGTATGCTAGCCCCATGATTCAGTGATCCAAGCCATTGATCACTGTTCCTTGCATGCAGATTGTCCCAAAAATCTACATCCATTGGATTTTCTATGTCAGCAAATGTGCAGTTTTGGACATGTGATATTCCGTATGCTAGCCCCATGATTCAGTGATCCAAGCCATTGATCACTGTTCCTTGCATGCAGATTGTCCCAAAAATCTACATCCATTGGATTTTCCTAACCCACTGCTTACTGACCATATCAAGAAAGAACAAAGCAAAAGACTACATTCATCACAAAGAAGTTGCAAAATTGGAGTTAGGATATTGAAATCCAGGGAATTTTGGAGAATCCCCATTGATGGTGGGTGCCATCACATCAATATCTGGATCAACAATCCATGGAATCCTGCAGTCAGTGAACTGTAACTTTACTACTCTCAAGATCATATAGCTACTTAAGGAGTAATGTTGTGCAATACTGAAGAGTTAAACACTGAGAATAAAGCTAGAGAAAATAAGATGCACAGAAAGGAATGTACAAGGTACAAAGCCAAAGAATAAACTTATATAGTAGCACTCAAGTACTTGCCCTGTAGAAAGCAACCAGGTAAAGTACTCGTAAAGGGGACATCAAAATGGGGACAGGGCGGTCTCAACTTTCCAGTAGAAGCTTAAGTATGACGAAGCATGTTGCTCATCAAGCTGTTGAGCATTCCGATTGAGGTCAAGGTGGATGAGCATAAGCTAGATCAGAATATTTGAAGGTGCTCTTCCAAGAGTATCTTCTCCGAAATCTATCTTCTGGCATTTCACTAGAGGAGATGGGGGGTCCCTCATGGGCGAGAGTGTTGGGGGACTCTCTGGCCGCAGGCGGAAGCTTTTGGTTGGGTGATCATGTAGAACAAAATCCTCATAATGGATAATTTGCAGAAAAGGCAGCTCTCTTGCTAAAACTTGTTATGTTGGGAGGACGCATACTCAGTCAACCACCTACTTCTGCTTTGCTCCTCAGTAAGGGAGGTGTGTTCTCACTTCTTGCAGTCTTTTGGCCTTCAATGGGTGCCCCTTCGTTGGTTCTGGATCTTATTTAAAATTTGGAGGGCCCATTCTCGGCTAAAGGGAACTTCCTATGGAAAATTCTTCCGTTAAACATAATGTAGAATTTGGAAATACAGAAACTGAAGAATTTTCAAGGGAAAAGTCACGTCTTTGTATTCAATCTAGAGAAAGATTGAAGCATTCATGATTGATTAGGCATGGTAAGATTGTAGTTTCATGGTGTCTCAAGGAGCAAAATTATCAGCGGTGGGTCGAAATTTTGTGGGGCTAGAGCTTAACGCTTTTGGCAGTGATGTTCCCTCATTCAGTCATGTATTTTTGTTTTTGCCTTTGATCAGCTTTTGGAGCTCCTTTTAATGCCTGAGTAATGGAAGGTCACTCACAGTGTTTTAAATAGTGAGTAGCATGTAGCGTTGGGTTCACCCCTCTGAAGCATGAGGCATGAGCTACATAGCGTGCAACACAAGCTACAGGCTACTTCTAGATTCTTAATCAATGTTGTGCTTGGTTCACCAATTTCATGATATTTTGTACCGAATTAGACTGATTAATAATGAAATGCAATAAAATTTCATGATGTTTGGTGCAACCAAACGCAACCTAAAGTAATAGGAAAGGGCAATGATTAAGTATACAGGTAAAGAAAGAGCAACGAAACTGATTTAATATTGTTACTTATATTATTTTACTAAAAGCATTGAAAAGATTAACTAATTTTTATTGAAAATAGAAAAATGTAATAAATCATTGAAAATGTTAATTGATTTTAATGTTGTAGTGAAAAATAACTTGTAATGTGAGCTACGTAGCATGTAGCAAAGTCTATGTAGTGTGTGGCGTATGCAAATTATCATGCAGCATACGCTACACATGACTTAAGCTATTTTCATGAGCTACGTAGCATTAAGGCTTAAAGCTACACGCTACATAGCATAGCTATTTAAAACACAGGTCACTTGTTTCCATGAGAGTAGTGGTCCTTGCTCTTGTTTGTTTTGCTTTCATCTTAATACATTCATGCTTACCTTTCAGGAAAAAAAAAAAAAAAAACCCAGCTCCAAAAGGTTGTTCAACGTGTGAAACAAGCTCATTTGAACTATTGGAGTCGAGTTGGCCCTTCCATGTTTATCCATCAAGAATCCTTGGAAAGTTTTGCTCTCCACCTATACATTAATGACATTATTCTAAAAGTTGAGAGCTTACCATTGCTAGAACCGTTCATTCGAACACTACTGTCCATCAATATAACATTAAGGGTCACAGAAAGCTTCTGTAGTCCTTGTCATTTGAGGACTAAATGGTTCTTTACATGCGTGCGTGTATGTGTGTGTGCAACCCTTTCTCCAAAGTTCTCTTTTATTCTCTTTTACTCTTTCATCTCCACCATGTGATTAATTACACGGTATCAGAGAATTAAGATTCCCGCCACCTTCATCCTTACCTGATGAAGGACATGAAAATTTAAATATGCTATGCAAGATTCCAGGCTTTAGATCATACTAGTTCAAAAACAATCACACAAACCCCACATCCTACATAAAGTCAACCACTCAATAAGGGAAATCTATGCGGGTCCAGACCTACGCATGCTAGGGCTGGATCAATTAAAGTTATAGACCAATCAATGCTCAAAGGAGAGTAAATTCATCCACTCATGCACAGAAATATTTCCCAATCCAATGGATTCACAGGTTTCAATTCGGGGAACCCTAGGGTTGAAGAAAAGGGCATAAAAATTGAGGATTTAGGACAATCTAGGGTTAGAGTTAGGGACATCAGGTAAGAGAGGAGTGAAAAAGAGGAGAGAATGAACCTGAAGCCGACCCGCACGTGTGGACAGTAGGCCAGGCCTGACGCACGTGCGCTGATGGCTAGCCACACGTGAGTGGGGCAAACGAACCCAAAAACTCCCTCCTTGGGGCTGGTCGGTCAGGGTTGAACTACAAACCCCCCAAGTTTCAGCCCGATCCGACATATGGTCCGTACGTGGTGCTTTGCCGAAGTTTCAACCCTTCTGTAGGGTCAGATTCTAGAAATCTGTTGTAGAGAAGGAATGACTGCAAAATAAAAATGGATTTGCAGGTGGAATGACTGTAGGAGAAGAGGAATATGAATGGTAAGAGATAGGGGTGATTTGAGAGGGGTGTGGCTTCGCACCGCGGTAGTTAGCCCTTCGAAGAAGGGAGGGTTTCACATCCAATTGGATTTTCACAACTTGGAGAGGAGTGGAAAAATGCAGAAATTTTATTCAATCTTCAATGAGAAAAAGACTACAAGGGGTGTCTATTTATAATAAAATCCTATACCCCAAAACTTGCACCATGCGTACAACCTATCACTTAGAGATGAAGTAACCACAAATAACAACCAATCAAAGCAATCTAAACCATCCATGATGTTCCTAATAACAAAAATAACCAAAACTCAAAGTACTATATCGTTTAGAACAGTAGGCCACGATCATGAGAACCCATGGTGGGATTCACATGACGATCAGGTCCACTCCAAGGGACCAAAACGCAGTCCTCTAATTAGGAGGCCCTCCCTGGACGTCATCATCGATCCAATTGATGATGGGGCACTCTCCTCCTTGCGTACGTGCGTAGGGGGCGTGCATGTGCTCGTGATGTCCCCATCATTACCCTCCTTTTTTCTTTCCCTTCCTTTCTTTCTCTTTTGCCTTTCTTTCTTTCCCTCCTTCCTTTCTAACCTCTCTTTCTTCTTCTTATTCTTCTTCTTTTCTTCCTTTTGTGTTCATTGTCCACCAATGCATATACACATACACCCTTATCATTAGACTTCATATACATAAAATCCCAAACATTCTGACAAAGGAATTGGCACTCACTCTACTCTCCTACAATTATTTACAATGCCTCATCTAGGTCTCTCGTGTGTAGTCAATCTAGTGCGCTACCTACGCATGAGCACACTATCACTCACTATTTCATTATTTGGCTCCCTTCACAACACGTTAAGGACATGCTATCATTTTTCTCTTTTTAATATGTTCAGCACACGCACACACTGGATCCTTTTTTTTATTATAAAGATATTAAAGTCCATTAGAATTTACAACAGTAGAAAGTGTAGAATATGCGCATGCGTGTGCAATTGGGTGAAAATCTCATATTTCTTTGGTGCAAGGTGTATTGTATTTTGGTGCTCCTGCTGGACACCATTCCTTTTTTGTTCACTACAGTTCAGTTTAATAATATTACAGTGTGAGAGAATGATTAGTTCCTTTACAACCCTTCCTCTCTCCCAAAATGCACTTTTCTTCTTCCCCATATAAAAACTAAAAACAACCTATAGTGCTACCAATTTGCTTCATAGGTAATGCATCCAGGCAAGACATCACCATCAAATAGATTTCGAATGATTCCACAACTTCGTCGATCAAGGATTAGGCACTCAAATTGCATATCCATGATCGGACCCATCCAATGATCTCAATCAAGGATTTTGACAATCCAACCATCCACATTGAATATATGGACATTTCAATCATCCATGTTATAGATGATCTCAATCAAGGATTTTGACAATCCAACCATCCAGATTGAATACATGGACATTTCAACCGTCCGTGTTATAGATACGACCTAAATGAGGGTCAAAGTGGTCCATCCAAGGTGTCCCATATCCGTTACAATACAGTCATAAAGGCTGATACGTATAGATAGTGGCCGTGTCCATTACGTGATACGGGGTGAATAGGGCAATTTTTTGTAGACCGTATCAGCTGTTATGGGGGGCCGTAATGACCATTAAGGGCCACTTTTTTTTTTAATGTAAATCCATTTTTTCTCCTCATTTTCTAGTTTTCTCATTCCAAAAAACTTTCTTAGATCATTCTACAATAGATTTTGACCACTTGTATTATAGTTTTTAGGATTAAAACAGTAGATTTATATGATTTTGGTAGATAAAAGCTCCCAGGGCCAGTTTTTCAAAAAATCGAAAAAGTAGTACATCTCTTTTTTTTTTTTTTTTTTTTTTTCAATTTCTAATTCTAATGCTTAATTGTGATGTGTAAACATTAGAAATACATAACCATGTTCAAAAATTCACCAGACAATCCAATACAACACTCTCACCAAAGAGTGAACCATTACACTACCATAAACATGTTTAAAACAAAAAATGAATACATATTCAGAATATTTATATTATTATGGATTTCTAGGTATTTTTTTTCAGAATTTTACGGAAAAAGAAAAAATTCAACCATTACAGGGGTTGTAACAGTCGTTACACCCCCATTTAGGCCATTATGGGCGATATCCGTATTGGCAACGGTGGTCACCATTACAGCCACCTTTATCGATATAGAATACCTTGGGTCCAACAAATGAGCAGGATCATATCTATGATCTGATTGTCTTTTCAGGCCCTCATGATCAATTTGATAGTCCACATGGACCTTACATTTCATCTCATTGTTAATTGAGCGCCTAGATTGACATCTAATTGATCTAGATGGTCCAGATTGATGATCAGGTGAACTGCAAGGTTCAAATCCATACACTTGTGTGTCCAAATCCAACACAGTCCATATAAGGAAAGATTGTGAGAATTGGTTTCTCCAATATTTGTTTGTTTCTTATGTATGATAAATGTCTATTTGTCAACATGTAATAGATTATACTAGATCCTAGAAGACAAATTAGAAAAGTCAGAATCTAGGTGGATTCCTTTGAATTTATGAAAGACTGGTGTAAAAGGAAAGATAGATCATAACAGAAATGGAGAGTTTTCTTAGATTATACTTTATTTTCTTCTTATTTTCTTTTTTTTTTTTTTTTTGTCATTGCATACGGTTTGATTGAGTGTTTAGGATTCACATCAGGAAAATGACTACTCCATATCAGAATTTGTGATTTGCGTTGCATCAATGAGTCTGCGTACTCATTGGTCCAATCTTATTCTTGGTCCTCACCATAGTATTTAAAAAAATGGTTACGTTACGGGCCTTACGGATGTAAAGGTCGTTACCTGAAGGAAAAGGTCAACCCCATTATGTGATACAGGGGTGAATCAGTCCGTAATGAAAAATGGGTCATATCAGTCGGAACAGGCCCCGTATCAAATTGTTACAAGGCTGATATGCTGTTACAAGCTGATACGACCATAAAGGCCCGATTTTGAAAATTTCCATTTTCAATGTTTCTTTTGTTTTTCCACTTTTTTATTCATTTCAACCCTTATAAGAGCTTAGGAACTAATTTTTAAACTAGATGCAGGGCTGATTTGAGGGTCAAAACACAAAATTGGGTGGGATTTGAGAAATCAAAGTAAAGTATACCATGTTGGGAAATATTGGAAGAGGTAGACTATCAATTCTTTTGACTTTTCCATCTTCATTTTGTTGTACTTGTATGTAACAGGCCCTAATCCACCAAATCATGCTTGACTTGTGTTCCAAGCTTAAATATAGTTATTACATGGTAACCTATAATTGTATCATCAACTCATCATAACTCATATGTCTACTTATAGACTTAATTATATATTGTTATTAGATACTTAGAAGCCTAAATTTAGAAATTTTTACTATTTTAGAGTCCGTCTAGGTTAATAGTATCGCACAGCCCGAGGCAGCATTCTTATAACAATGGCCAAAGTAGAAAAGAATACATACTTCAAATTCTCAAAATTTTCTGAACTATTCCAAATTTTTAAAACATTTTTTCCTTAAAAAAATTATGAACGTTATAATGGTCGTGAAGGCCGTTATACCCCAATCATAAAGGTTACATGGCCGGTGTTAAGCCGACCATTACCATTATTGAATACCCTAGTCCTCGCAACAGCCCAAAATCTCATTCTCCAGTTCCAAGCTAAATTATGCTCTTTCCACCACTTCCAAAGACACCACTTGGCGTTGGTTCCTTCGTCTATGGTAGCAAGGAGAAATCTACATTTGTAACTAAATATCATCATGATGGTTCTCCTCCAAAGGCATGTACATGTAATGATTGTATTGGATTCTAACAAGTCATTGTTGAGAGTATCGATGGTAGATTCTATGCTTTATGAGCACGCTTTCACATCTTTAATACTAACTGACCAATTTAGTCTTGCCAATGAGAAATTAGTAAGAACTCACCAACTGCAAGTATAAGGTCACCACACCCATATGGGCGTATTAATGTGTTGGCACTGCATGAGAGCAATATGAGCCCTTGTCACTCCTAATAGAACTGTCTAAATTTATGTTGCATGGCATATGACAGAATAAAACAATACCAATAGTAAATATAATTTTAAGCATTTTTTTAATACAAATTACCAATTTATTTCATTGAAGAACTTTGTTACATTTGTAGCATGTGCTAACTAATATATAAATGTACGTCAACACAACATGGTATAGTTCTCCTAGAAATAGAAGAGCATATAGGTGCTACTGAAAATTTTACACGTTTATAAAGAATAAAGAACAAGTAAATAAATATATTTTAGCACCTAACATTTTTATTAGCACTAAATTGACACAAAAAACATTAATACACTTTAATTTACATTCAATAGATTGGGTTCTTTTTTTATCTTTTTCTTTTTTCTAAAAGGTAGTTTGGGTAACAAATTTTCCAGCTTTTAAGATGCCAATTAAAGATTATGTCAATTGAATATAGTTATGTTAGCAAAAGCATTTGACCATATGTTGCATAGACTAATCTTGTGCTTTGAATTCAATAGTTCTGGCAAAGGGAAGCAACAAACTTGAGGCAACAACTACAACACTTGCAAGAAAATCATCGGTACCATCTTTCAATCCTATCATATTTTTACTTTAGAACATTTAATACCACAAAACCTTTAAATTTACTCCATTATGACTGTAAAATGCCAATTATGAACAATAGTAATTTAAATCAAGGCATTGGCATATGTGACTTGGAAAAGGAATGGTGATACAAAATTGAGCCCACTTATCTTGTCATAATAAATCAGGCTTCTTTGCAATGGCTTGAGGAATACATGATATAAATATGGAAAGACAACCAGACAGCTGAATATTATAACCTTTTTTTTTGAAGAGTGGCTGAATATTATAACTAAACTAAGGACACAATAAAACATAACAAAAACCTAATAGCTTCATGTGTTAGGGCATGTCTTACTGAAAAGAGGAAATTACTATGATCTAATGATGTCATTGTAGGGAGAGTTCAATAAATGAAAAGGTTACCAAAAGTGGATACAAAATAGAAGAATCTCCCTTTTCGCTAAGCTATTCCCTAGAACAAGCAACATTACGAAGAGAAAAACTTTGATACTCTGGTAGTGTAATGGATGATAGACAGGTCTTAGAAATTACTTAGAAATTCCATGCCCCTATTAAAGATGTATCATTAGATGTATCCACACACACACACACACTTTATTCAATTATCTAATTATCAAATTGATGGACATTTTTTGGATCGTAAAAATGAAAAATATCCAATGGTCTTATTTCAACAAGCATCCGAGTCAGAGGTTAGGATCCTTCACCAATCTGATTTTGAGACTATATCTTAGCGACAATGGGTTCCACAATTTATTTTGTTTAATTTGAGTTCATCTATGCCACGTGTACATTTTCTGAGCGACTACGTATTTAGTATCACTCTACCAGAGTACCAATAATTGCCCAATTAAAAATGTACTAAAGAATCATGCTTCTAATCCCCTCTCACTCTCTAACCGCTTGGAGAGTTCGTCTACAATTGCAACTTCCCGCATACAACAGTGTAACTCCTTCCACTGCAAACAAAGGGCTGCATAAGTAGCTATTCAGAGAACATATCTACAATTGTGTCCCAAATTTCTTCAGTCATTTTACACAACATCAAGCATCCACTAATATTCGGCTATATAGAGTGAGCGGCTAAATCAGCAACTATAAAATTCTCAGTTTCTCAGTCTTCTTGTGAGGGATCATCTTCTTTGGGCTCCTTGCTAGTGATATACCCCACCAACTTCTTTTGCTCACCAACATCTTGGCTGACTGTGACCAAGTTAGATTATTCATTCCCTCCAACTTCCTAGTTGTAATTATTAATCCCATAGGTTGGTCTTCAAAACTAGGCCTCAGGATAAAGCAACCTTGTCATCACTCATCACCCATCGGCAAATTACCTCCCACCAACAAAACTAAAGGAAATACAATGTACAGGATGGAAACACGATTAATAAGCGAACACAATGGCATCATATACCACAGTCCAATGAAGCCATAAGGATTATATGACAACCATCACAACTTCAATAGTCACGATTCAACGGGCACATCAAACATCACGAAGAAAGAAGCAAAGAGAGTTATAATCACGAATGCCTCAATCTGGATATTGTTAGTGTTGTGTGCCCTAAGAAGACAATGCTGATTCTAACCATGGATCATAATCACGATGGATCCTATGTGGACATTCTATTGATGCCACAATTAATATGTGGATTTACCTTAACCACTCCTATGTTCACAGGTTAAAAGAGAGGGTTTCCTCGATTATCCTTGGGAACTTGAATTTAGCCACAATGGCCAATAGCTAAGGGAGAGTTGTCTTATGTGGATCTCAATACCATATTATTCATTGACAACTACGCAGGTTTTAAGACAAAGTTGTGGCTGTTCTTATGTGGTCGCCCTATGTAAACACAAAGGCTCAAGATTGCTACACACACTAGCAAGGGTGATCGACTATATTCATTCCAATGTCTAAGGGTCAGTGACAATACTTTCTAAGGGAGGCACATGATACTTCGTGAGCTTCATAGACGATTACTCGAGGAAGGTTTGGGTCTACTTCTTAAAACAAGTCTGAGGTATTCGCCAAGTTCAGGGAATGGAAAGCAACAGTAGAAAAGCAAACCAGGAGACAGGTTAAATGTCTTAGGTCAGATGATGGTACGAAATACAAAGAGGCGGAATTTATGAAATTTTGCAAGGAACAATGCATCACAAGGCACTTTTAAACTCTAGGGACCCCACAGCAAAACGTGGTGGTAGAGAGGATGAACATAACTCTATTGGAGAGGGCAAGAAGTATGCGGTTGCATGCGGGGATACCTAAAAGCTTTTGGGCAGAAGTAGTAAACATAGCATGCTACATTATAAATCGATCACCATCTGCAGCGTTGGACTCCAAGGTTACAAAGGAAGTCTAGACAGGAAAGGACGTCGATTACTCGGGGATGAGGATCTTCACACATCCAGCATACGTCCACATGCAGAGTGAACAAAGGTCAAAGTTGGATCCCAAATCCACAAAGTACATCTTTATTGGGTATGAAAAAGGTGTTAAGAGCTACAAGCTTCGGGATGTTGATTCTCGGAAGGTGGTCATTAGCAGAGATATTATCTACGATGAGGCATCAATGTTGAAGGCCAACAAGGACACTACAAGTCAAAAAATCATTGTGAGATTGAGTGATTGTCGATGTAGGTGGAGCTAGTTAAGTCGGATACTGAAGGAGAAATTCAGCAGGTACAAGAAACTGAGCAAAATAATCAACACGATACTAGGAAATTATAGCTAGGAACAGGGAGAAAAGGACCATTAAAGCCCCAGTTCGATATGTGATTGAGGATATATTCTCTTTTGCATTGTTTACAGGAAGTGATGATCCCTCCACCTTTCAAGAAGCGAAATCTGAAAAGGATGGCGACAAGGGGATGTCGGCCATGGCAGAGGAGATAAAATCTTTATACAAGAATCAAACATGGTAGTTGGTGGAACTTCCAAAAGGTCAAAAGGTTATAGGGCGTAAATGGCTTTACAAGACAAAGGAAGTATTAATGGAGAAAGAGGGTGAAAAGTAGAAGGCATGGCTCATAGCAAATGGGTTCTCACAGAGGGAAGGAGTAGATTACAATGAGATTCTTTCCGGTCGTGAAATATACCTCAATCAGGGTGCTACTAGCGATGGTAGCGGAATTTAATTTGAAATTGGAGTAGCTCGATGTGAAGACAACATTCCTTCATAAATAAAGGGACACGTATTCAAAGGGCTGGATAGTGTCACATTATGATCATACAACTAAGGTCTGCCCAAAAATGGTGTGGCCTACATCCATAAGCAAAACACCACACTACAGTGTCTTTGTGGAAAAAAAAAAAAAAAAAAAAAACTGAATGAAAACAAGACACCACCGAGAAACTGGGATCGAGGACATCTACCTATGAAACTCGATAGACCTAAGGGTGAAGGATGGCTTCAAACCCAAACAAGATATAATGCTAGTAGAGACCACATTGGTGCAACTATCATTATCAATTATTACTTTACAGTTTTTGTCACCACACTTAGTGTAAGTATAAAAAATTAAATCCCTACATCAATTGTCATTTTTTTGGCCTGGGCCAAGGTGCATCTAATAACTGTAAGTAGCACGACATCTACTTCTTCAGCTTCTTTATCATTAGCATCAACTTTGGGCTCATAGACTTCTTCTTCATAATCGCATAATCATCCTCATCCAACTCGCCTATCACGAGGGCCTTATTTCGCTCTTTCATAGGGCATTAGTATATAAAAAGGTTGTATCTTTGGCAGTTATAACACCGCGCTTGCTCACCTCGCCTCGAGCTGGTACTAGCTAACCCGTACCCTTCACATCACGGTTGTTGGACGAAGTGTCGGTAAGGGCTTTAAAATTACTCCCAAAATTAGGCTCAACTCCCTGGGGAGTAACCCTGACATTGGAATCACGTAAGTCGAATTGCCTCACGAATTGCAGTTTTAGATACCACTCGAGTTCTTGCACCACTTGATATGCATGCTCTAAGGTGTTGATGTCATGATGAATGAGCTTACACTAAAGCTCAGGTCGGAGGCCCATTCTAAAGCGAGAAATGGTCATTAAAGGGTTCCTCCCCAATGTTAATCCAATCATATACTAATCAAAATTTGCAATGTAATCAACTACGGGCATAGATCCTGACGAAGGGACTGCCACTGATCCACGAGCCTCTGGCGATAAGAGAATGAAATATATTTTTCCTTTAATATCTCTTTCATCTCAGTCCATTGTGAGATTGGATCTTCACCAAACCTCTCAATCTTCCGCTTAACATTCGTCCAAAATAATTTGGTTTGGCCCACCAACTCCATCTTGGCAAACCTTACCCGACGACTATCAGACATATCGTACCACTCAAAATAATGATCCATGTCTGCAAGCCAATCGAGGAATGCCTTAAGGTCCAAGCGACCGTCATAACTCAATGCTTCAATCATTATGCTCTTCATCACTCGCTCATTGGGATCAGGGTACATTTGGTACTCTCCAAGGGGCAGTTGGGTACGCCCCCACCACGGCCAACACCTTGGCCATACCCTCTCACTTCCTCCACTTTGACCTCCCGTATGGAATTGATCATCTTTCAAATTTTCACGGTCTGCATGTAGGTAAGTTTCCGACTCGGTCATGCGAGTATTGGTCTCATTCCGGAGGGCTAATAGTTGGTTACTGGTGGTTCTACTTTGAGCCTCGATGGCCGCGAGGTGGTTATTGATGGCATTGATAGTCTTGACAAGCAATTCCGAATTCATTGTGGGGTGTAGACCAAAACCACGCCCACTAAGGGTGGGCATAAATTGGGCACGCTAACTGGGAAGGACTGACAACTAAATTTCCTAGACGCAACACGATGAAGATAAAAAAAGCTAACTCTAGATGCGACAATATGAAAACCTTATACTCACATGCAATGGACTCACTAAACCCTATGTTAACCTAGCTTTAATACCAAAATTTGATGTCGGACGAATGGCCTAAACTAGGATGGTGCAAATAAATCAACAAATTACCAGAGTAAATCAAAGCATAAAATAAAGCCAATCTACCACAATTTTAGAGAAATCAAATATTCAATTAATCTCAAGTTCAAGACCACATCACAATTCTGCAAAATAGATCTTTAAGGCTATTAATTAGGCATGGCCCAATAGAAGGTAGAACTTCCATCTAGCATAGGATTCGTTCTAGATTATAGGATTTACTTACGCTTTGCTAGGGTTTGAATGGATTAGGATTTGGGTTTGAAAATCAAGAAATTGAAAACTTAGGATTTTATAAAAGGTCGGGGTTAGGGTTAGGGTTTCATAAAATAGAGAAGAAGAGAAAGGATCAATGAGGGGGAGGTCGTTTGGCCGTACGGATAGACTTGTGCAATGTACGGGCATGTCCGTACAGTTGTACGAACGATGTGATGGGGTTGGGTCGGTTTGGTCGGTGATGAATTGGGTAGATAATGATGGAGTTAGGGTTTGAGAAATAAGAGAAAGATATTCGAAAAAGAGAGTTTGAGAGAGAAAGGAAAGAAATGCCTTGATAGGAATAAGAAAGATAACTTGGTATCACTCCAATGGCTTCACACCAAATTTCATTCACGGGAAGTTTTTTACGCAAAAGAAGCAATATAGAGAAATTTCATTCAGTATGTTCATCATCTCAAGTCTCAAGTCTCGAACAAATATGTATAAGAAAACCTAAGTCTTGAACTATTCTTGACCGTCTGAATCTATTAATGGTTAAGATCAAAACATAAATCTATAATAACCTAAAATAAAACTGAAAAATAAAGCAGAAATAAAGATGCGTCGCATAACACAAAGATGATTTCCAATGTGCAACATGTATGTCCACACATCCACACGTGATCAACGATCTGTATGAATGTGGTCCGACGTGTCCATGGCTCGGATATGTAGACTAGAGTGTCCATACACCTAAACCCGAGTCTCCTAACATATCCAACAGCTCAGATCACCAAACTAATGTGTCCAAAATATCCAACGGCATGGTCTAACATTTATAACATCCAGATGTGGTCCTGGTCAGGTTGGGTGACGTCCAAGCAGTTGAAAGATGTATCAATCAATTCCAAATAAGCGGCCCACATGCATTTTCCCAGTGTGGGGTCTTCAAAAATACATAACCATGCATGTGGGTCTTTAACGCGGCTAAGAACTTGAATTGGGTCCACTAGGCCCCATGTAATGATCATCCAACTATAATGAAATTGGGGCTAGGGACTCAACTCTCCTCCTCTAATAAACTCGTGTAAGTGCTCTAATTCCATCAGCACTCACTCTTCTATGTGGGATAAGACAAAAGCGCCAACTCATCCATAAATACTCATCCTTCTATGTAAAGTAGGACAAAGGCACCAACTCATCATTGAGCCTGATGGTGGAGACTCAAATCTCGACTCATCATCCCTCTCACAAGATAAGCATATAAGAATAACCAGAAGTTCCTCCTAAAACGTATGAATTTGTTGAAATAGCACTCTCGCTTTGGCTAGTGGTTGTTTTTCCCAAAGACAATAGAGGAAACTCTCTCTTTTAATGCATGTATACATGAATGGTTAAGGTAAACCACATATTAATTATGGCATCAATAACAAGCCCACACAAGACCCATGATCGTAATGATCAACGGTCAAGATCATCATAGGCTTTTCACGACACTCAACATTAACAAAAGGTCCATCTCCCCACAAAATATCCTACCAAAATCTAAGCCTCAAACTATAATCATCTCAAAGAACACCCCATAAAGGAGATTTCCTCCTAGACAACTTATATCCAAGTGCCTAAGGCTTTATAATAGGAAGTACGTGGTAAACCATCACCCTCCAAATGGCAATTGAATTTATTAAAAGCAAAGACCAACAGCAACAACAGCAAATGAGATTATCAAAAGGCATCTCCACATATATATACAAGCTCCAACCCAAAACTAAATTATATAGCCACACTTCCCCAATAACAATTTGAACACAAGGAGGGCCCGAGGAGATCCACCAGATATATTTGTCCACATCCACTAAATGAAGATGCTCAGAGTTTCCAATAACCTCTATAAATAAATACCTTGCCATAAATAAAGCATTTTGCGAACAAATTCTAATATCCTAGTAAAGCACCATAAGAATGCATGTAGAAATAAATAAACTTTATGACCCAAACTATAATCCTTCATTAGGAAACCCTTAACAAATAGCACCTATGGTTCATCACTTCCAGAAGTGGATTCGGAATCATATATATAAAAGATAAGATAAGAATCTAAAACAGGTAGAGGTGGGGTCCCAGTGGTGAGAGATGATTGTTAGGAAGTATGGGCTTCAAGAAACATGGTGGTGGACTAGGTCGTCTTCGTTATATAGGACCTCTCATGTATGGAAAGTGGTGGCCTCAATAAAACACAAGTGGAAGGGGTGGCTTCTTATTGGAAAATGGAGAGCAAATTAGATGGTGGGGGGGGGGGGGGGGGGGGGGGGGGGGGGGGGGGGGGGGGGGGGGGGGAGAAAAAAATTGAGTGACCTTTTTCCACAATTAGTGGCGATCTTGGTTAAAGAGGGGTTAAGGGTAGCTAGATGTTTTTCGATAGTCGGGGAGGAAGTAGTATGGGCCCCGCTGTGTAAACAGAATTTAGGTGATGAAGAGATCGTGGAGCTTATTTCATTGTTGGAGCTAATATCAAATATATCTCCAATTCTTTCAAATATGGATTCCATGAAATGGCTAAGCGAGAAATTCGTTATCTTTTCAATAAAATCCTTCTACATGTTTCTAAGTGGGGCCAACTCTAAAGATGGGGCTTGTGTGTCAAAGTTCATATGGCGATATGGCGCCCCTCCAATGGCGGCGGCTCTTCTGTGGCTAGTAGGGAGGAAAAATGTGCTTACAATAGATAACCTCCGAAAATGAAGTTTTATTCTCCTGAATGTTTGTCTTATGTGCATGTAAGATGACGAATCGGTAGATCATTGATGGGGACATCACGCGCACTCACGCCGCCCTCCTACGCACGTACGCCAGAAGAAGGAGGGCCCCATCGTCGATCTGGATCGATAACGACGTCCAGGGAGGGTCTCCTAGTTAGAAGACGAAGTTTTGGTTCAAGAGAATAGGCCCGATAGCTAAGAAAAGCCCTATCATGGGATCTCATTATCGTGGCCTACTAGTCGGATTGATTTCATATTTTAGGTTTTGCTTATTTATGTTATTTAGAATATCGTGAACGCTTTAGATTTCTTTGATTGGTTTTTATTTTAGTTTACTTCATCGCCAAGTAATAGGTGGTGCACATGGTGCGAGTTTTGGGGTATAAGGGTTTCCCTATAAATAGGCACCCCTTGTAGTTCTTTTGATTCGTTGAAGATTAATAAAAATTCTGCGTTTTCCTACTCTCTGAGTTGTAAAGCTTAATTGGTTGCGAAGCCCTCCCTTTCATCGAAGAGTTAACTACCGTGGTGCAAGCTACATCTATCCCGATTCGCCCCCATCCATCGCCATCTCCATCTCTACTACCCATCTTCTACCATCCCTCTCTCATCTCAGCCCATCAACTACACTTCGAATCAATCATCTATTACAGTAATTCTCCTCCCCACAGCAGAATTTCAGAATCTGGCCCTACAGGAGGACTGAAACTTCGGCGGAGCACTATGCACAAACGTACATCGGATCGAGTGAGATTTGGGAGTTTTGGGTCCATCCCTGGCCGGCCAGGGCCAAGGTGGCCTTT
>JAJHSJ010000010.1:5681761-5911761 GCA_021015155.1 Magnolia officinalis
GTGACGCAACTCCCAAGTCTATATAGACTCGCTAGAGAGTTGCAGGTAGGAGAACTCCTCGTCGTCGTCGTAGAAGACCAGCTCTAATTCGTAAGCCGCATCATCATCTGCAACTACAACAGAGTCTAGTTAGTGTTTTAAAACACCGTGTCAGAGTGGGAGTGAGTGATCAACTCAGTGGAGCTATAAGGCAAAGGTTAACATGTTATCAATTTAGTCAAATAGTAATGATAAAGCAATACAACAAGCATTCCTAAGTACTCTGGTTAATGAGAAGATGATATATATTAATGATGCATGCCCTCGCCTACACTCCCTCTGCGACATCATCTCACGATCGCGCATGCTAAACTCCCACTATGCTCAACACCCACGCCAAAGGCACGTGCAATGCAGTGCATGGTCATGTTAGCCGAGTTCTTAATTAGACCCATTTATACAGCAGATTCGGGAAGCTAAGGTACCTCCCTTTATATCATTTACCTAAACAATGATCCATCTAGGGTCGTCAATCATAGCTAATCACATACGATAGGCAAGTTATAGGGCAATGTTACCCCTGATTTAGAAACAGTGGACAGGCAAGTTCAGGTCGCTACGGGAGGCTCGTCACCTCAGCGTAGGCCTAGTTTATACTTGAGGTCACTACAGGAAAGGCTCGTCATCTTAGCATAAGCCGACAGCTCGAATAAAGTGTCTCATACTACCGTATTCAGATCACAAGTTTGATTTGCTCACTGGACATTACGGGAAGGCTCGTCACCCAGCGTAAGCTGACAGCTCGACTACGGTGTCCTATACCACTATGCTCGGCTCATGAGTCTTGGCGGATCGTGGTACCAAGGTTGAACGGGCTTTTCACTGGTAAGTGGTACCTTAGATTCAAACAGTAGCGTCCATACATGGTGAACATACATTAGGCCAATCGGGTTAGTGGACAAGCTCGATTGGTACGAGCGTACGTTGAAATAATCGACATGGAGTGCGTAAGCACTCCACGTGGCCTAATCATTGTCGATAAACAACGTACGACTCGGATTCATCAAACGCGTCTTGTATGGCGAAACGACCTCGGCCAGCTAATTCGGTAATCGTTATCGATTGTCTGAACTACACAGTAGTCAAACACAATAGGCATTCATATGTGATAGTCAAACAGCATATGACAAAAAATTCAAATATAAATCTCATTTGAGCATTTTAACAAACACATAGCACACATGTTGTCATACATAGGCATTTCATCCATAAAGCATGTAATAGTAAATTAGGTTACGTGAAGGAAACAATAACAATAGATAAGGTGATTGAGAATCCTATCTCAACACCCTCATTAAATACATTTCAACAAACATTTTCTCATTCAGGCATTTTATCAAACACTTAGACTGCACATATCATCATTCATATAATAAATTTGTTATAACATATATTATAGCAAATCCTTTCACAAGGAGTTGTCACACATGCAACAATCCGGTATTCTCAATCAATAATCATAGCAAGCACAAATCATGATTCCATATTCATTCAAACATTTCAACAAACACATGGAATACATCATATTTAACATAGTTCATATATACGTGTAATATACGAAAAACATCGTATCTAAACACATGTGACAACAATTAAGTCAGTCATAAATCATTAATTGACATTGAAAGCCTTGAAAACCATAACTTAAACGTTTATAGTCCGCACCTTTTGTCTGTCTCGTATCTAACTCAGTTTGAACACTACGCTTTTGTCTACGGCACAACGGCTGCCTAAATCAATGAAATAGGTTAGCTATTTCACCAATTCCTCTATTTAAATCCCTAAAACAGATTAGGGTTAGGATTTTTTTACCCAAAAATGAATTTGGATTCGCCGATATAGTGTACAGGTAGGATGATTCGGCACGTGGAGTGGTGGGATCGAATCCCAGCAACTATCTCTCACTCTCTCTCTCTCTCCTCCTCAATTTTCCCTTCTCTTTTCTCTCTTCTCTCTCTTAGGGTTTGAAAATTCATATGGAATAAGAAAGGGGTGGGTTAAGGCCCTTATATAGGCCTAGAACTGATGCCAATGGCCCCATAGCCATGGTATACTTAGGTTATAGCCAAAAGTCGACTGTTTCGAGCCAACGGAGCTCATCTGGAGGTCCATTTCCTGCATACGGTTTGAAGAAAGTTCCCTGACAATGGATCTATGTCAGATTAAGATTTCGGTCCGATCGGATCAGTGGATCGACCGTGGAGGACCAGTTTCAGTTCAACGGTCATCGTCACTCGATCAGGGCCACAAGTACACTGACATGTGTTGAAAAATTTTCCTGATCCAAGGGTGTAGTTGGGTTAGAATCTGACGGTCTGAAATCTTAAATTTGGCTTGCAAGTAAATGACCCAATTCACTTAAGTTTGGGTTTATTTTCTAAAGATATTCGCGTTTCTCACACACTTCACTTTGGGCTTAAGTTGTGCATTTTTGGATACTATTTGGATTTGATTTCCGAGATGGTTGTCAAGCCCAGGAAGGCGGTCATAAGTGTATAGTTTCGCGGTAATCAAACTTTGGACGCGCGGTCCATGTTTGATACGGAGTTTCAAGATGCTCCCGAGAGCAACTGGGTTTTGAGATTGATCTTGGGTTTCTAAGTAATGTAGAGTTAGTGATTCTACTAGTTTTGGGTCTTGCAGTTTGTATAGAAAGTGGTTCAAGCTAATTTCACTAATTAATTCAGTTTAGTACTTAATTAATTTCCATCTAATTTCTAAAGGATTCGGTCCTTAGTGATTTTTGCCTGAGGTGATACTCAGGTCTTTATACGGATTTTTTCAAGACGTTACACTTAAGGCCATTTGCACCAATCTGGTGCTATAAATAGGTCATTTGGGGGCCTCATTTGCTCCCATACAAATTTGCAAAGCCAATGAAGAAAGAGGAGGAGAAGAAGAGAGGAATGAGAGAGATGGTGGGGCCCAGTACCGGATCATACCATCCAATCCCTGTGCTCGTTGGATTCGTGTAAGACCTCATCTCTATTCCCGATCTCATGTCTTCCACGGATGAAATTCGAAGATTTTGGGTTAGATTCTCCACTCACTTGCTAGGTAAGGGATTTTCCTACATGTCTTTCCATCTCTTTCTTTCATTTCTTTCATTTTATGCTATTAGGGTTAGAAACCCTAATTTGTTTCTGTCGATTCTCGCAAATCCTAATATTAGGATTGAGTATGTTAGGGCTTTAAGTCATAATTATCAATTGGAGCGGTCCATACTCTTGAAGGAGCCGTAATCGGCCCTATTCCATTACGGTTTCGGTTGTGCACTGATTACGAGTCCTGATTCGTCGAACCGAGTTGATGGATCAACCAAATTGATTTAGTTAAGCCATAATTAACTGTTTAATATTTAATTAGGACTAAATCCATGTCATTAACGATAGTCTTATACTTTAATTTAGGTTTGGAGCATTTTCCTCAAATTTCTGACGCTAGGGCCGCATCCGAGTCTAGGATTTTAACTCAAAGGTGAAGATCTACCCCCAAGCTTCTACTTGGCATTTTAGAATAATCAAATGCATTTATTTACTATTTGATTGATAAAGTGCTCAATGAAATACTTGAATAACATGAAATTCTTAATATTATAAAATTATTGAAGTTGAATGCTTAGAAATACTAGGATTATTGAATTGAATTGTATTGTGGTGGTGGACCAAGCTTCGCAAATTATCCAAATAACCCACTTTAGGGAGGTTATCCCTGACTTGTACGACTGACCGGAGTTGAACACGGACGATCGATAGTAGTTGGAACTACACAGGATGCTTTGCACCCAATGCCGGTTTGCCCAAGGTCCTCCATAGTCGTTCACATCAGTCTAATGCAAGCTCGATCATTTTTGTGCTTAGTTATTGTATAACATTCAATAGAATCTAGGATACCCCATTCCGAATGGATGGGTCCATTCATAACCAATAGCGTTATACGATCCGCCGGGCATGGTGGTATGGGACACTGTATCTGAGCTATCGGCCTACGCTGGGGTGACGAGCATCTCCATAGTGACCATGAGCACTAATGGAGGTGATAGATCATTGTTTGAACGGCCCTCGTCAAATTACCGGGCTGATGGTTCCATGCAGGAGTACCGTTCGAACGACCTGGACGTGAATGGAATTGGGTGACGAGCCTTTTCCTTTATGTGTTTTGATTATATATGATAAGCTTGCACCTCTGTAACGCCCCAACCACTGTTCATCCGAGCGGTGGTCTGAGCGTAGGTTGGAGAAAGTCGTTTGATCCGGCCTTCAAAAATAGCGCTCAAGTTAGTCGGGGTAGCGTGCTGGCCAACGGTACTAAGCGATCATAGTCGGTTTGGGTGACAACCCATACCAGGTTGATCCTCATACATTTAGGTATCATACCATACTTTTGAAAATTTTGATTTGTGAGATAAACGAGTGATGCTTAATTTGGATCAAAGGACACTGGTGAAGAGTTGTTACGTGCGGCAACGAGCCATGTGATCCGGATAAGGACTCGTGATATAACGTCGGTATCTTAGCTTCGCTAATATGCTGGATGAATTGAACTTAATAATTACTCGGCTAACATGATCATTCATCGCGTCGCATTAGTTTAGAATGTGGCGAAACAGGCGTTGAAGTTGCGTGTTTAGGAAATGTTGTCATTTGTGAACCAGGTGGTCGGAGTCGCGTGTTGAGGGAGTGTTGAATGGTGAGAGCATGCATCATGTCATATTTTTATATGCACATTTAACAAGAGTAATTAGAAAATGTTTGATTTCTTTTTTATCATTATTTGCGTTGACCGAGTTGATAACACGTGTAACTGCCTAGTATCTGTGCGTTAAATATAACATGCTTAAGTACATTACATGTATGAATATGTATTTGTTGTGAACCCGTTAATCCCTAAAATGTCCCAAGTAACAATCTTGGGGATTTTTTTCACTACGCTGCCTTTTGACGCCTCCTATTTGACATACGCAGATATCTCGAGAATATAGGACTAGTCGGTGGTGTGCTCGGGGCGAGTAGATCCCTAGTTTCTTCCCGCTTGATAGTTGTTCTTATGTTCCTATCGCAATTATTATGATTTGTATAATTCTCATATGGGTGGTCATCGCTTTTGACATTATAACTTTTGGGCATTAGCCCTATATTTTTATATTTTCGTTACCTCTACCTCGCTTTGGATCTACTAAATTGAATTGCGCAATTTTGATTATCTGTGTGTGAAATAAATGTGAATCTAAATTAGGTCACACGTGCATTTTCATTTGATTAATATCCAGGAACTCGGGATTGGAGTTTATGTACTAGCGTGCGGATTTTTGGGGTGTTACATCAACACTTGTCAAAGTGTCCGAGTCTTCAATCCATTCTTATGATACATCCGATGTCAGTCCAAAAATAAAATAGATATAAATTTCAGATAAAGTATGAAAAAAAATATAGTGGTGATGGATATAAATTTCAGGTAAAGCATTAAAACAAATAAATAGCGGTGATCGAGCTTCCACCCTTAAAAACTTCCTTAAGAAGCGTTGTAATGTTTATTTGAAATCTGACCTCTTGATTAAGTCACAAATACCTGAATGAAGTAAAAACATGAATATCAATTTGATCTAAAACTTTTATGACCCTAAAAAAATTAATAGCAGGTGTTCCATTACCATTGTTTCATGGTGGGGTCAATGTGAAATTTAGACCTGTCTTTTTTTTTTTTTTTTTTATTTTTAAAGTTTTTCTCAAGCTTGGGATGAGCTAAAAATAATGATAAACGCACGATAAAACGCATACATTATAATAAACCCACATAGCACGGCTATTAGTGTCAAGATTATATTTGGATGAAGATTATATATATATTTTTCCTTCATCCATATTTATATGATCTTATAAACGATTTGGATGACAAATAAACATCACTGTGGAGACTGGCAAGGTTTCAACAGTGGAAATCATGATTTCCACTGTGGTAAGGTCGACTTGAGCTTTTGATGAGCTTCAAGTTTTGGCTCAACCCCTAAAAGGATCTGGAAAAACGGATGGACCGTGTGGATAAACTACATGCATTCACAATGGGCCCAACAGAGTTTCCTTAATACGATAAGAGCCTAAGTACGCAATCCGACTTCTACGTAACAAGGGTTCGTCGACCCAAAACGGACGCCGATTTCCTGCACTGGAAACTTGGGTCGAGCCATCGTGATGTTTTTGAGAAATCCACTCCGTACATCCGTTTTCTGGGCTCATTTTAGTACTTGAGAATAAACGTGAGAAGGATCCCAGACTCAAGTGGGCCGCACTAGAGTAAAAGGTGGGTAGGAAAATTCCAACCGTTGAAAACTTTCTGGTATAGCAAGTGATGTTTATCTGACATCCATACCGTTAATAACGTCATCCCTACTTGGATGAACTGAAAACAAAAATATCATCCTGATTCAAAACTTCTGTGCCTCATGAGTATTTCAACTGTGTACGTTCAATACTCACATTTTAGGTCCACTTGAGTATTAGATATGCTCTGTTTTAGTCTAACATCTTAAAAATATCTCAGAAAACGGATGGCCGGGGTGGATTTCTCAAAAACATCACGTTGGGCCCCACCCAGGTTTCCAGCGCAGGAACTTCCAGCGAAATGCTTTCGCAGGAAATCCGCGTCCACCCAAAACTATCGAACGAGCGACAAGCCGAGCCGATCAAATACGACGGCGTTTTCAGCCGCTCATCCTCCGACGAGGGAGGCGAGCCAACATTACACGTGTCACGACATCGACTGACGCGGCTTGCGTACTACCCCCGCCCGTCCCTAGCTCCGAACGGGCATTTCTGTGAGCGGGCCCATCATGATTTATCTGTGCATCCAAACCGTCGATCACTTTTCTCAGATTATTTTAAGGCATAAAAATAAAAATGAGGCATATCCAACGCTCAAGTGGACCACACCAAATAATAAGCTTGGTTGCATTAAAATACGCAAAGCATTAAAAGTCGGTTGCATTAAATATAAAAGTCATCTGTGGTGTGGTCCACTTGAGCGTTGGATCTGCCTCATTTTTGTTTTTATACGTTAAAATAATCTGAAAAAGGGATAGACGGTTTGGATTTACAGATAAATCATGGTGGGCCCGCCCACAGAAATGCCCGTTCGAAGCTAGGGACGGGGCGGGGGTAGTACGCAATCCGCGTCCCATATCGAGCAGCCACGCCCACGCTGTTCAATATTCTCATCACATGCGCTTTTGCTTTTAAACTTTACAAATTATGATATTTGCATGAATAAAAACCGGACACGTAGCCATTGTTTTCACCTAGTATTTCCGATCTTATGATCATGAATTTTCTCTGTCGCATGAGATGTATAGATCCTTCACAAAACACATGATTGCTTGGAGCACGTGTGAATGATCTCAGAACTTCATCAGGTAGAATGCACGCCTCCACGTGTACAGTTCAAAATACTTCTCGTTCAGGTATGATATGATAGGGAGTACAGTAAGTTGACTAAAACCGTCCATTTTTTCTCATGAAAACAGAATCATAGAACAGTCTTTGGTTTGATAAAAATCATATCAAAGCGATATCTAATGATTGACGAACCAGATGTTTTACACATGCCTCTCGTTAGCATGAGTGCTGAGAAGCACTTCGACAAATGTGACGCGAGCGAGTATATCTTGTATTTCTACTCTGTTTCTTTTTATTTATTTATGCTCGTAGACGTCATCTAGGACGTATGGCGACCGGTTGGAGAACGCAAGGCAGGAAGAAGGCCACGGAGCCTACTGGCCAGGGGCCACGTGTCAATCGCTAACTTGCGCGTGTAGCGCAAACTACGAGAAAGCTTGGGCTAACTTGGAGCAAAGCCAGTAAGTAGCCTTGCCGACTTGCCGTCGACGTCACCCTAGACGTATGACGACACGTTGGAGAACTAAGGGCGGGAAGTGGCGGGACGCGGATTGGGTACTACCCCCGCTTGTTCCAATCTCCGAACAGGCTCGGGATATGAGGGACCCAAAGAGATTTATGGATTTATCCACACCGTCCATCCATTTTTTTCATATCATTTTAGGCTGTAAAACAAAAACCGAGATAGATAAAAGCTAAAGTGGACCACATAGTGATGATTAAACTTTTATCATTAAAAACTTCTTAAAAGCCCCACAAGTTTTCAATCAAGCTGATATTCGTTTTTTGACTTCATCCATGTCGATGCGACCTTTTGAACAGGTTAGATGGAAAATAAACAATACGATGGGCCTAGGAAAGTTTCAATGGTGGGAATCATTATTATTTATGCTTTGTATGGTGTGGTCCAATTAACATTTGGATCTTCTTCGTTTTTAAAATTATGTAATAAAATAATATTTTAAAATTAATGGACGATGTGGATAAATTTATACAATATGGTGGGACCCTTAGAACCTCAGCCTGTTCGGAAGCGAATTGGCTGGTGTCTATATAGCTGCTGTAGGTACGTGTCGTGCGAGGACGAGCAGTGACGGTCCTTGAGCTCCGAGTTGAACGAACGGTTCATAGGAGATCAAAGTTACGGTGCCTCAAAGTGATGTATTTATTATATTTACACTGTTCGTATATTTTTAAAGAACATTTTATATTATTATCTAAAAAATGAAACATATCCCAAAATCGTCTGGACTACATGACAAATAGCAGCAGAGATAATGATTTTTACAGTTAAACAATT
This sequence comes from Magnolia officinalis, assembly GCA_021015155.1. Classification (NCBI taxonomy): domain Eukaryota; kingdom Viridiplantae; phylum Streptophyta; class Magnoliopsida; order Magnoliales; family Magnoliaceae; genus Magnolia; species Magnolia officinalis. Next base: position 5,690,489 of record JAJHSJ010000010.1, read on the forward strand.
CATAGGGTCCACTATAACGTTTATTTTCCATACAAATTTGTTCGTAAGTTCACAAAGACCTTAATGAAGGGTAAAATCAAATTTGATATTGATCCAAAACTTCTATCACCTTAAAAAGGGTTTCAATGGTATGTTTTCAATCCCCCATTGCATTTTTCAGTGTGGTCTACTTGATTTTTAGATTTGTTTTATTTTTCGTCTCAAATCTTAATACGAGGTACTAAAATGGATGAACGGTTTGGATATAACACATAACTCATGATAAGACCTATAAAATTTACTGACGTCAATACCTATATAGCTGGTTGGAGGTACACCAGCCAATCCGCTTCCAGCCTGTTCAGAGCTCGGGACAATTCCTCGTCCGAAGTAGCGGCGATTGCGTGAGGGTTGCCACACGCCACCAACTTCCGTGATATGTTGACGTTACTAAGTTCTGTGGGCCCACCATGATACAAGCCTGTTATATCCACACCGTCCATATATTTCATGAGATTAATTGTGGTTATGTGCAAAAAACCGAGGTGGATCACACCACATAAAGAAGTGAGGGCAATGATGCCCACCGTTGAAACCTTATTGGGGCCACCGTGATGCATATTTGCCCCCAACATATCAACTAGACGAAGGAAAAACACAAATATTAGCTTGATCGAAAACTAAACTGATGTGGCCAGTGAAGTTTTCAATGGTAGGTGTTCAATCCTCATTGCTTTCTATGGTTTGGTCTACTTAGATTTTGGATCTGCCTTACTTTCTGTCCCATGCCAGAAAATGACCTGAAAAATGGATGGACAGTATGGATATAGCACGTACATCAAGGTGGGCTCATACAAACTGGTGACGTCAACACACCACGGAGGTGGGTGGTGTGTCGCACACCACGCAATCCGCTTTACGGGCCACGGGCAACGTGTCAATCGCTAACCGGCGCGTGTGGCGCAAACGACGAAAAAGCTTCCAAAAATCCCGACTGGTACAACCATGGTCCGAGGACTCGTTGCCAACTCTCCGGTTTTGAACTTGAAAAGGATGTTATAGGGATACTCTGGAAGAGTGTGGCCATCCATGCTCATGCATAGATTTCTGTAATTAAATGATTTCACCTGAATCCAAGCCGTCCATGAGCCTTTGTTCGAGGGTTGCAGGCCCAACAAGAAATAGTGTAACTGGGATTAGTTACTTGGCTTGTGTTTTGTACATCACCCCAGTTAAGATTGGGCCTACAATCTGAACGGTTTGGATTGATGTTTATATCCATGTGTTGCAATAGTATATATGAGATAACTCCGGAAAATATAGCCACAGAAAGTAATGCCCTCGTGTTTCAGAGCACGAGAGCATTCTCTTTCGATCCAACAAGGACCCGGCCCAATCCTGCGAGAGCCTTTGAAAATCCTCACCAGCCAAACAACACCGGGAACTGACATACACGTGTGGTTATAAGTTATAACTTGCGTGCGTATTTGTTGTACTCAATTTACGCCCGCATGGTTTAAGCCAATAATAGAGCAACACGGTGCATTACATAAGAATCAGGAGGAAACCCTTAATATACTTGAATGTTTTCCTTTGTAATCATAGCGAATAGCAAGTACCCAAAAGTCTAACCAATATAGAAAGGAATATAGCGAGCAATTTAAGTCATAAAAGGTGAGTAATAGAAACAAAGTTTGCCGACGCAAAAGAAATAGTCATAAAAAAGAAAATATATCAAGAGAAGTATCTAGAAAAAGCTTCATGACTACTTTAACGGTTACAATAATAAAAGAAGTGTTGGGAAAAACAAGCGGTCAGAAAAATTTATAAATAAGAGAGAAAATCTAAAGATTTAGACATTAATCAATTTAATTATAATCCAACACAATCTAACAAAAAATAACTAGTCTATTAATTGATCTTTTATCTCAACTTATCATAGGAGTAGTGATAATTCTCAACTATAATCTTTAGTTGTAACTAAATCTATGCTCCTATATTGGATTTGTTCTCTATTTAATATCACACCATTCTTTCAAGAGACGCATTCTTATAATTGCTCCTAATAATCTATTGTAAGTTTTTTATTTTGTTTGATTGCACGGGTATTTTGAAATGTCATTTTTTGAGGAAGACACAAAGCAACCCATCTTCAAAGGAAGAATCCCACCATCCGATTGGATCATTATAAAATTCTATAAGTGACTAAACAAGCATCCAATCTTTTCAGAATATAGTTATATACGTTCATATTAGACGTGACTGCTTATTTTTGTGCTTGGGGGTCAAAGTTAATCGGCTTGGATCAAGTCGCTTTATCAATTCTGGCACGCCCATTCACACTACACGTGATAGAAAAAAAATAAGTGCCATAAACACTTTTAGCACGTTTGGTGGGACTACAAATCTACTTGGTTGTCATAAATATTTATTTTTGCATAGGTCGTGCAAAAGCCAACATTTTGGCATGCTTGGGACTTGATATAGTACTTAGCCATTATCAATTTTTCTTTTACACCGATTGTGCAAAAGTAACACATTTGACACAGGTACACTTATCGATGCAATAATTTATAGAAATCATGAGTCGAATAAATGGTCGTAATACTTCAACAGTCACTAATAATGTTGTTGTAGCTAACAAGACTCTAGCTCATAAGGAGGAGTTGCAAGTTCAATAGGTGTTTGAGCAAGAAAATCCACCACCAAGTCCAGTGCCTGTTCTTACAAATACAGATAGACCATCGACATCTTGGGTTGAACCCATGAAGATTATGTCAGTCGGGATGACTGATATGCAAAGGGGTATTCAACATATTGCAGAATTGTCATGAATTTAGGCTGAACATTCACAAGTTTAAACTATGACATTTAATAAGTGGATAGTCGGCCACACCAAGAGCATGAATCAGTTGTTGGCTTTGTTTGCCAAAAAATGACATGTTGCACCTCAGTAACAGGTCGATACAAGTTCTGTTAGGAATCTGACACTTGCACCACCGTCCAGTCAGTTCCACAAATACTTTTTTTGGTGAAATACACCATCTATTCGTATCCCTAGTCTAATTCAGGATGTGTGAAATTTACCAGCAATATTTTTCAGGCATCTTGAACGTATGTCTATCCAGAACGTGTGAAATTCACTACCACATTTAGATTTTAGGCATCTTTGACATGGGAATAATTATGTAATTCCTAAAGATGGGAATTAATTGATGCCTAGGAAGAAACCTTTGCTTAAAAATCAACCATATGATAAGAACGATATCATGATGGTCCAGAAGTACCTCGAGTTACTCCAAAGCAATACTAGGAGCGTAATCAAATTGTTTAACTGGTTTAGGAAGTAATAGGTCAAGTTATTTGCTGAACTACTACTCTAGTTTATCAACCGACAATATCTATTACCGAGGACTTATTGACTTGATTTTACACTGTTTACAAGTGATACAGGTTAATCGATCGTAAAACACATAGGTTGATTTACCATACAATGTGGAGAGTTAGACAATATGAGTATTATAAATTATAATTGTTTGGTCATTCACTCATATTGGGGGCCTTGCACAAAACCTTAGGATCTAGCCCCTCAAAACAAACCAGAATTATGGAACAATAATGCAATGAAAAGCAATCAAAGCATAAACCACATCACACCAGGGATTTTTACGTGGAAAACTCTCAAAGAGGTAAAAACCACGAGACTTCGTCCAGATCAACAATCCACTATAAAGCAGAACGTTATAACTGATCACAAGCACACACTGCTTGGATCAAACCTTTTTCACTCACGTAGGAGTGGATAAACAATAAGAGAACAAGAGAAAAACGGAGAGATCTCACCGATCACGAGGACGTAGAAGCGCTGAGATATGGTAGATCACCTCTACGAGGATAGCCTCCCTTCCACAAGCTTCCTCTCTCTCTTTCTCCCTCTCTCTCACACCTTTTGATAGCCCTAAGCCCTGCTAGAAAATCTTTAGGAAACTTAGAAAGCCCTGGAATACACCCCAATACCGGATACACCCATATATATAAGAATAGAAAGAGGTGTAACCCAAATAGGAAACAAAATCCGCAAAATCTGCGTTTCCACAATCGCATCTGCAGAACTCGTCGATCATATCGAAGGTTTCTCGATAACAGCTTCGATATCATCGACAGGTATCTCGATCATATCGAGACAGAACAAAAACTGTCCAGCGACCAGGGGTAGTAGAAATTTCAACAATTATCGACACCATCGAGCCGCTCTCGATGATAGCCTCGATATGATCTAAAAGTCTCTCGATCATATCGATAGGACAAAAAACTGTCCAGCAACCAGCAGTGAAAAATTTTGTAATTATCAATGATATCGAAACCTATTCAATTTCATCGATACCAACAATGAGGAGAAAAATCCCCATCAAATCTCCCTCTTTTCGACTCAGGAAGAGTTCACCTTCTTCAAGCCAGTCCGGTTTCTACAAACCTCAAACTTGCCCTTGAGCAAAGCCTTGGTCATCATGTCTGACCCATTATCGTCCTTGTGGACCTTCTCAAGCTGTAACACCTTCTATTCCAAAGTATCCCTAATCCAGTGATACTGAATCTCTGTGTGCTTCGACTTGAGATGCTGACTTGGATTCTTGCTCAAGTGTATAGCACTCTGACTATCGCAATAGACCACGTGCTCCTCCTGCTTCAGGCTAAGTTCTTGTAGGAACCTCTTCATCAAAAGCATCTCTTTACATGCCACTGTGACTGCAATGTACTCGGTCTTTATCGTTGACAATGCTACGACCTTCTATAGCTTGCTCTGCCAAGAAACCGCTCCCCCTGCAAACGTGAACATGAACCTCGATGTAGACTTCCTGGAGTCTATGTCATCTGCCATATCTGCATCTATGTAGCCCTCTAACACAGGTTTTCTGTCACCATAGTATAGGTTCAACTTAGATGAGCCTCTTAGATACCGTAGTATCTACTTCACCGCTGTCCAATGCTCTTTGCCAAGATTGGCAAGGTACCGGCTGACAACACCAACCGCATATGCTATGTCTGGACGTGTACACACCATAGTATACATCAAACTTCCTACAGCTGACGTGTAGAGTATCTTCTGGATCTCTTCCACATCTGTCTTCATTTTGGGACACTGCCTGTCGCCCAATCTGAAGTGACCATCCAATGGAGTACTGACTGGCTTCGCTGCATTCATATTGAACCGCTCTAGGACTTTTTCAATATAGCGCTCTTGTGATAGCCAAAGCTTCCTATTGCTTCTGTCACGGGTTATCTCCATTCCTAGGATCTGTCTACCCGGGCCCAAGTCTTTCATCGCAAAAGACTTGCCCAACTCCTGTTTCACCCTGTCGATCTTCTTGATGTCTTTTTCCATGATGAGCATGTCATCAACGTAAAAGAGCAGTAGTACTAGAAATCACTATTTGAGAACTTGCGTGTGAACATACAGTGGTCCGACTTCATTTTGACATACCCATGTTTCAACATAAACGAGTCAAACTTCTTGTACCATTGCCGTGGAGCTTGTTTCAGCCCATACAAGCTCTTCCTCAGCCTACACACTATATGCTCTTTGCCCTTGACTTCGAACCCCTCTGATTGGTGCATGTAGATTTCTTCTTCCAAGTCATCATGGAGAAAGGTAGTTTTAACATCTAACTGCTCTATCTCCAAATCCATGCTAGCCGCCAACCAAGCAACACCCATATGAATGTCATCTTTACCACTAGTGAGAATATCTCTTCGAAGTCTATGCCTTTCCTCTGACCAAACCCTTTCACCACAAGTCTGGCCTTGAACCTCGTCTGTGAATTCTTCTGCTCAATCTTCTTTCTGAACACCCACTTGTTACTCAAAGCTTTCTTGCCCTTAGGCAATTTCACCATGTCATAGGTGTGGTTCTTATGCAAGGATTCCATCTCTTCTTGCATAGCTTTCAACCACTCCCCCTTATGCTTGTCGGCTAGGGCCTCAGAATAATCTTCTGGCTCTCCCCTATCGGTTAGCATAATGTACTCATACGGCGAGTACATCTTGGACGGCTGTCTGTCCCTAGATGACCTCCTCACCTGTGGATCAACAGGTGGATCAAGTGGGGCTGCTCCCCTGGTCCATCTTCTGAAGGAACTCTCTCATCCTCTGCACCTTGCTATACTCCCCCGTCATCAGGCACCACGGGAGGAATAACCGGATCCATGTCCTCTAGTTCACCTGAACTAGGCTGGTTCTTCTCTGGCTTACCAATGTTTTTTATACACTGATCTTCAAAGAAAACCACATCTCTGCTCCTGACGAGCTTCCTCTCGGTCGGATCCACAATCTGTAATCGAATTTTTCATCACCGTACCCTAAGAACACACACTGCCTGATCTTCATATCGAGCTTAGACCTCTCGTCCTTTGGTACGTGAACGGATGTCTTACATCCAAACACCCTGAGATAATTGTACGATGGATCATGTCCAGTCCACACCTTCTCAGGTACTTCTCCATTCAACGGGGCTGATGGAGACCTGTTTATCAAATATACCGCTGTGTGTATTGCTTCTCCCCAGAACGTCTTGGGCAATTTCGCATGGGATAACATGCATCTGATTCTCTCTACAATTGTGCGATTCATTCGCTCAGCTACACCATTATACTGGGGGGTCTTGGGAACCGTCTGTTCATGCCGTATACCCAGGGACTTGCAGTACTCATGAAAGTCGCCAATGTATTCACCACCATTGTTAGTGAGGATGCACTTCAGTGGTCTTCCTGTCACTCTCTCGACCATAGCATGAAACAATTTAAACACACTAAAGACCTCGTCCTTAGATTTAAAAGTATAAACCCAAACCCTCCTAGATGCATCATGTATAAAAGTAACAAAATACAATGCCCCACCCAAGGTTTTTGTCCTCATAGGACCACAAACATCAGAATAAACCAAATCTAATGCATGCACTTTATTAACATGAGAAGCAGTTTTAACGAATGAAACTCTATGTTGTTTCCCTGATAAACAATCAAGATAGGTTTTGAGAGGTATACCTGTCACGTCTGGAAGGAGCTACTTCTTTGCTAGTACCTGAAGCCATTTTTCACTCATGTGGCTTAGACGCCTGTGCCACATGTCAATAACTGAATCTTCCACTGCGTTCAACCCACCCTTACACATACTGACACTTGCCTTGTAAAGGGTGCAACACTTCTTTCCTCTGGCCACGATCAATGAACCCTTGAGGAGCTTCTATCGCTCACCAGCAAACCGGCTTTCATAGTCATCATCATCCAACCTTCCTGTCGACATCAAGTTAAGGCGAAGGTTTGGGATATGCCTCACATCCCTGAGAACCAATGCGCAGCCCACATCGGTCTTCACACAAATATCACCAACGCTCGCGATTTTTGATACACCAGAATTTTTCATCTTCACAGTCCTATAGTCACCTGACTTGTAGCTTGTGAAGGAGTCCCTGTGTGGAGTCGACGTATGAAAAGAAGCTCCCGAGTCTATCACCCAGTTGGTGTCCTGACTCATAGCCGTGAGACATACATTATGATCTACTGAAAGAATAACTACCAGTCACCATCTGAAGCAACCGCAGTAGAATCTGATTAATCTTCCTTCCCTTTTCCTTTCTTGTCATTCTTCTTACCACGACATTCATGCTTGTAGTGACCCTTCTTACCACAATTTCAGCAATTGACATCTTTCTTGTTACTCGACTTGCCTCTTGATTTATCTCGGGCCTTCCCGCCCTTCAAGACTCTCAACTTTTCAGAACTTGGTCGAGAAAGTGTGGGACTCAATCGATGCGGCGACCGATGACACTAACTTTGTACTCAGCCTCTCTCTTTTGTTCGCTTCTCTCACGCGACCGAACCTGATAAAGTACGATCTAAGAATTGATGAAGTTCAGAAGAGTCTAGGAGTAGTGAGAGCACCTTGTGGGATAGATTTGCTCGGTCTCTCGGAAATCGTCATTGATTTTCTCTCCGCTGAACTTGCAGAGTTCTCAGTATCACTTTGTTGAAATGATGTTGCCAAGTCCAGTGCATGCTGTTGTACTAGCCCCAATCATATTTATCGAAAATTATGTTTGTTTCCCTATGAATGGTACCACACTTATTAGAATGAGCATCGGGCATGTCTAAGTCTTTTTCAACAACGAAGTATGTGTCACTGATGCTCTGAAGCTTGGTTAAAGCATCCAACAATTCAGTTAAGGGAACGTCATCCCCAATAGTGAACCAAAGCTCGCGAACGAACGGGTATATGTCATATTGAAGGGTGGATTGAGCGAAAGCCTCGATATCTAGGGAAAAGATTTCTCTTAAAAACCTATGAGCCCGATCAATAGCAAACATGGGTACAACAGTCATTGGAAAGAGAGTTTTTTAAATGAAAAAAAATAAGAAGATGAGAGTGCCCGAAGAAGAGGAATTGTGATGGTTGAAGTACCCCATTAATTGCGTGAAGCGTTCCCTAGGAAAATGGAATGAACAGGCGCACAACTTTTCATGCATATACCATATTATTAATATAATTATGCATGAAAAAAAAACTAAGTACTTGAAATAATATAAGACAGGTGGAAAGAAAGACTTATGATCGATTATATTAAAGATAAAGAAATTACAGACCGACAACAAACAAGTACAAAGCAATTAGAATTCAAAAGAGAAAAAAGAGGCAATTGCTTCTTGAAGCTTTAACCACTTGACTTCCTGTCGATAGAGAACAACTTTGGTTTTTGTTTTTGAGCGCATTATCTCACCAATCAGTGAAGTGTGCTCTTGCATATAAGTACCCAATTGATTGATTTTAACCTTCTGACCATGTTTGCGCTCGGTCAAGGAATTTTCTTTTTCCTTTAGCAATCTTAGTTTATCTTCTATGGGCGAGATTTGACCTTTTAGATCGATTAATGTTGGATCTAGCTCCTTTAGGTTATTGTATACAAAAACTTTTGTTCTTTAGCAGTTGTAATCTCAATCATTCAGAGGAAGACAACTGAATGCTCAACTTGAAGTCTATCAACTGCAACAACTGTATCATAATGCTAGTGAACTAATTTTGGAAATTCATAGACTCATTTGATTGAGTGAGAGTTTAATACCGATGAATGAGGAAGTTAAGTTTCTCGATGTCCTTGATGCAATGATGTCAATAACACCAAAGTGAATGAGAGAACTCATAATTCCTCTTGTAGTTGTTGAAATTCTGATGAAGGTGCAGGAAATTCAACCATAAGGATATCACGAGGGAAGGTTAGATCAAAGAAGGATAAGATGTCTTTTATGGAAAGTACCTCTTCGGAGGAAGAAGACAAAGCATGAGAAATATCGACCAATAAGGCCAGAGGGGTGGAGATGCTGACTGTAAGAACTTATGTACCTTGACCAGGAGAAGCGTCAATTGGATAAGATGTTTTTTCTTCCAATACTTTTACTTCATACAAAGGAACAATCCTAAGTTCATTGACTGGGTAAGGGCTACTTGACCGGTCGATTCTGTAGATGGGGAAGGCTAAATGAAAGATAACATTGTCGGCACAACCAATTCCACAACTCTTTGATCTTGATCAAGCACAAGCGATATAGTTATATATTATTGTACAAGGATACTGAAGGACTCCAGAGGCTGGTATATTATTACCTCATCTTGAGCTTGACCGTCTGTCTGATTCTCTGATTGATGAATGTCGCTCATGGTCTCTATCAAGTCAGAAACTTCGAGCCTCTTTGTAGGAGACTGAGCAGCGTCGACCAAAGTGTTTGAAATAAATGCCCTAGCTTGAGAAGCTGGTACGGAGGCTAACTTTTAGAGGCCGAGAGTTCTTTGGTTATTGTGAAAAGAGGGAAGAAAGTAAGGAGGATTGCAAGATAATTTACAAAAAGAAAAAGAATAAAAATATTGAATAACATCCACGTAAATCTAATCGAACAACAACAGTGGTAAATCGGTTGACCGTTGGTGAAATTTTGGTGGAATTGATGACCAAAGCCAAAGCTCGGTTGAAACAAGGGAAATGAGGAAGATTAGGACAATATGACTTGTGAAATCGGTCAAAATGAGGATTATGATTATTTAATCTTTCCTTTTCGTTTTGGTATTAATTAAATGCGATATTGAAGTAAACATCTTTATGTGTCTTATACGGCTCTTACATCTCCCAAGAATATTTTACAGGTACAATACCTAACCAGAATTTGATTTTGTAATATGTTTCAAAGTTTACAATAGCTTTGGAAAAAGAAATACCTAGAGCAGATTGACCAAAAGCTGCAGGGAGTGTAGGGCAAGGAGCCAAGAGAGGCCCGAGCTCAGAAATCCTTGGAATGGTTGAAGGAGTTGTAGGTGCTGGGATTGAAGCAGTAGGTAAAACCTCTTTAGCTAGACCTACCATTGTCTTCTGACGCTTCAACACAAATTGTGCTGGCTCGACTATTTTTATTAATGTGAAAGAATGCTCGACATCTTTATCAGTGTTGGAAATGTGATAGTCGATGCGACTGAGGTCATCTTCCTTGATTGTCTTCCTCTGGAAAGGGGACACGACGACTGAGGAGCAATCAATTTCTTGGTGCATTCTTTATTCATCTTCTTCTCCACAACCACGGGTTTATCTATCCTAGATGAAGAAGAAAGACAACAGATGATTAATTCATGAGACCCGCTAATCAAAGTCCCATAATAGTTTTTCCATTATGAGTGGAATGACTCTAGCTGTTGTGGATAGTTGGTAAAGAGGGGGAATGTGAAAGAATAACTAATGGAATCAAAACCTCTATAGAGAGTCTGAAAGGTAATGATCGAGTCTATCACTGGTCGATGAGTTGGAGGTTAGTTGCAAATTTAGTGGATGAATGGAAAGGGGATGCCTTAAGCCCAACCAATTTTATGAGGAAGAAGATTAAGGTAGTATCTATTCGATGTCAGCCTTACATTAATACACGTATCTATTGTGCCTCCATATGGAAGGTTTCTGTAGATTAGATGGCTTTTCCGAGCCACGTCCCTAAGACTTAGATCGAACTCATAGTCTTCAATGAACCAAGTTGGATCGAACTCATAGTCTTTAATGAGCTAGGTTGGATTGAACTCTTTATCTTTAAAGGGGAGAAAGAATGGTTAGACTTCTCAAGGGTGAAAGAAAAGAAAAAACTTATATATTTAACAAAAAATATATAATTAATTTAAAGATAGATGATATTGCAGTGACCAAAAAAGGTAAAATCCACATCCGTTGGAATAGATTTAATGAATTTTGCTCCAAAATATCCATAGAACCACATCCGGACAAGCTAGATAAGCCCACCAGAGTGATAAGATCCCTTTGTAATTGCTTTAAACATGCTGCGACAATGGTGGTCAAGCACGAAAGGGGTGAGAGCAAGCTGACGTCCTTGAGCGAGCGCATCGCCAGATGGATATATTCCTTATTAATTTACAGGGCACTCACATACAATAGGAATCGACAAATCCACATCAAAAGGAAAGCCGTGTGTTATTGTTTATCCACTTCATCCTGATATTTGCGTTGTAGAGTTATGAAGGTGGAATACACCTTACTTGTCTTGTCCGGAAGGGCGAAGGGGTATTGATTATTCAAAGTTAAGCGTAGATAGATGGGCTCCCCAAAGGGTAAAAGGTGGGTGAGTGCACATACACATACATCCATGATTGTTGGACTCATGGGGCCGAATTCAAAATGGATTGTATTGGTTGTCTGACTCTATAAAAGTTGATACCGCTGCGAGGAGGAAGGTATTGATTGGATAGTCGTGCATTCATGGATTCCTGCCTGCCTCCATGTGTTATCATATTGTGATTCAACACGAGTGAACCATTCGACCCAACCAGCTGTTCTTGAGTGGCAGCAGGATGGAAGACTAGGTCGAGTGTCAATAATGCCTTATCTGATTTGATCAAAGTATTAAACAAGAGGTCATTAACTACTTATGAGGATAGAACATTTAGATCTTCGATGAATGATTCTAGATGAAAGTTAGAGTGGAAGAAGAAGAAGATGCAACTATGATAATTGGGAGGAGAAAACTGGGAAAATGGATTGGACGTAAGAGAGAAGATGCGAATGGTGAAGGAAGAGAAGCACTGACTTAAGAGTTTGTTTATATATCAGTCATGATACGTACGCATTAATGAAAGGATAATCATGACTCCTTGTATGATATGATTCTATGCGACGTGCCACATTAACAGCTTAGAAGAGTGATATAAATGATACCTTTTGGTACGTCCTCAGTTGGATAAAATCGATGGGGAAACAACGTGTACCATTGGCCTATTGTATTTATTGTATTGAGCATGGAACAACATCGCTTACACCTTTTTTCTAAAGAGGATCTCTATTTCTATCCATTCTAGCTTAAGCCAATAGGCGAGCGACATGTAGCGTTACATTAGAAATAAAATGTAAATGAAAAGATATTCAAGATACCTAGAGTGTTTTTTTGCAGAATTATAGCCGTCATAAATCCAGTTTTACACGTCAATGGATCGTCGACAGTGAGATGTAATCGAGTTACTGAAAAGTCTAATGAGAGAATAAAGAAATGCAGTCGAGCAATTTAAGTTATAAAAGACGATAGATAAGAACAAAGTTTAACTGATAGAAGAAGAACAATTACAAAAAGAAAATGTAACGAAAGAAGGATATATATGAAAGACTTTTTGACTACTGTAACCCTTGCAATAATAGAAAAAGCATTTAAAAGAATAAGCTATAAGAGAAACTTATAAACATCATAGTTCTTAGGTTTAATCTTTAGTTGTAATCCGAATCTAAACACTTACGTTTAATTTATTTTCTATCCAAATGTCATGTAGTCTTTTAAAAGACACCTTCTTGCATTTATTTTTTATAACTAATTCTAAGCATTCCTACTTGAACGTGATTTCCCTTACCTTTGACATGTGTGCCACGGCGTGACCAAGACAACTTTCGGGCCATCGGCATTGAGTCTGCCAGCGGCAGGGAGGTTCAAACCTCAAAATCCCGCTCGCTATATCGTACGCCCTATGTTAGTTTCGTATCGTTTAAAAAATCGTGGTGACTCTTCTAATATATACATGGCATAGTTTTTCAGAAATCCAGACCGTCCAAATCACTGACCCAGCTGTAGACTTAGCATAAAAGAAAATTTTGCATTGAAAAGATAAAATTAACCGTCTGATTTCCCCCTTTCAAATCTGGACCACTCACCATTTCACTTTAAACCATCCATTTGATATAATGTGACGGTTAGCATTAATTGATCAGTAAAAAAATTTAGACGTGCTCCATCCACATTAGGACCGTAATTTGGACGGTCCAGATAGTGCCACACGCGAGGAAGATCAGTTAACACCGTTTCTTAAATGATGCAAAAACAAACATAGAAGTCTATCACATCCCTCATAGAACAGGCACGAAAAGTACACGTTTCATCGCCATCATTTAAGTGGCCGGTTCATCTACCGTACACCTGGCAACTTTCTACCACAATCGAGAATGTCCAAGGACCCGTGCTCCACCCAGCTAGCTTTAAAATACACTTACGAACGATCCTAACCGTACGAGTATCGACCATGAGATGACGGATGAAAATAAATTAATCTACTTGTCCAAATCAAACATTCCGAATCTGATGACTCAGATCATCATATCTCTTCGGGTGTCGGCCTATCCCACATCAGGGCTAAGCTAACAATTTCGACAGCCTGGATTGCTGTAACTGCATGCTAGATGTACGGTGGATGTGTCACCGATCAAAGTGCAACCTAGTGCTGGACACGTGTCGTGCTGGACGCCACTCGAAATATAAAAGAGCTAAAGACGGTGAGACGTTGCTTGACTTTTAATTCTGAACAAAGATAAAGGAATCCTCGTCTTTGGTAAAACAAATCCCTTTTCAGAACCTTCTTTCAACCCAACAAATCTAATCCGCATATTATAATGGAAAGCTAGAGTAGATATTCTGTGGGGGATGAGAATCCGATGTTAGTTTACCACCACTTTTAAAAATGGTGGGAGTCATACTCGTTACACATTGCACACAATCGACCGTTCAGATCATCTAAATTGTGGGGCACGTTGTGATGCAGCGGAAACGGATCGGCTACTCCCCTGCCACCAGCCCCGTGGATGATGATCGGTGCTCTATGGGCTCCACCATAATGTATTTGTTTCATCCATTCCGTTCATCCACTTTTAAAGATCATTTTAGGGCTTGATCCCAAAAATAAGAGGGATATAAATCTCAGGTAGACCACACCACAGGAAAACAATAGTGATTGGATATCCACCATTAAAATCCTCCTAAAGCCCACTGCTATTTATTTGACACCCAATCTGTTGATTAGGTCATACAGCCCCGGATGAAGGGAAAAAACAAAGATCAGCTTGATCCAAAACTTTTATGACCCTAAAAAGGTTTTTAATGGTTGACACTCATTTAAAACTGTTTCCTGTAATGTGGTCCACTTGAGATTGGGATATACCTCATTTTTGGTCTCATACCATAAAATGATCTGAAAAAATAGATGGACGGCATGGATGAAACATAAATCATGGTGGGGCCCATGGAGCACCACCACCAGCCATTGGCTGGTGGAGGGGGAGTAGCCAATCCGTTTCCTGATGCAGCGTAGCTCCATAAATCACTTCTCTGTGGTAAACCTTCCAAAATCACGTTTAAAATACTTTGATACTCTAGCGTAGTGTGATGAATGATACACTGAGAAATTGCATACGTGGCATATAATTAATTCAAATTAACTGTCGAAATTATGGACACTAGTTGAAATGTATCATGAACAAAATATCGCAAATATCCGGTGATCTATCTATTAGATTTCGAGACATTTATTCGGCGGTTAAAATGGAATAATATCCCATTGTCATATCTCAGAGGGCAAGTGTCCGTGAATCAGAGGTTAGAATAGTTTAATCAATCTAATTATCAGAAAGTAACTTAGCGACAGTGTATTCCATAATTTAGTAGGTTTAGTTTGAGTTATTATAGGCCACGTGTGCCACATCTAAGTGCCTGAGTATCAAGCATCCTTGGCATCCAGAGTATTAATTATTACCCATCGCTATCGGAGTATGATTACATGCGTTCGAGGCTGTCGTAACTCAGCCTTGTTCCTCACATCTGAGACATATGGCAAGCACCATTCCTTCTTAGGCACGTGGTCATTACTTTTACTATCGATTTCCTGCGTTGGAATGTTAGGTGGGCTGCCCCCGTGATCTGTCTGAGATCCGTTCTGCAACATCATATTAAGATATAAGACCCAAAAAAAAGAAAAAAAAAAGAGACATACAAAAATCAAGTGAGCCACAAGGGAGAAAACAGTAAGAAATTAATGATCATGGTTGAAATTATTATCCCTCATGCAGAATTTTGTCATGTGATATGTGCTTGTGTTAGAACTAATTATGCGGCTCGAATTTAACTGAACAACTTTGACCCGGTATTAAAATGAATAGATACGTCAAAAATTGAATGTATATAACCGAGATATGGGGAGATTGGTTGCCTATTCAACCACTCGTAAGATGTTGTTTAAAATAATCAAACCATTATCAAAGTGTAGGGTTCATCATCCAAGAATGAGTTGCACCTTACATTCCGTCCGAAAAGTCTTTCAAATACAAAAAATAAATAAACGAACATGAAACACTTACAGTCGACTACATAGTGTAACTGCAAAGCACCTTTCTGAAAGAGAAATTGCTTGTATTGTAATAAAAATTGTATAACATATGAGCGTAAACTTAAATTACAGCTACTAAGTTACTGCTATTACTAATATAAGATTAGGCTATTGATTAACGTAAAAGACAGTTTATACTAAAGAACATGAAGAATAATTAATAGGATAATTGAAAGATAGATTTGATTGTTTTGATTGAGTTAGCATAAGACACTTTGTTTCGTTGAATTCCTTTGTTATTTATAGACTTATTTGCGATAGTCATTTAAATGCTTCTTCTAACATTCAGTCGATTATAGCAATTGATTCGGCATTACTTCATCATTTCAAACTCTTCTTAGACACTTGTCCCAGCCTTCAACACTGTTTTTCTCTCGACCATGCTCCGTCTATTGAGCTTCTCGATCACGTTCTGTATATAGATGATATGTAATGCCCCACCAGTTATAATTTTGAAAAAGTGCTCCAAGTATTCTTATGATCTTACGCATATTGTATATCTCGTGCAAAGACATGTGTCCCTTCTTAATTGGTTATTTGATGAATAGTAAAAAGTGAGGTATAATAGAAATATTCATGTGTCCACGAAAGTTTTGTATCGGGTTAGGTTATATGACCATATAAATAGTTTGGATGACATATAAACATTGAGTGTGCTTAGGAAGGCTTTAACATTAGGAATCCCCCCTCTCCCCAAAATTTCCTCTCATTAGGCTCATTAGAATTTTGAACCTTACTTTTAATCACATGTCTTACAAATCATGGTGGACCCCACCTAACTTCTTAGTACTGGAATTTCCTAGTAAAGGCTTTCTAGGAAAATCTGCGCTATAAAACATCACATTGCACCACATGGGAAGCTAGGTGGAGCACAATGTGATGTTCGTAATAAATCTACTCCATCACTATTTTCCTAGCTTATTTTAATACAATAAAGCAAAAAAAAAAAAAAAAAAAAATAAATCAGGCCCCCCCCCCCCCCCCCCCCCCCCCCCCCCCCCCCCCCCCACACAAGAGAGCGATGTTCTTCATCTTTCGGCAGGCCCGGCCTTGGGCCTAAAGGTGGATTCACACTGTTCGTCACCAACCTTCCATTCGACTGCACCCAAGAAGACCTATTCAAGATCTTCCAACGGTACGGAAGGGTGGCGGAGGTCTTCATCCCCAAATTTTCAGGAACTATTCAACCTAGAGCTTTGCTTTTGTGCGCTTTTGGTACGAGGACGACGCAAGAGCGACAAAGGGGTTTCTGGATGGACAGAGGATTGACGGGAGAGTAGTATCGGTGAAGGATGCCAAACCCCTCCCAGTTCCTCCCAAATTGATAACATCGAACCCCACAACCTCCACTCGATTTGCCCCTAATCTTGCAATCCCTCCATCCGGCAGAAGATGGGAGAAAGCTCCCCTATTAGTCTCCCAGTTTTCAAAGGGAGACGAACCGACAGTGGCTGATGCCCGATCAGTGGAGAGGAAGCTCAAACAACTGGAGCTCGGGTTGATTGGCACGGCCGAATCTCTCTTGGTATCCATCCTCTAGCTAATTGATACTCTAAGGACATCTACCTTCGCGGCTTCCTCTATCGATGTTGCTTGCCTTTCCGGAATCCACTTCTTGATTATTTTAGAGCAAAAATCAGAACTGTCCAACTTCCTAGCTGACCCGACCCTATCAAAAGATATGGGGCTAGTGAGTGTGGAACCATGGTCCCCCAGATTCAACCCCTATGGAGAAGGATGTTGGATCCGATTGTTTGGAATTCCGGCCCATGCTTGGACGGAATCGGTCATTATTGATCTGGCGAACGCTTTTGGAAGCGTTTTACAAATCGATGCGAATGCGAAATTTGGAATATTCCAGATGTTTGCGAGAGTCAAAATCAGAAGAAGTTCGGGTATGGACATCAACAGGCAGATCAAGCTCCAGGTGGCTTGGTCGGAGTATCAGATTTCGGCTATGTTAGAACTGTTCAAGACGAGTGCAGATTGGCCATCCCAGGGCCCAGGGTAGACAGTCCAAGTGGATAGTGGTAGTGATTCTGACGAAGTCTCTCTGAACCGTAGCCACAACACGGAATGGTTAATGGTTCTGGGCGCAAAGGAAGATTAGGGGACTATTTCTCCTACCCGCCCTCCAAGTGCTCGACGAAATGTGGCTGTCATAATCCTCTCTAGGCCAGAGCCTCTCTCAAGGGGTGCGGCTATCCAAGAGCATCCCTCGAGGGGTGCAGATGCCCAAGAGCATCCCGTGCCCGGTATTTTTTGTCTCCGAGCTGCAGGCAGGTGGCTCGCCGCCGCGAGAATTACCCTACCGTAGACATTGTGCCAATGAGGAACTATATTCTGCCTGCTACTTTTAACCCTGTAGGTGGCTGTAGTATTGCCAAGCATAGTGTGGCTCCAGCTCAATCCCCTAGATCTGCTACGGAGCAACATCTGGTAGATCGGCTTTATCCTCTGAGTAGGGACGGAGTTACCCATTCTAGAACCTTGGGAGCGAATTCATTGTCAGCTGCCTGCATCACAGATATAGTGCCTTCTGGGGGGGTGGTCTCGTCCTTTGGCCCTGCCCCTCAACATTCCCTGGCGTCTGATCCCAAGGAGCTTAGGCAGGATCCTCAGAGCCCCTTAACGGAAGATAGGACAGATTTGATTAAGCACAATCCCAGGCCAGCAAGGGAGCCCGATCCTCAGGGAAAAATCAGCCAGCTAGCCCAACCATCCAACTCACCCCAAGCCTTTAACGGGGATTTGGAAGTGGACCTATCTCCGTACTTCGAGGGGGGAAGATCAGATGATGCCCAGACTGTGGAGACTAATCCCCAGCAGCTCCCTAGTTACAGCAGATAGACGGACAACAACAACCCCCGAGGGACCCAGTCCCACGTTAGGAACCTCTTCCCCCAGGAAGTTAGAAGGCAAGTTATCTCTCCTAGGAACTTGTTTTCAAACCCGGGGTCCTCTGGCAACCTTCCTACAGTAGCAGGAGATCAACAGACCACGTCAAAAGATCCACAACAGTAGGTAGCTGAGGCTCTTTGCCCTCAAACTAGTCCAAGGAGAGAGCTCCCTATGCTGCATCAATCTTCCCCAGTAGCAGCTACCTGAGGTTTGGTGCACGCACATCAGTCCTCACATTACTCCAGTCACTGTTCATTTGCCATTCGGTCTTAGGAGGTCCTTAGCTGGCCACTCCCCTTTGGGGACATATGAGAAACGCCCAAAGACAGTTCAAATCCCTGCCCTATTTGCGCAAACCTTGGCGATAGATGACCCCGAGGACCTCGATAAGGCTGATGAGGAGGATCATTTTGTAATGATGGTCTCTCTCAGCCAGTCTCACTACCCCAGGCAGTAGGCGAGTGCAGACCTGATCAGAGGAGGTGAAGTGACTGGTACCTACTCTATTATAGCAGACTTAAGCTTAGACCATCAGTAGGGGATGGATAGCTAGCAGCCCACTACTCAGGTTATCAATGGCAGTAAAGACAAGCATACCAACTGGACCTGAATTAGGAGGAAGAAACAGAAATTTAGAACAAGGATAACCAACATGAAGGAAAGCGAGTGGTTCTGCAGACTGCGGAAATTGTAGAGATGGGCTATCAACTCTGATTGTGTAACTGATGGATAACATCATCATTTGGAATGCCTGAGGCGTGGGTAACCAATCCACGATCAGGACTTTATCTCCGATCATCCGCAACTCCAATCCTTGGATGGTTGCAATCCTGGAACCAATGTTACCAGACTCTAAAAGAGTGAGTGTAGGCCTAAAGCTAGGCTTTCACTCCTCTTTCTCCAACGCCGAGGATGGTGGCAAGATTTGGGTATTCGGCAACAACAACTTGAGTATCTTAGTGTTCTCTTCCTCTTGCCAAATGCTATCTTTGAACATCAGCAATATCCTGTTATCTTTTGTATATGCTAAATGTAATAGGTACCAGCGGTGCCTTCTTTGGGAAGATATGACCAGCATTAGCAGGACGTATCTGGGCCCGTGGGCGATAGGGGGTGACTTCAACACAGTTATCTCTGCGGCCGAGCGTTTGGAGTGCCGCACCAATGACCAAGCCAGCTGCTCGAATTTCCTGGAAGCTATTAACACAACTGGTTTGTGTGATGTGGGCTTCACAGGGAATAGATTCACTTGGTCGAACAATCAGTCCGGGGCGTCGAGAAGGTGGGCTAGACTGGACAAAGTGCTTGCGAACGATGATTGGCTCAACCTTTGGCAGCAGTTCAGGGTGGAGCATCTTCCTAGAGCTAGTTCAGACCACGCCCCTCTTCGTCTTGTCTTCCCAAGGCCTTCCCAATCTTGTGCCAGGCCTTTCAGGTTCCAACGGATGTGGACCTTGCATGCCGGATTCCATGAAGTGATCAAGCAGGCCTGGGAAGATGATCTCTCTCCACAGCCTATGATTAACTTTCAGCTAAAGCTTAGAAGGGTCAAGCAGGCTCTTAAAGCATGGAACAGAGATGTGTTCGGCAACGTGTCTACCAGGGTCCAACAAGCTGTGACGCACCTAAATAATATGAAAAACCAATGACAATTGAATCCTAGTGAAGACCTTTCCAATGAGCTCCATCAGGCAAGATAGTAATTGGATCACGCTGAACTCCTAGAAGAGGTCTTTTGGAAGTAAAAATCAAGGATTTTCTGGCTCCAAGAAGGAGACAGAAACACCAAGTTCTTCCACTCGTCAACAAAAGAGAGATCCAGATGAGCTTTCATCAGCTCCATTGCAGGCGAAAACGACCGTATTATCACGGACCAAATGGAGATTAAAACTGAAGCAATCAAATTCTTCCAGCAGACCTTCAAGGTTGACCCTTCCATCATCCCTTCAGACATTTCCGTTATCATTCCGCCCCTGTTATCCCCGCAGGAAAATGCCAGCCTTTCAGCCCCCCATTCCTTAGAGGAGGTCAAACAGGCTATTTCAGCTATACCGTTGGACGGGGAGCTTGGCTCGGACGGGTTTCTCGACGGCTTTCGTCTCCTCGTGTTGGTCCATCATTGGGCATGATCCCACAAAGCGGCTATTTTCTAGTTTCAAGGAGGCCCCTTGCCAAAAGCTTTCTTCTCCACCCTCATATGCTTGATCCCCAAGGCGACTTCGGCCTCTTCTAAAGCAATTTTTGCCCTATTAACTTATGCAACGTGGTATACAAAGTGCTGTCTAAAATTCTGGCTAACAGACTCAGCTTACTCCTCCCCAAAATCATTTCGAGCGAGCAAGGGGCGTTCAGGCCGTTCCATTGCAGAAAATGTGGCACTAGCCTAGGAGATGATTAGGGGCCTAAACAGGAAGGTGCGTGGGGGCAATTTCGTGCTTAATCTTGACCTTGAGAAGGCGTATGATAGGGTCGATTGGTCGTTCTTGAAAGGACTGTTGACATGTTTCGGGTTCAACACAACAACGATTTCTCTTTTGGAGGCCTGTTGGAGCAACAATTGGTTTTCTATGTTAATCAATGGGGAGCCCTCTAGCTACTTCAAGTCCTCTAGAGGGCTGAGACAGGGAGATCCTATCTCGCCTAGGTTGTTTATCGTTGTAGCGGAAGTTCTTAGCTGAGGTTTTAAAGCGCTCATCCAATCAGGGGCATGCAATCAGTTTTACCTGCGCAGGGGCTATCCAGTCATTTCTCATCTACTCTTTGCGGACGACACGCTTTTGTTCCTTAACGGCAGTCTCTCGTCCATTCAGGCCACTAAGAATTTCCTTTGGTTTTTCCAATCTTCATCGGGCCAACAAATCAACCTCAAAAAAAGTTCTTTCATGTGTTCGGGTAAGCTGGCTGCTAGTAGGATTAGAAGAATTGAGGAACTATTAAGGATACCCAAGGCCTCTTCGTCCTCGTGATATGTCAGGGTGCCGATTATTCGAGGGCGCACTAAGGTCTCAGATTTCCAATTCCTTCTCAATAAGATTAACAACCGCATCAATGGGTGGAAAAATAGACACCTCTCTCAGGGTGGGAGAGCTAGCTACCCTCATCAAGCACGTACTGGGGAGCATCCCTATCCACGTCTG
This sequence comes from Magnolia officinalis, assembly GCA_021015155.1. Taxonomy (NCBI): domain Eukaryota; kingdom Viridiplantae; phylum Streptophyta; class Magnoliopsida; order Magnoliales; family Magnoliaceae; genus Magnolia; species Magnolia officinalis. The sequence goes on from JAJHSJ010000010.1 coordinate 5,712,226, forward strand.
GCTGCCACGCAGGTGCCTAGAACTCTCCTTCGGGCCCTTGATATGAAATTTGTGGATTTTTTCTAGGGATGGGCTGACGGCAATAGGAAGCTTCACTGGGCCAACTAGCAATCCATAGTCAAGCCGCTGAGGGAAGGTGGCCTTGGTATTAGGTCCCTTAACGAGGTGATGGTGGTGTTCAGAATGAAATTGGGCTGGGCTATCAAATATGAGACCGAAAACTCTCCGTGGGTAGATCTGATGAAGGCCAGATATGGCAGCGACTTAGAAACGGCCAGTGATGTTGGGGCGGTTGCAACCCCCTCTCCATTATGGAAATCCATTAAGGCCATCTTCTAATCGATCGACGACGGGGTGCAATGGTCTGTGGGCCGTGGGGATTGCAACTTCTGGGAGGTTAACTGAACTAGTTTAGGGGCTCTATCCAACATTGCGGACCAACCCATTCGGCCCCATCTTCTGCAAACCAAAGTCACCGATGTGATTGATGTTTTATTTAAACCAATCTGATTTAAATGATTTTAAACTCGCAAGTATACGAATTAGATGTAGATATGGTACGTATTACGAGATCGTTCCCACGAGGACTGGTTGTCACAATTCAAAATTTAAGACTCTTATTAACTAGTCCAACAAATAGTTTAGCAAGTGATTAAGAAAAATAATCTAAAAGGATAACCGAGAGCAATGAGTAAAATCCAATCAAAGAGAAGATTAGGACTTTCGAATCCACCCCTAATTATCCTAATCCTTGTTTTACCTGTTGATTCACCCTAATTCAGATTGATATAAATTTAATAAACAAAGCACACCCTATGTCCTTGGTCGGGCACACAGAATGGATAATCCTTTAAAGCTATGGCTCACATCTTTCCATCCATGGTCAGGCATAGAGAGATGTAGATTCCTGTTTCTTCCTCTATAGGAAACCTGTTCATGGTCAGACACAAGCACCTAGTTAAGATTCCAAACAACATCTATATCTAGACTTTGGTCGAGCTCATAGAATGGGGAAGCATGAAAATTACAGTTAAGCACGCTAGAGAAAGAAACAAATCAATCAGATTAAAATAAATTCAACATAGACAAGAGTTATTCAAATTAAGGGCTTCATTTCAGCCCTAGCTACAAGATTAGCAATCCATAATTTCAAATAAAAAGAAGGAAAAATAAGATTTAAACGCTGAGAACATCTCCCTTCTTCCTTCCTCTTTTTCTCCTCTTTCTTCTCTTTCTCCTCTCCTTGGCTCTCCCCAGGCTCTCGCTTTCTTCTAAGCTCCCTCTGTTTTATAGTAGCCTCAGTCGATTTACGCACTAGTAGGTCAGTTGGGAAATAGAAGTCGGTGCGTGTATACCCATTACGCATTGAAAATCGGAGCCTCCCACGTCCCATGTTCCTTGCATGTTGTCTGTTAAATCAACGTCTCCTGGGACCTTTTTACATGAGCTACATGATGGACGGCTTGGATCAGCCATCTGATCAACGGTCTGATCGTGCAACCGCTCCACAGTCGGCCGATTTCCGGACGCTGAAACAGAGATCGCGGATCTCTTTCGCTGTGACGCTGGTGGGGCCCATCCCTTCATTATTTTGAGAAATCCATTCCGTCCATTGGATGAAGGACGAAATTTCAGTTGGGAATATGTAGTTTTTATCTTCTGTTGATGAGGTCCACCTGACTTCTCTCGCTGCCGTCCATTCGACGTTTGAACGGCTAGGATCCCGTTCTCTTGATCTCTTCAAATTCCGTCACCTAGGGCTTAGTAAACTGGGCCGTATAAATCTAAGGGACGGTCCAGATTGTCTATATGGACAATAGGTGGGGCCCACAACTGAGGACCGCGGGTTGGTTTGCGGACGCTAGAAACGGCAAATGCCGTTTTTTTTGAATTTGGAAAGGAGAGTCGGTCAGCGCATGTTGATCGACTTTTGGATTTGTTGGTGCACGGCGAGTGCTCATGTGCACTGTACACATGCCACCCTAGGTAGGGTCCACTGCAATGTTCTTGAGAAATCTAATCCGACCATCTATTTTGTCTTGGCATTAATGAATTGAGACTAAATTTGAGGCAAATCCAGAGACCATGTGGACCCCACTTAAGGAATAAAGGGGCTGATCTATCCGTTTGGCTACTTTCTCAGTGATCTAACGCTTGAAATTTAATATGTACGGTTAATTTATGGTCCCCGTCCTATGTATGAAGTTTCGAGCCGAATGGATAGTGGAAACCCTGTGATCTTGCATTCTGGACCAATTTCGGGTCTCTTTAACGTGAAAGGCTTGATTTCCTCGGATCCCTGGCGTGTAAATTCATTGATCTCAGTCTTCTAGAGTCTGTCCCTTTCTTTGGTTACTTCAGAGCATCAAATCCATGCTTTTAATATTCTTTTTCAATCAATGCTCCTGATTTCATCCTACAACAAAAATACAATTAAAATACTCCATTAAGCATTATCATATACGTAAAATTTGGCAATAATTGGGGTCTGATATGCAATATTCGACCCTCATCAGTGATCGAAGCAACAGGCCCTCTTCCTCCTTGTTCGGTGTTTACCCTGCTCCCTCAGCATGCGCTGGACGTTATTTTCCAGGGTGGGCACGCCACTTCAGACGTCCAAGACAACTATTTTTGGCTATAGGATACATCGGGCAGTTTCTCGGTGAAGTCGGTCTGGCGGTTGTGTAGAGTTTCTGCTCCCCTGCTTAGTTGGACGCGCGCGCAGAATTTGGCATAGCAAGCTGCCGCTGAAGATTTCAGTCTTCATGTGGAGATTGTAAAAGCGGGCCATTCCCCTAGACGATCGAGTCTAAGACAAGGGCGTCCACCTAGCTTCCAAATGCGTCTGCTGCAAGGGCGCGTCGAATCACTGTCCGGATGAGGAATCCCTATCCCATCTGTTTCTTAATAGTGCATTCGTGGTTCAGCTGTGGGACCATTTTGGCAGAATCTTTGGAGTTCCTCTCCTTTAGGCGATTTCGGTTGAAGCGAGATTAAACCAATGGTGGCTGTCCTCCAGCGCTGGTAGATCGATCTCTTCCCTTCACAATCTTATCCCATGCCTGGTGATGTGGGAGATCTAGAAGGCTAGGAATGAGGCGAGATAGGACGCCAAGGCCATGAACTTCGCCTCAACCATTGCTCGTGTGAATTGGTGGTTGAAGCATCTTGGGGAAGCTTTAAAGATCCGCACATAGTCCAAGCCAGTAGAAATTTTAACCTTAGGGCGTCTCAACATTGCAGCCCGCTACCAGCCTCGTCCCTCACCCACGCTGGTCAAGTGGACCCTGCCCCCAAACGGCTGGGTCAAGCTCAACACTGACGGGTCCTCACGGGGAAACCCAGGCCCGTCCGATGGAGGTGGAATTTGTAAGGCTGACAATGGTTCATTTATCTTTGCATACACGGTAGGGTACGGTTTGGGGTCCAACAACCAAGCAGAATTCAGAGCAATTTGGGACGGGGTGACCCATTGCCTTTCGTTGGGCCTTTCTCGGATTGTGGTGGAATATGATTTTAGAATAGTTGTGGACATTCTCAATCTTGCTGCAAAACCGTCATGGAAGTGGAACAATTGGAGGGAGAGAATCTGTAAACTGAAGCAATTTGGGCAGTTGTCCTTCATCCACACTCTTTGGGAAGGCAATGGTCCTGCTGATGGTCTAGCGCATATTGGGAGTGAATTCCAAGTCTCGTCATTCTTTTCCAGCTCCGCCTCGCTTCCAACCTCGATCCGTGGCTTGATTTTCCTCGATAAGGTGAGCTTGGGCTCCTTGAGGACCTCCTAAGCCTTCCCCTCGGGCCTTCATCTCTCTCATTTAGATTCGGGTGCTGTGTTGCGTTTGTCTTGCTTTTGTTTCTCATATGATAGCCCGTCCTTTTTATCGGGGCCCACCCGAAATGGCTGTACAGTTTTAGTCCCGCTATGAATGATAGATGGTGGCAGCGTTTGTAAGGCCCATATCCTAGAGCGTACCGTTCCTTAGGGTTCTACAGTCCTCTCGGTCGAATTTCGGCAACCCGCGACCTGTAGTCGGCATTTGTGCGCGATCCTGAGTCGTATCCTGCATTACAGAGTCGGCTCGACCCGAGACTTGTACCCTTGGGACCGCACTGTCGCCGCGGTTCCAATGCCGCATCTTGTACGCCGAGGCGATACTTAGGCCAGGAGATGTGGGCCCGTGTTCAGTTCGAGGAAACATCGCACATTTTCAAACCTAAGAGAAACATGTCAAATTAATCACATCACTAGTCAAAGTACAACACCCATCCCCAAGTACAACCACCCTCCCAAAGTCAACTCTCTCTCTTACAACCAAGTACACCCATCACTCACACCCATCACTCACCCATCTCTCTCTCTCTTACAACCTCTCTCTCTCATCTCTCTCTCCCTCATTCTCCAGCAATCCAACGTCTAAGCTTCCATGAGAGAAGCTAGTCCTACCTCCCATCTCCACCATCCTAAGATCATCTCGACCGTTGAAATCATTTCCTTGGAGCTCTAGAGGCTATAGGTGGAAGACGAAGAGGAGATCAAAGGTGAGTTTCATAGTATTTGATTTTGATGTAGGGTCCACATGATTTGGGACCCACTTGATGTATGTATTGTATAGGGAGGGCCCATAGTGGCGGGGTCCCTCCCCTTCACCGATTTCTCTTTTTCTCTATTTCTCCTCTCTCTCTTTTTTTCCTATTACGATCCACCTTGAAGAATGGATCAGATCTACAACACCGTGGACGGTGGAAATCCCACCATGATGTATGTACTTTGTATCCACGTCGTTCGTGGGATATGAATGGTGGGGCCTGCCGCATGTGTGGCAGTCCACACCATACAGTGGACTGAGCGTGGACCCCACACATGATGTATGTATTCCATTCCGTCCATCTGCTTTTGACTTGGACCGTCCATACATGGACCCCACTTGATGATGCCAGTGTCCAGGCCGTCCAGCTAGCTGGACGCTGGACGTTAGTCTTATATATATATATATATATATATATATATATATAATATATATTATATATATATAATATATATATATATATATATATATATATATATATATAGGGAAAAGGTACTATGCACTCGAGCTGATTTTAATGTCCCATGAGGTCGAGCTGTGTGGGCCCCACCGTGATGCGTTTCGAACATCAACACATGCATTTGATGCGTCCTCTTTAAATTATAGGATATCCCAAAAATCAGCCGTATACGGAACTCAGGTGGGCCATACCATCTAAAATCATGTGAAGACATGCCAAAAACATATAAAAGCACTTGGTGGGGCCCACCTGAAATTTGCATGCATCTGAAACTCGGTCTGAACCCTCATCCAAGTGGTACACACATAATGGATTGGCTGGATTTGCAAACCACATCTCGGTGGGCCCAAAAAAATGGTTATGAATGTTTTAATGGGCACGACCCCTCTCAACTTCTGTATGTGGTGTGTGGCCCACAAAAGTCACGGATTGACTTGATTTTTTTGAGACCTGGGCCCACGATGGAATGGTGCATTTGACTGATGGTGTTTTGATGTTCGAAACGCATCACGGTGGGGCCCACACAGCTCGACCTCATGGGACGTTAAAATCAGCTCGAGCGCATAGTACCTTTTCCCATATATATATAATATAATATATATATGATAGTGTGTGTGTGTGTGTGTGTGTGTGTGTGTGTGTGTGTGTATTATATTTACATACATATGTATATCTGGTGGGCCCCACATGGGACCCACCTGCTTTGGAAAATGGATTGGCTTGTGTACCTTTTATAGCTGTTGTATTGATGTCTGCATGATCAGTGGGTCTGATCATGTGGTACGTGTTATATCCACACCATGCATCCGTGGGCCACACATGATAGATGTGTTTTATCCCTGCTGCATTGCAACCGTGGGACTCACCTAATAGGAAGTTGATTGGCTGGTGTACGCTGACACCAGCCATATGGCTACTGTCCATGGTCCTGCCTAATCACGAGGCAGGTGGGAGAAATCCACACTATCCATCTGGACGGTGCTGGTGGGGCCCTACCCTGATATATGTGTTTATCTATGTATGAGGGCATGGCCGACCCCGCACGTGTGGGGGTGGGGCCCACCTTGATGTATGGATTTTGTATCCACACCGTCCATCGCTGGATGGTGCAGTACGTGGAGCCCAACTGTGATGTATGGGTCTTATCGCTGGATGGCTATCGGCACTGGATTTGGCAATCAGGAATTTTGTGAGCCCGATTTCCGAGTTTGAGGCATGACAGTGTTCCTTATATATATATATATAATAAAAAACGGGGGACGATTTGATCCGGTGAGCCAAAAAAATAAAAAAATAAAAATTGAGGTAAATTTAAAACTCCGGGAAGCCACATGATAGGGAAAGTAGGGGATGCCTACCATCAACACCCTTTTTAGATTTACCTTAATTACTATATGCCATCCAAATTGTTTATATATAAGGTTATTACTATAGAGATGAATGAAAACACAAAGTTTTGATTGGGATGGCATGAGACACTTTGTTTCGTTGAATTCCTTTGTTATTTATAGATTCCTTTGTGATAGTTATTTAAATACTTCTTCCAACGTTCAATCGATTATAGCAATTGATTCGTCACTACTCAAGCCTTTCAACGCTTCTTGGACACTTGTCCTAGTCTTAGTATTGTTTTCTCTTGACCACGTTCCGTCTTTCGAGCTTCTTGATCACGCTCCGGATATATATGATATGTAACACCCCTATCTGCACCATTTATATTTCCATAAAAAGTGCTCCAAGTAATCTATGATCTTACTCATGTTGTATATCTAGTGCAAAGACATTTGTCACTTCCTAATTGGTTATTTGATGAATGGTAAAAAGTGAAGTACAATAGAAACACTCATATATCCACAAAAGTTTTATATCGGGTTATGTTAAATGACCATATAAATGGTCTGGATGGCATATAAACATCAAGGTGGGCCTAGGAAGGCTTTAACAATAGGAATCCCCTCCTCCTCCCAAAATTCCCTCTCATTAGGCTCATTAGAGTTTTGGATCTTACTATTAATCACATGTCTTAAAATGAGCTTGCAAAATGGATGGATGACTTGGATTTCTTACAAACATCACGGTGGACCCCACCTAACTTCCCAGTACTGGAATTTCCTAGTAAAGGCATTCCATGAATTCCGTGCCATAAAACATCACTTTGCACCACATGGGAAGCTAGGTGGGGCACAATACGATGTTTGTAATAAATCTACTCCTTCCAACCGTTTTCCTAACTTATTTTAAAACAGTAAAGCAAAAAATGAGGTGGATATAAAACTCCTAGAAGTCACGTGAGAGGAAGGTCATTACCACTGATATGAACTGAAAACACAAAGTTTAGCATGATATAAAGCTTTTGTGGCTATATGAATGTTTTAATGATGGTCGATCAATCTCTATTGTTTTCTCCTGTATGGCCTTCTTAAGTTTTGGATCCCTCTTAATTTCTTCGTCTTGCGTCGAGTTGGAAAATCAGATGGACGGTGAATTTATCATAAACATCATGGTGGGCCACCCTAACTTCATTGTAAAGGCTTTCGCACAGGAAATTGGCGTCCATTACCATATGTAGCCTAACAACTATGCTGCATGGATTTGTATGAGTGGGTCTCATCACACCGTTGGACTGTGGGGCCTTACCATGGATGGACCATGATTGAAAAGTCTCCCCCCATGTCAAAATCCTAACCATTTAATATATATGTGGCCTGAAAATAACGGGCCAAGAACAAAATACATCAACAATCCACACTCAATTTGAAAGAGGCAGAAGATTGCGCGCGGCTAGCATATATCTTCCAATTTAGGAGACTTTTGAGCACAAATCAATGGCCTGGACCACTGATAGACGGTTCCCGCTTGCACAATCTAAAAACCCGAGTATAAAGTGGATATGTTCGAGTCCTCTTGAGTCATTTAACTAAAGAAGATATTTTCATGGGAACAAGAAACGTGCAGCTTTGGTTAGCTTTGGAATATTATTATATATAAGATGTAAGTAGACTTTAAACACATGGATTTATTTTTTACGGCCAAAGAATCAGCTCAGCTACTGGATAAACGAACCTAAGACGCGCCTTGAAGGGCCAAAAATATCTATCTGGGTTAGGCTCCGGTGTTAGTTTTGCACATTTAACGAACGGCCATGATTAATTCATCAAACATGCAAATGGAATAGTTGTAAGGCAATCCAGACCATCCTAATAGCTGAACCAACATGAATTGGGGGTGTAAATGAAAATTTGCACTGGGAAGATATGTGTTAACCTTCTTATTTTTTACATTCAAATTTGGACAGGTAGCTATTTTACTTTTAATCATTCATTTGATAGCTATTATTGGATGGTTAGGATTACTTGATCTGTTTGAGTTTAGATATTTGCACCATTTACAATGGCATCCGCAACTTGGATGGTCTGGATAGCTATTCATTAGCGCCACATATGATGAGATGAGTCACCAGTATTTTTTAAATGGTGCAAAACAATCTAGCATGCCCATCTAATACTACTATGGGTGCCTAGTACTAATCCCTAAAGCCCATAGCCCTAGTCCTACCTAGACCCTAACTAGTTAAAAATGCCCTAGGGTTGGATCATTGAAACATGACCCGTACCTAATGGTCACTTTTAAAATGCACATGTGCATTGATGGCTGATTAACAAGTGTCCTTAGAGCATCGTAATGTTGGGGGACTTGATGATTGGAATGAGCTAACGGATTGGATGGGCTATTCATCATTACCCCTGGCCCAGCCTAGTCCTAGCTCGAGCCTATATCTAAGGCTAGGGCTTGGCCCTTGGGCCAAGTTTAAGGGCCCAAACACTGGCCTACAGGGTTGGGTGGCTCAGGTCTACCCGGGCAGCTCAACCCATTGTCACTCCCGATGGAGTTAGTGCCCTAAAAATTTTAATTTTAGTTTGATCCACTGGTAATATGAATGTGATAGGGTCTATATCAATTGTTGATCTTGAATCTTGATGACCATGGTTTTTTTTGTGGACATGTGATATATTCCTTATATAGATATTGTGTTATCTTAATCTTATTCTTTATGGGTTGTGTAAATAGTACGTGATACATCCTTTGATCATTGAAAACTTAAGATTAGACATAGTAGTCACTAATTAGGGAGAGTTGTGTTTTATGGATCTCAGTACCTTGATGAGCCAAAATCGATACATGCGTATGATATCCGTGAACATTATTCTTTGTGATGTATGATCATCTCGTGTGGGGGGATTAACTTGGATCAGGATGGAAGGCCTCCACCATTGGGAATAAACTTAGTGTTGGATGTGCCTTTAGCTCTTGCCCTACATAAGAGTGTGACTTGAACACTTCCGTTAGTGGATCGAAGTTCAAGTTAATAGGTTGGGAGCCCATTAGCCTAGAATATGATGGTGCATATCAGTTAATTAATCTTTAGACCTGAGGACATGCGAGGGTCTTGGATATTGACTGAATGGCTTTAGCTCACTTATGAGGTTTCTTAGAGGACATTGACAGTGGATGATATTGGGTACGTTCATTAGGGTCCATTGATTCTTACACGGGCTAATAAGAAATTCACTCGGTTTATTATAGAACTTATTTAGGGTAAGGTCTTAGGGCCCACTTTAATGTCAATCATTATTTTTATTTCCAGCTAACCTTTTGATAAGGTCTCACAGACTTGGATGAAGGAAACAAAATATCGTATTTGCTTCAATTTTGGGCTCTAGCCATAAAATGATATGAAAAAAATGGATGGACGGAGTGGATATACAATATATACATCAATGTGGGCCTCATGGTCAAGGTCGTACCGTGTTGGGTGAGGTCGGGCCACACCTAATCCACTCTATAGGAAAAGAGGACCCATATTTCCTACGAATAGAGTTGGACACTAAGCCGATCTGTAACATCCTGAATTTTCACTGTTTTGTATTTCCAAAAATCTTTGAATTTTTTTTTTTTTTTTTGTAATTCACTTATATTATCACTTACTGACCATTAGCACTCAATGTTAGTTTATACACGGGTGGAACTAGTAAAGAACCGCACAAGTCCGATTAATTAACCATAGGAAGCCAACGAATCCGCCCGATCACTTGAACATCAAGTTTAGCCCTATGATTTACTGACATAGGGCCCAAATCTAACCGACCCATCACTAACTAATCAAAACAATCATAACTAAATTAAAAATCTAACTGAAGTCGAGTCAGATAAGGCCCAAATCTTGACTAATAGATCAAATCAACCTCGTTACTCTTTTAGCCTAAAACCGACGGTTTAAAGTAATAATGACCGAATCTCCACTTTCACTAGTTATAAATAGGCCACACTATGAACATAGTTAATCCAAACCCTAATCATTGCCCACGAGAAATCTCAATATCTAATTCTTTCAAAAAATGCCCTGATTTTCTGAACAAGCTCTAGACCACTCGTTGGCGGGCTACTAGTTCCAAAACTATAGAATAATGTCCGTCTTACTGGGCTTGACGTCCATCGCTGGGGTCGGACCTGGGTATTGTCCAAAACCGCTCAACTTGAGTCAAAGGACGAGTGCATGAGAAGTGCAAATACCCTAAAGGAAGAAGCTAAAACTTAAGTGAATTGGGTCGTCCACTCTTATGCAAAGTTGAGGATTTTGGACCGTCGGTTTACGACCAAACATCACACGTGGAGTAAAGATATTTCCCTGCTCATATCCATATAGCCGCGGCCCCGATCGATTATCGGTGATCGTTGAATAAACTTCTAATTATATCTGTCGATCGGTGCATCCAGATGGCGGGCCGATCATATCCCTAAGTAAATCATCATTAGGGCTAACTATCCTACGGTGTATATCAATATGTACACCCCATAATGAGCTCTAGAGCTTAAAAAGACCTTCTCATAGGGCTAGTATAGTAAAAACCCAACCCATGGGGCCATTAACACCAAATCTGACATTATAAAATGGCTTCTTTGGGGCACCCCTCCTCCCATACGAATTTCATGCCCTAGAGCAAGACAAAAAAAAAAAAAAAGAGAAAGGGAGAAGAAAAAGAGGAGAAAGGAGAAGAGAGAGATCTTGAGGTGTGGGTGTTGGTGCACCTCCGCCCTCTCATCCCCTCTTTAGCCGCCTCGCCGTAGCCGGAGTTGTCGTTGGAGCTTTCCTGACAATGGTTGGAGGTAAGTGTTGAATCTTAAATATAATTTAGGGTTTCAATAGTTGTTTATCTCAAATCTCATAAGCTTGTATGTTTGTTTAGGTCTTTCAACAATTTTCTCTAAAAACCTAACCCTAGGAGCTCAAAATCGGAGATTCCTTCTTAAAGGTGTGGACTATTATTCTTAGGTGGCCTAACACCAATTTTAGTATGAATCTAATGATTATGATTGCTTGGATGATGTATTTGAAGAATCTAGAGAAAACCTAAACAAGACCTTACATTTTAGATCCTCTCAATCAACATGGGTTGATTATGGCATGTTTGTTGTTTCTCAACATGATTGGGCATGAATTAGTGAATGCATGTTCATTTATTGCTTGATTTTTGTGTGATGATCCCTTTTAGCTTGTATGTTACATTAATCCTTGTTGTAAATGTGTGCTTGCATAAGTCCTCAACGTATGCTATGCTAGCATTGATCCTTGTTGCATGTTTGTGCTATGAATGATTTATAGCTCTTGATCTCCTTGCTAACCCACATGACATACATGCGTTTTATCTCGTAATATTGTTAGTATTTATATTTATAGAAAAATTTAAATTTTCACGTTTTGAAGTATGAATGCATGACATCACTTGTGTTAGATGTTAAATTCTGAATTGTTGAAGTGTCATTAATTACCCTCAAACCCCTGGGTTGGTCAGGAAACCGAGGTGAGAGAAGGTGGTCCCGTTGGTAGGACTTTCCTGAGGCCAGACCGGCGAATTTGGGTGGATGCAAATGGGCGAAAGTAGTTGGACTACATGGGTCGCTTGTACCCGATGTCGTCCGTCACATATTCGTCTGGACTCACATAGTCTAGTTTACATACGACTAACCATGTTTGTTAATCCTGTTTGCTCACGCCTGTATGGAACCTGGAACACCCTTCGACCATTGAAGCCCATTGATAACCGTCTGAAGCCGATCTACTGACTCGAGAGCCGGGCATGGTGGAATGGGACACTGTGTCCGAGCTGTCGGCCTACGCTAGGGTGACGAGCCTCCCCGTAGTGAGCGCAAGCGATCCCTTTTCTCATCACTCCCCATGTGCTTGAAGTCGGGGATGGGGAACCCAATGGGATCAAGGATCGCGGGGTCTTGGCCTCGCACGTTGAGGGGCCTTGGCCTCGTAACTAGTTGAGGGTATTGATACATGGGGTGTACCAGTTTCCCCAACCAGCTCGATGAATGAAATTAATTAACAACTCGGCTAAAACTATCATAGTCGCATCGCACTAGTTAGGTTGGCAACTCGGCAGTTGAGGTGGCAATGAGGGAGTGTTGGTCATACGCGATCATTAGATGGAGTCACTCGAGGGAGTTGTTGTGAGGTCATGCATCATATCATAATATATGCACATGCATTAATAAGATTAGTTAGAGATCTGTGAATATTATGTCTTTCATTAAATTCATAATATAATTGATATTTGTTGTAACTTAAGATTAATAACACCCACTGAGTTGATCACTCACTCTCACTCTGGGACGGTGTTAACCAGACTCTTCAGTAGTTGCAGGTGACGCTGAGTACGAGGAGCCTTGCGGGGCGAGCCTAGATGAGGAGGACGAGCTGTCCTATTTTTAGTTGATGGGTGGTTTGCCATAGATTTCTTGGGCGAATTTGGATCGTCGAGTAAGGGTTCAACACAACATTCTTTTTGGACATATCATTTTTTGTATTTCTGTTGGGCAACGCCTTGTGCGACCCATTGATATTATTTTGGACTTGTATACATTTGGCCACTTTCCTTTCGGTAGACTAGTTGTGATCGTGAATCATGTTTCAAGTAATTCCATACATCGCATTAAACCTGATTAAACGTAAAATAACAAAAATTGATGGTAAGTGATACCCGGGAACTTGGGAGTCGAGTGTATGCATGACCTCCAATTTTCAAGGCATTACACGATTCGAGCTAAGTTGTGCCAAACTCAACTCAGTTCGACGAACAGCTTACCTCGGCTTGAATTCGACTTAGCTCGGTCCTTGAGCTGTGCTGGCCAACTCAGCTTGCTCGATCGGTTCGATCAACCGCTCAGGCCGAGCTTGAGCCAAGTTCAAGTTCAAGCTTTTGAGTCAAGTTCGAGTTGGGCTCGTTTTTTATCTTTGAGTTCGAGTTTGGTCTTTTTTTTTTTTTTTTCTTTGGAGTTCGAGGTTACTTGTCGAGTCTAGTTCAAGTTGTCGAGTCGACTCAAGTTCGATTTGAGCTCATGTTGTTGGGTTGAGTTCTTATTTAAACTTACTTAAAGTATAGTGAAGTCAAATTGTGGAACCCAATATGTAACGTACATAAAATCAAATGCAGAAAATCCAATCCAACATATATGTAGAATTCAAAATCAAAGTCAACTTACAAATGGAAAAGTGAAAATATTATAAACTTATAGTGTTTATAACATCAACTTAATATCTTCTATAGAATGAGTGCCTTCCTGGCATATAACCATAGACATGTCCATGATAGTTATCTCCTGCATCTGAACTAGATCTATCACTTTCGTCGTATGATCCATCCTTAGATGCATTTTTGTTTTATGTTTTTACTATAAAAGATTCGTTTGCTGAGCTCGAGCTGCTATTTAAATCTTCATATGAGTACTTGTTCACCTCTCTGTAATCAGATGGTGGAGAGAGTTTTTCATCATGATTTTGTACATATTTAGATTTTTCAAGCTTTCTTGTGAGCAGATTTATATAGAGTACCCAACACCCTATAAAATGTACTGGGACTGGAGAGAAAGTTCGATGCATTGTTACTATTCTTTTTTTTTTTTTTTTTTTTTTTTGGGTGCTTGATCCTTCTTCTGCATCATATTATCTTGGAGGACATCATTGATGTCTAAAAGCCTCTTCCATAATACATTTCAAGGTGAGTTATAATTACTCTTATTCCAATGTTAATAATCTGGCTTCATCTTCTTCCTCTTCCCTACTAGTTATCTTTACTTTTTGTGTATCCAAACTTTCGACAATTAGAACTCTTGTGGAAGGTTTGGATGGGGTGTAAAGTTTTTTATTTGAATCTAGAAGGATCTGAAAAAGAAGTTGGACCTCCTTTAGGACTTTAGAACATAGTTTTGCATATCCATCTTGACATGCTATGTGTAACTTGTAGGCCGATTAGTTTTGCTAACAAAATTTGCCCTGCACAAACGACATATAATCTTCATTTTTCTAGACCTTGGGGAATGGAATAAGGAACTGTAGTCCCAAATGTCAATGGAGGGGGTCAGATGATGATATATCTTTTTTATTATTTTTTTTAAAATTAGCATTTTGGCATAGTCAAGAATCAAATAGAAATTAAAAATAAACAACTTAACGTAAAAGTTAAATAAAAGTAATATAAGAAACAAAAGTAATAATGAAATGCATTCTGTCGAAAGTATAATATAAAAATGAAATAAAAGTAATTTCATTTCTTCAGATGTGTAATACATTCAAGTACATAGTACACCACTTTCAACATATTATAATTTATAACCTCCTTCATATTGACGTTGTTGCAGGTGCAGCCTCGTCTTAAGACTCGATCTCATCATCATCCTTATCCTCATCCTCAAAACTACTACCTTCTCAAACCGGACGCAACCAATCTTGTGTATAGATTAATGCTTTAATTATTTTTTTTTACAAAAGTGAACTTTGATGCTTGCTCACGACTCTACTGCCTGTGCTAAAAATGGTTTTTGATACCATTGTTGAAATTGAAATTGACAACATGTCATATACCATCACCGATAGTGTAGAGTATTTTGATTCATTGTCTCTCATCTCCTATAATTCCAAAATATCAAAGTCTAATGAAATTATGCTATCATTTGTAAATGCATTATATAAAGTTATTGAAGAGATTTTCTTTTCAATGCCCCATTTTATCAGATAACTGTATATGCAATCTACGATAACTAAACCAGTATGAGGAAGAGGAAGGTGGTGAAAGTTCAAAATTATCTTGCAGAATATCTAATCTTAATTAATGTAGTGTATAGTCAATGAACTGTATCACTTTCTTTGATTGGACATCTTCCACAAATTAAAAGTTAAACTTATTATGGAGACTGATGCAAAAACTACTTTCATTTTTATCTTCTCAATTTGCATACATATTCATGCATTCTTTATTTACAATGACACGGGATGCATTATCAACTTAAGGGTAAATGGATTTTCTATATCCCATGAAAACTTTGCTCTCTGTCATCCCAAATGATTTTTTTCAACAGTCACTAATCTTGCATACCACTTTTTCAGCATCTCTTTGTCAAACTTATAACTGGAAAGTATACATTGATAGTCGTCCCTTTCAGACTTGGTAAATGAAAACAATTGTTGGTTTGGAATTGTGATTCTTGATCTCTTTGAACATCTTTTCCTACATTTGTTTAAATGAGTAGTTATCTCCCTGTTTTCTTAATGTATAATGATTTGAAATAAACACATCTAATCTTCACTACACAATTAACCACGACTTCTTCAAACTCATCTCACACTATTGATCATTTATTTCCTTTGACCGAAGATGAAAGCGCTTCTCCCTCCACAACAAGAGTAGATGTGGCTGACGCATCGACACCGGGGATAGCTGAGACTTCCTGATCACTAGTCATCTATAAATATAAAGATAAGAAATAAAATTTTAGGCATTTATTAAAAAAAAAAGTTATGTCAACTTACAAGAGGTCGGGATCTCAGGAGTTACAGTTAAGATCTTATGAAAAAAAATTATCTATACTCTATAAATTATAATGCTTTCATTTTTCAATTTAAATGATATATCAAAATTTCTAAACTTGTCTAATTATCTAAATCAACTATCTATATATTCAAGTTTGATATATTGTAATGCTTTCATTTTTTCAATTTAAATGTTACGTCAAAATTTTCACAGCACTCCATGTATCTCTTAAGAAATATTAATATTGCATTTGATTTTCACGTCAAGTATCCATACAAAGTGTGGATATTTGATGATAGAAATGAATGCAAGAAATATCTCTAGAGAGAAACAGTGGGATGAACTGGAATAAACGTATGTATTTATAGTAGAATAAATAAAAGCATTTCAATTTATCTAACCTTGAACTATAAAAAAAGGAACAATTTCAGAATTTCTATGCCTCCAAAACCTACGGTATTTATGCCTGACAACATAAAAATTCACAAACGACAACTAATTATCATATACTATTACAATAAAATAAAAAAACCAATATGACTAATTGAACAATTGATGAAAATTTAACAATATACAATCAAACTATCAATTTAAAATCCTAACAATTTAACAATAAACAATCAACTAACAATTTAAAAATATAATTAACAATAAACAATCTAACTAAAATTACATCAATGAAATTATCTGAACCATCAAAATGTTTGACATCTAAATGGATAGTTAAAAAGCATTGGTGAGTTGCTGGTTTGTGATCCTTGCATTTGTGACCCACCTAAGGCTCAAATTTCATCTTCTCTTTTGGATACCAATGCATTACAATCATTCTATCAAATAACACACACACCACACACACACACACACACACACACACAAATTTGAGATATGTAAGCGGACTTAGTTAATCAATCTAAGTCTCATGAATATACCAAAGAATTCCAATGCTCTCTGAATACAAGCTTTCAAACGTAAGATTTGGATTTCAGTGCATTTCAACCAAACACAAATGAGGATTCAGAGTCACCTTGATTCCAATATAATTGTGATTTGGATTCCAATGCATTACAAATCCAAGCTCCCAAACGGGCCCTTAAAACTGAGCTGCTATCGTCAGTAGTCAGGCTGCCATGGTCAGCGGATAGCGGTCAGACGCCCAGTGCATTTTAACCAAACATAAATGAAGATTCGAAATCATCTTGATTCCAATGTAATTGGTATTTGGATTCCAATGCATTCCAAATCCAAGCTCCTAAATGGGCCCTTACTGCTGAGCTGCCATAGTCAGCGGTTGGGTTGCCATGGACTACGGCTAGGCGCCTAGTGCATTTCAACCAAACAACAAATGAGGATTCAGAATCACCTTGAGTGCATGACAGGAATGGCCGGACGGGGTACTCCCCTACTTGAATAGGAACGGCCGGACTGGGTGCTCAGAGAGAGAGAGATGTTGGGGGGCCTTGCACAAAACCTTAGGATCTAGCCTCCCGAAACAAACCAGAATTATGAATAATAAAGCAATGAAATAAATCAAAGCATAAAGCACACACCACACAAGAGATTTTTACGTGGAAAACCCTCAAAGAGGTAAAAACCACGGGACCTCGTCCAGATCAACAATTCACTATGAAGTAAAACGTTACAACCTTCTTCACTCATGCAGGAGTGGATAAACAATGAGAGAATAAAAGAAAACTAGAGAGACTCACCGATTACGAGGACGTAAGAGCGCTGAGATATAGATTGCACCGTAGATCACCTCCACGAGCATAACCTCCCTTTTATAAGCTTCTTCTCTCTCTTTCTCTCTCTCACCTTTGATATCCCTAAACCCTTTAGGAAACCCTCTTTTACTTTTTCTTTCACCACATCTTCTCTAGAGAAGCCCTAAGGACCCCTTTTTATAGTTTTAGGAAACTCATATCCGCATCCTAGTTGCAAAAGGACTTACGAAATGAAATTCACACAAAATCGCAGAACGAATCTGCGTAACCTCGACTAGTCGTACCGAGTCCACGACCGGTCGAGCACCCCCAGAAAAAATAGTCCATAATCGGTGGACTTTGAGTCAAGCTACGACTAGCCGTGCAACGTCCCTTGACCGGTCGAGCGAGGCTCACGACCGGTCGAGCACGGGATAAAAAATCCCATCAAATCTCCCCATTTTTGTCCTAGGAGAGATTCACTTTCTTCAAGCCAGCCTGGTTTCTACAAACCTCAAACTTGCTCTTAAACAAAGCCTTGGTCATCATGTCTGACCCATTATCGTCCGTGTGGACCTTCTCAAGCTGTAACACCTTCTGTTCCAAAGTATCCCTGATCCAGTGATACCGAATCTCTATGTGCTTCGACTTGGAATGCTGACTTGGATTCTTGCTCAAGTGTATAACGCTTTGACTATCGCAATAAACCACATACTCTTCCTGCTTCAAGCTAAGTTCTTTTAGGAACCTCTTCATCCAAAGCATCTTTTTACATGCCTCTGTGACTGCAATGTACTCAGCCTCTGTCGTCGACAATGCTACGACCTTCCGTAGCATGCTCTGCTAAGA
The DNA here is from genome assembly GCA_021015155.1 of Magnolia officinalis. Classification (NCBI taxonomy): domain Eukaryota; kingdom Viridiplantae; phylum Streptophyta; class Magnoliopsida; order Magnoliales; family Magnoliaceae; genus Magnolia; species Magnolia officinalis. The sequence goes on from JAJHSJ010000010.1 coordinate 5,730,698, forward strand.
AACTACTCCCCTTGCAAACGTGAACATGAACCCCGATGTGGACTTCCTGGAGTCTATGTCACCTGCCATATCTGTATATGTGTAACCCTCTAACATAAGTTTACCGTCACCATAGCATAGGCTCAACCTGGATGAGCCTCTTAGATACCGCAGTATCCACTTAACCGTTGTCCAATGTTCTTTGCCAGGATTGACAAGATACCGGCTGACAACACCAACCGCATATGCTATGTCTGGGTGTGTACACACCATAGCATATATCAAACTTCCTACAGTTGACGCGTAGGGTATCTTTTGCATCTCTTCCACCTCTGCCTTTGTCTTGGGACACTGCCTGTCACTTAATCTGAAGTGACCATCCAGTGGAGTACTGACTGGCTTCGCTGCATTCATATTAAACCGCTCTAGGACTTTCTTAATATACCGTTCTTGTGACAATCAAAGCTTCATGCTGCTTCTGTCACGGGTTATCTCCATTCCTAGGATCTGTCTAGCCGGGCCCTAGTCTTTCATCGCAAAGAACTTGCCCAACTCCTGTTTCAGCCTGTCGATCTTCTTGATGTCTTTTCCCATGATGAGCATGTCATCAATGTATAACAGCAGAACTAAGAAATCACCATCTGAGAACTTGCGCGTAAACACACAGTGGTCCGACTCTGTTCTGTCATACCCATGCTTCAACATAAACGAGTTGAACTTCTTGTATCATTACCATGGAGCTTATTTTATCCCATACAAGCTCTTCCTCAGCCTACACACTATATGCTCTTTGCCCTTGACTTCGAACCCCTCTAGTTGGTGCATGTAGATCTCTTCTTTCAGGTCACCATGGAGAAAAGCAGTTTTAACATCTAATTGCTCTAACTCTAGATCCATGCTAGCCCCCAACCCAAGCAACACCCGTATGGATGTCATCTTCACAACTGGTGAGAATATCTCTTCGAAGTCTATGCCTTTTCCCTGACCGAACCCTTTCATCACAAGTCTGGCCTTGAACCTCGTCTGTGAATTCTTTTGCTTAATCTTCTTTCTGAACACCCACTTATTGCTTAGAGCTTTCTTGCCCTTAGATAGTTTTACCATATCATAGGTGTGGTTCTTATGCTAGGATTCCATCTTCTCTTACATAGCTTTCAACTACTCCCCCTTATGCTCGTCAGGTAGGGCCTCAGAATAATCTTCTAGCTCTCCCCCATCAGTCAACATAATGTACTCATGTGGCGAGTACCTCTTGGACGGTTGTCTGTCCCTAGATGACCTCCTCACCTGTGGCTTAACAGGTGGATCAACTAGGGGCTGCTCCCCTGGTCCATCTTCTGAAGGAACTCTCTCGTCCGTTGTACCTTTCTATACTCCCCCGTCATCAGGCACCACGAGAGGAATAATCGAATCTATGTCCTCTAGCTCACCTGAACTAGGCTGATTCTTCTCTGGCTTACCAATGTCTTCTATACACTGATCTTCAAAGAAAACCACGTCTTTGCTCCTGACGATCTTCTTCTCGGTCGGATCCCACAATTTGTAATCGAACCTTTCATCACCGTACCCTAAGAACACACACTGTCTGATCTTCATATCTAGCTTGGACCTCTCGTCCTTTGGTACGTGAACGGATGCCCTGCATCCAAACACCTTGAGATGACTGTACGATGGATCCCGTCCAGTCCACACCTTCTCAGGTACTTCTCCATTCAACGGAGCTGATGGAGACCTGTTTATCAAATACATCGCCGTGTGCATTGCTTCTCCCCAGAACGTCTTGGGCAATTTCGCATGGGATAACATACATCTAATTCTCTCAATAATGGTGTGATTCATTCACTCAGCTACACCATTATGCTGGGGGGTCTTGGGAACCGTCTGTTCATGCCGTATACCCAGAGACTTGCAGTACTCATGAAAGTGGCCAATGTATTCACCACCATTGTCAGTGCGGATGCACTTCAATATCTACCTGTCTCTCTCTCGACCATAACATGAAATAATTTAAATACACCAAAGACCTCGTCCTTGGATTTCAAAGCATAAACCCAAACCCTCCTAGATGCATCATCTATGAAAGTGATAAAATACAATGCCCCACCCAAGGTTTTTGTCCTCATAGGACCACAAACATCATAATAAACTAAATCTAATGCATGCACTTTATTAACATGAGAAGTAGATTTAACGAATGAAACTCTATGTTGTTTTCCTAATAAACAATCAAGACAAGTTTTGAGAGGTGTACCTGTCAGGTCTGGAAGGAGCCGCTTCTTTGCTAGTACTTGAAGCCCTTTTTCACTCATGTGGCCTAGACGCCTGTACCACATGTTAATAGCTGAATCTTCTTCTGCGTTCAACCCACTCTTACACACACTGACACTTGCCTTATAAATGGTGCAACACTTCTTTCCTCTGGCTGCGATCAACGAACCCTTGATGAGCTTCCAGCGCCCACCAACAAACCGACTTTCATAGCCATCATCATCCAACCTTTTCGTTGACATCAAATTGAGACGAAGGTCTGGGATTGCCTCACATCCCTGAGAACCAATGTGCAGCCCACATCGGTCTTCACACAAATATCACCGACTCCTACGATCTTCGATACGCCAGAATTTCCCATATTCACGGTCTCATAGTCACCTGACTTGTAGCTTGTGAAGAAGTCCCTACGTTGAGTCGCATAAAAAAAAGCTCCCGAGTCTATCACCCAGTCGGTGTCCTGACTCGTAGCCGTGAGACATACATCATGATCTACAAAAAGAATAACTACAACTCGATCGTCGCCATCGAAGCGACGGGAATTTGATTCATCTTCCTTCCCTTTTCCTTCTTGTTGTTTTTAGCCTTACGACATTCATGCTTATAGTAGCCCTTCTTGCTACAATTCCAACATTCAACATCTTTTCTGTTACTCGACTTGCCTCTTGATTTATCTCGGGCCTTCCCGCCCTTCCTGTTCTTTCCTCTCCCCCGTTCCTGTGTCACAAGGGCCTCTTACTAAGTAGACCCCTGAGACTTCCTCCTTGTCTTCTCATTGAAGAGACAACTGGTTACCTGTTTCATGAATATCTTTTCGTCTGGCGTGGAGTTACTTAGAGACACCACTAATGTCTCTCAACTGTCAGGTAATGAACTAAGCAATAACAAAGCCTGCAATTCATCATCCAGGACCATCTTCATAGAGGAGAGTTGGTTCACTATATTGCTGAACTCATTCATGTGTTCGGCCACAGAACCACCATCCTTGAACTTGAGATTCATAAGTTGCCTTATCAGAAAAATTTTATTACCGGCTATCTTCCTCTCATACAACCCTTCTAATTTCGGCCATAGGCTAGCGGCTGAGGTTTTTGTAGACACATGGTGGAACACAGAATCATCCAACCATTGTCTAATAAATTCAACCGCCTTTCGGTCCATCTTCTTCTAATCATCATCAGACATATCCTTGGATTTTGCTAATATGTCTAAAATTGGAGAATATAGGTCATTGTAATAAAGCAAGTCCTCCATCTTAGCCTTCCATATGGTCCAGTTAGAACCATTGAGGCTGATCATCCTTGATGAGCCACCTTCCATAATTCAAAAAACCGATCCTACCTGTTCAATGAACTTAACTTTGGTACCACTTTGTTGGGGGTCTTACACAAAACCTTAGGATCTAGCCTTTCGAAACAAACCAGAATTATGGATAATAAAGCAATGAAATAAATCAAAGCATAAATCACACACCACACAAGAGATTTTTACGTGGAAAACCCTCAAAGAGGTAAAAACCACGGGACCTCGTCCAGATCAACAATCCACTATGAAGTAGAATGTTACAACCTTCTTCACTCACGCAGGAGTGGATAAACAATAAGAGAATAAAAGAAAACCAGATAGATCTCACCGATTATGAGGACGTAGGAGCGTTGAGTTATAGATTGCACCGTAGATCACCTCCACGAGCATAACCTCCCTTCTACAAGCTTCCTCTCTCTCTCTCTCTCACCTTTGATATCCCTAAACCCTTTAGGAAACCCTCTTGTGCTTTTTCTTTCACCACATCTTCTCTAGAAAAGCCCTAGGGACCCCTTTTTATAGTTTTAGGAAACTTCTTTCCGCATCCCAGTTGCGAAAGGACTTGCGAAACGAAATCCGCACAAAATCACGGAATGAATCTGCGTAACCTCAACTGATCGTACCGAGTCCATGACCGGTCGAGCACCCCTGGAAAAAAAGTCCACAGTCGCTGGACTTTGAGTCGAGCCACGACTGGTCGTGCACCAGCCCTCGACCGGTCGAGCGAGGCTCACTACCGGTCGAGCACAGGACAAAAAATCCCATCAAGAGAGAGAGAGAGAGAGAGAGAGAGAGAGAGAGAGAGAGAGAGAGAGAGAGAGAGAGAGAGAGAGAGACGAGGTGCATGCTCAGCCGGGGTGCTCGAGTTGGCTAGGGCGAAAAAAGGAAAGGCTAGGGTGAAGAAAAGAAGGGGCTCAAGCTCGACTAAAAGGGAAATGGTTTTTTTTTTTAAATAAGGTATATAAATCGAGCTGAACCGAGTCAAGTCGGGGCTGAGCTTCGAGCCTAGTCGAGTTGAGATCGGCTTAGCCTGAACCCAACTTTCGAGCTGAGTCGAGTCGATGTTATCAGAGCCAAGTCGAGTGAGTTAATTGAGCCAGCTGAGTGCAAGTCAAGCTCTACTGCGTTGGGATGCTAGATGGGATCCAATATGATGTTTGTGAGAAATCAACTCCGTTCATCCATTTTGAGAGCTAATTTTTGGATATGCGACCAAAACTGAGGTGGATCCAAAGCTCAAGTGGGCCATAGGAGTGGGAAGATTGGAAAAAGAAACGTCTACCTTGAAACCTTCCTGGGTTCCACCTTGATGTTTATATGCCATCCAAACCCTTTATAAGGCCATTCTCACTAGGATGAAGAGAAAACACAAAAAATCTTAGCCAGATACAAAACTTTTGTGGTCATATGAATGTTTCAGCGATAGTCACTGTATCCCCACTGTTTCCTCTCATATGACCCACTTGACTTTTGGATCCGCTTCATTTTTAGCTGCATTTCCTAAGATGAGCTCTCAAAGCGGGTGGACGGATTGGATTTCTCACAAACATCACGGTGGCCCACCTAGCATACCACTGCGGGTACTTCCTGCTAAATGCTTTGGCAGGAAATCCGCGTCCAGGAAAATGGGAAGCAGATTGGAAACGGATTGCCTACTGATGCAGACGTGGATTGCCTGCAATAGCGATACGAAGGTAGGTGGAGCCCACAGTGATGTTTTTTTTTTTTTTTTTCCAGGAATTCATTCAATCCATCCATTTGTACGTAATATGTTAAGGACATGGGCCGTGAGTCGGATCCAAAAATACAGCCGACCACACGACAAGCAAATTCCTGCCGTTCAAAACGTCTCTGAGTCCACCGTAATGTTTTATGCCATCCGTACAGTTCATAAGGTCATTCCTCCTGGGATGAACTTAAGGGCATGTTTGGATTCACGTTTTGCATGTATTGCATTGTATTCATGTATTGTTCCTGTATACGTTGGGCGATATTCACAATACATCCATCAGCAACGTGCCACTAACCAATGTTTGGATAGGACGTATTGTCCTAACATGTATACAATTTCTAGTACAGATCAATGTTTGGGAATGACGTATAGGGGTCACACATTGTATACCAATATAGATAGTGGTAGTCTGTGTACTATGAAGCGTCTGTGTACATGCTTAGATATTATATTTCAAGCGGGCCCCTCTCTTGTTGTTGTGATTAATCCCTGCGGTCTATCACTTTTTGGATGACCATTCTACCAGTGTCCCCACTTGGATTCACCTGTTTAACGGTATGGATGTCTGAAAAAATGTCCGTCTCCTACAAACGGTACACATGGTGCACATCAAACTGATGTAAATTCCAAGCCCTGCCTGGATGCTAGGGAAACATCTTTCAGGACTACGATGACTGTGGATCCCACATGGGTTACAAATAACATTTGAAAGGATCCTGACCGTTCATCCATAATCACCCTGTTCGATTGACGTCTTTCACGGCATGTATGTCATATCCAATGGCACAAATTCACGAACAGTGCATTATCCTCATCGTTGACGACTTTTACATGGTGAAGGTCACCTGTCAGTCAATACTTTTCACTATTTGGAAATATCGAAAGAAAATAAAAAATTTGTGATATTACAGTTCAAAAACATCAACACGTCAAAGTGTGATTGCATTATCCAACCCTCTTTTGAATGTTTATGAAAAAACAGTCCATCAACAATACCAGAGGACCCAACCATCATGTTATACCAAAAAACAAAAACAGAAAGAAGACAAAAAATAAAATTAAAATTAAATTAAAACATGTGTTTTTCATTCTCCTCAACTATACATATTCTAGAACCGACCAAACAACCTGATACCGGCATAAAAAATCAACAATCCAAGTACCATACGAACAAACCGAGTCATGCAAGATTCGTCTCCAACTTTAGCAACAGGCACCCTCTCTGCAGGTCCATCTTCCCGGACATTCTAGGTGCCGATTTGGGTTCAATCTGTGAGATCGTCTAGACAGTTGCCACAGTCCTTCGTTGAGGGACGATGAGATGCACTAACAGCCCCACTTTCAGTTGTATGTCGACCCGTGCGATCGAGCAAAGAAGACTAAATGATATAATTACCAGTAAAAATGTCACCGTCCGGACTTGGATATGACGTAATCTTCACACAAATGTCCTACAAAATTTTGAAGAGTATGAAAGAAACAGTATCCTACAAACCTAATACTCATTCCAGGCTTTCATAGCATCTTCAAAAGTCATGAACGACTTGTGTCTGCATCCACTATATGCGTTAACTTGAGCACTGCATGCCTCCCATGTTGTATACATCCCTGGATTCCTCCCCACAAACACCACATAATATTTTTTCTTCATTCCGCTGCGAGAAGTAATAAATGCCTTAATTGGAAAGTAATCTGAATTGGATAGGAAAACATTGAAACAGAAACATTCATCTTCCATTAGCCTCCAGCTAAAGCCAGTACTCTCCATATTACCAGACTTTCGAAGATGACACCAATTTTCGTATCTTTGGAAAACAGGTTGCAAGTTGATCACCACAGCCACCTTTGCAAATAAATTGAATTAGTTAAGTCAACAACGTTCCACAGAAACCATTCGAAATTTGTTAATAGTATTCAATCTCCTTCCCACCTGAATAAAGTGGCAGACACAAGCGACCTTCAGATCTTTTTACTGATCTCAAGTGCTGATTTACTCCGTCTACTAATAACTGTATTAGTCTTACATGACTTTCTCTATCAGCAGAGTGTATATATTTCAGTTAATATACAATGGGGGTAAAGACTGTATGAAAGAAAAAGAAAGCAAAAATCATGTTGAGACAATTAAAGTCAAAAATTCATTTCAGCAATGCAACAACCCACCAACTTCAACAGCTAGTATAGATCAAGGTTTTGTTGCTTGGAGGAGTGGGGGTAAATTAAACTGGTTCCAAGCTCTTGCAAACTCAATAAAATGAGAGAGTACATAAGCTGATAAAATTGACTTGAAGTAGATTAATAAAAAATGTTTGAATTCACCCGGGTTTAGTCCCTTATCATTATCGTAATCAGCTAACCTTTATCCTAGCTGATTTGGGTCTACAACATGCTCTCTGTAGTGATTAAGTTCGGACCTTAAATGAAAAAAAGCGATGCAGTTATCAATTCCACGTAATAATATCTATGAAAGTTGAGAAGTAAAAATACAAAAATGAAACATCCATACTGTAGACCACTACTGATATTTGAAATAGAAAAAGAAAACATGGGAACAAACCTCTTACATATCCATATGACCTATCCATATATCAGAAAATATGAGTACGTTACCAATGACAGGCTGTATTAGAAAATAAGGCATAAAAGAGTGGTAAATACACAATACATTTTGCAGACAGTAGTAATCTCATTTGGCTAAAAAAATCGATTTCCAGACATATGAGGTTAGTTGCATAAAATCAATAAGACATACATGCAATCATTCTCCTCATCATTGTCTGAGTCCATTGATATGGGAACCAGTCTGAAACGCATCTCCACTATCAAAATAGATGGGGAGATTGGAACAACAATATTCTAGAAGTCTATATTTCCAACCTGCAAGTAGTATCAAATTGATTTCGGCAATATCATCTGAAATTGTAAATAGAACAGTCCATCCAATGACATAGGAATCAGTCTGAAATGCATCTCCACTATCAAAATAGATGGGGAGATTGGAACAGTAATATTCTAGAAGTCTATAGTTCCAACCTGCAAGTAGTATTAGGCCGATTTTGGCAATAACATCTGAAATTGTAAATAGAACAGCCCATCAACGACAACATTAGCAATGCTGCTCCAGCAGCAAATGTATCATCCAATGCAGTTTAAAGTTAACAAATCCCAACCGAGCCATGACAAACTCGGCACCAAGATACAGTTAATACAACACACTAGCCAAAAAGATAAACTCCAAACATAAACAGTCGGTGATATGGATCCACGTGCCCCATTCTCAATCTGTTCCACAACGAGGAAGGATCACTTTTTCAATCCATTCCCTCCTGCGTTCATGACCCATCTTTATAAAATACCCTGCACTCACTACATCAGTCTGCAAGAACCTTGCAACACGGAATTGATTTTCATGTGAAAGACCAGGCACCTCTTCCAATATACCCAGCAACTGTTAAATGTGCGTCATGCTTTTTCCTTGACCTAATGTAATTGTCAGGTTGTTGATGGCTTCAGCCACTTCCCCCATCTTCTCACCGATATGTTCACTAGGCCTGCCCCTCCGCCATGGCTTATCTCACTCCCATCTATCTGACTATGACGAGAACCTGACGTGGCTTCGACTGGGCTTTTGTTAGCACATTTTGCCCGGCTTGATATGGATCCATCACCACCTCGAACTCGGGGAGGGGGCTTCCGTCATCCTCGTCAGAGGATGACAAATGTACCGTCTGGGAAGCCCCCTCATCCGAGTCATCGTCAGAGATGAACTCGTCACGGCCGCACCGTTTTTCTAATATAGGAGAAGAATATGTCGTACTAGCGAATTCACCGTGGGTACAATCGTTGCAAACATGAACGCGAGGTCGTCCCATCTTTCAATATGTTTGCCCCGCACCCGTTTGGCGTAGGGGTGTGTCTGTACACACAAAGATATAATGTTTTCATCAATTTTGTAAAAGCAGACTATACAAACTTTACATGCATTTATATGTGAATATCATACCATGATGTATCCATCCCATACATCGTCTGTAGCAAGAACCATCTTGTTTTGTTCATCTCATCCAAAACCCGAGGCGTTGAGCATGTCCTTTATTGCCTAGTACAGCCTCTTTAGGGTCCGCAATTGATTAGAAATATGACAGTTCTCAAGCATAATGCCACAAGTATCGTAGATTACTTTAATCGTGGCCTTGTACGCTTCGAGTTTAAACCCGACGTCACTTTTAAGTCCTAGGTTCACCTGTTCAACCAACCCATCAACCAATGCGTTATCCATGTTGTCTATCCATTGAGGTCTACTAACTTTACGTGGACCGCCTACACTACGTCCTGGCTGAGATATAGATTTCGGGGATGGCCCTTTGCGGGAGGGTGTATTCTTTTTCTTAAGAGTTCCAATTAATTCAGTCGGTGAACTCGGGCATTGGTTTGAAGCAACACCCTTCTTTGAAGGTGATGACTCCATAGCTTTCTTTCCCGGGTCCTTACTAGTGCTCCTTAGAAAATTCATAAATCCTACAAGCAGAAAATGTAAATAGAGATATAACAGGTACAGCGAAGTAATGCACTATAGTAATGACTCATATGCAGGCTAATGAAATTCAGCACGAAATGTAAACATCATATCCCAAACTTAGTTAAAATATGTGAAAATATTCCCGCTTTCAACTAAGCGGATCATTATATAAATCAAGAAACATAAGTTCGTTGTCTTGTACGTAGAAGACTATCATTCCACTTTCTCTCAGCAATCTCGTCTCTCTTCCTTTACCACTCATCATGTACGCAATCCGTCACCTGAGCTAACGCTACCCCTTCATCTACAGGGGTTACATCTACAGGGGATGGCGCAACATCCTCTGTATTGTCCCCACTGTCCTCAACTACCTCAGCCAATCCATCATCACCACTAACACGAATGTAATTATGAAGGACACAACAAGCTATAGCGATTTTGACTAGTGTTATAAACTTAAACTAAGGAGGAGTACGTAGAATAGGGAAGCGGTTTTTTAACAGGCCAAATGAACGCTCTATGACATTTTGCAACTGCGCGTGACGATAATTGAAAAGTTCTTTTTTATTGGTAGGCTTTCTTCCAGTACGAAACTCATTCAAGTGATATCGCACACCTCGATAGGGTGCCATAAATCCAGGCGAATGTGCATACCCAGCGTCAACAACATAATATTTTCCTACACAATCGCAAGATATGTTTTAGATATCTATCACACATAAGTTTATACAGAAAAAATAAACAACCCTTATACGCAATTACCATGTGGAATAAGAAAACAGTCAGGGCAACGGGTGAGTGCATTTTGTAAGACACGAGCATCGGATGCGGACCATCGCAACCAACAAGCACGTATACAAATTTCATATCAAATGTACATGCGGCCAAAACATTTTGTGATAGAAATCCTTTCCGATTTCTGAAAGTTGAGCTTTTTTCTTTTTGGCAAATAAGCCGGGATATGGGTACCATCTAGGGCCCCGATGCAGTCCTACAATCAGAAGGGTGACAATGATCAGTTCATCCATTAACTATCAACTTATAATTTAGGAATTTCTCTAACATATCTTTAACTTTACCTGAAAATATAGACTCTACAACGGATTGTCGAAAATTTCCTTGGGTGTGTATAAACTAAGAAACCTCAGGTACTCGGGATAAAGACCGATTATAGCATCCAGCACCGCACTAAAATATCTGCTCACAGTCTCACCAGATCATGTAAAACGATGACTAATCACATGATAACGTACATTATGTCCGACCGTATGAAGAAACATTACAACCTGCTCCTCCATGTTGCATCTCCTGCTATCGGAAAGTAAATTCTGATCCCTCAACAACGAATATAATTCAAAAAAATTGTCCCTACCCATCCTCAGCTGCGCAAGACACTCAGTATTGCTCTTACGTATAATTCGGTTTATGAACCTATCCCTCTCAATATGACATTCATTGGGTTTAGCCTTCATACAGTAACGACGATAATATTCAGTTGCTCCCATTATAGAATGGTGGTTATGACAGCGGCTATTTCACTATCATGCCAATCATTGTCAGATGATCTTTCATCGGAATATTCCGCACTTTCGGAAGCCATGACAGTTTATAGGAAACTCGAAAATTTTGATCTGGTTTACAATATAAGAAAATGTAAATTTGACTTCTATATAAGCATGTATACATACTGCATCAAATTTGGAAATATGAAAATAACTGATAATACAGTTGGTTATTCAACAATTTTTTTTATTTTTTTTATTGGTTTTCTTGTTGTAGGCCCAACTCTTTTAATTGAGTGAAGATTGCATTATAGCAGACCAAAACATGCTGGCTCTTACTGGGATATGTATTATCGTCATAGATGAGATTGGTACATCCCATCTGATAACAGCAGAACCGGAAGAATTACTAGAAGTTCCAATTAACAGATTAGAAAGACAAATGTACCAACAGTTATTGTTATAGGGGACAATTTCATAACTTGCTGCTGAACAGGTTCATACAAAGAAAACAGTGTAACTCACTTTAAGAAGATGTACAAAAAGTTACAAACAATACATGATCCACTTGGTTCTTCAATCATTTACACAACATATTAGAGTAGATTCTTTTAACAGCAGATGAAAGCAGAGTAGTAGAAAGTACAACAGAGTTACCATCAGATTATGCATGTGAGAATTTTTGCACATTCTAACTCAGATTGATACTAGAAGCATGTAAACAACATCATAAGAAGATGTACACAGATCAGATATTTTTGGGAGATTGGTACATTTTTTAACATCACAATCAGCAGATATGAAACAAGTTACAAATAGTACAGAAATACCTCTATTTGATATCAACCCAGACTTTGCAGATCCTTATGAGATAATGCTTATTCCCCAAAAAGGAAAGGTTCGAAGAGAAGAAATGTCATTGAGGAATGGTTTTGAAATCTCATAGAGGGGTTTTATGTAAAACAAAGCATATCCACCGGATGGAAAGAATCGTCGGTACAAACACTACCTGTACATGGCCTTCCGCAAATAGATGGGTGTCTTGCACCTGGTCGTTTCCAGACAGACATTATTTAGCGGAATGCTTAATCTAAACCGATATTAGATTCGTTAGGAGAAGATTGCCCCACCATCGCCCATATACGCATCGACATGTGCAATACTCTCTATACGGTCAGGGTGTATATGCTTGACCGTATAGAGAGAGATTACGATCTTGGTAAACGTCGTTGGATGAATAGAGAACGATTTCCAGGAGGGAAGATCATACCTGGAGGATGTGCACTGCGGCGTTGGACAGAGAAGCATGGACAACCGGTACCCAAACACGAAGGTGGCAGCAAGCTATAACAGCCACTGCAAGATGAAGTCTGTCTAAGAGAGGGAATATACTGAGTTCATCGTTGACATGCAGGGAGCGGGAGATGGTTTACAAAGGCGAAGGAGTATAGGTTCGCTCGTTCTCCAACGAATATATGGAAATAGTGTATTTTCGATTTCAACCCTCTTCAATGCAATACAGTGAAGAGACGGGACCGGACACTGAAACGCCGTCCGGATTTACTCTACAATCGATTACGATAAGTGGTTCGACAACGTATTCGCACGCGTGGAATACATCACCCGGTCGTTCGTAAACAAACGACATGTCCCATCAACCCCGATAATACGATACTATACAATCCAAACCGTGAATCCAAACACAAAAACATTAAGGGCGTGTTTCAACGGTGGGAATCACTCTTCCCACTGTTTTCTTTCATGTCTTTTTTAACTTCTGAAACGGTTGGATTTCAAATAAACATTATGGTGGGCCTGAGGATAGTTTCAACGGTGGGAATCACTCTTCCCACTGTTTTCTGTGGTGGGGTCCACTACAGATTTTTATCTGTTTCATTCTTTGGTTCATGCCCTAAAATGATATCTCAAAATGGATTGACGGTATGGATACAACACATACATCATAGTGGGGCCCACAGAACTTGGTGACGTCACTTGAGTAGGGACTCGCTGTTCAACCTGTCAGTATCCAATCCGCCTCGGAAAAGATGACTTTTTTTTTTCTTTTTTTTTTTTTTCAAATTATTATAGAAATTTTAAATAAGAAATACCTCGTAAATGTAATATTTACATTTAATTAGTTAAGCTACATCATTAATAAAGGGTATTTTTGTCATTTTATAAACAACATGACGTAAATAAGAGAAAATTGTCAGAATGTAGGCTTAATGAAAAGCTAATTTAAAAAGGTATTTAATGAGGCAGATTAATAAAAGTTAATTTAAAAAGATAATGAGGTAGTATTTTATAAAATTCCCTGAAAATATTACGAGATTTGGTAAGCCAACATGCGTGGACAAGGCATACACTTACACGCCACTATATGTGCCAACGTGGCATACGTGTTTCAGGTGGACCAAATTGTGAAGATGTTATCACCCAAAAATCTGGCTGATAGGCTCACCAGGTGGACCACGGTGTTAGAAACAGGTGGATGGCTTTGATAACTTCGGGCATGTATATTTTTTTAGGCTCTATATTTCTTTAATGCATAGGGCTCCATTAATGTACTGATTGGATTCTCAAGCCAGGATGACCCTGTAAATGTAAATGGGCTGGAACGTGGGCTGAGACATGCCCAGGCCCAATGCATGTGCTAAATACGAGGGCTGAAAGTCAGGCGGGTTGGGTCGGGTTGGTGTTGAACCTAAAGCCCAACCCAAGGTTCCTATACCTCAACCCTAATCCAACCCAACCCAACTTCGGGTTGAGAATTCTCAACCCAAGCCCAACCCAAGCAGGCTTGGTCGGGTTGATTGGGTTGATACATGCTAATATTTTTGCTATTACATTAGTCTATTATATTTTCAATTTGCATCTTATTTTTTGTACCTATGATTTTATTAATTATATATGTAGTTATTTATATAAAGAACTTCATTTCTTCTAAACAAACAAGCTAAAATATAGGACAACCACTCCTTTAAAAGTTGTGTTTTGTAGCTTGCAATCTATTTGGGTGAGAGAAATCCGGCATATCTTGTTAGCTTGAGTCATCAGAAATGACATGGACCGATGAAACCTGATGACACTTGAATTTCATGTGCCTTCAACACAGATGAGCTACACTCAATTATCATTTATAAATAACTTATATATCGATTGGATTTGGGTTGGGTCGGTCAACCCAAGACCTCAACCCAAGCCCAACCCAATGTCGGGTTGGATCACGGGTTGGTTGGGTTGAACCCAAGTTTTATCAGGTTAGTGTTTATATAGCCCTAGCCCAAGACCAAACTTGATACATCCTGCTCGAGCCCAACCCAATGTCGGGTTAGATCAAGGGTTGGTTGGGTTGAACCCCCCCGACTTTCACCCCTACTAATATACTGGGGCCCTTGCAGACCTAGCTTGCCACACAAGTATATAGATCGAATTGGATCCCCAACGGACTTAGTCTAGTCGTGTACTCAATAATGAGGCTCATCTCTAACAGTGGCACATGGCTCAATCAAATCTCATCACATGCGATTAGTGGTTTCTAGATCCACTGAATTGGCTTTCAAACCACTAGCCATGTTCCAATCACATGGAAGCGGATTGCTACTGAGTAACTCAGTACGCTAAAGGTACTGAGTAAACTCTGTGGGGTTCACCATGATCTATGTATTTTATCCACTCCGTCCATCTATTTTATTAGATAATTTTATTACATGGGTTCAAAATTGAAGGATATCCAAAGCTCAAATACACCACACCACATGAAACAGTATGAATTGAACTTATACCGTTGCAAAATTCTTGAGTGTCACATAATTTTTATATTAAGCTTATATTTATTTTTTCCCTTCATCCATGTCTTTGTGATATTATTAACAGTTTGGATGACAAATAGAAATCATTATTCCCACTGTTTCCTGTGGTATGATCCACTTGAGAGTTGGATATGCTTCAACTTTGGGATCAACCCCTTAAATAAGCTAAAAAAACGTATGGACGGTGTGGATAAACCACTTATTTTCACGGTGGGCCCAACTGAGTTTACTCAGTACGATAAGAGCGTACTGAGTTACTCAGTACGCAATCCGATTCCCAATCACATATAGTCCAGGTGGCGGGGCTCTCATAATGGGCTGACAAGAACATCCAAATTCAGGCCCAGCCTGATTACATTAGCCATGGGCCTCCCTCAAAACACGTGCCTTGGTCCGGCCACCTTGCAGGTCTTTAGCATAGGCCCAAATCAGATCCAACCTTGGCTAGCCTGGCCCACTTAAATCCTTGATTACGAGGAAAACACTCGGGTGGGTGGCATATATTTGTAGCCGTCCAAACCGTCCACTTCATGGGCCCCACTTTGGATGGTGCACGGCAACAATTTCATATCGATTGGACCATTAGTGGACATTGGGTTGTTAAAAATGGACCGACAGCTTTTTTGGGTTCAAGCCTAGCTTACCAGGATCATTACTTCAGTATGATTTTACTACCAGCTTGGTCACATGATTTGGACGGTCCAGATTGATGTGATTGTAGGCACTTGTACAGTGGCTGTGTCCATGCGAATGGATGGTGATACTCAGTCAGGACCAAAAAAAAACCGTGGACAGTCCTTGACATTATTTGAATTTCTTGGGTAGAAAGTACAGAGAATACCACATGGAATTATGAATTGCAATCGAGACGTCGAAACATAACCCAAACGACCGTGCAACAATGAGAGGGCATCAAGTGTGTTTACTGCATTGACGGATATGCAACTTGAAGTGTAAGTTCAAATAGTTTAGAAAATAAAGATCACCAACCTTATGCCCGAACCCAATCAGCTTCTTGAATGGCAGATCCTGCACCTAACAATCAGAGGGTGAAAAGACAAGATTACAGTTAGATAGTGTAATTTGATCAACTGAGAACAAATTCATGATAATAGATGGAACACAATGGACACCAAAGACTGTTACATTTTTTGTAGTGATAAACCCAACTTGAAAACAGACATAATGGATTCATTTGTGGTGTGAATAGAGTCGGAAAAGGAATAATGGTTATTTAAAAGAGACTCATTTATAATCATGTAATACAAAACATAGAATCAATTAATCAAGTAGAAACGATATTACCTGAGAAGGAAGGGATAGAATTAGAAGATATATGAACTTGGGAGAACATAGACTAAAGTTGCTCTGTAACGTCCCGTCCAATCAGCACAGTGTCCTAGGGCGTCCACATAGGATTTGCCGTAGGACCATTCGTTTAAACTACTAGTGGTGAGGTTCCACAAGGTAAATTAATCAAGGATTAGCCCAACTAAGAAGACCAAGCGAATCATGATGGAACATGGTGCGGGCCTCCACGCCAGATGACTGTGTGTACTTAGCAACAGCCCATGTGGGCTATACCGCGACGTGGGAAGGTCAGAAATTTATAAAAATTTAAAGAACCATAGGTCTCATTGGACTTGTAGTCCATCGCGGACCACGGATCCAGTAAAGGTCCAAAAGTCAATTATCCACGCCGTCCCAGCGGCACTTACAAAGTGTGGCTCACCCAGCCCACTAATCTCAGAATCTGACACTCTTAATTGAAACTGAGATACGAGACATTTCAGCCGTCGGATTTCTTCTAAATTTACGATAGAGGTTAATGTATTTTTCTACACCCATTCATGAAATTTGGGACCCGATCGTGAAATGGTGACCGTTGATCGTAAATCAGACCCGCACGACCATACCTCCATATCCGATCGTTCCCAAATTTTGCATGGCCCTTCATCGGGCCATGGATCACCTATCATGTAAGTTTCATGGCCAGAGGGGCACCAGAACTGCTCCAATAACCGGAATGGACCCCATAAGGTCATTTAAAGATCGGAACCGTATGATCAAACCTCATACTCGTTTATCTATTTGTTTCCAAACTTTGCATGACCCCTCATCGGGCCATGAGACACTACACACCGAATTTAGTGGCCAGAGGGGTATTAGGGCCGCCCCAACACCAACAGGGAGTCCTAGAGGGCTATTTTGAGAATTTGTGAAAACTTAAGGCCAATTAACCCGATCCTAGAAAATAAAGCCCTAGCTCCTTATCTCATAACTTCCACCACAACTACCACCACTAAGAGAGAGTAAAGGAGAGCAAGAGAGTAAAGAGAGAAGAAAGTGAGTGTGAAGGTGAGCAAGGTGGACCCTAGATCAAGGTGGGGCCCAAGGAAATCAAACCCCACAACCCCCTAGCTCTTCTCCAAGAGGAAATCCTCCTCCACGACCGCCCACTCATTCCGTTGATCGTCTAGGTAAGATTCATCGCCCATTTTTCTTGAAACCCTTGTGTTAAGAAGGGATTTACATGAGATTCTAACATGCAAATGATTGCTTTAGGGATTCCGGCCGACCGGCCTCAACGCCCTCATTCCTAGGTCATTTTCCAAGTCTCCAATGATCCATAGGTGCGGACTATTATCCTTAGGTGGCCTAGCACAAATTATAGTATAAGTTTAATGATTTTGTTTGTTTGGGATGTTGTATTGAAGAATCTAGAGGAAACCTAGGAATGGTATGTTTGTGGGAATTGTATGGATTGCATGCTTAGTTCTCATTTGATGATTGATCTTGCCTCTCACATGATTTAGTATATGGATGATTACATGCTCATGTTTGTTGATTTCTTCTCATATGTGTTGCTTCATGTTGTGCATGATTCTTTACTCTTGTATATTTGATTCCTCGAGGTGTAGGAAGTGCCTAACTTCCTCCCCAAATCCACACCACTCATATGCACCTTGTTCAAGATGATATAGCTTGCTTGTTAGGAGTATTTGAAATCGTATGTGGAGATGCATGCTAATACGATACAGTTATGCTAGTTGATATCCTTGATGGTTGGCATGTTATGAATCGTCCTCAGGCCATTAGGGTTGGTCAGGAACATGAGGAGAGGCGGTAGTCCCATCGGTAGGACTAAGTTAGGGCTAGACCTTTGGGTTTGGGCGGGTGAGTACGGGTAACAGTAGTTCGACTACATGGGTCCCTTGTACCCGATGTCGCTCATCACGTGCTCGCCTGACTTGTGCGGTCTAGCCTACTTACTAACCAACCTTGTTCGTTAACCCTGTTTGCTCACATTGTATGAAACCTGAAACACCCTACAACCATCGTAGCCCATCATTAGCCAGATTAAAATCGATCCACCGCCTCGTGAGCCGGGCATGGTGGAATAAGACATTGTGTCCGAGCTGTCGGCCTACGCTAGGGTGACGTGCCTCCCCGTAGTGACCACGAACGATCCCACATTTCAGCACTCCCCGTGTGCTTGAAGTTAGGGATGAGGAACCCGACGGGATCACGGATTGCGGGGTCTTGGCCTCACACGTTGGGGGGTCTTGGCTTCGCAACCAGTTAAGGGCATTGATACGTGGGGTGTATCAGATTTTCCAACCTGCTGTATGAATGAACTTAACTAAGAACTCGGCTAACACGATCGCATTGCATCGCACTAGTTAGGGTGACGACTCGGCAATCGAGGTCGCTCTGAGGGAGTGTTGATCATACGCGATCGTTAGATGGAGTCACTCGAAGGAGTGTTGTGGCGAGAGCATGCATCATATCATCCATCATGCATATGCATTAATAAGAATAATTAGTTGTTTATGAATGAATGTTTTTCATTAAATTCATATTATAACTGATGCTTGTTACAACTTAAGACTAATAGCACCCACTGAGATGATCACTCACTTCCACTCTGGGACGATGTTTTAAAATACCAACCAGACTCTACCGTAGCTGCAGGTGATGAGGAGTACGAAGAGCCTGTCGACGCGAGCCTAGACGAGGAGGACGAGTTGTCCTACTTTCAGTTGATGGGCAGCTCTCCATCGACTTGATGGGTGGCATTTGGATCGCTGAGTTATGGACTCAGCCTTATTTTTAGGACATAACATTCTTTTTGTGATTTTGTTGGGCAGCACCTTGTGCGCCCGTTTATATTCTTTTGGACCTGTATATATACATCTCTTTCATTCCGGTAAACTAGTTGGGGTTGTTTTCATGTCCCAAGTAATTCCAAGTTGCGCAATTAAACTTGATAACTCATAAAGCCATAAAATTAATGATAAGTGACACTCGGGAACTCGGGAGTCGAGCGTATGCGCGACCCCTGATTTTTAGGGCGTTACATGCTCTAAATTGAAAATGATGGATGGGGAGTCAACACAAGCATCCTGTGGAGACATAATAAAAGGATTTGGAACAACAAATGGGTCTAGATATAAATAATCAGATACGACTTGCCGAGAAGGCCCACAGGTCAGTCCGCCTATAAAGGCCCCGATGAAGTCTACAAATCACACCAACAGAAAAAAGGGCCCCCTAGATCTGAAGTCTCAAACAAATGGAAATGGTGATAGTGTTGGAATCATGTTTAGAAATACCGAAAATTTTAAAATAAAATAAAATTATCATGTTCACTAGGCTGAATCACATAAGGGTTACAGGCGAATTGTTACAAGGACAATGGTAGACTCAAACAGCGAACGTGTTTGTAGTATTCTTAGATGGAAATGTTTTTATGTGAGATCTGATGAATGAGGAGAGATCTGTGGGAGATGATTGAGATTCGGACCAGAATGGTCCAGATTATATAGTTACCAGGGAGTGGACCGTTGTTAGATGGCTATCAATAGTTCAGAACGTTTTAAAAATGTTTCTGATCATTGATCATTAATTTGAGCGGATCATCATAGTCCATCCGTTTTCGGACCGTTGTGGCTTTTAAGGCTACTGGCGGTTCTAAAAAATGGCTGACCGTTTCATATTAATAATCCGACCGTTCTCTTTAGCCTATAAAACCCAGGCTCATATAAGACCCCTCACACCCAGGCTCATTTTTGTAAGGTCATGCAAAGTGCACCAGCTAGCGCCACTACAGCCACATTATCCTCGCCCGTTTCTAAATGCGTGTGCGCATTCCAATGCGTAACCCAAATATTTCAATACCCAAAACTCCAAGTAAGAATACTACACACACTTTCACATATAAAATACAAGTTTTCTTTTCTTATTTTTGATGTGGGTCAAGTATAAACCGCATTTTTCATTTAAAAAATTTTAACATCATTTTGGTGGCAAAATGAAAATTTTAAATATTTTTTAAAAATATTATTTATTTTCAAAAACCAAATTTCAACCGATGGAGCTAGCCGCATATAGGGGCGTTGGTGGTAGTGCGTGAGGGCGTTGATGGAGACTGTGGGGTGGCAAGGGATAGGTGGTAGTGTAGGATCATCACGAGAGTGGCAAGAGCAAAAGCACGATAGTAGAGAAGGGCGTGAAGAGGCTTTAGCGTCAGCAACAACATGCAAGGATCTTTAATGGTAGTACTGTAGCTTTGATCGAGGACAGATGGCGGTGCAAGCCTTGGAATGGAGATGGGGGTTTTGATTAGAGACGTGAAATTGGTGTAAATCAGGGACTGGGATGCAGCCAAAATAAATGGTGTTGTTGGAAAAAGAATGGATTTTGAGGTTTCTAGCTAGAGATGGGAAATGAGTTTTATTCAAAAATGAGATACGAGTTTCGATCAAAAATGAGTTTTGAGGTTTCTGTTGGATGAGCGGTTTCTGAATTTGGAGATATGTATTTCTATTCGATGGGATTTCCGATGTTGGTGCCGGTTAGGGATGCAATCAAGAGGGGTTTGGATGGTGATTACAATCGGACATATGCAGACAAAAATCAACGGCTTGGATCATATCTAAGTTTTGATACCGTGTTAAACAACCACTTCCTCTAGAGGCCATTAAAGGATGGTGCATCAATGTATATAAAGGGACTTACACTCACACTATAAACAAGCCAACCTTGCATGAGAAAATATATTAATGGAGGTATATTTGTTATTATCAAGATTTGAATACTTGATCATCTGCTCTGATATCATATAAGAATAGTAAAACTCTATATATTTTATTGATTGAAATGATGTATAAATACATAAAATGACATAAATATGTACAATAACTATATATACAACCGGAAAATCATAACCAAGGAAAATTATAATGTATAGATTCTACACTCGACTACATCTATAAATTTCTCTCCATATAACTAGAAATTATATCAATAAAACATTAAA
Organism: Magnolia officinalis; assembly: GCA_021015155.1. Taxonomy (NCBI): domain Eukaryota; kingdom Viridiplantae; phylum Streptophyta; class Magnoliopsida; order Magnoliales; family Magnoliaceae; genus Magnolia; species Magnolia officinalis. The sequence continues at coordinate 5,752,140 of JAJHSJ010000010.1, forward strand.
AAAATTCTTTGCCTATTTTTTCGACATGTGTCCATTAATGTACCACTTCATGAAAGCTCTAAAGTCCATAAATCAACTCAATCAAAAAGCCAGGTGATCCATACAAAAGAAAATAAAAAGTGAGTAGGGCTGCCCACCCTTAAGTTTCAAGGGGCTTACTTGAGTTGCATAGTAACCTGTTATCTGATCTTTGTACAGATTAACCGAAGGGTCTTCTATATCTTTATGACCAGGAAATGAGGATAAAAATCTAAGGTGGCCCATAGAAAAGTAAAGACAGTAGTAATGGACAACCACCATTAACTTTCACTGGGGCCCACTTCAGTTGCAAAACAGCTTGTCTTTTTATCTTATCTGCTGTCAAAGCTAGATCAAGGGTCTATCTGGCCCACGTTACAGATACACATCACGTGAGAGTTGTCGGAGGGTATTCACGTGTTTTACCAGATCAGCTCAAAGGAGAAATTCTCTACTCAGATCTGATCCAAATAAACCATATGTTTCCTGTACCATCCATCCATCATCAAATTTCAATATCGAGTATTGTTTATGTGCCCATTAATCTGGGCCATCCTAACGATGGATCACCTGTTGGACCGGCTAACCCCAGAAATCATATGGGTAAGAACAGTTCAATCAAAGCCTTTAAATTTACATCCGTCGATCATTTGATTGGCTCTGTTATTGGGAAGTGGATTGGCTGGTGTACCACACACCACCGACTTGGCTGGTGTGGGTACGTGTGGTGCGAATACAAGCGCTGACGCTCCTCCAGCTTCGAGTTGTACAAACGGTTGAAAGGAGATTAAAGTTACATGGGCCCCACAATGATGTATTTATTATATCCACACCTTTAATCCATTTCGAGAGATCATTTTAGAGCATAAGACAAAAAATGAGTTATATCGAAAGCTCAAGTGGACCACACCATAAATAACAGTGGGACAATGATTCTTACGGTTAAAACATTTTTAGGGCCCACCATAACGCTTATTTTCCATCCAATCTGTTCATAAGGTCATACAGACCTGGATGAAGAGGAAAAACAAATATCATATTGATCCAAAACTCCTGTGACCCCAAAAGGGTTTCAATGGTATATGTTCAATTCCCACTGCTTTTGTAGTGTGGTCCACTTGATCTTTGGATCTGTCTTATTTTTCTGTTCAAGCCTTGTGACAAGCTCTCCAAGGGACGGACGGTTTAGATATAACACATACCTCATGATGGGACGCACAGAACTTGGTGACGTCAACACATCAGCCAGGTTGGTGGTGTGTGGTACAGCAGCCAATCAGCAGCAATCCGCGTCCGTGATGGCTGATCCGAGAAGTGTCCCATCAATAGGACGGTCTGGATTGTTCGACATCTGTGCCTAATAGACTGTACAGATGGTTTTTACACTGAGTTTCAGTGCATGGCCTCCTTCTACTTGAACGATGGTGATTACATTCAAATGCTTGAACAAGTCTCTGAATGTTATTTACAGCCACCCATCATCCACACGGGCCAAACCCAAGTGCCCCACTCAACCCTCTCATGAAACACGTGTGCCACATCCAGTCCGTTCATCAAGCAGGCCTGCGGTGAAACTTCTCCTTAAACCCAAAAGCACGGCTGATCCACCCATCAGGTGGACCACACTTGTACGGATGCAACCGATTACCAACATTCAACACACGTGTGTGGCCCAGTGAATGAATGGGCATGATTTTTACGCTGGGACAGATTCACCATAGGTCCTAATAGATAAACCTCGCAGCTCTCACACACGTGTGCCACATCAGCACGTGCAATTCATGAACTCGATGAATTCCAAATTTCCAAAATTAAAAAAATAAAATCCAAATTCAGCAAAAAAAAAAAAAAAAAACTAACATTACTTCATTTATTTGTAACATCCCATCTCAAACCGTGGAATACGCCGGACCGCCGGCCAGGTTCTTCATCTCCGCAGCCGTCATCAAAATTCTGGCAGTAGCTCTGGGCATCGTACTGGAACGTCGGAGGTTTTGAGCCGTAGATGCTCTTGCCTTCTCTCACTATCCTTCTGATCAGGTTTCTCCACCGTCGGTTTCCATTCGGCCTGCCGCTAAGCAAATGAAATCGTGACCGTTCATCACGAAGGCATGATGGAGACGCCATGCAGCCGGAAAAGTATGAAGGTTGCCGGTGGGTCAGATCTCCGTCCATCGTACACATCGCGAAGGAATGAAGCTGTTCTTGACTATTTCATTTGAAGGATATGAAAGGAGAACTCGCGGTAGTTATTTGGGTTTTGGTAAATCCCGCGCGCGTGTATAAGGCACGTTGTATACACTCCACCAGATTTTGCCAGCATGGAGGGAAGGTGCAATATCCAGTCCGTTCATCAGGTGGATCCTACGGTGTAGATATCTAAGACCTAAAATCATTCTGGTATGTTCATCATATGGGTTACGATATTTGAAACAGATGGACGGATTAGAAAACTTCCACTAAGTGTTTTTTTTCAGCTGTAGATATGTTCTATAAACTTTCGCCCACTTGTATAGTGGACGGATCTGATTATTTGGATAGGAATTCATCCAGTGAGACGGCTCTGATGGATGGATTGGATCTCTTCCCTATATGCCACGGTGAGACATACGCTGACGTGTAGATCGCCTTATACACGCGTATTATTTTACGGTTGTTTGACTGCGTATGACGCTTGATACACAGGCACGCTCAAAATCAGATCGGTTGAGCGATCCTAACCAGTTATTCACTGACACATGTTTGTTGAAATAGGACCTTGGATAAGTTTCATTTTAAACCGTCCAATAAATGTCCACCAATCCGGTAGCCAGATAATCAAATAAATATAATTACAAGTTCATGTTACATTTTAATTCTTACCTAATAAATTATTTTGTACGGTTTAATTTGAATTAATTTTATGCCACGCATGTAATTTCGTAGTAGCTTTTGTATTGCGTGAGTGTTATCCACCATACTCTGCCAGAGTATCAAAGCTTTCCTCTTAGTAGGCGAGGGACGCGGATTTCCTGCGAAAGCCTTTCGCAGGAAGTTCCTGCGCAAGGATCTGGGTGGGGCCCACTACAATGTATGTGAGAAATCCATTCCGTCCATCCGTTTTGAGATCTCATTTTAGGGCGTGAGATATAAAATGAGGTAGATAAAAAACTCAAGTGGGTCACACGAGAGGAAAAATTAGGAAAAGAAACGTCTACCGTTGAAATCTTCTCAGGCTCCACCTTGATGTTTATATGTTATCTAAACCGTTTATAAGGTCATTGTCAATGGGATGAAGTGAAAAACCCAAAAATATAGAATGATACAATAATGTTTTGGGCATAAGAATGCTTCAACAGTGCTCACTGAATGATCACTGTTTCCTCTCGTGTGTCCCACTTTTGTTCTATATATGCTTGAAATTTTTTATCTCAAGTCCTTAAATAATCTCAAAAAATAGATGAACAGATTGGATTTATCAAAAATATGTCAATGGGTCCCACCCAGCATCCTTGCGCAGGAACTTCGCGAAAGGCTTTCGCAGGAAATCCGCATCCGAAAGCCTTTCGCAGGAAGTTCCTGCGCAACGATGCTGGGTGGGTTCCTCCGAGATGTTTATGAGAAATCCACACCGTCTGTCCATTTTTTGAGCTCATTTTAGGACATATGTCCAAAAGTGAGTTAGATACAACACTCAAATGGGACACGGGAGAGGAAACAGTGGCAATTCAGTGAGAACCGTTGAAGCATTCTTATGGCTATAAAAGTTGTATCAGGCTATCGTTTTGGTATTTTCACTTAGAGTTGAATTTTGGGAACAAGGCAAAATAGGGGTTTTTTCTAACTAATGGACGGTGTGGATTCCATGTACGTTAAGTTATTTCCTGACGTTAGAGAGAGTAAGCTCGGTAGGTAGCCGACTGGGTACTCGTACTACCCGCACCAGGACCTAGCTAGAGACGGACGGTCCTGACAGGGGCTCTGTGGGGCCTACCGTGATCTATGTGTTTTATCCACGCCGTCCATTCATTTTCACAGATCATTTTATGATAATATTCTAAAAATAAGGAAGATCAAAGGATCAAATGGACCACACCACAGGAAGCAGTGGTGACAATGACGCCACCATTGAAACCTTCCTAGGCCCATCGTGAGTTTATTTTCCATCCAACCTGTTCATAATGTCACAGAGGTTTTCAACCGTACGTGTTCAATCCTTGCTTCCTGTGGTGTGATCCACTCGACCGTTCGATGTGCCTCCTTTTAGGGATCATGCCCTAAACTCATCTGTCAAAATGGATGGACGGAGTGGATAAAAATTTTACATCATGGTGGGCCCCACAGAGCCGCTATCAGGACCGTCCGTCACCAGGTGGATCCTGTTGGTGGCTGTACCCAATCCGCGTCCCCACTGTAGAGGGCTGGTAGAGTGCATCGCAACGAATTCCTACAGGATACGTCGGGAGGTCATCTTTTAATTGACTCTTTCCTTTGAATATGGACAGTCACCTAATCCAATGTGAGGCCCATCATATAAACGGTTTGGATCATAGAAAAGAACACCGATCCAACTACAGAAATTTTCTTTTAAATTAGACCGTCCTCGCTGGACGCGGATTGGCTACTCCCCCTGACACCAGCCAATGGCTGGTGGTCGATGCTCCGTGGGACCCACCATGATTTATTTATTTAATCCATGCCGTCCATATATTTTTACGGATCATTTTACGGTATGAGACGAAAAATGAGATATATCCCAATCTTAAGTGGACCACATTACATGAAACAGTGTTGAATGAGCGTCGACCATTAAAGAACATTTTGTGGCCATAAAAGTTTTGGATCAAGATGATTTTTGTTTTTTCCCTTCATCTGGGCCTGTATGACCTAATCAACATATTGGATGTCAAATAAACAGTATAGTGGGCCTTAGGAGAATTTTAATGATGGATATCCAACCACTATTGTTTTCATGTGGTGTGGTCCACTTGAGATATATATACCTCTAATTTTTAGTATCAAACCATAAAATGATCCGTTAAAATGGATGAACGGAATGGATGAAACAAATACGTCATGGTGGGTCCCACAGAGCACCGAACAGCAGCCCCGTGGCTGGTGTCAGGGGGAGTAGCCAATCCGTTTCCGTCCTCATTATTGTACTGTACACGAGCATTTCACTAAGTCGACAAGCGTGTGCAGCCTTGCCCAACCACACGCAAGCACACGTGCCGAAATGGAATAGGTGTGCGATCCAAGCTCTCGATCAAGTGGGCCACATTTTAAGGTATTCTTTCCTGAGAAAGAGGCTATTTGATGCTTTAGGTTGGCCACACTATAGAACACGTATGTACGGCTGAAAGGTTTTTCGAGCATCTCTCTTTTTTGTGTGGTCAACCAAAGGAGTAAAATGTACTGAATTTTACATCAGAATATCTAGAAAGTGTGACCGACCTGATGGAAAGCTTGGATCTTGTACATGTTGCATTAATAGGGCTCAACACGCGTGCGAGCTTAGCGAACCTAACGGAGATAAAGGGTTTTGGGTTAGGCGAATCATTCGGATATTCGGTGCAACTACAATCCACGAGTCACACCGACTGAAGAAGTGACAAGACCTTTGTGGGGCCCACCTTTCTCTGCTTGTTTTTCTTCGGGGCGAGTGCACAGGACTTTGAAGCCGTTCAATAGGTGGATCGCCCACCGTTAAATTTTCTCGAAATATGTACATGGAGTGTATCGTACGTATGCCGAATTTTTCTAACCATCCATTTTTCTAATGCAGGCGCGTGGTCCAATTGATGAATGTAACGACCTAGTTTCACTGACCAGAAAAAACCCACAGGTGGAATCACTGGGTGAATGGTCCGGATGTTGTACACGTGTGCCACGAAAAAACCTTGCAGTGCTCTGTGGGCCCCGCCATGATGTCAGTGTTTCACCCATTCCGTTCATCCATTTTTAAAGATCATTTTAGAGCTTGATCCAAAAATGAGATGGATATAAATCTCAGTGGACCACACCACAGGAAAACAAAAGTGATTGTATATCCACCATTAACATACTCACTGTTTATTTGACATCCAATCTGTTGATTAGGTCATACAGTCCCAGATGAAGGAAAAAAACAAATATCAGTTTGATCCAAAACTTTTTTGGCACCCAAAAAGTTTAATGGTCTACGTTCATTCAACACTGTTTCCTTTAGTGTGGTCCACTTGAGTTTGGGATATATCTCATTTTTGGTCTCATGCCCTAAAATGTTCTAGAAAAATAGATGAACAGCATGGATGAAACACATACATCATGGCGGGTCCCACAGAGCACCGACCATCAGCCATTGATGGGTGGCAGGGGGAGTAGCCAATCCGTTTCCAGAAGAGACGGGGAATGCTCTGTCAAAGTGCAGGGATTCCTCCTGAGTCTTGAATTTTTAGGTGGCTCTGCCTCAGCCCACATCTCACCGTTGTCTTCTCGTGAGATGATCCCACGCGTCAAATACCAGACGTTCGAGATGTTTGGCCCCACCCGTGATGTATACGTGGAATCTAAACCGTGCATCTGGTTAGCCTCATCAAGTTCCACCGTAAATCCAAGCAATTTTCCTTATCAAGAACTCAAGTGGACTAATCACGTGAATATATAGACCTTAGGCAGGGACGCGGATGACCTGCCAAAGCCTCTCATAGGAACTTCGCGCGACGGGAAATTAGGTGGGGCCCACCATGATCACGATGTTTATGAGCAATCCACACCGTCCGTCCGTTTTGCCAGACCATGATAGGTCATAGGCCCAAAAATGACTTAGATCTGAAGTTCAAATGGGCCACACAGGAAAAAGGTAGGAAGGGAAATACCTAACGTTGAAACCTCCCCAGGTCCTCTATAATGTTTATATGCCATCCACACCGTTCACAAGGTCATTCCTACTGGGATGAACTGAAAACACAAAAATATTAGCCTGAGTTCTGTGGCCCCACGAATGTTTCAACAATGGATGTTTAATCCTCACCATTTCCTATTGTGCAGCCTACTTGAGTTTTAGATATACATCATTTTTTCCCATGCCCTAACATGATCTAGAAAAACGGATGAATGGGATGGATTTCTCATAAACATCATGGTCGGGACCTAACATGATCTTGAAAAACAAATGGATGGGGTGGATTTCTCACAAACATCATGGTTAGTCCACCTAACTCCCCATCGCAGGTCGTTCCTGCCAATATGCGTCCCTTGTGGACGGCCACCCACAAGACAACTGTAGACCTACTTTCCATCTGGAATTGTAATGGGTGGTGCACCTGCTTTATAAATCATAATATAAAAACCCAAAGACTCAGCTCAATGTTCAATCTGATCGAGTCAAGTGAAGACTCGACGTGACTCTACTCTATGTTTAATAATTTAAAATTATTACAATTTAATTACGGAGAATATCTGGAATAGTTAATTTAATTATGCAAATACTATAAGATAACTGATTTAGCAACAAAACAATCTATAGTCCAATGGGAGAGTTGCTAGTGCAGCATGTAAAAAGCACATTGGGTTATTAAAACACCTATTCTGTAATGCTATGATGGTGGGCCCACCTTAATGTATATGTTATATATCTACTCCGTCTATCTATTTTGATTGCTCATTTAAGGATATTGACCAAAAAATGAGCCATATTCAAATCTCAAGTATACCACACCATATGCAACAATGGTCATTGAATGCCCACCATTAAAAAAACTTCCCATGACTTACTGTAATGTTTATTTGCCATCTAACCCGTTGATAAGGTCACATAGACCGAATGAAGGGAAAACACAAATATCAACTTGATCTAAAACTTTTGTGGCCCCAGAAAGTTCTTAATGGCAAGAGTTCAATCATCATGATTCCTATGGAATGGCTCACCTGGGATTTGGGTTTGCTTCATTTTTGGGCTCATGCCATAAAATGAGCTAGCAAAACGGTGGACCACATGGATATAGAACACATACATCAAAGTGGGGATACCATAGTCACTTGACTAAACAAGCAATTATCCTGACCTTTCTAGACGTTAATTGCTGGATGAACCCAATTCCTCGTGCCTAGTATCCATCCCCAAAATGAGGTAGATACAAAGCTTAAGTGGGACACATTGAAGGAAACAATGAAAATTAAATGAAGACCATTGAAAACTTTTCGAGGCCCATTGCAATGATTATACACCATCCAAACTGATCATAAGGACAACCTAGAATGAGCCAATGAAGACAGTGGATGGTGTGAAGCTCTCAATGATATTATGGTGGGGTACTTCAATTTTTGGAGCTCCTCCATTCTAGGGTGGAGTTTAATAATACTTTTTAAAGCTGTGTGGTCCACTCGAGTCTTGGATCTTTGTTATAGTTAGACACACCGATTAAAATATGCTTGAAAATCAGGTGACATAGTGAATTTTTCAAAAACATCATGGCGGGCATGGTTTTAACAATTGGTGTTCAATAATTGTGGCCTCACTTGAGTGTTAGATTTACGATATATTTAAGCCCACCCACTAAAATGATATAATATGAATAAAATGATTGACCCGCCAAATTTCTCAAAAACATTATGGGATGTATTTTCCAACATGACACATTCATTCATCAGGTTCCAGCAGCGCACACCACTGCTTACAGTGACCCAAGTATTAGTCACTTTTTGTAAGTTGAAAAGTAAAAGAAATGACTTAATCAAAATAAGTTACTCTGTGTTATAAGTCACTTATTTAAGTTTAATAGCCAAATTAATTTAAGTTGAAAAGGTAAAATTATAAAGTTAAAATTAAGTTATTTATTAGGTGGTATCCAAACGGGGCCTAAGAGTCCCACCGACTTGATGATCAAGTCGGTACACTAAAGTCCTATGTTCGAGTGACCATATGTGCGTGGGTTGGTGTTAAAAAAAAAAAAAAAAGAGTCTACTTCATGAGTTTTGAAGAGCTCAGGTCAAGTCAGTCTCAAAATTGAGTTTACTAAAGACTCGATCAGCTCAAAATCTTGCTGAGTTGAATTGACTCAGCTGAGTTTTGAGTCGAGTTTTAGAACTACTTTATGGATCAGGCTAGATTTTGAGATCTAGCCCTAAAACGGGGTCAAATCTAATGGACGGGTTGGGTGGACCAAATCATCATGTATGCACTAGATCGTGACCAATTTATATCATGGGTCCATCACAGATGAGTCAAGCAGTGGAACAATGAAGGCAAAACCTTCTGAACTACTGGAGGCAATGGTCAGGTCCACAGTTTAAAATCTCAAGTAAAAAAAAAAGGCCTTGGCTTGAGTCACTCGACTCGATAAATTGATTCCAAGACTTGAAAAATACAGTACTTTGTCATCACTTATTTGAATAACAATTATTTATATTTTAAATTGAGGTGGTTTCAAGTCTATCACATTGGACCACAGTCAGGAGAATTACTTCCAACTTGCGAAGTTCATGTAAAATCTAACCCTTTTAATAGTTGGCCCCACCACGAGAATCACCTAATGCAAAATCAACATTGTCTATTCATCAAGTGGGCCACAACATGGAAACAATGTGTAGTCATTGATAAATAGCAAAATACATGTGTGGTCCGCTCAATAAGCGGATATGGCGTTCAGAAGGTGTTGGGTTCAACCTATTGGATGGATTAGTTGTCCAACAAATGTAAAAGATTATAATTTATTCACTAAGTGGACCATAGCCCATAAGCCAATCATTTGGAGTTGAGACATTTTTTTCAAATATTAAATATTACCGAGTGGGCGGTACGAGTCCTCCCATTTCAGTGATAGTACATCTTAAAGAATGATTTCCATAAATGTGTCCTAAGCATAATAATCATATCTTCAATATGTGTGGGCCAAGTCCTTTGTAAATTTGTAATATGATAGTTTTATTTATTTATTGAAGAGGATTTAAAAATAAAAAATAAAATAAAATCAATGTCTTTGTTTATTAAAATCTTTTAGCAACTAATCTCGTTTTTAATATTTTGATATTAATCTTAGAGTTCCGTTAGGTTTTTAATACTTATTTACAACTAATTAGCTTATCCACTCAAGAGAATTACCACTCTTATTATTTCCCTATTTTTAATAAAATTAGCATTCTCAATCTTCACAATCCTAATAAAGAAATAAAAGTGATAGAATCTAGAACCTTTTAACCTTCATTAGTATCTAATAATTAACTATCATTTGGTTAAGTTCTCTTTAAATGTTAAAAAAAAAAAAAAAAAAAAAAAAACAACTTAACTTTTGTTGGACAACCCTATACATAAAGCTGTCACAAATTATAGGTTTTGATACAATTTCGCATGAGACTCAATTAAAGATATGTATAACAGTTTTAATAATGTCACTTACAGGGATTTTGGTATAAAAGTAGTCAAAATTTCTGGTGTATAACAGCTTCAGCAGTTCCAACTGCAATTGTATTTTTGAATGTAGTCCTCCGAATATTTTTCTATTAGTATTCCTTCAGAATAGGTCAGCTTGAATATTGCTGAAATATAGGATATAGTTATTGCTTTCTATTTTGATTCAATGTATTATTTATACGATTTGTTTCTTTAATGAAAAAGGTGAGTTCACACATTTATCAATCTCTGATACCATGAAGAGATTGATAAATGTGTGAACTCACCTTTTTCATTAAAGAAACAAATCATATAAATAGTACATTGAATCCAAACAGAAAACAATAACTATATCCTATATTTCAGCAATATTCAAGCTGACCTATTCTTAAGGAATATTAAGAGAAAAATATTCGGAGGACTACATTCAAAAATACAATTGCAGTTGGAACTGCTGAAGCTGTTATACACCAGAAATTTTGACTACTTCTATAACACATTTATCAATCTCTTCATTTGGTAATGTCAAATTATTAATCATACTTCACACCATGTCTTATAAGGTACAATTAGGCCTTTTAGCTATATAATTTTTCTCTAGTGTCTTAGGAATGGTATATTGGACGATGCTATCACAATCCTATTGTATTCTATAAAACTTAAATGTATATATGGTAACTTATCGTATAGAAGATATGTGTATCCATAATAAAACTAGCTATCTATAAGTGATAAAATACTTCTACTCATTCCAAGATGGGTGGGAAATAATATGCAGATATTTTTGTATATTGATGCAGGGGAGGACGTGAGGTCGAGCACCGTCTTCCTCAAGAGGATAACTATTCCGAATCCACGAAACTTCTCTGGACTCCTCACAGAGACTTCTCGAATCCACGAGAAAAGAGAGCAGAAAATAGAAATAAATTCTAAATAAATTCGAAATAGATTAATGAATAATTGATAATTCTCTAATGTGCCTCCTTACACCATTAATAAAGAAAAAAATAAACTAAAATTCGTAATTACCAAAAATAGCAAAATTTTAACTCTAATAAAAATCCTAATTCTAATAAAACTCTTTTAAGGCCTAGTTTCTAAAAATAAAAATTGCAAATAAACTTTCTCTAGAAGAGTCCTAGTATAACTAAAAGTTATTTCTAAAAGGAAAGAAAATCTAAAACTCTAAAAATATTAAAAAATTCGGAATTACTAAAAATAGTAAAATTTTTTCTAAAAATTCGTTTTTGGGCTGAAAGCACGTGCTTTTTGACGAAACGGACAGATGCGACCCACCTAGTGGGTCGATTAACCTCGGATGGCCCGTTTCAGTAAAGATTGATAGGTTGTGCGCCCCATAACGATACCCGGATCAAAAGTTATGGTCAATTTACGATCCATCTTCTTTTGGCCCAACCATGCTAGGAACGTATTTGTGACACGTTCTACATCAGACTCCTCCATTTGAAAAAAACTCGTCCCCGAGTTACGCAAGAGACTTGGCACATGAGTCTGAGATAACTTCCGACGTCGATGTTCATTAGCTCTTTTTATGTACTTGGCATTAAGCTCTTGAGTTGACACAATACATATACTCATGCTTTCCTTGACTTGACTAATATCGATTAGTTCCTTCACATCTGCCTTCAAGATCTCATATTTTTTCTGATAATGTGGGCAATTAGGCGGACTTGCCCCTGAGACGGGATCAACGTGATTTTGTATATCTTGTATGGGAGGTAATTTGTTAGAGAGTTCATCGAGCACAACCCTCTTGAACTCCTGCGATACTGGTTCCAAATCCTCTAAGATATTCACAAGCTCCACATATTTTTCCTTTTCAACTAATGGATATATATTTCTCGTTTCCTCATATTGTTTAACAAAGGCCTGTTCAGTGATGAGATACTGTCCCTCCACTTTAGAAGTCTTGGGTTAGTTCTCCATTCCTATAGAGGTCACATGTTCACCACTGATGAATCCTGTGGTCTGTTGCAACTCCGTTTTGATGAAGTTATTTCTCGCGGACCAATAATAGGATTTTTTTGCATAACCTTTTACTGATCGACTATCTTGATAATAATTTTGGTTTTGTTGGAATAATACCTGATCGTAATCTTGATGGAGGAATCGCATGCACAATAACTTCTTCATCCGCGACCACGTGCGGATTGGTGCTTTCATCTGTCTCATCCGCTCGAGTTGAAGTTGTTCCCACCAATCTGAAGCTCTGCTCGTCAACTTGTAGGCCACGAGTTTAACTTTCTTTTCTTCTACGATGTTTATGTAGTCGAAGAAACGTTCGACTTCAAGCAACCAATCGAGGAAGCCTTTGAAGTAGAGTTGGCCATTAAAACTAGGAAGATCGACTTTCATTTTAAATTCTTGAATCATCCTTTGGTTCATTGATAGCATCGCCCTACGATCAGTATAATTACGAATTCCAGCAATTGCTGGTGGTGGATCACCACCATGAACACGGAGTTGCCTTAGGTTTTCCGCCAAGAGATCCGCTATGCAGTCGATGGAAGCCTGCAGCCCTTGCATGGTTTGCCGATTCTCTCGTTGCGCTACTTCGAAAATTGCCGCCATTAAAGGTAACTTCCCTAGAGCACCACCCATGGGATTGTTGTCCGACCCGTCATTAGAAGCCATCGATCCGAGGAGAAACCTTGCTCTGATACCAAACTGACGCAGGGGAGGACGTGAGGTCGAGCACCGTCTTCCTTAAGAGGATAACTATTCCGAATCCACGGAACTTCTCTAGACTCCTCACAAAGACTTCTCGAATCCACGAGAAAAGAGAGTAGAAATAGAAATAAATTCTAAATAAATTCGAAATAGATTAATGAATAATTGATAATTCTCTAATGTGCCTCCTTACACCATTAATAAAGAAAAAAATAAACTAAAATTCGTAATTACCAAAAATAGCAAAATTTTAACTCTAATAAAAATCCTAATTCTAATAAAACTCTTCTAAGGCCTAGTTTCTAAAAATAAAAATTGCAAATAAACTTTCTCTAGAAGAGTCCTAGTATAACTAAAAGTTATTTCTAAAAGGAAAAAAATCTAAAACTCCAAAAATATTAAAAAATTCGGAATTACTAAAAATAGTAAAAAATTTTCTAAAAATTCATTTTTGGGCTAAAAGCACGTGCTTTCTGACGAAACGGACAGATGCGACCCACTTTGTGGGTCGGTTAACCTCGAATGGCCCGTTTCAGTAAAGATTGATAGGTTGTGCGCCCCATAACGATACCCGGATCAAAAGTTATGGTCAATTTACGATCCATCTTCTTTTGGCCCAACCATGCTAGGAACATATCTATGACACGTTCTACATCATATATCATCTCTAAGAGTCCTACGCTCTTGATAGCACTATTTTAGTGTCTTGGTTTGCTTATCATTAATGTGATTAATATAAACCCTAGTTTATAAAGATTATTAACTGAAATTTTCTTTATTGCATAAGCCTTTTCATCATCTCATGAGAGATATGACCTGATAACATGTGACACAACTTGTAAGAATTTTCTTTCTCCAACTTAGCTTAATGTTACTCCAATGTCTTTGATGCAAATAACAAATGCTAAAGACATATGAAGCATTAAAGTCCAATTGAAAAAGGTTATTATCTAAATTTCTAGTGCTAATCATGCACATTCAAATAATAATAAAAATACTAAGATTTTCATTTTCAATTTTAAATGCATAACCATATTATCTAAAGAAAAACATAAATTAAATTACATCTAATAGAAGATAAATAATATTCAAAAATTGAATGACCATAACTTAAGCCTATGAACTCTATTTTCTCCGTATTTGCCCTTATATTATTGCCAATATAGGTTCACTTTTCAGCATCAGTTGATCTCTGTCTCTCTAGAGCATATCCTGCATATAATTGCATATGTGAATAAAAGCACTGTAATCTATCAACTAGGAATCAATTGACATACTTGCTAAATTAAATAAGCATGTAAACCAAAACAATGTTCTTACCTTTCTTTACGAGTCATTCTTGAAATTTAATGCACTCAGTAGATCACCTTCATAGCTTCATTTTCCTTTGATTGATTTTCATATTGATGCTGACTGTCGACTATAGAACTTACAGCTTGTTTTTCAATATATTGTTTCCTTTTCTTGTTTTTACCAAGTCCTTGTCTAGAGGTTACAAGATGTGCATTATAATTGAGCCTCTCTTCCTCTTGGACACACTGAGAAACCAATTCATTCAACGTCCATTTCTCCTTTTGAATATTATAATTGTTTCGAAATAGATCAAACTTAGGGGGGAGAGAATTTAAAACTAAGAAAACCACAAATTCATCTTCTATATTTTGGCCCAATCCACGGAGTTTTGAAACCACATCAACCAACCCAAAAATGTATTCTCGAATATTTCCTTGGCCGTTATATGATGCACTAGTCAATTTGTACAAAAGTGAACCTGTCTCTGCTTTCTTTACTTTCTTAATTCGATTTTCTATTTCAATTAAGAATTCCTTGGCATTCTCGGTGTCAGGCATGTCACCTTTCATTGTTTCAGGAATCACATACTTTAGTATTTTGAGACACATTCTATTAGAGTTGACCCAAGCATCATGGTGTGTAATTTCTGACTCAATACTGGTATCAGAAGGCTTAGGAGGTTCTTCCTTTTCTAGGGCAAGGTCCAAGTTCATACAACCTAAGAAAATCTCAACAGACTCTTTCCATTTAGGATAATTGGCTCCGGTTAAATATGGTATGGAAGTGAACTGAGTTGGGATGCTATAAATGTTCCTACCTGAGTGCACAAAACAAACATATTCACATAAATTAATAAACATTTTCCATTTAAGCAATACATGAATATAAATTGAATATCAAAAACTTTATCATCATTCAATTGATTACCGTCTTCAATCGAATTGTTCAGAATGATCATGAACCCACTTCGTCAATTCTAGCAAAGACTGGCATATTATCGTAACTCTCCTTTGTGTGAAATAATGAATTACAAGTGGCTTTATTGAACATAAAACTAATCAATATTTATTACAAAAACCTAAGACACCCATCATTTTTAGGTGAGATGGATCTCTTAAACTTATATTACTATAGCACAAATCACTCCACACGGCTTACCTTGCAAAAAAATGTCAATTCTTATTTCCAATCATTCACAATAGAAAACGCAACTTAATGTAATCCTTAATTCATATGGACGATTAACGAATTCCACACATACAAGTCTAAAATCAAAGATTTTAATTAATTCAGGTCACTTTGGTGACTATTACAACTAATTCGAACCTTTGAATCTTAGACTCAAGGATTGCTTCATGGTTTTGCTCCAATGGATCATCATAATGAAGTCAAATTTGGCCCAAGATATAGTAGATGTTGACCGTTGATAGTGAGATAATTTTCTCTGAACTTATAGTCAATATCAATCCCCAAAGCATGAGAAAGGGCCCAAATTTAGGCCTAGTTAAGACTTCATATAAGTACAATACATAAATCGTCTTTAAAAAAATAATCAGTATCAATTAAATCCTCACTTTTTAGAGTCTAAATTATATTTATTTTGATTGCAATTAGAGTTTGCATTTATCCAATTCAATCACATGAATGGTATCTAATAATCCCAGTGGTGAAAATATCCGGTGTGGTTTCCCTTCATGCAGGTTTGACATCAAATAAACATCATGGTGGGCCTTGGAAGAAATCAAGGGCCGGCATCACTATCTCCACTGTTTTTTATGGTGGGGTTCACTTGAACTTTCGATCTGGCTCTTTTTTTGGCTCATGCCCTAAAATGATCTCTCTCCAAATGGATGGATGGTGTGGATACAACACATAAATCATGATGGGCCTACAAAACCTGGTGACGTAGCGAGATTCGCTACTGAACCAGTCAGTATCTAATCCGCGTCCGATGCATGACACGACCTAACGAAAACGTCATCCAAACGGACCACTCAAATTTAACAAGTGGACTTCAAAATGGGTGATCCTGATTTAATCATTAGGCCATCTAGATGAACGTCCAAGATCTGTGGTACGATGGACGGATCAAATTGGACAGTCCTAATTAACGTCTAATCACATAATGAACAGTCCAATCCTAACATCAATCTGCATAATGCTCATAATCCAACGGTTCAGATTGGACGATCCAATATCTGACCTCCCCCACAAATAATGAAACCGACATACGCATATGGATTCCATCTTCACGACCACATGTACATGTGGGATCATGTGATAATCTTATATCATTGTTCTGATGAACATATGCACATGGTTTCTGCATTCATCATTGAATCTATGCATGTATGGTTTTCAAAATCTTGCTTTGATAGCAATTACAAAATTGAAATTGCTGAATATAAGATTGTAAAATTTTAAAATATACCTGGGAAGGAAGACATGATGAGATCTTGAACTTTCTTTCTTTAAATCTCGATGAACTGGATTTGAGTTTCTTGTGTTGTATTGTATAATCGAAGAGGTTACGTATTTGTATGGATGGTAGAGTCCTATCGCATTACACGCGGATTTCCTGCGAAAGGCTTTTGCAGGAAGTTCCTGCGCCGGAAACTTAGGTGGGGCCTAATGTGATGTTTGTGAGAAATCCACCCCGTCCATCCGTTTTTTGAGATCATTTTAAGACTTGAGACCAAAATCGAGAAGGATCCAATTCTCAAGTGGGCCGCACTAAAGGAAAATGTGTGCAGGGAAATTTCTGCCGTTGAAAATTTCCTGGCGTCGACAGTGATGTTTATATGCCATCTATACCGTTTATAACGTCATTAATATTGGGATGAAATGAAAACACAAATATTATCCTGATTCAAAGCTTATGTGGCCACACGAATATTTCAACTGTTGACGTTTAATACTCACATTTTTGGGTGTTGGATACGGTTCATTTTTGGCATTTTATCCTAAAATGAACTCACAGAACGGATGAACGGAGTGGATTTCTCAAAAACATCACCTCGGGCCCACCTAAGTTCCCAGCGCAGGAACTCCCGTCCCGCCCTTATGGCCCTGGGTATGCACAATCCAAATAGATTTGATCATCTGAACCATTCATCATGCAGGCCCACCTAATAAAAGACTACATGAAAATCACATTAGTTGGAATATAAGACGGAATGTTTTTATGAGATGAGAAATATCCAACGGTCTTACTTCACCAAACAAGTGTCGGTGGATATGGGATTCACCCGGGCCCGAGGTGATGTTTGTGAGAAATCCATCCCTTCCATCTATTTTGTGAGCTCATTTTAATACTTGAGACTAAAATTAAGCAAGATCCAAGGCTCAAGTGGGCGCACTGAAGAAAAATGTAAGGAAATTCCTGCCATTGAAACGTTCCTGGCGTCAACAGTGATGTTTATATGCTATCTATTCCGTTTATAATGTCATTCATATTAGGATGAAATGAAAACATAAATATTATCCTGATTAAAGGCTTCCGTGCCCATACAAATATTTCAACAGTTGATGTTCAATACTCACGTTTTTGGCCCACCTTAGTATTGGATCCGGATCATTTTTTGCCACATATCTTAAAATGAGCTCACAAAACGGATGAATGGAGTGGATTTCTCAAAAACATCACCTTGGGCCCCACATAAGTTCCCAGTGCAGGGACCTCCTGGGGAAGGCTTTGGCAGGGAATCCACGTCCGCGCATGCCAAAGGCTGGACGCGGGTTCCTGACTTTCGCAGGAAGTTCCTGTGAACGGAACCTAGGTGGGGCCCACCATGATGTTTGTGAGGAATCCACACCATCTATCCATTTTGTGAGCTCATTTTAAGACTTAAAGGCAAAACCGAGCCAGATCCAATGCTCAAGTGAGCCAAAAATATGAGGATTGAAATTCCACGGTTAAAATACTCGTGGAGCTACAGAAGTTTTGAATCAGGATAATATTCATATTTTCAGTTCATCCCAGTAGGAATGATGTTATGAACGGTATGGATGGCATATAAACATCACTGTCAACCTCAGGGAGGTTTCGACTGTAGGAATTTCCCTAGCAACCTTTTCCTTTAGTGCGGCCCTTAATGTAAATGGGTGTAAATAGTATAATTATAATATTATAAAGTTGCTGTTAATGTAAATGGGTGTATTAGTATTAGGATTGATCCATAACAATTATTGTAAAAGGCTTGCATGAATAAAATACCATTTGGATATTGATTTCAATGGAGTGTATGAAATGGAAAATATTCATATTGTACTCCATTCCCAACTTGATCATGGTCATGAGTTGCCTGTTTAAATGCGCATAGTGTAGAGTATTTTGGTGTAAAAGGTATAATTATTACTTATGAGAGTGGTTAAATCTTTATAAATCTTTGCAAGGGATGGCATATCCATCCTAAATACAAAGTAATTTTTGGGGGTAGAGCTGGGCATGGGACGACTGGAGTCGGTGGACTCGACTGGATTAGACCCGGCTTGAGCTGAACCGAATGGCCAAGTCGGTTCGGATCGAGTAGCCTTAGCCCGATCCGAAAGCATACCGAGTCAAGTTCAAGTTACGCAACTGGACCATACAGTAAGAAACGTACATATACGGTATACCGTATGCATTTGATGAGCCTAGTAATGTGAAATTCATTTCTCACATGAAAACAGTCTAAATTACTGAGTTTCATCAAATTCAAAAGCATGGGTGAGAAACAATCATCCCAATTATTTCAATTTTTTAATGAAAATCCAAGAAACCACTGATTCTCTTTCATTTTATTTTGAAATACTCATAACCATGGCAAACATAGAAAAAATATATTGTTAATCAGTGAGGCCGGATCAATACCAAGTGTGTGGGGCCGACTGTGATGTGTGCCTGACATCTATTTCATCCCATCATGTGGGCCTCTCAATGTTCTCTTTGGGCAATGGATTCATTTGTCGGTTTCTGTTCATTCTGGTGTGCACTCATCTTCTTAATGTATTAGATGCTTATTCAAAATGTGGTGGGCCCCACATGTAATCTCGGATGCTTTTAATAGTGGGTGTCCCCATCCCAACCGTTCCCATGGAGTGGCCCACAGTTTTGGATAAGCCTGATTTTTGGGTTGCAAGAAGAATAAGAGGGGCGACATATGATGGATGTATTGGATATCACACACAATGCTGGGCCCCACAGCACGTTGTATTGATCCAACCTCATGAAATAAAGAGTTACTCAAAACATCTCTGCGAAGCGTGCACCAAAAAATCTGTACATCAGGCACTAGTGTCCAGTGATCAAGGCCATTGGTTTTCTGGTCCTTGGCCCAAAAAATCAATGGTATCCATCCAATGGTTGGCTGCAGAATGTCGCAATGACCAGATCCTGGGTCCATCAGATCGATGACCATGATCACCATCATAGGACTCACATGAAGCATCTTCCCTGTTCTGATTAGCCTCTTTTCTCTAATTAAAAACTGATTCAAAAGACAAGTTTCAATATTGAGTTCTTTCACAGCCGTCTATCAACATGGTGGTAGAACCAATAGGAACGACACGACGATATACTTGGATGTGTGGGTCTCAAAAGAGATGTGTGGTCCACCTGATGGAAAGCTCAAATAACATGTGGTCATAGCAAACCTTGATAATTTAAAAGAAAATCTTCCACACAAGTAAAATTTACTAGGAGGCTAACACCTTTCAAATACAAACAACAAACTATAGTAGACGAGTTGAATAAGAGTACATGAAACAAAGCAACACCCACAATCCATCACAAGACCAACAAAGCAACACCCACAATCCATCACAAGACCAACACTCCTATAACCTAATGAAAAAACTCTCCCAAAACACGACAACTCAAACTAGCTATGCCCACAGGCATCAAACAAAGCAACACATAAACACTTTGGGGTTGAGAGAGAGAAACCCAAGATTGGTAGCTGGGATCTTCCAATCTGGATAGTTTTTGGGGGATGGTCCATCCGATTGTGGGCCGGTTATCAACTGGAAATCATACGATTCTTGAGGTCAGCATGCACCTTTGGGAAGTCACCAACCTCATTGAAGTGATCAACAACGGCCAAGAAGAAGATGATGCTGATGAAGGTGGCGAGCACATATAGGAGTCGGCATACTGCTGGCCCCATACGCCACGAGATAAACACAGAGCACTGGTGGGACCAGCAATATCGGTCTGGTGCACCAGGGAAATGTGTAACAGAGGTTGTAGAAGCAGTGCTCATCGAAAAGGAATTGATAGGGGGTCGACTTGCTTGTCCTGAGGCTCCAGTTGTGGCTGCATAGATAAAAATCATACTCCTCAAAATGAATGATCGTGATGTCGACAACTGATCAGGGAGCAACGTTCCCAGTGTTGCCAACATCCCTCGGGTTCTTCAGGAAGAACTGCATCGCGTTTGGGCCACCACAAGCATGATGGTTGGACCCAACCAATCCAACTCAAATACATGAGATTATTCCCAACTTGACCTGAATTTGCTCAGCCCAAACCCAACCTGATTTCAAATTGGATGGCGTTTTCCAACCCCAGCCCCTTGACAACCTAGCCCAACCCAACCTGACCAGAACTTGGGTTGGGTCAATCGGCTGCAGTCCTAGCTAGAAATTGGATGCCATGGTGCTACTTATGGGAATAACATAACAAGTTCTTTTTTTTATATATACGAATTTGATGAGAGGTTTCCTACAGTGGAAGTGGTGGAGCAGGGTTTGTGTGATCTCTAGCATTCATTCCAAGTTTTATTCTTCTTTCTATCTAGTGATTCCAGCTTCAATCTGATAACCTAGCCAAAGTAACAGCACCGATCTATTAACACATACCGAAGGGGGACTTCATATAGTCCTAAAATATGGCAAGTGACAACCAAAATGGAGTGAAGGGTCGTTTTCAGACACTGAGCAAAGATGATGAGAAGCATGGATGTGAGCATGAGACCTAACCAGCCATGATAATCCTGAATATGGCAAGGCTGAGATCGCGTAGAAGACTAGACGAGAATGAATATTTCGTGGGTAATCTAGACACCAATGCCTGCCACGATTGTTGATTTTTTATTTTTATTTTTTTTTTCACACGCACACACCCCCCCACACACACGCCACACGCACACACACCCCACACACGCACACCATGGGATTTCACCACGATTGTTGATTGAGAGTGCAGGAAAACCACTTAGAGTGGTTCCAGCTATCCGAGCTGGTCAAGCTATGTTTTGCAGTGCTGAAATTAGAGAGGTAGGATTTTTTGATATGATTACTAATAGTGCACTAGTTTTACGACCTGGCAATGAGCTGTGATATGAATAATACAGAAATATTGCAGGTCACAAGGTATTGCTATAGGATATGGATGGATATACAACAAGAGATGGTGGAGGTCAAACCTGAAATTGTAGACAGGGCATATTAGATAGACATGCAAGCATAGGAGCAACACAACATGATATAACCATGCGAATAAGTCATCATCCTACTCAACTTGGATAAAGTCAGGTTCACATTCTTCAACATCCAGCACAGGCCAGCGCGATAACAAGGGATGGAAAGTAATGACGGTGACTAGTGAGCCATGCAACCGCAACAGAATTTCAAGAATATGGACAAAAGGCAGCTGTCTCGAACCAAAGGCAGCCCCGCAAATACATGTTTGAATCATGGCCGCAAAGGGCACTTATGAAACCTAAATTTCTTCGAGGAACAAGAGGGATTGCACAATGAGGAGGACGACGTGGATGATACATGTTAAAATTCTACAAAGTGCAGACATTCCACATCACAACAATATATTTTCCTCTGCTCCTGAAACAATGGGTCACATGTAGCATATAGCAATTATTGGAAATTTTGGTTTTGTTGAAGTTGTGAGGTTTTAATCTGCTTACTATGACACCTCTATGCACTTGTTGCAACTCCATGTCATTCATTAGGAGGTGGAAATGGTGCAACATATCCAAGTTGGATACGACTTCCTATTTCCATTTTCTCTTTGCGTTACAAATGTATATACGATGAGGTCTAGTTTCACCAGGCTTGTGGCTATCTTCTCTATTACGGTGCGGTCTATATAAAAAGGATAGGTAGAGAGTTTGTATTATTCTTCTGTGGATTCTTAGGCGAGTTCTTATATAGTGGAAGAGAGAGAGAGCAATAAGTCTTGTATTTCTTTCTTTTTCTTTTTTTTTTCTTGTTTTAGTGAGGGTAGAAAGCTCCTTGCTGTTGTCCGGTGGAAGTAGGCATATTTACAAACCATGTAAATCTATGTGCCTCTTTTCTCCTGTTTTTACTTTGACTTGGCTTTCTTTGTTTGACCTTTTTTTAAAATATGGTTTTGCTTTATTTGCATTGATAATGTGCAGGTATTTTTCCACAATAAATGGTATCAAAGCGATAAGTTAAGAAGTCTTTTAGCACCAGTATGTTGGCTTTTGTGTTACAATTGTATTTTAGATGGCTGGATCAAGTTCTACCAGATTCGAAGTGCCAAAGTTTGACAAACCTGATTACACATTATGGAAACTCAAGATGAATACGGTGTTGGTGAAGAAAAGTTGTGTAATTGCAATTCAAGGGGAAAAAAAAAAGGTCGTAAAGATGAAAAATGAGGTATTCAAGAGAAAAAAAAAAACAGTTAGCTATAGTGGATCTTCTTCTTACACTATGATTCAATTCTGTTTAATGTGTCCAATCATACTACAATCAAAAGGCATGTGAATTTGTGGATGTTCAACGTTGGCGGATCTTCGTACTGTTTGTTCAACGTTGAAGATGAAGCTAATGAAGATGAGATATCAGGTGTTGAAATTTAATGTAATCAAGGCCAACTGAAGAAAAATACAAAACCTTTTGTTTGGTTTGACTCAAGGATTATGTTATGACTCATGTTTGCATGACAAAAAAGGATAAGCCTCGTTCATATCGAGAGTCATGTAAATCCATGGATGTTAACCAGTGAAAAAGCGTCCTATGAGAAGGAGATGGAAGCTTTACATAAGACAAGACTTGAAAATTGATTAAATTACCCAAAGGGCGGAACACTATTTGTTGCAAATAAGTTTACAAGTTGAAGATATATAATGGGAATGTTGAGATATACAAAGTTCAATTAGTAGCAAAAGAGTATGCTAAGAAATCAAGTATTAACTTTGATGAAATTTTCTCTTCAGTTATCCGGTTGAGTACTATTCGTACTGTGTTGAGTATGACAGTGATGCTTAACTTGGAGCTTAAGCAGTTTAATGTAAAAACTGTCTTTTCATATTAAAATCTTGATAAAAAATTTTTTATATGAGTCAACCCGAGAGTTTTATATATATATATATATATATATATATATATATATATTATATATATATATATATATATATATATATATATATATATATATATATATATATATATATATATATATATATAATGAATCTTGTTTGTCAATTGAACAATTGTTTTATGATCAAAAACAATTATTCAAGCAATTTGATTCATTCGTTATCGCCAAGGTAGTAGTAATACAAGCAGTTTGATTCATTCATTGCAAGCTTAGAATTTTAGAATTGTGAGGCATATCATTGTGCTTATATTTGTAACCATGAAAATGGTGACTTCATTATCTTATCATTATATGCTAATGACATTTTAGTTGTAAGTACTAGTAGAGATATTATCGTAGCATTAACAGATTGTTTGACTAAAGAATTTAATATAAAGAATATGGATGTCATTAATTAGATGAATGACCATATTTTAGAGAGAAGAAAAATATAAGTATGGATAGCTTAAAATGATTATGTTGAAAGAGTTCAATGCCGCGTCACTATGTAAAATCCTAATATAGTTAGTGCACCCATTTTCTATAGGTTGTAGCCCTCTTCACATCAGTGTCCTAGCACCGAAGCCAAGAAGAAAGACCCCATGGCATCCTCATGGTTGGGCTTGTTGATAACAAATGTCTTAAATCTATCTGCATGGTTCGATAACATCGAAGCCGGTCGATGCCATCGACTATTTCCGGGATTTTCACCCCTGCTCGCTGGACATGTTTTGTCATTTTTCGATGATATCGAATCTAGTTTGATGTCATTGAAGAGTTTATGCAGATTTTCTGCAGAAACACAGATTTTGCGATTTTTGTTTCCTATTCTGCTTCGGCTTCTTTCTAAACCTATATAAATGGGTATATGCGGAACTGGGAGTAATTTTATGAGGTTTTAAGTATTTCTAAAAGGGTGCTAGGGTTTTTAAAAGGTTCCAAAGTTTCAGAGGGGTAGAGCAAGGTAGAGAAAGGTGAGGTTGAGGATTTCTCAAGTCGGGCAAGTCATCCATCTTTGTAATATGTGCTTTCAGAGTGGAATTTCTGTCGCTTTGTGCCGTGGTTTTTTCCCGTAAGGTTTTCCATGTTAAATCTTTGTGTTCTTTTGTGTTTACTTGGTGCTCTTGGATTGTTATCTTAGATCCATATCCGTGTGATTCCACATACCAAATCCCAACAGGACCCACCTGAAGGTTGGGTCAGCTTGGTTTTCGGAGCAGGGCATCATCATGGTGGGGCCCACCTGAAGGTTGGTCCAACCTGGGTTTCAGGCTAGAGTATCCTCAAGTGGGGTCCACCTGATGATTAGTCCATTATCTGTTTCGAGGCAGGGCATCCTCACGGTAAGCCTATCGGATGATTGGGCGAGCCAGGGCATCCTCACGGTGGACCCCGCCTTATGATCAGGCCAGCCCAGGTTTTGGGCCAGGGCATCCTGATGGTGGGGCCCACTTAATGATCGGGCCAGGCTGGTTTCAGGCCAGGGCATGCTTGTGGTGGGACACACCTGATGAGCAGCTGGATTCACACATGTGACAGCTTTGGCACGTGATCTGCAGTCAACTCAGGAAAGCCAACCGAGTCAAGTTCTAGTCAAGCCCGGACCAACTCAAATGGTCCGAATCACGATCATCATGAAAACAAAAAATCAGAGTAACGAACGCAGTATTGGAAGAAATGCTCACCGAATGCGGCACTCGTCGCACCAGGCACCGAACTCCGTTGGCGGGCCACGTAGTGGGCCCCACCTTTCCCGCCGCGTCCCCGGCCACTAGATCCTCTCCCGCCATCGCCGCCATTCCCTCCAGGCGCCGCCGAGTGGGGCGTGGTCGGATCACTGAACGATCGACCCTGGCTCGATTTCTTCACATGGGCCGCCGCCCACCGGCGATTCTGGCCTGAATTCTGCGAGAAATTACGATTGTGATGTGGGTTTTCTGATTCGTGTCTCCCCCTTCCTCTCGAGCCTGTAGCACTGCCTCTGGTAGCGTGATTCTCCATTGGAAGTTAGAAATAACTGTTATCCGCAATGTACTGAAACAAAAGATGCTCGAAATGTACCCAAGCACCTGTAAGATAGAAGCGAGACGGAGTTTTTTTTTATATAGAGGGAAGGAGAGAGTAGGAATTTACAAGGTTTCTTTTCCCAGCAACTGCCCTCGCGCCTTTCCAGAAGATTCTAATAGGTGAAGTGGGCCTGCACTCATCACAGTGGCCCATGTCCTAATTACCAAACTACCCTTCTATTCTTCCAGAGTATTCTAAAGCCTCAGTGGCGTTTACGGACGCGGATTGCGTACTGACACCGGCAGTAGCGACGTGGCTACTGCTCTGTGGGCCCCACAATGATGTATTTGTTTTATCCACGCCGTTTATCCATCTTGGATTATTATTTAAAGGCATTATCCTAAAAATGAGGCAGATTAAATTCTCAGATGGACCACAGGAAAATAGCGGTGACTGAACACCTACCGTTGAAAACTTTAATATAGGGAAAACACAAATATCAGCTTGATCCAAAACTTTTGTGATTTCAGGAAGTTTTCAGTGGTAAGCACTCAATCACTACTTTTTTCTTTGGTGTGGTCCACCTGATATTTTGATCTGCTCATTGCTGGGTTCATGGCTTAAAATGAGCTGGAAAGTGGATGGACGAAGTGGATAAAACACATACATCATAGTAGGGCCCATAGATCACCGCTCAGTGGAAACGGTTGGATACTCCCCTGACACTGGAAACGGATTGACTACTCCCCTGACACTGGAAACGGATTGACTACTCCCCTGACACCAGCCCCGGAGCCGGTGGTCGGTGCTCTGTGGACCCCACCATGATATATATGTTTCATCCATTCCGTTCATCCATTTTTTAAGATCATTTTAGATCTTGATCCCAAAAATGAGAGGGATATAAATCTCAGGTCGATCACACCACAGGAAGACAATAGTGATTGGATATCCATCATTAAAATCCTCCTAAGGCCCACTGTACTGTTTATTTGACATCCAATCTGTTTATTAGGTCATAAAGGCCTAGATGAAGGGAAAAAACAAAGATCAGCTTGATTCAAAACTTTTATGGCCCCCCAAAAGGTTTTTAATGGTCGACTCTCATTGAACACTGTTTCCTTTAATGTGGTCCACTTAATATTTAGATATACCGGATTTTTAGTATTTTAGAATAAAATGATATGAAAAAATAGATGGACAGAATGGATGAAACAAATACATCATGTTGGGGCCCACAGAGCACCGACCACCAGCCATTGGCTGGTGGCAGGGAGAGTAGCCAATCCGTTCCCCCTGCCACTGGCCCGGTGGCTTATGGTCGGTGTTACGCGGGCCCCACTATGAAGTATGTCTTTTATCCATGCCGTTCATCCATTTTTACGGATCATTTTAGGGCTTGATGCCAAAAATGAGACGGATATACATCTCAGGTGATTGGATATCCACCACTAAAATCCTCCTAAGGCCCACTGTATTGTTTATTTGACATCCAATCTGTTGATTAGGTCATACAGACTTATATGAAGGTAAAAAAAACAAAGATAAGCTTGATCCAAAACTTTTAAGGCACTAAAAAGTTTTTAATGGTCGTTGTTCAATCAACATTGTTTCCTGTAATGTGGTCCACTTGAGATTGAGATATACCTCATTTTTGGATTCTTACCATAAATTTATCTAGAAAAATGGATGGACGGCATGGATGAAACACATAAATCACGGTGGGCCCACAGAGCAGCGACCATCAGCCATTTGCTGGTGACAGGGTGAGTAGCCAATCCGTTCCCCCGCTCAGTAGCGATTAATCGTGTGGGGCCCATAGAGCACTGCTCAGTAGCGAGTTACTTCTGGGAATATCATCAGGCAATCCGCGTCCCCTGATTACCAAACTGCCCTTGTGTTCTTCCAGAAGATACCAAAAAAGAAAGGACGCATGGTCAGGATTTGATCTCAAGTGACCCATGTCTCTGATTGACAATCGGAACTGCTGGAGGTAGCATTGGGGCCGCCCATTTGATGATTGGTGGATCTACATTTGATGGAGGTGGCATTGGGGCCCACACCCCACTTGAAGTGCCCAACTACTTGGGTGGGTCCTCTCGTCTATTCACCTTCCATTCTTCCTCTCTCAACGGTGCTGATTCAACATCTGATGGTGTTAATGAGTGGGGCCCATGTCATGTGGCCACGATTTGATCAAAAAGTGGCTGACCTTCCTGATCGAGGGCTGAAACTTCGCCTGGGCTGCTCAACCATTTGTTGATGTACATTTGATGGTTGTGACGCGTGGGACCCAGACCTCACTTTAAGCGGAAACGGATTGGCTACTCCCCTGCCACCAGCCCGGTGGCTGGTAGCTGGTGCTCTGTGGGCCCGTCATGATGTATATGTTTCATCCATTTTTAAAGATCATTTTAGAGAAATTTGGGACCGTGGACCTCACCTTTTACCTGGCTGTTTTTACGAAACAATACAAACTTTGATTGGGAACTTAGACCTGCTCGTACGGTCAGCAAATTTGAGGACAAAAATACCCCTCCTTTCACGGAAACGGATTGGGTACTCCGCCTGCCATCAGCCAATGGTGAATGGTCAGTGGTCTGTGGGCCCCACCATGATGTATGCTTTTCATCCATGCCGTCCATATACTTTTCCAGATCATTTTATGGTTTGAGACCAAAAATGAGGTATATCCAAATCTAAAGTGTACCACATTACAGGAAAAAAGTGTTGAATGAGCGTCAACCATTAGAAACCTTTAGGGGGCCCACTGTGATGTTTGTGAGAAATCCTTTCCGTCTAAGTTCATTCATAGGGTCACAAATACCTGGATGAAGAGAAAAAACAACTTTCATAATGATCCAAAACTTCTGTAACCCCTAAAAGGGTTTCAATGGTAGACGTTCAATTCCCCACTGCCCTTTAGAGTGTGGTCCACTTGATAGTTAGATCTACCTTATTTTTTATCTCAAGACTTAATATGATCATGCCAAATAGATGGACGGTTTGGATATAACACAAACCTCGTGATGGGACCAACATAAGCAACACAACATTAAAATAAATTAAAAAAAAAAAAAAAACAAACGGCAGCGGTACCGATATGGCTACGGTTATAATTCGTAGCCATAGTGTATCGAAAATTCCAATTTCTTATGCAAACTCGCTGGACAGTTCTGGACTAATCCGATAATATCGAAAGACGTTCGATATATCATAGGACTTATAGCTACGGATTATAACCATAGCTATAACTGTAGTATGTGCCACTCTATCCAAATTTTATTTTTATTTTTTATTTTATTTTTTCATGGAGAACTTTATTCTACCTGTAATATTCTCTAATAAATATTTATATAAATATGTATATATAAGCATATAATTTTTTTTCTTTCTTTTTTTTCATTTATTTCTTTATTCATTTAACAAGAATATCTTCTAAACCAAAATTAGTTACTTGAGGTACCTATATGATTTTGAGGTAGGAGAAGCTACTTTAGCCAACCAACTCAGTTAGTTTTCAAGATTCCATTAGGGTGATGGTCAAAAATCCATTTCATTCACTTCGTGGTCAATTTCATTCATTTCATTTACTTCGCGATCAATTCCATGCATTTCACGATCGATCTTAGTGATTCCCCTTCACTTCACGGTCAATTCCATACATTTCATGTTTGCCCCGCTTAATTTCATGTTTGCCTTGCTTAATTTGATGTTTGCCCCTCTCAATTTTCAGTTTGCCCCACTCAATTTCATGTTTACCCTGCTCAATTTCATGTTTGTCTCGCTCAATTTTCAGTTTACCCCGCTCAATTTCATGTTTGCCCCATTCAATTTCTAGTTTGCCTCGCTCAATTTCATGTTTGCCCTGCTCAATTTCTAGTTTGCCCCTGCAATATTCTCTAATAAATATTTATATAAATATGTATATATAAGTATATAATTTTTTTCTCTTTTTTTTCATTTATTTCTTTATTCATTTAACAAGAATATCTTCTAAACCAAAATTAGTTACTTGACGTACCCTATATGATTTTGAGGTTGGAGAAGCTACTTTAGCCAACCAACTTAGTTTTCAAGATTCCATTAGGGTGATGGTCAAAAATCCATTTCATTCACTTCGTGGTCAATTTCATTCATTTCATTTACTTCACGATCGATCTTAGCGATTCCCCTTCACTTCATGGTCAATTCCATGCATTTCATGTTTGCCCCGCTTAATTTCATGTTTGCCCTGCTTAATTTGATGTTTGCCCCTCTCAATTTTCAGTTTGCCCCACTCAATTTCATGTTTACCCCGCTCAATTTCATGTTTGTCTCGCTCAATTTTCAGTTTACCCCGCTCAATTTCTAGTTTGCCCCGCTCAATTTCTAGTTTACCCCGCTCAATTTTCAGATTGCCCCGCTCAATTTCATGTTTGCCCCGCTTAATTTCATTTTCAGACCACCGACCATTCGCCATTGGCTGGTGGCAGGCAGAGTACCCAATCCGTTTCCGTGAAAGGAGGGGTATTTTCATGACCTTATAAATAGATTGGATGGAAAATATATGTTATGGTGGGCCCCACAAAATTTTTAACGATGAAAATCAATTTTCCTGCTGCTCTTTGTAGTGTGGTCCAGTTGATCTTTGGATACGATATATATATATATAATGTTCCCAAATGATCTCGAAATATGGATGAACGTTGTCAATATAATAAATACAAAATTGTGGGGCCCATGTAACTTTGATCTCCTTTGAGTGAGGTGAACATGAAAATTGAGCAGGGCAAATTAGAAATTGAGCGGGGCAAACTAGAAATTGAGCGAGGCAAACTGAAAATTGAGCAGGGCAAACTAAAAATTGAGCGGGGCAAACATGAAATTGAGTGGGGCCAATGAGAAATTGAGCGAGGCAAACTAGAAATTGAGCGGGGCAAACATGATATTGAGCTGGGCAAACTAGAAATTGAGCGGGGCAAACATGAAATTCAGCGGGATAAACTGAAAATTGAGCGGGGCAAACACGAAATTTAGCGGGGCAAACATGAAATTGAGCGGGGCAAACTAGAAATTGAGCAGGGCAAACACGAAATTGAGCGGGGCAAACATGAGGTCTGTGTTAGGGATCGAATGCATTTTATATAGGAGAGTAGCTATGAGAGAGAGTTCTGTGAGTCTTATCACGGGGTATATGCTATATCCAGATCATACATCCATTTGGGGAGCTTGTCTTAAGGTTAAGATGAAAAATAAGACAGATCTAACTATCAAGTGGACCACACTGCAAAAACTAGTAGAGGATTGAACGTCTACCATTGAAACCCTTTTTGGGCTCACAGAAGTTTTAGATCAATATGAAATTTGTTTTTACTCTTCATTCAGGTGTTTGTGACCTTAAGAAAAGATTAGATGTAAAATAAACATTACAATGGGCCGTACAAATTGTTTAACGGTGAAAATCATTATTGCTACTACTATTTATGATATGGTCCAGATGATCTTTGGATATGATTCAGTTTTTTGGATAATGCTCTAAAATAATCTAGATATAATAAATACATCATTGTGTGGCTATGTAACTTTGATTTCCTTTGAACCGTTCGTACAATGTGGAGATCGAGGAGCGTTAGTGCTCCTCTTCCAACAACACATACCTACAGCAGCTGTAAACCAGCCAATCACATTCCCTATCCGGCACAACACGCGATCATTTGAGGCGCTGATATGTTAAGAAAGTCTAACGGTGGATTAGGTATTGCCCTGCTAGTTCTGAGCTCCAGACAGGCTAGTGCTTCTAGGCCTAACATGTTTACTTGCCATCTAACTGGTTCATAAGGTCTCTTAAACATTAATGAGGGGAAAACACAAATATATTTTGTTTCCCATCGTTTGCCCCACTGAATTTCTTATTTGCCCTGCTGAATTTCATATTTGTCCCGCTCAATTTCTAGTTTGCCCCGCTCAATTTCTTATTGGCCTTGTTCAATTTCATGTTTGCCTCGCTCAATTTGTAGTTTGCCCAGCTTAATTTCATGTTTACCCTGTTGAATTTCTAGTTTGCCCCGCTCAATTTCTAGTCTGCCCCGCTCAATTTCATGTTTGCCCCACTGAAATTCATGTTTGCCCCGCTCAATTTCTAGTTTGCCCCGTTCAATTTCATGTTTGCCCTGCTCAATTTCTTGTTGGCCCCACTCAATTTTTAGTTTGCCCCGCTCAATTTCATTTTTGCCCCGCTCAATTTCTAATTTGACCGCGAAGTGATTGAAATTGACCACGAAGTGAATGAAATGGGTTTTCGACCATCAACCCGATAGAATCTTGAAAAATAACTAGGTTTGTTGGCTAAATTAACTTCTCCTACCCCAAAATCATATGTGGTATGTTAAGTAAATCATTCTAGCTTAGGAGATATGCTTGTTGAATAAATAGACAAAGAAATGAATTAAAAGAGAGAAAA
Source organism: Magnolia officinalis (assembly GCA_021015155.1). Classification (NCBI taxonomy): domain Eukaryota; kingdom Viridiplantae; phylum Streptophyta; class Magnoliopsida; order Magnoliales; family Magnoliaceae; genus Magnolia; species Magnolia officinalis. The sequence goes on from JAJHSJ010000010.1 coordinate 5,784,267, forward strand.
AAAATTTTTATATGCTTATATATACATATTTATATAAATATGTGTTAGAGAAAAATGTAGGTAGAATAAAGTTCTCCATGTAAAAAAAAAATAAAAAAAAATTTAAAAATGTGTAAACTGCAATAGACTAAGTTATGGCTACGGTTATAATCCGTAGCTATAGGTAGAACTACAGGAATTTTGAGGCAAACTTGCTGGACAGTTCGGTACCTTTTCGATATATTGAAAGCCCTTTGATACATATCGAAAAAGCAGGAGCTACGGTTATAATCCGTAGCTATAGGTTCCTGGTTTTTTATTTTTTATTATTTTTTTTTTTTTTTTGCTGTTGTAATCCCCACCGCGTTTTGCGGGTCCCATCATGAGGTTTGTGTTATATCCAAACCGTCCATCTATTTTGCGAGCTCATATTAAGCTTGAGATGAAAATTAAGACAGATCTAACTATCAAGTGGTGGGCCCTACAAAATTTTTAACGGTGAAAATCAGTTTTCCCGTTGCTCTTTGTGGTGTGGTCCAGTTGATCTTTGGATATGATTTTTTTTTTTTTCTGGATAATGCTCCGAAATGATCTCGAAATATGGATGAACGTTGTGGATATAATAAATTCATAGTTGTTGTGACGCCCCGTTACTGTGGGCACACGTGGGCGGGCACACGTGGGTGGGCACACATGTGGGCGGGCCCTAAGATGGTTGGCAGGCTACTGTGTGGCTGACAGGCTACTGTGCACACAGTGAAAGGTGAAGCTTTATCCCACATCGGAAGTGCCGTCTGAAGTTGTGGTGGTTATATGTAGAGTTATTACCCTATACTGTATGAGGCCTTTTGGGGGAGTCTCCCAAGAACAAAACCGTGCGGGCTGTGCCCAGAGTAGACAATATCATACAGTGTGGGCGTGGGCTGTTACAAATGGTATCAGAGCCGAGGACGGCTCTGCCCTCGGTGGGGGATATTGTGACGCCCCATCACTGTGGGCAGGCACACGTGGGCGGGCTCCAAGATGGCTGGCAGGCTACTGTGTGGCTGGCAGGCTACTGTGGCTGGCAGACTACTGTGCACACAGTGAAAGGTGAAGCTTTATCCTACATCGGAAGTGCCGTCTGAAGTTGTGGTGGTTATATGTAGAGTTATCACCCTATACTGTATGAGGCCTTTTGGGAGAGTCTCCTAAGAACAAAACCGTGCGGGCTGTGCCCAGAGCGGACAATATCATACAGTGTGGGCGTGGGCTGTTACATGTAGGGCCATGTAACTTTGATCTCTTTTGAGCCGATCGTATAACTCTCGGTTGGAGGAGCGTCAGCGGTCGTCTTCGAAAGGGAGGGGTATTTTTGTCCTCAAATTTGTTGTCTGTACGCGCAGGCCTAAGTTGCAAAACAAGTTTATATTGTTTAGTAAAAACAGCTAGATAAAAGGTGGGGTCCACAATCCTAAATTTCTCTTCATTTTAGGGCTTGACCCCAAAAATGAGAGGCATATAAATCTCAGGTGGACCACACCACAGGAAAACAATAGCGATTAAGTATCTACCATTAAAATCCTCCTAAGGCCCATTGTACGGTTTATTTGACATCAAATCTGTCGCTTAGGTCATACATACCCAGATGAAGGGAAAAAATAAAGATCAGCTTGATCCAAACAAATTTTAAATTGTCTATGTTAATTTAAAATGGTTTCCTGTGATGTGGTCTACTTGAGATTTTTATATACCTAATTTTTAGTCTCACACCATAATAATATCTAGGAAAGTAGATGGATGGCATGGATGAAATACATACATCATGGTGGGCCCACAGATCACTGACCACCAGCCATTGGCAGCCAATCCGTTCCCACTTTAAGGTACCGTGATACTTGGGCGGGCCTTTCAACTGGTCATAATTCGATCTCTCTATCATCCGTGTCGATCTAAGATCTAAAGGTGGTAATGAGTGGGCCCACTTCCTTTCTTGAGGTGTAAGACTAATCGGCCTCTCTCATCAGTTGTGATTCAACGGTGCAGATTACGCTAAAGGGTTCAATACACGTGGCAGGACGACTTATCCTCGGTGAGGACCATTCATTTTGTATGCCGTACTGTATGGCAGATGGGTAGAAATGCACATCAATCAGATGATCCTAGCCATCTGATCAGTGCCCTTTAAAGTGACGGTACAAGAGAAAACTTGATAAGGGCCACAGAGATCACGCAATGGACCACCAGTCAGGGAAGGATAGAAATAGTATGGTAGAGCTGAGAAATTCCAATTGGTAGATGCATGGAAGCAGATGGACGCGGATTTCCTGCGAAAGCGTTTGCAAGAAGTTCCTGCGCAGGGAACTTAGGTGGGGCCCACTGCAATGTTTATGAGAAATCCGCCCCGTTCATCTGTTTTTTGTGTTAATTTTAGAATTTTAGGGAAAAAATTGAACCGGATTCATTGCTTAAGTGGGCCAATGACGTGAGAATTGAACGTCCACAGTTGAAATATTTGTGGAGCCACGGAAGTTTTGAATCATGTTAATATTTGTGTTTTGAGTTAATCCCAGTAGGAGTGAGGTTATGAACGGTATAAATGGAATGTAAACATCACTGTCGACCCAGGAAGGTTTCAACGGTAGGAATTTTCCTAATCACCTTCTCTTTTAGTGCGGCCCACTTGAGTCTTGAATCCTGATCAATTTTGGTTTGAAATCCGAAAATGAGTTCAGAAAATGGATGGACGGAGTGGATTCCTTACAACATCACGTTGGGCTCCATCTCAATTTCCAGCGCAGGGACTTCCTGCAAAAGGCTTTAGCAGGAAATCCGCGTCATCCGGGGGTCCTGCGAAAGCCTTTCCCAGTAAGTTCATGCGCTGGAAACTTAGGTGGGGCAATGTTTGTGAGAAATCCACTCCGCCCCCATCCGTTTTGTTAACTCATTTTATGACATGGGACTAAAACTGAGCCGGATCCAATACTCAAGTGATATGTAAACGTAAGGATTGAACGTCCACAGTTGAAATATTTGTGGAGCCACGGAAGTCTTGAATCAGGTTAATATTTATTTTCTCCTTTCTTCCCACTAGTAATGACTCTATGAATGGCTTGGAAGGCATTTAAACATCATTTTCGAGCCCACGGAGGTTTCAATGTTTCAATGGTAGGAATTTCCCTAAACACATTTTCCTTTAATAAGGCCCACTTAAGTCTTGGATACTTCTCAGTTTTGGTCTTGTATTCTTAAATGAGCTCACAAAACGGATGGGCGGTGTGGATTTCTCATAAACATTACGGTGGGGCCCACCTAGTAGGACTGTTCATGAGTCGAGCTAGCTCGAAAACCTCACTCGACTCGGCTCGAGTCAGCTCAGATTGACTCGGCTTGAATGGTCGATTCGGGCCAAGTCAAGCTAATTATTTGAAGCTTGAGTTGAGTTTGAGCCGAGTTCGACCAGGGGGCATTTCAACTCGACTCGAAGCTTGAACTCGAGCTCGACTCGACTCGATTAATAAATATATTAAATATTATAAATATTATATATATATATTATATTAATATAAGTTTTAAGTTTTAACTTTTTTTTTAAAAAAAAAAAAAAAAAAGAAGAAGAAAACAAACCCTAGAGTCTCTACCGGACTGCACACACCCCCTTTCCCTTTCCCTTTCCCTTTCTTTTCTTTCTCTACTCGTTGCCAGCCGCACGCCTGCCCGGACCACCACCACCAGTTTTCATTCAGCTCCACGATAGTATGATTTTAATCTCTTGAGATCTACTTCTTGAGTGAGAAATCCAAGAAATTCGAGATAGGTTCTTCTCAGATTTGTTAGAGCTTCAACGAAATCCAATGATCTGATTGGCTAGAGCTCTTTACTTGGATTTCTGATATATGTTCTGCTCTGTTTCTTTTTTTTTTTTTGTACTTGGATTTCTTCTAGTAGAAGAAGACCAAGAACAGATCGATTCTTACAGGTTTCCTCATCCGATTCGAAGTTTTGTTTGATTTTTTCATCGGGTTTTGCTTTGATTCTCCTAAGATTTTTGAATTTTTCATCAACGGAGGTGGATCAAGAACATAATTCATTACTCTCTCGCCCAACAAGCTCGAGCTCGGCTCGACTCGACTCGAACCACTAGCTCGACTTGACAGCTTTGACAAACAAGCCAAGCTTCAATGTTGAGCTCGAGCTCGAGCTCGAGTGCAAACTCGAGTACAACATGGATAAGCTGAGTTAAGCTTGGCCCACCTCGACTTCACTCGGCCGATGCCCATCTCTACCACCTAGGTTACCAGCACAAGAACTTCTTATAAAAGGCTTTTAGAGGAAATCCGCGTGCTACCAGCACCTAGAAAGAGATGGACGGTCATGTCAGTGGCTCAGTGCGCCCACCGGGACATAAGTGTTTAATCCAAGCCTGTAACACCCTGGAAATTGGGCGTCGTGCATACGCTCGACTCCCGAGTTCCAGGACATCAATTATATCCGATTTTTTATTAGTTTGCGTTTAATCAGGTTTAATGCGCAGCCTGAAATTTTCTGGAACATAAAACACAACCACATAAGTCTACTGAAATGAAGGAGATCAAGTATATATACAAGTCCAAAAATATAAATGAGTCGCACAAAGCGTTGCCCAACAAAACCACAAAAGAATTGTATATCCAACAAGAATAAAGCTGAGTGCACAACTCAGCGATCTAAATCCCACTTGTCAAGTCAATGGGGAGCCGCCCATCAACTGAAGTAGGACAGCTCATCCTCCTTGTCTAAGCTCGTGCCGCCGGGCTCCTCGTACTCCTCGTCACCTGCAGCTATGAGAGAGTCTGGTTGGTGTTTTAAAACACCGTCCTAGAGTGGGAGTGAGTGATCAACTCAGTAGATGTTATTAGTATTAAGTTGTAACAAGCATCAGTTATATTATAAATTTAATGAAAAACAATCATTCATAAATACCTAACTAATCTTATTAATGTGCATGTATGACGGATGATATGATGCATGTTGAGCAACTACATCTAATGATCGCGTATGACCAACACTCCCTCAGAGCGACCTCGACTGTCGAGTCGCTACCTTAACTAGTGCGATGCAATGTGATCGTGTTAGTCGAGTTCGTAGTTAAATCCATTCATCCAGCAGGTTAGGAAATCTGATACACCACACATATCAATGCCTCAACTAGTTGCGATGCCAAGGCCCCTCAACGCTCGAAGCCAGGGCATCGCGATCCTTGATCCCGTTAGGTTCCCCATCCCCGACTTCAAGCACATAGGGAGTGCTGAGAACTGGGATTGCTCGCGGTCACTAAGGGGAGGTTCGTCACCCCAGCGTGCGTAGGTCGATAGCTAGAACACAGTGGCCCATTCCACCATGCCCGGCCTATGAGACGGTGGATCGACTTTAGGTGATTAGTGATGAGCTACAACGGTTGTAGGGTGTGTCAGGTTTCATACATGTATGAGCAAACAATGTTAACAAAACAAGGTTGGTCAGCCAGTATACTAGACCGCATGAGTTCAGGCAAGTACGTGGCGGAACGACATCGGGTACGAGCGACTCATGTAGTCTAACTATTGTCGCCCACACACACTCGCCCAAATCCATGAGTTTAGCCTCAAGACGGTCCTACTAACGGGGCCGCCTTCGCTCTCGTCGTATTCCTGACCAACCCAAGGGTGTGGGTTGTGATTCATAACATGCTAACTAACAGGGTTATCAACTAGCATAAACAACATCATGTTCTCATACTTCTCAACATACAATTCAAAATCTTCTAGCAAGAGAGACTAACAATATTATGAATAAAGGTGCATGTGTGTTGTGTGGGTTGGTAAGGAAGTTAAGCACTTCCTATATCTCATAGAGCCAATGTGCACAAGGATTAATAAGGCATACATATTATAGGGCAACATCATGTGAAGAAAACCAAATAAGACATAAACATGAGGTCATCAATTCGCACCAAATCATGTGAGATGCAAGAACAACATCATATGAGAAAATCAACATGACATACAATTCCATACAATTGCAAACAACCCAAAAATTCCTAGGTTTTCCCTTAGATTCTCTAAATGCATCATCCAAACAAACAAAATCATTAGACTCATACTACAATTGGTGTTAGGCCACCTAAAGTTAATAGTCTGCACCTTCAAATCGTTGAAGGCTTGAAAGACGACCTAGGAATGTGGATTTTTGGGGTCAAACGGCCGGAATCCCTAAAGTAAACATTTGTATGTTAGAATCCCATGCAAATACCTTCTCAACACAAGGGTTTCAAGAAAAGGGATGAAGGCTTTTACCTAGACGATCAATGGAACGAATGAGCGGTCGTGGTGGGGGGTTTCTTCTTTGGAGAAAGGATAAGGAGTTGCAAGATTGAGTTTCCTTAGCCCCACCTCGATGTAAGGTCCACCTTGCTCTTCTTCACTCTCTATTTCTTCTCTCTTTACTCTCTTGCTCTCACTTTACTCCTTGGTGATTGTGGTAAATGAGGGAGTTATGAGAGAGCTAGAGTTTATTTCCTAGACTTGGGCCCTTTGGCCTTAAGTTTCCTCAAATGCCCACAATGGCCCTCTAGGACCCCCTATTGGCTTTTGGGGTGGCCCTATGACCCCCTTGACCATCAAATTTGGTGTGTAGGTGTCTCATGGTCCGATGAAGGGTCATGCAAAGTTTGGGAACAAACGGATGAACAAATATAGGATTTGATCATACGGTTCCGATCTTTACATGGCCTTGTGGGGTCCATTCTGGTGATTAGAGCGGTTCTGGTGGCCCTCTGGATATGAAACTTATAGGATAGGTGCTCCATAGCCCGATGAAGGGTCATGCAAAATTTGGAGGCAAACGGACGCGGGATCTGACAGCACGGGTCCGATCTGCGATCAACGGTCACCGTTTCACGATCGGGTCCCAGATTTTGTGGACGGGTATAGAAAAATATATTAAACCTCTACAGTAAATTTAGAAAAAATCTGACGACTGAAATATTTTATCTCAGTATCAATTAAGAGTGCCAGATTCTGAGATTAGTGAGCTGGGGCGAGTTGCACTTTGCATGTGCCGCTGGGACGACGTGGATAATTGACTTCTGGACATTTACTCGGTCCGTGGTCCGCGATGGACGACAAGCCCAGTGAGATCTATGCTTCCCTACATTTTTATAATTTTCTGACCTTCCCGCGTCGCGGTATAGCCCGCACGGGCTGTTGCTAAGTGTAAACGACCCTCTAGCTTGGTGGCTCACACTAGGTCCTATCATGACCCGTTTGGTCTATTCAATTGGGCTAATCTTAGATTAATTTACTTGCGGTACCTCACTACGAATAGTTTAAGCGAATGGTCGTACGGCAAATCCTTCGTGGACGCCACAAAACACTGTGCTGGTTGGACGGGACGTTACAAGGCCGCCCAACTATTTTGACATATCATTTTAAGGCATGAGCCCAAAAGAGATGTATATTGAAAATAATTAAGTATAAAAGGTTGAAAGGTGGCTTTTTAAGTCAAATTGCAGAGCTGAACTTGAAGCGAGACCATATGGATACCTATCTCATGTCATTGCCTAGTGGCCCTGGTTTGGGCTTCACACGCTCTAAATTGCAATGGTCTGGGCCTAAAGTCTTGCCAACTGTTGGTTTGGGCTGATCTTGATTGGGCCCAGTTCCAAACTATGGATGTCTTTTCTGCTAAAGATAGAACATTGTGCTATTTTCTGAACCACTCATTTGCAGGCCGCTAATCGATAGCCTGAGATGGTCTCATCAGGTAGATGCCTGGGAATGGCCCAATCCATGGTGATCCCAATCAGACCAATGGTCTGGATCAGGAAAGCACGGGCACTGTTTCACAAACTAAGGCCCAGGAAAGCTGTCTATAGAGGGTCTTGAGCCTGACCCATTCATTAGCGGGCTCCAAAATCAGGGCCATACCCAACTCAAGGGCCCCACAGCTGTCTGGAATTGGGCCAAGTTCTGAAAACTGACGATCCAAGCTGGCCCATTGACCCGAAGCACCTGGAAAATCATGGGCCCCATGATCAGACGGTTCAGTCTATGAGTGCCCACCTCATGAAAAGAGGAGATATCATGTAGGTGGCCCTATCAAGCAACCCGAACGTGCAATCCCGTCCACTCATCAGATATTGGTCACCCCAGATATGATAAGGTAGAGCCGTCTCTCCACAAAACATCTGATAAATGGGACTGATCATTTGGGACCATCCATCTTGTTGCCACTACCGTCGATGGAAAACTGGTTTAGAAGTATACTTGGATCGGATATCTTAGTCATCTGATCATTGGCCTTCAAAGTAATGGTGTAAAACAGAAGTTGTTAACGGTCATAATTCAGTTTGAGATGCTGGACATATCTGATAGATTGGACTGTCTAAGGGTGTGATTTATTATTATTATTATTATTTTTTAATATATACTTAACTACTTAAGCCAACGATGATAGGGCCCATTAGATGGACAGCTCAGATTGATCCATCGGCTTGCCATGTGTGCCGTGGAGAGTTTATCCACGCCGTCCATCCGCTTTTTCAGCTCATTTAAGGGGTTGAGCCCAAAATTGAAGCATATCCAAAGCTCAAGTGCGTCATACCACAGGAATCAGTGGGAATAATGATTTCCACTGTTGAAACCTTGCTAGCCCCACAGTGATGTTTATTTGTCATCCAACCTGTTCATAAGATAAAAAAAAACATGGATGAAGGGAGATCCAAAACTTTTGTGGTCCTCGAGAAATTTTCAACGGTAGATGTTCAATACATACTGTTTCCTGTGGTGTGGTCTATATAATCTTTGAATATGCTTCATTTTTGGACTGAGGCCCTAAAATTATCTGGTAAAATGGATGGAAGGAGTAAATAAAATACATAAATCTCAGTGGACCCCACAGAGTTTACTCACTACGCAATCTGCTTCCCCTCATCTAATAAAACGGTAATACTACATCTGGCACTTGTGTCCGGTGATCAAGGCCATTGGTTTTCTGGGCCCTAGCCCAAAAACATCAGAGCAACCTTTGTAGCGATCCAACCTCATGTAATAAAAAGTTCCTCAAAACATCTTTGTGCTAAGGGTGCACCAAAAGATCTTGACTGTACATCTGGCACTTGTATCCAATGATCAAGGCCATTGGTTTTCTGGACCTTAGCCCAAAAAATCAGAGCAATCAGGACATGGCATCCATCCAATGGTTGGCCGCACATGTACAGTCACATTAAAGTTGAGCAGAAGGATGGGGCACAGTCCCCACTAGAAAAGCAGAATGTCACAATGATCCCATGGCCACCATTGTCAAATCACTACGATTGTGGGGCCACCGGATCGATGGTCATGATCATTATTGTCAAATCACTACGATTCTAGGACCACCAGATCAATGGTCTTGATCACCATACCACTTCTAAATTTGGACCACATCCGTAAGACTTCCACGAAGCATCTTCCCTCATCTGATCAGCCTCTTTCTCTGATTAAAAACTAATTCAAAAGACAAATTTCAATACCGAGTTCTTTCACAGCCGTCCATCAACGTGGTGGTAGAACAAATATGAAAGACGACACTTGGATGACTGGGTCCCATCACCTGCTCGAACCCCAAATGATGGCCACATCCATGGACTTGGAGAAACAATTATTTCTCCATATATGTGAAGGAATGATTAATAACAAATTCACACAATCAATGACAGGAAAACATAACTATCATATGTGCATATCTTAATGTTCTATATCTAAGTTATCAAGCACTTAATCTCCACCATTCATCTAATATGCCATGCACCACATATCAGGTGGGCCACACTGTTTAAATATCTGGCCAAAAATTCAGGTTGTTTTCCTCCTAAGTTAGCCCAATGTCCAAAACAAATAGGTGAGTTGGGTAGTTCTAAAAAATGACCATTTGTTTTGTGCGAGTCATGCCAAAATATCTGTGGCCCACCTAATGGAAAGCTCAAATAACATGTGGTCATAGCAAGCCTCCTTGATAATTTACAAGAAATCTTCCACACAATTAAAATTTATTAGGAGAGTAACAACACCTTTCAAACACTCAAATAACAAACCATAGTAGAAATGAGTCTAATAAGAGTACATGAAACAAAGGAACACACAAATACCATCACAAGACCAACACTCCTATTATTGTCTAATCTAATCAATCCATTAGATCGGACTTATGATTACTATGGTAATTTACTCTTTGCATACCTAGCTTACTTTGAGTTGAACCATGTTTTAGTAGGTTAATAGTTATTGAAGAATCTAATAAGTTCATCAGATTAACAATGCGCAATCAAAGTCTAGCTATGAAAGTTCTACAAACAAATATCCATTTCATTCAAAATCCAGGATATACATGGTATACAGGGCAAGAGATGACTCATGTCAATCTCTTTGAAGGAGAGAATCCCATTGATTTTTGCTTGTAGAACTTTCATTGCTAGACTTTGATTCTGCACTGTTTGATCCGATGGACTGACTAGATTCTTCAATAACTATATATAACCTACTTCAAACAACTTTCCTAAAACACATTCCAACTCAAAGTAAAGTAGCTATCCAAAAAACAAACCATAGCAATCATAAGTCCAACCAACACACAAACACTTGAAAAACAAGGATCTTAAACTGCTTAAACCTCCAGAGACTCTTACTCAGTAAACTAACTGAATGAACTATCATTTGTCAAAGAAGCCTATTGCTTAGAGTATGTGGATTTGTTGGGATCCGCCAAGAAACCAACATTCTCTAAGTAATAGACTACTTTCACAAAATCAAAGCTTATTCAGAAGCTTAAGTGAGTTGCCCAAGTCTCGACCTGAAAGCATAAGATTCTTGAGAACAGCAACCACCTCCAAGAAGCTCCTGATCTCGTTGAAGCGATCGTTGATGATCAAGAAGAGGATGCCGATGAAGGTGGCGAGCACAAAAAGGAGTCGGCATACTTCTGGCGTGGCGAGCACATAAAGGAGTCGGCCTACTTCTGGCAACATACGCCAGCGGTGGTGGGACCGGCGATGTTGGTTTTGAGCACCGGGGAAATGTGTAACAGAGGTTGAAGATGATCCACTAGAAGCGGAACTCATCGGAAAGGAATTAATATTTGGTCGCCTTGCTCGTCTTGAGGCGTCCATTGTAGCTGCATAGATAAAAATCATACTCCTCAAAATGAATGATCGCAATGTCGACAACCATTCTGGGAGCGATGCTCCCAGTGTTGCCGACCTCCCTCGGGTTCTTCATGACGAACTGCACCTAATGCCACATTTAGGCCACCACAAACGTTATGGTTGGACCCAACCAATCTGAGTCAAATACATGAGATTATTCCCAACCTGACCCGAATTTGCTCAGCCCAAACCCAATCCAATTTCAAATCAGTTTACGCTTTCCAACCCTAACCCAACAACCCTAGCCCTTTGACAACCCGACCCAACCTGACCTAAACTTGGGTTGGGTTGATCGGTTACAACCCTACCTATAAATAGGGTTCTCGTGGGTTTTTTGTCTGGCCCATTTTTCTTTTATGGTTTTAGTACTTTACTTGCATTGATCATGTGAGAGTGTTTTTCCGTGACAAACGTTATTAAATCCAAAATTTGAAAAGCCTTTTAACACAAAATACATGTTGGCATTTGTGTTGCAATTATGTTTTAGATGGCTGAATCGAGTTCTACCAAATTCAAGGTGCTGAAGTTTGACAAATCCAATTACATGCTGTGAAAACTCAAGATGGACGCAGTAATGGTGAATGAAGGCTGTACAATTGTAACTCAAGAAAAAGAAAATAAGCCTGATAATAGATAATATATTTATTATAACGGATACGGGACACCCTGGTTCCACTCCGCTTGAGCAGTTTTTTTTAGCAGAAGCTGTTAACACAATTTATTACTTAAGAATATCGTTCACCTACAAATGCACTAGATTTCAAGATATCTAAAGAATTATTGTTTAAAAAACTTATTAATTATTCATTCACATTTTTTGTTATAATACTAATATATAAATTCTTAAAGAGTAATTGTCTAATTTTGAATGTAATATCTAAAAAAGTATATATATATATATACCATGTAAATCTTTCTGCCTCTTGTTTTAATTTGCTTTAGCTTGTCACTTGTTTATTTGGTTCTTTTCTTTCGTGATATGCAAGCGTTTTAAGCCTGTCTGAAGTTATTTATCTTCCCTGTACATGTGGGGCCCACTAATGATTGGGCAGACTGGGTTTCAGACCAGGGCATGATCATGTTGGGGCCTATCTGAAGATTGGGCTAACCCGGATTTCTGACCAGCGATTGTTCCTGGTGGGGCGGACCTGATGGTTGTGCCAGCCTGAGTTTCAGACCAGGCCATCATCATGGTTGGGCCCACCTGGGTTTCTGGCTAGGGCATTCTCAGGTGGGGCCCATCTGATGATTAGACCATCACGCGTTTCAAGCCTCAAGGCATCCTCATGGTGTGGTTACTCGATGATTGGGCTAACCAGGGTTTCAGGCCAAGACATCCTCACCGTGGACCCCACCTGATGATCAGGCTAGGGAATTCTCACAGTGGGGCCCACCAAATGATCGGGTCAGGCTGGGTTTCAAGCCAGTGCATGTACATGGTGGGACACACCTGATGAGCGGCTGGATTTCACACATGTGACAACTTTCGCACGTGATCTGCAGTCAACTCACCCAAGCCAACCGAGTCAAGCTCTCGTCAACCCCAGACCAACCCAAATAATCCGAATCACGATCATAAAATAAATAAATAAATAAATAAATAAATAAAACAATAATAATACAAAGTAACGAAGACGATAAGATGGTGGAAGAAATGCTCACCGGCAGAGGCAGTCGTCGCAGCACTCTCTGAATTCGGTCGGCGGGCTACATACTGTGCCCCACCTCTCCCACCGCCTCCCCGGCCACCAGACCCGCTCCCGCCATCGCCACCATACCCTCTAGGCGTGGCCGGATCACGAAACAATCGACATCGGCCCGAATTCTGCACATGGGTCGCCGGCGACTGGCGATTCCGACCTGAATTCTGCCAGAAGTTAGGATTTTGATGTGGGTTTTCTGGTCGGTGTCTTCCCCTCCCTCTAGATCCTGTAGCCCTGCCTCTGTTAGCGCGATTCGCCATTCTAATCAACTAGTTCTCCGCAATGTACTGAAACAAACGATTCTGGAAATGTATGCAAGCGCTTGTAATCGATAAGGGAGATGGACGTTCTTATAATTGGGAAAGGAGTGGAAATTTACAAGAAGACGTGAGTGGACTGCGTACTGAGTAACTAGTGTACTGAGTAAACTCTGTGGGGCCTATTGACATGTATGTTTCTTATCCACGCCGTCCATCCGTTTTCTAAAGTTATTTTAGTGCTGTAATCCAAAATTGAAGCATATACAAGTCTTAATTGGATCACACCACAGGAAACAGTAGGAATTGAACGCCTGCATTTGAAAACTTCTCGTGGGCCACTGAATTTTTGGATCAAGCTGATATTTGTGTTTTCTCTTCATCCATGTCTGTATGACCTTATTAACATGTTAGATGATAAGTAAACATTAAAGTGGGCCCTAGGAAAGTCTAAACAGTGTATATCATTATTTCCATTGTTTTCTGTGGTGTGGTTGACTTAAGCTTTGTATATGTTTTAATTTTTTAGAAACACCGTAAAACGAGTTGGTAAGATGGATGGACGGCGTGGATAGCATACATATATCACATGTGAACTCCATGGAATCTACTCAGTAGCCAAGCACTGCCCTGCGTTCTTCCAATCACTGCCCTCGGGCTCTTTTTCTATCAACCACTACCCTCGAGCTCTTCCAGAAGATTCTGAAAGGTGGGCCTGAGCTCATCAATGTAGCCCGCGGTCGGGATTTGGGGTACTGAGTTACTCCATACACTACAGCGTACTGATTAAACCGTGGAGCCCACTGTTATGTATGCATCTTATCCGTTCCGTCTATCAGTTTTATCAGTTCATTTTAGGGCACTAGATTTCAAGTGGGCCATACCATAGGAAACTATGTGAATCGAACGTCTACAGTTGAAAATCCTAAGGATACAGAAGTTTTGGATCAAGGTGATTTTTCTTTTTTTTTTTTTTTTATTTACTTCGTACATGTCTATGTGAGATTTTGAACAGGTTGGATGACGAATAATCATCACCGTGGACCGGTGGAAGTGAATATTTCCACTGCTCTATGTGGTGTGGCCCACTTGAGCTTTGGATGTTCTTCGATTTTTCCATGAAACAGTAAAATAAGCTGGTGAAACGGATGGACGGAGTGGATAAGACACATACATTACAGTGGCCCCACGGAGCTTACTTGGTATGGTACATCTACTGAGAGGCAGATTGCCTGCCTAGCACTGCAGTAGCAAGTAGCTATTGCTCAATGCTCTATAGGCCCAATCATGATGTATATGTTTTATCTCTGCCGTCCATATCATTTTTCAGATCAAATTACGGTATGATCCAAAAAATGAGTCAGATCCGGATCTTAAGTGGACTACGCAACAAGATATAGTAGTTATTGAACATCCATCATTAAAACTTCCTGGGGTCTACAAAAGGCTTTTAGAAAGTTGATATATTTGTTTTCCCTTCATCCAGAGCTGTGTGACCTTATCAATGGGTTGGATGGCAAATAAACATTACACTAGGCCCTAGGAAGTTTTTAATGGTGGGAGTTCAATCACCACTGTTTTTCCGTGGTGTGGTCCCCCTGAGATTTGGATCTACCTTATTTTTTGGATTATGACCTAAGATAATGATCCAAAATGGATGGACGGCGTGGATAAACTACATACATAATTTCGGGGCCCACAAAGCATCACGAAGTCGCTGCTGGCAATGTCAATGCTAGGGGTGCACACGGTTCGGTTCGGTCTGGTTCTTGGGTGAAACCAGAACTGAACCGTTCCTTACTATTCTAGGATTTTTGGAACCGGAACCGGACCGTTAGCACCCTAGAACCGAATCGGAACCGGACTGTGAAAATCGGTTCAATTTTGGATCGGTTCCACGGTTATGGGCTTTTTATAATCCAGCCCAATTGCATGTTCTATTTTATAATTTAGCCCATGTCCGTTTGCATTGTGATTCATTTGATGAATGGTTTAGATATTGTATATGGTGTGAAAAAATACATTTATGAAAACAATCAAAATGTGCATTGTAAACCATAAATCATGAGTCAAATATACAACTAAAGTATATTGTAAACTCATGGTTCCAGGTTTGGATCCACTGTTTAGTTCCAAGTTTCGTTCCATAGATCGGATCCACGGTTCGGATCCACAGTTTGGTTCGGTTCTACATACCCCCAAACCGGAACCAAACCGAACTAAATGATTCTTTAATTTTTAGAACCGGAACCGAAACCGATGCACTCTAGAACCGGACCAAACCGGACCATTTGGTCGGTTCCGGTCCGGTTCCACGGTTCTACCGGTTCGATGTGCACCCCTAGTCAGTGCGAAATCCACGTCCATCGTGTTCTTCTAGAAGATTTTGGAAGATACTGGAAAGGAAATGACGTATGGCCAGGATTTAATCAAGAGTGCTAGGTATGGAACTGCCGGGTGGGTTGATGAACTATTGTTTGATCTTTGGATCTACGTTTGTTAGAGGTGGCCATGGGGCCCACACTCCACTTGAGGTATGGAGCTACTTGGGTGGGCCTTGTCCGGTCACCTTCCTTTCTTCATCTCTCATCGATGCTGATCCAACATTTGATGGTGTTGATGAATGGAACCACGAGTTTGATTAAAGTGACTGACTTCCTGATCAAGGCCCAAAACTTCCGCCTGGGCTTCTCAACCAATTGTTGATCCGTGGATCTGACAATGGATGGTGGTGACACATTAACGCAGGGGGAGGATGTGATGAGGTCGATCACTATCTTTCTCCATCAATAAATATCTTTAAATCATGAGGTGCTCTTAAATTCATAAGATAAAATTTTTAAATAGACAGAAGCTATGAAAATTTCTCAAAAATTTTAAATTAATATATAGATTCATTAAAAAAAAAAGAGAGTTTAACATATTTACATAACTCTAAACAAATCTTAAAGCATAATCAAAAGAATCCTAATGAAATAAATTTTGAAAATCGTACAAAATTTCACCATATGTCGACTTGTCGACTTGACTGGTCAAAATAGCCAAAAAGTGCCCAAAGATTTAAACTAAAAAATTTGTGATTTTTGACCTGTCGACTTAATTTGTCAACCTATCAAAAAATATTTCGACCTATCTAAACCGACAAAAAGTAGCCAGCAAACAATCTGAAACAATATTTTAACATGTCGAACAATATTTCAACCTGCCTAAACTAGCATAAATAAGCCAGCAAGCAATTTGGAATTTCTGGTGAAATTTCGACTTATCGACCCCTAAGGTCGACCTTTCAAAACTATGCTGAATTTTGTCGATTTCTCATTGGGCTTCTTCTGATTCATGTGTGTTAAGAATGTACTTGATTCTCGTCCTACATTAGACCCCTCCACTTGAAAAAAATATGTCATCGAGTTTGGTTCACAGTACGTGTTCAACTTCTTCGAGTTATTCAACGGACTTGATTCACAATACATATTCGATTTCAGATGTCGACATTTATTAGCTTATTCCTTGTATTCTGCAATAGGCTTCTCTGATTTCTCTTGGACATCAGCATGAATAGTTGCTACCCGAACTGTCATATTCTTCGCCGTAATACTTAACTCGGGTAATTTAGGCAATGAAAACAAGTTGAGTTCAGGTTTAGGAACTCAAGCGTATACAACTTCAAATTGGGCCTGGTCTGTAAGTTGATTCTTCATGGTGCTACAAACAAACTCAACCTGAGAAAGATTAATCGCCTGCATAAGGGATAATTCGTCAAGAAATTTGGCAAGCACAATCGCCTTGAACTCTTGCAACACGGGTTTTACATCTTCTAGAACGGCCATGGACTCCACATCTACTTTCTTTTCTACTAGTGCCACCATCACTCCCGTCTCCTTAGAGTGTTTGATGAAATCTCGTTCGATTACGAGATACTTCTCATCCATTTTAAAAGTTTTAGATTAGTTCTCCACCCCCACAGGGGCCACATGTACGCCACTGACAAATCTGATGGCCTGTCGCGATTCCTCAACTAGGTCACCTCTCACCGATAAACAATAAGACTTCTCTGAATAATCTCTTACCGATTGACTATCCTGCCGACAATTTTAGAATTGTTGGAGCAATACCTAATCATAGTTGCGAGGGAGGAATTGTGCACGCAACAATTGCTTCATCCGCGGCTACGTACGAATTGGTGCTTTCATCTGCCTCGTGTGCTCGAGTTGTAGGTGCTCCCACTAAGCCGAAGCTCCACACTTCAACTTGTATGCCATCTATTTAACCTTTTTCTCCTCAAGAATATTTATGTAATCGAAGAAGCACTTGACTTCCAGCAACCAACCAAGGAAGTCCTCAATGTGGAGTTGGTCATTGAAACTAGGAAGATCGACTTTTATGAAGAATTCTCGATTCGTCCAATCTATGCGATCAATGCCTCGTCCGGGATGTTGGGGAATCATGTCGCTGGATCCCACCTTCTCGGGTGCGATTCTGCGATTCATCGCCGGCATCGCTCTACGATTAACACGATTATGAATTTCAGTACCTACCGGAGATAGATCATTGCCATGAACACGGAGTTGCCCTAGGGCCTCTGTTATGCGATCAACGACAGCCTATAACCCTTGCATGACTTACCGATACTCTCATTGTGTCACCTCGAAAGTCGTTGCTATTAAAGGATAACTCTTTGGAGCATCGTCCATGAGATTATACCTAACCCGTCGTTGGAAGCCACCGATCCGAGGAAAAGCCTCGCTTTGATACCAATTGATGCAAGGGAGGACGTGATGAGGTCGATCATTGTCTTCTTAGATTGATAAATACCTTGAATCAATAAGGTGCTCTTGAATCCACAAAAGAAAATTCTTGACTCCACGATAGATATAAAAATTTCTAAGAAATTTTATTGATATATAGATTCATAATGAAAAAATGAGTTTAACATCCTTAAATAACTCTCAATAAATGCTAAAACATAATTAAAAGAGTCCTAATCAGATAGAGAAAAAAATTCCAAAAGTCGTGCAAAATTCCTTTGTCCATCGACCTGTCGAGTTGACAGGTCGAAACAGCAAAAAAACATCCAGAGATTTAAACTGAAAATTCTGTGATTGTCGAATCGACCTGATCTGTCGACCTGTCGAACAGTATTTCAACTCGTCTAAACTGGCAGAAATCAGCCAGTAGACAATCTGGAACAATATTTCGACCTGTCGAACAATATTTTGACTTATCGAACAGTATTTCGACCTATCTAAACAGGCAAAAATCAGTCAGCAAGCAATCTGAAATTTCTGGCGGAATTTCGACCCATTGACCACAAAGGTCAACCGGTCGAAACTATGCTGAATTTTGTCGATTTCTCCTTGGGCTTCTTCTAGTCCATGTGTGTTAGGAATGTGTTTGATCCTCGTCCTACATCACATGTGGGGCCCACGACCCCACTTAAAGGTACCGATCTACTTGAGTGGGCCTTTCATCTAGTCATGGTTCAATCTTCCTCTGTCATCGGTGTTGATGAGTGGACCCACATCCTTAAAATTACTCGGCCTCTCTCATCAATGGTGATTTAATTGTGAAAAATATGCTAAGGGGTATCAATACAAGTGGACGACACATTGTTGCTGTGGACTGTTCATCTTATATGTTGTACTGTGGATGGAAAATGAGTAGGAATGCACATCGATCAAATGATCGTAGCCATTTGATTAGTGCCCCTCTAAAGTGACGGTACAAAATAAAAATTATTAGGAGCCAAAGAGATCACGCAATGGATCAGTAGTTATAGAAGGGTATAGATGGAATGGTAGAGCCCATAAATCCTAACCGGTAGAGCCATCTCTCCATGGTACACATGGCAGGATGATATACGAATTGGGTCGATCCATCAATCGGGTCCTAGAATGGATGACTTGTATTTTAAAAAAAATGAAAAATGTCGGACAATCACATACATATAACTCTTTCCATTTCTACCATAACATTGAGAGCCATGGATCAGAAGGATTTTAACGTCCAATTGTTGTACCCTATTTCTGAGTTCCTAAAACAGCTAATTTGAAAATGATACGTGTGCTTGCATGGGAAATGTATAGCATGCGAAAGATCTTTATAAATTTGAAACACTTTCTATGGAAGTACAGTTGGTGTTGAGCTGGATGATACACTTCATTTGATGACGAAGCACGACCGAGAAGTCTAAGAGGTGGAAAGCGATCGAGCGGAAAAGAATGGTTAGAAGGACACAAAAGGCATAGAAAGATTCGAAAGACTAACGTGGAAAATAGTTCAGTTGCCATAATTGTTGAAATAAAGAAGAGAAGCGTCTAAAGAGAAGTTGCAACAGAGATCTATAAATAACAAGAAGTTCAACAAAGCAAGATGTTTCATACCAAACTAATCAAACAAATCAAATTATCTTTCCTTATCATATCTTAACTTTTATCCTAAGAGTAGCGGTAATCCTTAGTCATAATCTAGTAGCGATAATCTTTAGCTATAATCCAAGTCTATGCTTTTGTGTTGGACTATTCTCAATATCAATATAATCACTTCATCTTTTGAAAATGCATCTTATTGTTGCTCCATGTAATCGAACGTAAGTATTTTGTTTTTGTTTGATTATTTTTGTGTATAAAAGTCATTTCGTATGGAAGGTAATGTGCAACCCATCTTCGGAGGAAGAACCCCACACTCCAACAATCACCTTATCATTTTACGACCATATTGCGAGTGACAGAATAGGCGACCGATCTTCTCAGGTCTTGGTCATATACGCTTACGTTTGACGTATGTGTCTATCTTGGTGCTTGGGGTCAAGTTGTTCAATTTGAATCGAGCTGTACAATCAATTTTGGCATGCCCACACAAGTCACATGTGACCGAACCAAACCAAAATCCAACAATTTCTGGCATGCCCGATGGGATTAAAATCTACTCAACTGTCATAATTGCATACCAGTTGTGAAAACACAACAATCGTGGGACACAACATTATCTAGTTACCATGAATATTTAGTGACTGACTATTATGTTATTAATACCGATGTAATATGAGCCAAAGAGGTCATAATACTTATGGGGTTGATGAACCTCCTATACAAGAAGGGAAATGCAGGTGCAACCAATGCCTGAATTGTTACTAAACCTAGTACCCAATTCTCCAAATCAGGGCAGGGCATTATCGTCTTAGAATGATCCACTTAAGATAATGTCGGCCGGGTTACATGATATACAAATGGGGATTCAACATATTGTGGAGCAGTCATGAGTTCAGACTAAGTAATCTCGAATTCAGGCTTAAATTTGTAATAGGTGGATAGCCAGTTGGACTGAGAGATTAAATTAAATGATCATGATTATTTTTGCTACAAGAGCACCTGTTGTGCCTCTGCAAATATTGAAACTAGTTTTGTTAGAAATCGGGAGCCTACATAGCCAGCACCACCAATACTTCTTTCACAACGGAACACGTATCCTGCTCTAGTACAGGAAGTGCGGAATGTTCCTCCACCTACAGAGTTCAGACAATTTGAATGAGAAAACATGAATTTCATTCCTAAGGTCAGAAATCAAGGAATCCATGAGGGGCGACCTTTCCCTAGGAAGTACAGTCGATGCTGAGGTAGATGATATACGTCATCTGATGATGCGGCATGGCCGAGAAGTCTAAGAAGCAGAAAGTGGTTGAGTGGAAAAGAACCTTTAGAGCGACAAGAAGAGACATGGATTAAAAGACCGACGTGACAAATGATTCAACTATCGTAACCGTTAAAATAAAGAAGAGAAATGTCTTAAAAGAAGTTGTAACAAAAATTTTTAAATAACAAGAAGTTAACCAAAGTAAGTTGTCTTTTATCAAACCAATCAAACAAATCATCTTTCATAGTCATATTTTATCTTAGAAGTAGCGGTGATCTTTAATAATAATAATCTTGTAACGATAATCTTTGACTATAATCCAAGTCTATGCTCTTGCACCGTAATATTTTCAGCATCGATATCATCACTTCATCTTTTATACATGTATATTATTGTTACTCCCTATGATTTATCATAAGTATTTCCTCTTTGTTTTGTTGTTTTCGTTTACAAAAGTCTTTTTACGCGGAATACAATGTACAACCCATCTTTAACCCGCTTGACAATCTTACAGTCATATCGTGAGTGGTCTTGTGAGCGGGGTCCAAGTCATGGGACGCGGATTTCCTGCGAAAGCCTTTCGCAGGAAGTTCCTGCGCAAGGTGGAGCCTACTGCGATGTCTGTGAGAAATCAAAGCCGTCCATCCGTTTTTCGACCTCATTTTAAGACATTCTACCAAAAATGAGTAGGATCCATAATTCAAGTGGGCCATAGGAGATGAAACAGTGTCAAAAAGAATGCCTACCGTTGAAACCTTCCTAGGCTCTACCTTGGTGTTATATGCCATCTAAACCGTTTATAAGGTCATTTTCACTTAGATAAAGTGAAAAAACTAAAAAATTTATATCGTTAAAAACCTTTATAGACATATAAATATTTCAACGGTGGTCACTAAATCTCCACTGTTGCCTCTCGTGTGGCCCATTTGAGTTATGATCCTCCTCGATTTTGATCTTGTCTTATAAAATGAGCTTAAAAAACAGATAGAGGGGTTAGATTTTACACAAACAACTAAGTAGGCCCCACTTAGAATCCTTGCGCAGGAACTTCCTGCGAAAGTCTTTCGCAGGAAATCCGCGTCCCAAGTCATGCACTCAGTCAAGTTGCTCGGTTTGAAAATAACCGCACGATCGGTTTTGGTACGCCCGCACGGTCACACGTGACTGAACACCAATAAAGTGCCGTTTTAGCAAAATAAACCATATATGCTATGGCCCAAAAAATGGATGGACATGATCGATGCATAACCCTGCTACGTATACTTTCTTAGGATGGTTGTATCATGTCACGGTTCTCCGTCCAGCAACGATAGTAAGCTTGAGAGAAAGTTCGGTCAGAATCGACGGATACGATTGCTTTTGATACTGTATGGTTACTTTATGGAAGGAAAAGAACGAAGGTGATGACGGAAAGTCTGGTCAGAATCTGACACTCGATTGCATTGACTTGTTAAGGTCCCAGATTAAGTTTCTAACACACAGAAGGGTATTTATGTAATTCTAACTTCCACTCACTGCAACTGTCCATTTGCGGTTGCGCGCTCGCCAAGAAACAAAGGACGGTGTTGATTTTACCATTTCAGCGGGTGTGGGTGTCATCGGAGCCGGGTACAACGCCGGAGCTCTGTGTGGCCCATCATAATTTTATTTAAAATCCATTCCGTCCATCATATCAAATTACAACCGAAACTTCTAAACTCAGGTGTCTGGCCTGCCTGAATTTAGGATTAGTCTGATTTTTTTAAAACAATTGCTTCATCCAGGTGATTTTTACCTGATGAACGGGTTAGATGGGATGTAAAACCATATTGGACCCCAAGAAAATCTATGGTTGGCGTTGCTTTTCAATTGTTTCCTGTGCTGTGGCTGACTTGAATGGTGGATTGGGAAGATATTTCTCCACAAGCCTAAAATCGAGGGGCTGTCCCTGATGAACGAAGTGGATGTTACGTATGCTTAGGAAAAGGTGGCCCCAACGTAGCTCTGGTATTCAGGGGCGGCTCAACATTTTTGGGGCCTTAGGCAGGTCATAAAAATCAGGCTTTTTAGTTTAAAAATTAAAAAATTAATAAATTTAAAATTAAACCATAAAAATTAATAAACTTTTATATTCAAGTTTATCCAATAAATTAGTTTCAATAGATAAAATTATTATACCGTTCATAAGGTGAATCCTAGATGGATGAAAGGAAAACATAAATATTAGCTTATACAAAATTTCTGCCGCCTGTAGAAACGTTTTTAATGGTGAGCATTCAATATCCACTTTATAGCTTTGGTTCTGCTTTATGTTTTTTCTAATATTCTAAAATGGGATGAAGAAAAGGATCAACGGAATAGATATAACACATATAATAATGTGGACCCCATAGAGCTCAGGGCTACAGGAATCCTTAAAGTGGTCTGCATGCAATCCTCGTCTACTGTGAGAATAATGAATTTAGAATTGTATAGTACTCTAAGAGTGTTATAGTTAATAAATAGGCATTCCTAGATGGTTAATATAGCATATTTTGACTCCATCCAAACCGTCTAAATTAGGTGATCCATTCTGGATAGCCTAAATTACAAAAAAAAATCTATTGATTTAACTATTCTATCTTCCAATTAGTGGAAATTTGTATGTTGAATTCAAATAATTTGTTTAGTGTACAAGAATCAACCAGTCAGGAGATCCATTCATTGTGTGTTTTTGTTTTTGTTTTTCATGAACCATTTAAACTAGGACCCACTTTTATATCTGTTTAATTTAATTTAAAAATATTCAAAGGTTGCAATTTCTCAATACATGTGTATAGATTACCAAACATTGTTAGAGTATTAAAAGCCTGTTCCTATGATATAGGCCTTCATAATTAGGGGCTTCGGCGCTTGCCTCACCTGCCAACCCCTTAGAGCCGCCCCTGCTGGTATTGTATCTTCTATACAATACGATCCAACGCGATACACTGTTTACAAATTCTCTTCCCACTTCCCACTCTTGCAAAGAAATGAGAAGGATCTGATGCATTTATTTGTACAAGTGAGGGCAGTTTTCCAGGATCTGGACCGTTGAAATGATGTGTACCATGATGGATTAGTATCGAAAGGTTTTTCGGATTCGATGGTTAAATCTCGGATGTTATTTTTAAGCCCTTGATTTGTTTTAACAGTATGGTTAACCTGATTAATTGACTAGCATGATTTCCGAGAACGAGCATCTGTGTTGCAGGTCCCAGACGATAGACGGTTTTGATCTCGCATGCAACTTCCAAGTTTTCACATGTTTTGCCGCCTGATGGGTTGTCTTGTATATGCGCGTACGCGACAAATTAGGTGATATAACAATCTCCACCGTCCAACTAGATCATAGATAAGTGATCCATACTCCCAACCCAACAGGCCACCTCTTGGATGTGCAGTTGCATCTCTAATGATCCTGACCGTGGATAGGCTTCTTTGCTCGGGAAACTTCCACCATTTATAAATGGACGGTCAGGGTCATTCAATCATTCTAGTAGGTATGGATCATCTAAGTGGTGGCCCACTCATTAGATATGGATGGTCAGTAGACCGATCCTCAGGGAGCATACTCTGGACGACTTTGCCGATCTCCAATTGCCTCACGGGTTACATATTACATGTTCTTTCATTTTCAATTTTGTCACACATGTGCCACTATCTTTCATATATATATATATATATATATATAATATATATATATATATATATATATATATATGTCACCTCCATCTTCACTTTGGCCCAAGCACTTAACATGTGCTATAAGTGCCAATTTTTATGTTGTTTTGGATGTGTGCCACCGTCGATATATCTTCACTTGAGCCTTACATGTACAAAGTGCTTCGCATGTGTGATGTAGAACATGTCGCATATACAATCTTAGCATGGTTGGGACAAAAGAAGGTGGACCGTAAATTAATCCTAACTTTTGATATAGGTATTGTTATGGGCGCACAATTTATCAATCTTTCCTAAAATGGGCCATCCGAAGGGAGCCGACCCACAAAGTGGGTCGCATCTGTTCGTTTCATCAGAGAGTATGCACCTTCAACTCAAAAACAAAAATTTAAGAAAAAAATTACTATTTTTAATAATTTCGAATTTTAAAATTTTTTTTATTTTTAAAGTTATAGATTTTCTTCTTTTTAGAAACAACTCTTAATCTTGTTCGTACTCTTCTAGCAAAACTTTATATGAAAATTTTATTTTAAAAAATTAAGCTTTAGAAGAGTTTCATTAGAATTATAATTAATTCTTATTAAAGTTATGATTTTGATATCATTGGAAATTACGAATTTTGGTTTATTTTTTCTTTATTAATGGTATGGAGGGATGCATTAGACATTCATCAATTAATAAAATTATTTTAAAATTTTTAGAATTAATTTTTATTTTACCACATAGATTTGAGCATCTCCGTGAGGAGTCCAGAGAAACTCCGTAAATTTGGAGTAGTAATCTTTAAGGAAGAGGGTGCTCAACCTCTACACATCCTTCCCTACATCAATGACTTGCATGTGATGATTTTTCAATGCGCATTATCTTTTGTGTCATACAAGAGCTTCTATTTATCTTTGAGTTGCAACCCACATTTGCTACATCTGTTATTATCCATCTTCGCTATATATGTACAGCATGTGATGACATGCCACAAGTCTTTTGAAAATAAGGTTTCACATGAAATAATGTTTCCTTTGCGTAGGCTTTCCATAAATCCAAACAGCCTACCTCCACTGGAAAATTGTCTAACATTTACGGTCGAAGATGGCTATAGACCACCTACTGACCGTAAAATTTGTAGGCATTTTAGGTAGAAGATCTAAGCAGTAGTTTATCCAAAGAGTTTTATATTTGTGCATATGGATGTGCATGGATGTACATGACTCTACCTATATGTAATAACCAAATCTACAAGCGTCAATTTGAATCAGTAGGATAATCCTAATGTCATGATGTGGTAGGATTTAATTGGACCATGTACTGTTATAGGCTCCATCATTTAAATCCTCCTAAGAGATATAAATCTTAGGTGGTGGACCACTCCACAGGAAAACAATAGCGATCAGATATCCATCATTTAAATCCTCCTAAGGCCCACTGTACTGTTTATCTGACATCCTGATGTAGAGCGGGTCGTTGACAGTTTCATGGCCAGATGGATCAGAAAAGGCTTGGTCGACGACAGAAGTGATCCGGACCGTCGGACCTTAGATCGGGCGTATCTTGCAATCTGAAATGAGTTAGCTGACGTAAAATATATGATTTTGGAGTAGAACGAGCTACTTTAGCCAACCAACCCTGCAATGCAGGGTTGCGACGTCCGGAATTGTGAAAAACCCCTGGATCGACAATCGTTTTCCTGTTTTAATTTTATTTTTACTATAAATAGTAAGTTTTAGTTTGATTATAACTCTTCATCCGTCGGGCTTTAGGAGTTGCACCTAACGTGAAAAGAGCTTAGAATAATTAGGAGAACGGTTTGGTGAAGTCATATAGGACACTTACTATTTTTAGCCGAAAACCTTGCGCACTAGTGGACATCATGACTGTCTATAAATAGTAAGTTTACTATTTATAGTAAGTCGCAATTTCTAGGAGTTTTAGTTGTTGTTTGTTCTGATTTTTTTCCCATTGCTTGGTACCCATATTTAAAGGGTTGTGAACTCGTTTTTAAGGATCAATTAATCAATTTCGATTTTCTTAGAATTTATCCTTATTTTCTGCTTTCTTTTCTCGTGGATTTGAGAAGTCTCTGTGAGGAGTCCAGAGAAGCTCCGTGGATTTGGAGTAGTTATCCTCATCATGTTCATCTTTGCGTCACATCCAATCTGTTGATTAGGTCATAAAAACCCAGATGCAGGGAAAACACAAAGATCAGCTTGATCCAATACTTTTATGGCCTCCAAAAAGTTTTTAATGATCGACATTCATTCAACATTGTTTCCTGTAATGTGGTCTACTTGAGATTGGGATATACCTCATTTTTTGTGTAATACCATAAAATGATCTATTAAAATAAATGGATGGCATGGATGAAACACATACATCATGGTGGGGCCCACGGAGCACCGAACACCAGCCATTGACGGGTGGCAGGGGAAGTAACCAATCCGTTTCCGTGCTCGACCAAACAATGTGGACACGGATTTCCTGCGAAAGCCTTTCGGAGTAAGTTCTTGCACAAGGAGTCTTTTGAGCTCATTTTAAGACATTCCATTAAAAATGAGTTCGATACAAGACTCAAGTGGTCCACCCGAGAGGAAACGGTGGGGATTCAGTGCGAACCTTTGAAGCATTCTTAGGGCTATAAAAGCTTTGTTTTAGGTTTAAATTTTTTGTATTTTCACTTCATCCAAGTGTCAATAACCTTATAGACGGTTTTGATGGCATATAAAAATCAAGGTGGAGCCCAGCAAGGTTTCAACGGTATATATTTCTTTCACTAATTTTTCCTCTCGTGTGGCCCACTTGAGTATTATATACACCTTAGTTTTGGTTTTTGTCCTAAAATGTGCTCCCCAAACGGATGAACGGGGTAGATTTACCACAAACATGGCGGTGGGCCCTACCCAGCATCCTTGCGCAGTAACTTCCTGCGAAAGCTGTCGCAGGGAAATCCGCGTCCAAACAATGTTCAGACATGCTTTGTACGGCTATCACTACGTGGCCCAATTAATCCCGCCACCATTAATCCGCGTCCTGTCACGTTGGCCTTTCTCTAGCCCACCTTAAGCGCGTTGGAATATATCAGTGCTCCATCTGTTACCTGTCTCTATCTCCAATCCACTTTCTCTGTATCTCAGCTGGGGGAGTAATTATTCTATATAAAGTTATTCAGTTCTTACACATTCGATTAGAATTGCACTTGTGTAGTTGGATTTAAATCTAGCCATAAAATATTAAGATCCACTATATTTATTTAACAACTCAAAAATCGGTATCTCTACCAAGTGCTGATGGACATCTCTGCCCATCCCATTCATTTAAGGAGAATGGAGGCTGTTGAGATTGCACGGGATATCAAATGGGACTTTAAAATTCGAGGGGTATTTTTTGAAAATTAAAAAATATATGTACTTATATACCAATGGCTTGAATTTGGCTTGGATTTTACTATCTTCTTCCCTCACGTTTTCCTATGGTTTATTTAATCACTCCAACCTTATTCAATCCGGACCTTTGGATATTAAATGTGGTTCGATATACCACTTAGGACACTGGTTTCGTGTATTTCTTTTGTTAAACGACCCATAATGAGCAGGTCCCACAAGATAGACGGCTTTCTTCCGTGCTTTTTCAGCTTTTCTCTGGTCAAAATTTCCATGACATAACACTTAGAGCGAGCTGTGCGAGCCTCTAAGCCATTGAAATCGTCCATTAGATGCTCCTGACACCAAAAATCATCATAATCTAAAACTTAAGTGGTCCACACAATGGTGAATTTAGAGGTTTTCAGCATGTTTTAAATCGTTTCTCATTGTGTGGCCCACCTAATTTTATAATGCACCCTAAACATAGGGCAAAACACTGACTCATGGTTCTTATTTTGCATGATAGATCTCAAAATGTTAACAGACGTGCAGGTTGGTGAATCAACGGACCGCCCATCTAATAACAATAGGAGTAGATGATAGGTATTTAAAAGTAAACCAAGTGGCCGAGAGCCATCTAAAATGCGCAGCAGAGAGGCATCCGGGAGGTGCAACCGAGAGGTATTTAAAAGTAAACTAGGTGGTCGAGAGGCATCCAACAAGGTGTGGCTGAGAGAAAAGATGCGGTTGAGAGGCATGCTAAAGCAGACTGAGCAGTCGAGAGTTGTCTAGAAGTGGAACAAGGGCCAAGAAGCTTGGAAGTAGAAAACAGTCAAGTAGAAGAGGAATGATTAAAGGGACACGTATCAAGAAAGAAATGAAGAATCTCGAAGGCTGGCGTGGTGACTCCTCAGTTGTAATAACCATTGGATTGAAGGAGAGAAACGTATGAGGAATAGCTACGGAGAAATTTATATATAATAAAAGAAATCAACGAAGCAAGGCATTGTCTCACACTAATCAAACCAAATCAAATCAAATCAATCAATTTACTTTATCTCAATTTATCATAGGAGTAACGATAATCCAATAGCGGTAATTCTTAGCTATAGTTCTTAGTTGTAATCCAAATTTACGCTCATATGCCAGATTTGTCTTTTATCCAATATCAATAAGTTCTTTTAAGAGACGCATTCTTATGGTCGTTCCTAGCGATCGTTTGTGAGTTTTTTCCTTTTGTTTGATTGCACTGATATACTAAAAAATCATTTCTTGCAAAAGGCAAAGTGCAACCTATCTTCAGAAGAAGAACCCCACACTTCGATTATCGCCTGATCATTATAAAATTGTGTGAGTGGTTGAGTACGCGACCAATCTACTCATATTCTAGTCATATACATTCATATTGGACGTATCTGCTTATTTCAGTGCTTGGGATTAAAGTTAATTGGTTTCATGTATAGAGCCGCTATATCGATTTTGGCACACCCGCACACCACACGTCACAGAAAACAAACCGAATGCAAACAAATTTTGGTATGCTCGATGAGACCTGATAACATGAGTCAGTATGAAAGTCAGGAGAAAGCGAGATGGCCGACAAATCTTTTTGAAATAATGATGGTTGAGCTACGTGATATGTGAATGTGAAATCAATATATGGTAGATTAGTTACAAGCTTAGGTGGAGCAATCATGAATTTGGGCCGAAACCTTCAACAGATGGATGCCTAGCTAGGCCGAAAGCCAGCATATGATGCTTTTTGAAAGATACCGTGCCGGAACAAAATGTGCCCCAACCAATTGTTTATATTAATTATGTCGAAAATCTGGCGCCAATACTGCCATCACCACACTTACCTCTTCCACAACGAAATATTCATCTAGCTCTAATTCAGGAGATATAGAATACTCCAATACCTGTTCAGTTTCAGCGACTTGAACTATGTAGCTGAAGGGCAGCCTCTCCCTAGAAATCCACCGTATCATGGAAGACAAAACTAGATAGGTCTTTAACTGCCACCAGTGATTGAACCACATCATCTGGATTGTGACCGAATCATTTAATTGGTCCAAGAAGTAGTAGGCCAAGTTATCTGTCGTACTACTACTCCGATCCACCATATATAAGCCTTATTTGAAATGGGTTGACCAATAATCTTCATTGCTGTGGCTGACTTTCATGTTTCTCGATCAAGATGACCGAATTTTATGTTTTTCTATCTAGATGGCTAAATTCGACCAAGGTAGCCGACTTTAATATTTTTCGATCAAGATGGTCACAATTGATGTTTTTGCTCGGTCGAGCAGTCACATTTATTCCACCAAATGTTGAACCAACGTTGCTTCCACATTTTCAACCAAAGGTGAAGCGATGTAGGGGCAATGTTGTACCATATTTTTGACTATTTATAAAGTAGTCAATCAAAAATGGGCATGCGTTATAGTAAGGGAAATATATAACATACTAAAAATCTTTAAAAATACTTAAAGCATTTACGGAATCAAAGCTAGTATAATGATAATACAAGAGCAGCCGATGCATATTTAAAAGTAAGGGCCTGTTTGATTTTCCAAGTTCAGTGTAAATGCTCTGGATATAGCCAATTATTACAATTTCACTTGTTTGAAATTACGATGGTATTTTTTCTTCCAAAAATTGTCCAAAATGACCGACATAAATTTGTGGGCCCCATCATCATGTATACGACATATCCATGTCGTCCATCCATTTCACCAAAATATTTTAACCTATGACCCAAAGAATGAGGCAAATCTAACATTCAAGTGGCCCACACCAAAGTAAACAGTGGGCCCTTGAATGTTTGAATCCTTACTCTTGCTTGGGTGGTAGACTCTCAGGAGTTTCAACACCTGGTCAAGGGTCCGAGTATCCATAGGTGATGAAATTCCACGAGCGTGAGTGTGTGTGCGTGTGTAAAAAAAAAAAAGTGGGCTGAAGAAGCTTTTAACAGTGAGTGTTCGAATCCATTTTTACTATGGTGTGGTCCACTTAAACTTTGAATCTACCTCATTTTTTGGCTCATGCCCTAAATTCATTAGGCATGATGGATGAACGATGTGGATAATCTACATACATCACGGTAGGCCCCACATTTATTTGACAGCATCCTCGAATTTAGTGTTAGAAAAAGTAAGAGTCAAAACAGCCATAGGGAATAGTGCGGTAACAACACAGGGAAATAATTATTGCCCATTTCCCATGTATTTACCTTTTCTCTTAAGGGCCTGTTTGTGTTTTCAAAGAGATGGAAAATACACGGTAAACGGTAATTCTCCCTATTCACGTGTTTGAAAATTCATACGAATTCGTGTCTTTGAAATTGGTTCAAAAGAGGTAATTTTAATTTTTGAACCGCATGATAATGCATATGATATATCCATTCCGTCCATCTGTTTTACTATAATATTTTGAAGCATGAGACAAAAAATAAAGTAGATCCAATACTCGAGTGGCCCATGCCAAAAGAAACAGTGGCCCCACAAAGTTTTTAACGGTCAGTATTCAATTCCTTTTTCGTATGACGTGGTCCACTTGAGTTTTAGATATGCGTCATTTTTTTACTCATGCTATAAATTCAATTGAAATAATGGATGAATGTTGTTGATAAGCAAAATGCATCATAGTGGGACCCACATGTATTTTGCAATATTTTTGGTTTTTGTGTAAAAAAGTAAGCAGTCAAATCAGGTATGATATAAATGCACGGGGAAATGATAATTATTTTTTTACACGGTATTTACCATTTCACCCGGGAATCAAACATGCCCAAAACCAAACATGCCCCTAAACTAAGTGGTTAAGATGGGGTTGGGGTCAAAGTTGATTGATTTGAAACCTTGAATGCAACCGCTGTATCGATTCTGGCGTGCCCGTGCACACCGCACGCGACTACATAAAACAGATCGATCGCCAACAACAAATACATAGTATAATAGCCATCTTAATATATGTGTATTCACTATGCGCTTTTCGAAAGTAATTCATGTATTTTTATTTTTTATTTTTATCTGAACACATATAAAACACGATTTGTATGGTCTGCCTATAACAAGCTTTAAGAAAAAGGAAAAGAGAGAATCCAAGCACAACCGTCCAAAGCACTAATCTTAAGAGATTCTGGTCGTATGTTGCAAAGTTGCAGTGGCCGTGGCGTGGTGGACAAGCTGAATTATCTATTTAATACTCTGGCAGCATCACCCTTGATACGCAGGCACTCAAAACCTATACATTTGTTAACTAAGATTCAACTGACTAATTTGTAGAACCCAACTTCGATGAGTCACATTCCCAGAATCAGATTGGTTTATCAATCATGACCTTTGATTTATGGACACTTGTTTGTGCAAATCAGACTATTGGAATTTTCTTTTTAAACTGTCCACTAAATGTCCAACAATCCAATGGCTGAAATAAACATAACTTTGATCATTATCATTTGACTGACTGACACATTAAGGAATTTCTATGTGCCAAGTATCACCCAACGCGCTTTCCGGAGCATCAAAACCTTTCTTTTTTAAGAAAAAGGAGTTCATTTAATACTCTGGTGGCGTGATACTCAAGCACTCAAAATATTTACATGTGGCATTATATTATCTCACTTTGAACCCCTAAAATCATGGAACCCACTGCTGCTAAAGATACATTTCCAAGATTAGACTGGTTGAGAAATCAGGATTCATGGAAACTTGTTTGTTGAAATATGACCATATATTGCATTTTTTTTTTCATTTTTTCACTCTATTAAATTTCCATTAATCCAATGGTTAAATAATCAAATAAACATAGATTTTGGTACATAAAATAAATCTAATTTGGAATTTATAATCTGAAGATTTTAATTTAGTTAATTGCATAACACGTATGCGATTTTTATGTGCATGAGTACCATCATGGCATGAAGCTGATTGCCTGGTGACGGAATCCTGTTGGATTTGATTGGCCACTTGCTGCTGTTCGGGATGAGCCCACTCGAGTGGGTGCTCCACCAAACACGGCGTGCAGATTGGGTGCTACCCCACCAGGACCTAGCTAGAGATGGATGGCCTACCAGGGACTTTGTGGGCCAACTAATTTATATGTTTCATCCATGTCATCCATCTACCTTGTCAGATCATTTTAGGCATAAGCCCCAAAAGGAGGCATATATGAGGCTCAAATGGAGAACACGATCCTAAGGTCAACCGTGATGTTTATTTGACATCCAACCTATTCATGAGTTCACATAGACCTGTATGAAGGGATTATAAATATTAGGTTGATTCAAAACTTTCGTGACTCTCAAAAAGTTTTCAACTGTAGGTTTTAAATTGCCACCGCTTCATGCAGTGTGGTCCACTTGAGCCTTCAATCTACCTCCTTTTTTAGGCTTATGCCCTAAAATGATCTTTCAACATAGACAGACAGCGTGGATAAGATATATAGATCACGGTGGGCCCCATGGAGCCCCTAATAATATCCATTCGTCTCTAGCTAGGTCCTGGTACCTAATGGGCACCCCACCCAACAACTTTAAAACATGTTTTGGATGAGCCAAGTTGTTAGGGATGACACAAAAGAAATCCTGAGTTCGAATCAAACAATAAGAGACCAAATATAACCAAGCACATAGAGAATTGTAAGACCCGTATCCTAGTTCGTACTGTTCCGATGAATCCTCGATCATTTCCGTCGAAGTCCGGCAATCCGCGACTGATAATCGACGTTGTGCACGACCGTAAGTCGTATCCTTTAGATTCAAATCGGTTTAATCCGAGACCTATATCATTGCGACCGCACCGTCGCCGCGGTTCCAACGCCGCGACTCACGCACCAATCCGATACCCTGACCAGAAGATGTGAGCCGGCGTTTATTTCGAAGAAACGCCGCGCTTTCTCGATCCCAAGAGAATCTCTACACAATGTCAAATCAATCCCACCAATCAATCAATCACATCAATCAATCAATCACTTCAATGTCAAGTACAAGCAACCCATGCTTTCTCTCTCCAAAGTCAACTCTTTCTCACCCTCTCTCTTACACACCCATACCTAGTCAAGTACTACATCCATCACCTCACATCACTCACTCACATCTCTCTTTACAACTCTCTCTCTCCCTCTCATTTCCCAACACATTCCCAAGCCAAGCAAGAGCACTCCCACGTCCAAGCTCCCAAGTGAGAGAAGAGAGAGTTTGTGTGGCCCACCTTTCCCCATCCCAAGATCTCCCATCCTAGCCATCCATTTCCCATCTCCACCATCAAAGAGGAGCACAAGGAAGGTGACGTTCCAACGGACCGAAGAGATCAACCGGTGGGTGCTTATTAGGCTAGTTTTTCATGTTTTTGTAGTGGACCAAGTGAGGCCTACCGATCAATGGTATGGATCTCACTTGGGACCCTAAGATATGGCCGATGGCCCACCTTGATTATCATTTGATGTATGATTAGATGCAAGGGAGGGCTCATAGTGTCGGGGTCCCTCCATCACACGTGTGTCCCGCTCTTTTTCTCCCTCTCTCTCTCACTCTCTTTTTCATTTTCTTTCATATGATGATGATGTGGCCATGTGGCCCACTTAGATAGACCTCACCACGAAGCGAGTATTGGATCCAAGTCATTTGTAGGTGAGGCCCACTTTATATGTGTTGTTCCACTCCACCAAGCCATGTGGTGGCCCACCTGGGCAGGGCCCACCTTAAAACATTCCACGCCAGAACGTCCAGCGTCCAAGGACGCTGGACATGAAAACACAATATTAGCTTGGTTTACAAGCTTTTTGGGTGGACCACATGTGTAGGCCCCACCTTGATGTCTGTGCTTAATCCACGTCGTCTATCCCTTTCCTGGGACCATTTTAGGCGTTGAGCCGAAAAATGGGGCTGATCCAATCTTCTGGTGGGCCATACCTTAGAAATCAGTGATCTCCACCGTTTAAAGTCCTCCAGATTCTTTTTACACGCCGAAACAGGCCCAATATTGGGCTTGATGGAGTTGTTATGGGCCATGGAAACCAATGGCTGAGGCAGATTTAACTGATGCGGGTCCCACATGTGAAAAAGCACGGGAAGACGTGATTTAAAAAATAAAAAAAAATCTTACAACTGCAGCTCATTGTTGCTGCTGTCAAACAGGCAGGACGCCTGGCGCCCTGCGCTGGGCGGATGGGCAGACCACCCACGGCCCAGCCATGGGCCCCATCTTGATGTTTATTTGAAATCCAATCTGTCCATGAGGTGGACCACCCCCTGAAGTGGGTCCCCTCCAAAAATCAGCCCGATCCAGATCTCAGGTGGCCCACTCCATACGAAACAGCGGGGATTGAACTCTACCATTGAAACCCTTTCTGGGTCCACAAAAGTTTCAGATCAAGCTGAAATTTGTTTTTCCCCTTCTTTCAGACTCGGGTGATCTTATGAACGGATTAGATGGAAGATAAACGTTATGGTGGGCCCCACGTGGGAGCCCACAATGATGTACGTGTCTTATCCCCACCATCCAGGCGGACGGTGGGAGCCCAACTGTAATGTATGTGTTGTTTTCCACCATCCAGCGGACGGTGGAGCCAGCTGTGATGTATGTGTTTCACATCGTCCACTGCTGTGGACGATGGGCCCCACCTGAATTTGGATGCGGTAAAACTCGGTCTGACCCTTCATTCCAGTGGGGTACCCACGATGGGTGGGCTGGATTTGTAAACCCCAGGTCGGTGGGCTTGATAAATGATTATGAATGTTGTAATGGAGGGTAGCCGCCCTCAACTGTTGTATTTGGTGTGGCCCACACAAGTAACAAATTGACTTGATTTTTGAGATCTAGGCCCACCATTGAATGGTGAATCTGACTGATGGGTTAGATGTTTGACAAACATCAACGGTAGGTCCCACTTAGCTCGACCTCATGGGAGCTGAACGTCAGCTCGAGCTCATTGTGTTTTTTTTTTCATATATATATGTGTGTGTGTGTGTGTGTGTGTGTGTGTATATGAATATGTACATGTGTATGTATATATTATTTATATTATATTGTATATATTATATGTATTATATATATCATTAATGTATTATATTATGTAATATATACATTATGGCGGGCCTTGGGAATTTTAATAGTGGTTTGGCCCATTTGATCCATGTGATTAGGCCCACCTTAGTGCATATGTGAGGCCCATGTGATGGGGCCCATATTAATGTATTTGTGGCCATTGTTGAGGCCCACCTTGGTATATATATTAGACCCATGTGATTCGGCCCATTGAGGTATTTAAAGGCTCATGGGTTATGGCCCATTGCAATGTACATAAGGCCCACTAATGCGGCCCACTTGATTTAAGAAAGGCCCATATGAGGCAGATCATTTGATGTATTTGAGGACTTTGGGCCAAGGCCTAATGAGATGTATATTGGTCCATTGCAATGTGTGATTTCCTATGGTTTGTGTAATGGTACTTTATGGCGGGCTATGCCTTGGGAACAATGTTGGTTTGACGTCCACATTGTAAGGATAATGTTGGTTAAATGTCCGCATTGTCACACTCCTTAAGGCCCATTGATAGGCCTATACTTGTACTCTGTAGTCCGTTTAAGCCCATCTTCACTTTGAGCAACGCCCATTATCATACCATAAGTATAGTGCTACCCCATGATTCATGATCATACGTATCATATGCATGCTTGAGATGAGGGGTGATTGATCATAGCATATGCCTTCGGGCAGACTATTACGGGCTCCCTGATAGGCGGAGTTGCCCTGCATGAGCGCATGGTTTACACAGGACTGTTGCATGACTGGTAGTATGACTCATGCACTTGCATTGTGTGATTGTAGTTACTGTATGCCCTAGCGACACCAGGGCCATAGCCTCCACAGACACATCGTGGGTGGCTGGATTGGATATCGAAAATGTTTGGTTCTAGCATACGGGCGCCATAGATGTCCCTGCGTGAAAATCCCTAAACCCGATGGTACCAGAGGATGACTCCAACGTCGAGACCGAGTGGATGTACGAGCGTATGAGGGCCGAATACCAGGAGGCCGCGTCTCCCACTGTGTCATGGTCGGTTGGAAAGGGGTGTGACCTTACCCGCCTGAGTGAGGGGGCAATTTCTAGGTTGAGTTTGACCAGCTTGAGGAATCGGTCCGCTATCGACGAGCCAGGTCCGATATTGGCAGGCGGATAGTGAGGTCTCTTTCGCTCTTCCAGTTGTGCGTCCGGATAGGGACGGCAAGCTGGCGTAGAGTGTACTAGACCCCAGTGATTATCCAGACCGATAACTGTATTGACATGAGGATTGACATGCTTGAGTTGCATTATGCATCGCATGGCCTTGATATGGCCGATATCATTTATATTCTGTACCGCATAGCCTTGGTACGGCTGATTGCATTCATGTACTCATTGGCACGATTCCGCATTACTCTGACCTTGCATTCTGAGCACGCTCATATTGCACACACACTTACACCACCCTCTAAACTTTCTATAAGCTTATGCACGATTGATGCGTGCAGGTGACGCCAGGACGCAGCCGTAGTCTCGCCGCAGTTGGAGCATGCAGCCGAGCTTTTGGAGTTTTTGTCATTTTCAGTATCTTGTATTTCCTTTTATAACCTTGTACTCAAAGTTTTTAATCATAGTGAATTTTGTGATGGTGTTCTTATGGTTATTGCTTGTGGGTTATGCTTGTGGTTATGCTCATTACGAATCATTTGATTATTAGAAATCCTCATTGTAGCATCCCAGGATCGGAACCTGGCGTATGGGCGCTGAGGGCCGAGAATGGGGTTCTATGGAGGCTGTCGGCGCCGGATTCGGCGATCGGGAATTTTGTGAGCCCGGTCTCTGAGTTCGGGGCTTGACAGAAGTTGTTATCAGAGCATAACTTGGGAATAACCGAGAACAACATCACATGTTTGCTATGAGCTTAGGACAATTAGGTTCCGAGTGCGTAACCTTTCGATTGAGTTCTTTAGCGCGCGATTCTCAAGATGATTGACGCCTTATCTTTTCCATAGGACATGCCGCCCAAGAGAGCGACCCGTTCGACCCCAGCTCCACCACCTGAGGGTCCAGCTTTACCACCAGCGTCTCCCGTTCTACCGCCAGAGATCCCTGCTCCCTTTCCTGAGGATGACGTTCCTCCACCTGATGTCGGTATGGATCCGACTGTGCCTGTGAGTGCCTCACAGTTACAGCAAATGTTACAGGCTATGACTGCTGCACTTCAGGGGCAAGGCAGGCACCCAGTTGTTTCACCAGAGCAGGCAGAGCAAGAGCGCGCGAGTTCTCTTCTTCGCGAGTTCAGACGGCTTGATCCTCCGCGTTTCCAGGGTGAGCCAGATCCGACTGCAGCAGAGAGATGACGCTCCGATGTGGAGAAGATCTTCGATACTATGTCATGCACGACCCAGCATCGAGTTCGGTTAGCAGTGTTTCTCTTCCAGGGCGAGGCAGAGCATTGGTGGACCTCTATTACCCGTGTTACAGGACCTGATTACGTCTGGACATGGGAGGACTTTATTGACCGATTCGAGGAGCAGTACTTCCCCGACCACATTCGAAGTCAGAGAGCACTGGAGTTCGAGACTTTAGTGCAGGGGGACATGACTGTGGCGCAGTATGCAGCCTGATTTGTGGCGCTATCGAGGTTTGCGCCATATATGGTTGATGATGAGGGGCGAAAGGCCCGCCTTTTCAAGAACGGCTTATGTTACGGTCTTCGAGGTCGTGTTATTGGGCATGAGCTTTCGACTTTTCAAGCAGTAGTGCGGAGAGCTCAGATTTATGAGGCCGAGTGGGCCGGCGGACAGAGCGACCGAGATCAGAGGAGTGGTCAGAAGAGGCAGGCCCCCTCCAGTAGCTCCCAGCAGCACCGACGACCGCAGAGATACAGGAGCTACCCATCCGCCGGAGTACCAGTAGCACCGACGGCACCCCCAGCGGCACCACCTCAGAGACAGCTTCCTGACACTTGCTATGGATGTGATGGGATAGGACACCGTAGGTGGGAGTGTCCCCGACCTCGGCAGCAGCAGCCGAGAGTACCGCAGCAGCTTTTGCAACAGCAGCGACGACAGATTCCATCATCGAGGCCCCCTCAGCAACAGCACCAGCCTCCAGGACCTCCACCGCAGCAGCAAAGGCCTCAGAGGGGACCTGCACCTCGCCAGCAGGCCCAGGGCAGATTTTATGCCGTTCAGCAGGACCCTCAGTCATCAGGAGCAGTCGTCGATGATTCGTGTGACTTAGCCCCTACACCGTCTTACTAGATTGCTTATGAATGATGCGTCTTAAGAACTAGAGCTTGAGATTTGTAGGCGTTATCCCAATCCCTTAGATGTTTGATTATGATGATATGCCGCGTTTTGATTATATATGATGTTATGTTTCCTATCTCTCTTATGAGTTATACTTAGCTGTGATGGTAGTGCAAATTTTGAGGACAAAATTTTTATTAGGTGGGGGGAGCTGTAAGACCCGTATCCTAGTTCATACTGTTCCGATGAATCCTCGATCCTTTCCGTCGAAGTCAGGCAATCCGCGATTGATAATCGACGTTGTGCACGACCGTAAGTCGTATCCTTTAGATTCGAGTCAGTTTAATCCGAGACCTGTATCATTGCGACCGCACCGTCGCCGCGGTGCCAACGCCGCGACTCACGCACCAATCCGATACCCTGACCAGAAGATGTGAGCCGGCGTTTATTTCGAAGAAACGCCGCGCTTTCTCGATCCCAAGAGAATCTCTATACAATGTCAAATCAATCTCATCAATCAATCAATCACATCAATCAATCAATCACTTCAATGTCAAGTACAAGCAACCCATGCTTTCTCTTTCCAAAGTCAACTCTTTCTCACCCTCTCTCTTACACACCCATACCTAGTCAAGCACTACATCCATCACCTCACATCACTCACTCACATCTCTCCTTACAACTCTCTCTCTCCCTCTCATTTTCTAACACATTCCCAAGCCAAGCAAGAGCACTCCCACGTCCAAGCTCTTAAGTGAGAGAGAAAGAGAGTTTGTGTGGCCCACCTTTCCCCATCCCAAGATCTCCCATCCTAGCCATCCATTTCCCATCTCCACCATCAAAGAGGAGCACAAGGAGGGTGACGTTCCAACGGACCGAAGAGATCAACCGGTGGATGCTTATTAGGCTAGTTTTTCATGTTTTTGTGGTGAACCAAGTGAGGCCTACCGATCAATGGTATGGATCTCACTTGGGACCCTAAGATATGGCAGATGGCCCACCTTGATTATCATTTGATGTATGATTGGATGCAAGGGAGGGCCCATAGTGTCGGGGTCCCTCCATCACACGTGTGTCCCGCTCTTTTTCTCCCTCTCTTTTTCATTTTCTTTCATATGATGATGATGTGGCCATGTGGCCCACTTAGATGGACCCCACCACGAAGCGAGTATTGGACCCAAGTCATTTGTAGGTGAGGCCTACTTTATATGTGTTGTTCCACACCACCAAGCCATGTGGTGGCCCACCTGGGCAGGGCCCACCTTAAAACATTCCACGCCAGAACGTCCAGCGTCCAAGGACGCTGGACATGAAAACACAATATTAGCTTGGTTTACAAGCTTTTTGGGTAGACCACATGTGTAGGCCCCACCTTGATGTCTGTGCTTAATCCACGTCGTTTATCCCTTTCTTGGGACCATTTTAGGCGTTGAGCCGAAAAATGGGGCTGATCCAATCTTCTGGTGGGCCATACCTTAGCAATCAGTGATCTCCACCGTTTAAAGTCCTCCAGATTCTTTTTACACGCCGAAACAGGCCCAATATTGGGCTTGATGGAGTTGTTATGTGCCATGGAAACCAATGGCTGAGGCGGATTTAACTGATGCGGGTCCCACATGTGAAAAACCACGAGAAGAAGTGATTAAAAAAAAAAATCTTACAACAGCAGCTCGTTGCTGCTGCTGTCAGACAGGCAGGTCGCCTGGCGCCCTACGCTGGGCGGACGGGTAGGCCACCCACGGCCCAGCCGTGGGCCCCACCTTGATGTTTATTTGAAATCCAATCCGTCCATGAGGTGGACCACCCCCTGAAGTGGGTCCCCTCCAAAAATCAGCCCGATCCAGATCTCAGGTGGCCCACTCCATACGAAACAACGGGGATTGAACTCTACCATTGAAACCCTTTCTGGGTCCACAGAAGTTTCAGATCAAGCTGAAATTTGTTTTTCCCCTTCTTTCAGACCCGGGTGATTTATGAACGGATTAGATGGAAGATAAACGTTATGGTGGGGCCCACGTGGGAGCCCACAGTGATGTACGTGTCTTATCCCCACCGTCCAGGCGGACGGTGGGAGCCCAACTGTAATGTATGTGTTGTTTTCCACCGTCCAGCAGACGGTGGAGCCAGCTGTGATGTATGTGTTCACATCGTCCACTGCTGTGGACGGTGGGCCCCACCTGAATTTGGATGCGGTAAAACTCGGTCTGACCCTTCATTCCAGTGGGGTACCCACGATGGGTGGGCTGGATTTGTAAACCCCATGTCGGTGGGCCTGATAAATGATTATGAATGTTGTAAGGAGGGTAGCCGCCCCAATGTTGTATTTGGTGCGGACTGTATTGGATTTTTAATGAGGATTGTCAATTTGAGTGGAATGACTAGAAGGTTTGATTGTTTTTGACTTTTGAGATCTAGGCCCACCATTGAATGGTGAATTGACTGAGGGGTAGATGTTGACAAACTCAACGGTAGGTCCCACTTAGCTCGACCTCATGGGAGCTGAACGTCCTTGAGCTCATTGTGTTTTTTTTTTATATATATATATAGTGTGTGTGTGTGTGTGTGTGGTGTGTGTGTGTGTGCGCCTATATATATGTATTATATGGGTATATGTATATGTATATGTATATGAATATGTACATGTATATGTATATATTATTTATATTATATTGTATATATTATATGTATTATATATATCATTAATGTATTATATTATGTAATATATACATTATGGCGGGCCTTGGGAATTTTAATGGTGGTTTGGCCCATTTGATCCATGTGATTAGGCCCACCTTAGTGCATATGTGAGGCCCATGTGATGGGGCCCATATTAATGTATTTGTGGCCATTGTTGAGGCCCACCTTGGTATATATATAAGGCCCATGTGATTCGGCCCATTGAGGTATTTAAAGGCCCATGGGTTATGGCCCATTGCAATGTACATAAGGCCCACTAATGCGGCCCACTTGATTTAAGAAAGGCCCATATGAGGCAGCTCATTTGATGTATTTGAGGACTTTGGGTCGAGGCCTAATGAGATGTATATTGGTCCATTGCAATGTGTGATTCCCTATGGTTTGTGTAATGGTACTTTATGGCGGGCTATGCCTTGGGAACAATGTTGGTTTGACGTCCACATTATAAGGATAATGTTGGTTAAATGTCCGCATTGTCACACTCCTTAAGGCCCACTGATAGGCCCATACTTGTACTCTGCAGTCTGTTTAGGCCCATCTTCACTTTGAGCAACGCCCATTATCATACCATAAGTATAGTGCTACCCCATGATTCATGATCATACGCATCATATGCATGCTTGAGATGAGGGGTGATTGATCATAGCATATGCCTTGGGGCAGACTGTTACGGGCTCCCTGATAGGCGGAGTTGCCCTACATGAGCGCATGGTTTACGCAGGACTGTTGCATGACTGGTAGTGTGACTCATGCACTTGCATTGTGTGATTGTAGTTACTGTATGCCCTAGCGACACCAGGGCCATAGCCTCCACAGACACATCGTGGGGGCTGATGGATTGGATATCGGAAATGTTTGGTTCTAGCATACGGGCGCTATAGATGTCCCTGGGTGAAAATTCTAAACTCGATGGTACCAGAGGATGACTCCAATGTCGAGACCGAGTGGATGTACGAGCGCATGAGGGCCGAATACCAGGGGCCGCGTCTCCCACTGTGTCGTGGTCATTTGGAAGGGGGGTGTGACCTTACCCGCCTGAGTGAGGGGGCAATTTCTAGGTTGAGTTTGACCAGCTTGAGGAATCGGTCCCCTATTGACGAGCCGGGCCCGATATTGGCAGGCGGATAGTGAGGTCTCTTTCGCTCTTCCAGTTGTGCGTCCGGATAGGGACGGCAAGCTGGCGTAGAGTGTACTAGACCCCGGTGATTATCCAGACTGATAACTGTATTGACATGAGGATTGACATGCTTGAGCTGCATTATGCATCGCATGGCCTTGATATGGCCGATATCATTTATATTCTGTACCGCATACCCTTGGTACGGTTGACTGCATTCATGTACTCATTGGCACGATTCCGCA
This sequence comes from Magnolia officinalis, assembly GCA_021015155.1. Taxonomy (NCBI): domain Eukaryota; kingdom Viridiplantae; phylum Streptophyta; class Magnoliopsida; order Magnoliales; family Magnoliaceae; genus Magnolia; species Magnolia officinalis. Next base: position 5,827,368 of record JAJHSJ010000010.1, read on the forward strand.
TTACTCTGACCTTGCATTCTGAGCACGATCATATTGCGCACACACGATTGATGCGTGCAGGTGACGCCAGGACGCAGCCGTAGTCTCGCCGCGGTTGGAGCGTGCAGCCGAGCTTTTGGAGTTTTTGTCATTTTCAGTATCTTGTATTTCCTTTTATATACCTTGTACTCAAAGTTTTTGATCATAGTGGATTTTGTGATGGTGTTCTTGTGGTTATTGTTCGTGGGTTATGCTTGTGGTTATGCTCATTACGAATCAAATTGATTATTAGAAATCCTCCTTGTAGCATCCCAGGATCGGAACCTGGCGTATGGGCGCTGAGAGCCGAGAATGGGGTTCTACGGAGGCTGTCGGCGCTGGATTCGGCGATCGAAAATTTTGTGAGCCCGGTCTCCGAGTTCGGGGCGTGATAAGAATACATGAGATTTACGTGGAAAAATCCTCACGAAAAAAACCACGGCACAAAGCGACACTCGATCAACTATGAAAACAATATATAAGAGATGAAAGAAACTTACAATTATGAGAACCCCTTAGAATCTCCCAAAAATCTCAACTTTTTCTCTTTAGAACCCTTAAATATGCTTAATATTACCATAATCCCGATTACACCCGAGATATATATATAATATATATTATATATATATATATATATATATATATATATATATATATAGATATATACACACACACATACATACTATCACAACCGGAATATGAAACAAAATGCGCACTTACGCGGTTCCACATGCGCCATCGATCTAAGGGTCTATCGATCGATCGAGCAGGCACCAGTTCGAGCAATCGAATTGTGCCAAAAACGTCCAGAGAGTTTTAGGATTTTTTTTGAATATTAATCGATCAACCCGATGGTTCGATTGATCACACATGGTCCAAACTGTCCAGTGAACAATTTGTCTAATTCCGAAGAGGTTCGATTAATCGAGCAAGGCTGTCGATCGCTCAAAGTCTCATGTTTCAATAAAATTGAAGACATCCATCCAACAATCTCCACCATGGATTCAATCTTCATGCTCCATTGCTCCACCACATCATCACCATCTCTAATTGCCTCCTATCATATCTTCATCGTCGCTTCTCATGCATACTTCGTCTTCATTAAGCATTTTATAAACACAAAGAAGTTGCACAGAACTTGAACTTTTCTGTAAGAACCACTTTTGTCAGCTAGATTTACGCTCGTGTGGATATTCTCGAGAGTCACACCGCCTTCCTCAAGTACTTGTTGGATAAAATGATAACGAACATTAAAATGTTTAGTATAAGAGTGTTAAACCGAGTTTTTAGTCAAATTGATCGTGCTTTCGCTATCACAATTAACCGGCACGACTTGCTGCTGAAACCCTTGCTAATTTATCATCTCTATCAACCAAACACCTTCTTTGAAAGCCCTTGTTACCGCCATGTACTTAGCTTCGATTGTGGAAAAAGCTAACTATAAACTGAAGCTTTGACATCCAACTGATTGCACCACCTGCTAGAACAAATGATTAACCAGAAGTTTATTCCCTTTTATTCACATTTTCTACGTAACTGACATCTACATAGCCTACTAATTTGTTCTCTGACTTTTTAAATGTTAAGACTTAGTCCACTGTACCTCGAATATACCGAAGTAACTATTTCACTACTTCCCAATGTTGCTTGCTGGAGTTTCCCACATATCTACTCATAATACCACTGCATGTAAAATATTCAGTCTCATAGAGAACATGATATACATCAAATTACCAACAACGCTCAAATAGGGCACACGAGACATCACATTGTTTTGAAGAAATCCTAAAGTGAGTAGCATGAGGTGTGCAAACCGGTTTCGCTTTGTCCATACCGAACTTAACCAATACATTCTCAAGGTATTCTGCTAGTGATAATTGTAACCTACTCATTTATATGTCTTTGTGAAGATCTATGTCGAGAATTTTCTTTGCAACTCTTAAATCTTTCATTTCGAATGTCCCTGATAACTGAGTCTTCAATGTATTGATATCAGAAATGCTATGGCTGGAAATAAGCATGTTATCTGCGTACAATACCGGTATGATAAACTTTCCATCATTCAGTGTCTTATAATAGACAAATGATCATATTCGCTTCTGGTAAATTGTTGACCCATCATGAAAGTATCAAACCTTTTGTATCACTACATAGGCGCTTATTTTAGGCCATATAACGACCCCCTCAACCTGCAAACTCTATTCTCAGCTCCCTGTACTTCGAACTTTTTAGTTACGTCATGTAAATTTTCTCTTCTAACTCCCCATGTAGAAAAAAAGTTTTCACATATATCTGTTCCAATTCCATGTTGTATTGGGCAATCAATGTCGATATAAACCTAATAGATTCATGCTTTACTACATATGCAAAAATTTCGCTGAAGTTGACACCCTCCTTCTACGCATCCCCTTTTATGACCAATCTTCCATTTTATCTATCTTCCTTCTTTTTATAAATCCACTTACAACCGATCGCTTTACATCACACTGAAAGCTCCACCAACTCACAAGTCTCATTCTTGTACAGAGAGTCCATCTCGTCATCCATAGTTATCATTCACTTCTTAGCATTAGAGGCATCTAATGCTTCTTGAAAGGTAGATAGATCCCCATCATTTATAATAAGGGCGAATGCAATATTCAAATCATCTCTACATCTAACTAGTAATATACGATTCTTTGGCGGATTTCTTGTAAGAGTTGGCTGATCCATCTACTCATGCATATACATTTGTCTACAGTTCAGCTTCAAACTATGTCTTACCCCTTTCGATTTCAACAATGATCACTGCCGATTTCTTTGGCTCATTATATTCGTCCTTGTGAAATACAAAAACCTCTTCATACCTGACGTCACGGATCAAAGTGATTTTCGAGTGACTTGGTCATACAACCTGTACCATTTCATGCAATCACCATAGCTCACAAAGTAAATTTTTTTACCCTTTGGTTTAGCTTATCTCTCTCAACTAGCGGTACATGAGAGTAAGTTTAAAACCAAATACACGCAATCGTGAGTAGTCAACATCATGACCGTTCCACGCTTCTTTAGAAATTTTATAGTCTATTACAGTAGGCAGGAGTGGATTCACGAGCTAATAAAGTTCATTACTTAATGCAATATTATTCAACATGCTTCAAACTCTTTCCAAGAGAGTTTGATTCATCTATTCCACTACACCATTTTACTCAGGTGTGTGCCTTACTGTATTATGCCTTGAGATCAGGTCACCAAATTTATATTTAGTAACCCGACTATAGGGCCCACCATGATATTTGTGTTTTATCCATATCATTCATCTGCTTTTCTAGCTCATTTTAGTCCAATACACAATTCAAATAGACTATAAAAACAATGGGGTTCCTAGGTCTAGAATGCTGTACATGAAAAATCCACTCCATCCATGACGTGAGGACCATTAATATTTGATCCGTACATACAAAAGATCAACGGGTTACAAACTCACATCTAAGATACAAAGATATGAAATGGTATACATCAAACTGGCATGTCCAGTAACTAATGTAATGGGAAATCTTTTAGCTAAATATCTTCATACCATTTGAATGCAGGAGAAGACAAATCGGCTCAAAATTGATGTGTATTCAAATGATAGGAGCTAGCAATCACCCATATGCTCGTATAATTAAGTAACATGATTGATACTATAATTAAGAAAACAGTGCCGAATATGCATTGCAAAAGATCAGTAGTGACCAGAACTATAAATGTACATGCATGTAAAGAGCTTAGATGTGACAACCGTATGATGAGATGCTATTTATAAGATGTAACACCAGTACTTGATATGTAACACTAATACATGGCGGAGCCAATCAGGCCAATGGACAGGACCACGAAAGCACGGGCCCTGTTTTACAAACCAAGGCCCAAGACGGATGTTTATGGATGGTGTGGGGCCTGACCCATTCAATAGCAGGCTCAAAAATCAGGCACATATCCAATTCAAGGGCCTGCATTGCGGTCTGGTTTATCCGGACAGGATCCGAAACCTAATGTGCCAATCTGGCCCATTGCCCTGCCACTGCAGCACTTGGGAAATTGTGGTTAGGTGGAGTATGAGCCCCGTGATCAGATGGGTCGGTCTAGGGCTGCACTGTGAATGGGCCACTGACGAGGACCTTCCTCATGCAAACGAAACGAGAAATCATGTAGGTGGGCCTCTGAACTGAACTGAGCCAGACTCAACAGCACAAACACGACTCAGGCCATCTCTTCACAGAACGGCTGATTCATGGGATTCATCATTCGGGATTATTCATCTTGTTACCACCACCGTTGATCGAATGTAGACCCAGTTGGTGGCATTTCTAACCATCCATTTCTTCATACATATATGTATGGCCCACTAGGTAAATGGAGCTGGATTTCAGGGCTTCAAAAAAATATACCCTCTGTGCAATCTTCTGATCAAACTTCCTCTTGTAGAATTTCTCTCTCTCTCTCTCTCTCTCTCTCTCTCTCTCTCTCTCTCTTTTTGGTATCATGGGCACAAGGGTTGAGTGGTGTAGTTTACGTGTTGATATTCTCACTGATAGTGCATATGGAGGTCCATTTGCTGGGAAGCTATATCCTGACAGATAACCACATTAGCAACCTTCGACCCAGTGATTTTAGATTATCAATGATTGTATTAGTGCTGACATTGCATATTTCCAATACAGATGTGGAGTTCCTTTATTCCGTTTTATTATAATTGATTATTTCCCGTTTCGAATTACTGTAGTTACAACACTTGCACTGTCAATAAATGATGAGGAAACCGGAGTATCATGCCCTACAACAGATATGCCATGCACCACATATCAAACTGGTTTTCTGCCCACTGTCTGCTTGGACCAACTGTCCATCTGCAATCCAAGACGACTCCAATCATTCGGTACATTCCATCCGCAATAGAGCTCCATAAATTAATGGGCCGGATCTTGTACAAGTACACAACTTTTAACTATATCTAACCCTTGATAGCTACCAATTCAAGAAGTTTGCAAACCCCACATGCACGACCCACACATGCCAATATGGCATGCATTGAAGATCCGACTTCTCCATCAGGTGGGCCAGGCCACACTGTTTAAATATCTGGATAAAAAATCAGGCTGTTTTGCTCCTAAGTTGGCCCAATGTACAAAACAAATGGCTGGGTAGGAGAAAAAAAAAATAAAAAAAATATATAAAAACATGTGTGGCCCACCTGACAGAAAGCTCAAATAGCATGTGAGCATAGCAAACCACCTTGAGAATTTATAAGAAAATCTTCCACACAAGTAAAAAAAATTTAAGAGACTAACACCTTTCAAACACAAACAACAATCCATAGTAGAAATGAGTCTAATAAGAGTACATGAAACAAAGCAACACACAAACCATCACAAGACCAACACTCCTGTAACTACTAAAACAACTCTCCCAAACCATAACAAGACCAAACACTCCTACAACTCTACTAAAACACTCCATCTCAAAGTAAACTACCTATAGATTCAGACATGGTCCGATAGACAAGAAGAAGGGGTGGAGAGAGAGAGAGATGAAATGAGGCCCAAGATTGGTAGCTGGGATCTTCCAAATACCAATATGGACAGTTTTTGGGAGATGGTCCATCCGAACATGGCCTGAAAGGCAGTACTCTTAAAGAGACGGTTATCAACCGAAATTCATACGATTCATGAGATCAACATACACCTCCAGAAAGTTACCAATCTCATCGAAGCGAACAAAGAAGAAGACGATGATGATGATGCTGACGGCAGTGGCGAGAAGACATTGAATTCCACCTACTACGGACCCCATACGCCAAGAGAAAAGCGCAGAGCAGTGGTGAGACCAGCCATATTGATTAGGTGCACCAGGGATTGGTGTAACAGAAGTTGTAGATGATCCTCTGAATATTATTGAAGATGAATTGATGGCGGCTCGGTTTGCTCGTCCCGATGTGGCTGCATAGATAAAAAAAATCATACTCAAGATGAATTTGCTCAACCAATCCGACTCAAATACATGAGATTATTCCCAACCTGACCCGAATTTGCTCAACACAAGCCCAACCCAATTTCAAATCGATTGGGGTTTTCCTACCTCAATCCCAACCGAAGCTGGTTTCAGGCCAGGGTATCTTCAGGTGGGGCCCACCCGATGATTGGGCCATCACGTGTTTCAAGCCAGTGCTGGCCTATCCGAGATTGGGATAGCGGAGGCATCCTAGCAGTGGACCCCAGCTGATGATCTTGGGCCAGGGCATCCTGATGGTGGGGCCCACCAAATGATCGGATCAGGCTGGGTTTTAGGCCGGGGCATGCTCATGGTGGGAAGCACCTGATGAGCAGAAGGACTCACACATGTGCCAACTTCGGCACGTGATTTAAAGTCAACTCACCCAATCAATGGAGTCGAGCTCGAGTCAAGGCCTGATCAACCCGAATAGTCCGAGTCGAGATCATCATCATCATCATCATAATATATATTTATATATACACACACACACATACTACGGAGTGACGAAAACAATGGTGGAAGAAATGCTCACCGATTGCGGTGGTCGTCGCAACAGGTTCCGAACTCGGTTGGCGGGCCACATAGTGGGCCCCACCTCTCCCGCCTCGTCCTGAGCCTCCACCATCGCCGCCATTCCCTCTAGAAGCCGCCGAGTGGGGCGTGGCCGGATCACGGAATGATCGACCCCGGCCCGAATTCTGCACATGTGCGGCCGCCGTCGGCGCGGCTGGCTGGGGCCCACCGGTTTCTCGACGCTGGCGATTCTGGCCTGAATTCTGCCTGAAATTACGATTCTGATGTAGGTATTCTGATTGGTGTCTGCCGCTCCCTCGAGAGTCTCTGGAAGCGTGATTCTCCGTTTGAAGGACGGCGATGTACTGAAGCAAAAGATACTGGAAATGTATGCAAGCAACTATAAGAAAGAAAGAGATGAACTATTTAATATAGGGAAGGAGTGAATGGGAATTTACAAGAATTTTCTTTCCCGCCGAGTGGTCCGTGGCCGCGTCACGGAACGATCGATCCCGGTCCGAATTCCGCATATGGGCGGCTGCCATCGGCGCGCCGGTCTGGAGCCCACCGGCTTGCCGAAACTGGCGATTCTGGCCTGAATTCATCCGGAAATTACGATTATGGCCTGTATCCCTGCCTCTGGAAACGTGATTCTCCATTGGAAGGAAGAAACTACTATTCTCCGCGATGTACTGAACAAAAGATGCTGGAAATGAATGTAATCACCTGTAAGAGAGATGAGAGATGAACATCTTTTTATATATATAAAGAGAAGGAGAGAGTGGGAATTTCCATGATTAAAAAAAATAAAAAAAATTCCCAGAACTGCCCTCTTGCTCTTCCAGAAGATTCTAATGGTGAACTGGGCCCTGAACTCATCCACTGTCCTGATTACCAAACTGGACGCGGTTTGGCTGATGCTATCAAATCACTGTGGCCCCATCAAGATGTATGTATTTGATCCGTGCCGTCCATCTATTTTGTAAGCTGAATTAAAATAACGAGGCAGATCTAAAGTTCAAGTGGACCGCATCACACGGAACAGTAGGGATTGAAGGTACAGAATTTTGGATAAATCTATTATTTGTATTTTCACTTCATCACTTCATCGATTGGTTGCTACTAAAATTGAGAGATCGTACTGCTAAGATTATATCAAAGGCGCTAAGCAGGCACAGAGCCGAGTCCCAGCCTCAGCCAATACGGTGCGGCATTAACCGTGGACAGTGCCGCTCTGTATTGGATCACCTTTATGTATTGTATATCTACACCATTTATCGATTTTTTGGCAACGAACCAAAAATTGAAGCATACCCACATCTTAAGTGGACCACACAATATGAAAAAAAGTGGTGGTCGAATGCCCACCGTTGAAAGCTCCATAGTGCCTGCCATACTGTTTATTTGCCATCCAACTTATTGATAAGGTCATAGGAACCTCAAATGGCCACCATTAAAAATTTCTCTATTTTCCATCGAACTTGCTGATAAGGTTGCTGTACTCTAGTTTCTATCCCTGCTCATGAGAGTTAATGAGCGAGGGACATAATTTTATGAGTTGCATGATGTATTTAAGATATACGAAAATATTCGATGTGAATTCTGCGGTGATAGAAATGGCATCTATCAAGTGATGCCGCATCATTTGTAGAATAAGGGTGGTCGATTGAAAGAATTGATAAGGAAGCCTGGAATAGTTATAAGATAGATGACAAGATTAGAAGAAGAGCTTCAGAAGATCAGTACTGCTAAAATGATTATAGTAACTATCATAATGTGAGAGCATCCAAGTAAATAATTAATTTAAGGTTATTAATAATAAGAAATTTAATAGAAGTATGGGTCTAATACCAACCAAACCAAATCAAATATATCGCTCAATTACATTTTGCTCTTTTGCATTATTGATCATTTACATTCTCTTGTATAACCGGTAATAGTAATCGAGTAATTGTTAACTTTTGTTGTAATTTGAGTCTATGCTCGTATGTTTGATTCAATCCGAATATCAAGCAAATTCTCCATTTAGAAAGGTGCTCTGCAGTTGTTCTCCATAACTGACGTTAAGAATTTCTTTTATGTTTTATCTGTATTGAAAAAGTTTTTTCCACAAAGAAGGCAAATGTACAACTCATCTTTAAATGATGAACCTCACTATTTGATAATCACTTAATTATATACATTATATGAGTGGCTGAATAGGCGACTAATTTTATTCGATCTCTGTCACATATGTCACATATGATCAATTCCAAGTATGTGCATATCTTAGCACTTGGGTTGTAGTTGTTCGGTTTGAATTGAGCTGTGCATTCAACTCAATTCTTGCATACTCGCATGAATCATATGACCAAATATGAAATAGTAAGGCAACAAAAGTCAGGGTGACCTAGATGAAGAGAATGGAGGAAAAAAAACAAACAAGCATATCCAAAACTTTTCTAGCCTATGATAAGTTTTTAATGGTTGATCACAACATTTTCCTATGGTGTGGTCCACCTGATATTTGGATCCTCTTCAATTTTGGGCTTATTCACTAAAATGCGCTGGAAAAATAGATGGACAACATGGATATTTAACACATACATCAAAGTGGGCCCCGCGGTGCTGGGTGAGGCCAGGCCACACCTAATCCACACTAATTGCCGGGTAGGCTGATCGACTATTCGTTGATTTGTTGATGTTCATTTGATGGAGGTGGCATTGGGGCCCACACTCCACTTAAGGCACCAAGCTACTTGGGGGGGCCTCTCGTCTAGTCACCTTCCATTCTTCCTCTCTCATCGGTGCTGATTCAACTTCATATGGTGTTGATGAGTGGGACCCACATCGTAAGGTCTCTGGTCTAGCTGACTCAAATCTTAGATGGACCACATCACTGGAAACAGTGGTGATTGAATCTCCACCATTAAAAATTTCATGGATTCTACTGGAATATTAATTTGCCTTTTTTCGCCCTTTTTTTTTGGGGGGGGGGGGGGGGGGGGTGGAGGGGGGTTAGCACACACCCATGCCAACCCCACTAGGGATCGATACCAAGACCTCAAGTGCTGAAACCAGATATCTCCACTCAGTCTGCCAAGCTATGGATCTGGGTGTATATTTATTTGCCTTCCAACCTATTGATAAGGTCGCGAACACCTTAGATGAGGAGACCACACAAATATCATCTTAATCAAAAGCTTTGGTGGCCCATGAGAAGTTTTTAATAGTTAATTATTAATATATCCTGTATTATAGTCCATATGGGATTTGGAACTGCTTAATTTTTTTTGGATAATACCCTAAAATGAGCTTTCAATATAAATGGACAGCATGGATATAGTCATATACAGCACGGTAGGCCCGACTGGGTCCATGGATCCGGGGTCTCACCTAATCCCCTCCCGCTCATGAAATGGTCCTAAATATCATGTAGATCCAAATCTCAGGACTACACAGTATGGTGGATTGAATTGCAACCATTAAAAACTTCATCCAGGTTTGTTTGACCTTGTCAACAGGTTGGATGGAAAATAAGCATTATAATGGGCCTTAGAAAAGTTTTAATAGTGGGTATTTAATGACACTGTTTCCTATGGTGTGGCTCACTTAAGATTTGGATCTCCTTCATTTTTGGGACCATGTCCTAAAATTAGCTGAAAATACTGATTGATGGCATGGATATACCACACATACATTAAGGTGGGCCAGATGGTCAGGGGGAGACCCATTGACGTGGTAACACCTACTATCCAGACATACTTCACGAATCAGGATCATGCAATTCATCAGTAGATTGGGAAGGATACATATGGTAGGGTAAATATGAGAAATCCCAACTGGTAGAGTGATCTCTTCTTGGTACACATGGCATTGTAATATGAAAATCGGTCCATCCATCAATCTGGTCCTGGCATGGATGGCTTATATTTTAAAAAAGAAAAATTTGAGAGCCATCGATCAGAAGGACAATAAAGCCCAATAGGTGTGGCTTTTGAAACGTAGACCATCCATGATATGGCTCAAAGGATGGATGGACACGATTGATGCATAATCCTGCTATGTGTACGTTGTGTGGATGGTTGATTCATGTTATGGCTTCTCTTCCAACATGGAAAAGAAGGTTTGAGAGAGTATTTTCAGGATCAACGGATAGGATTTCTTTTGAACATGGAAAAGAAAGTTTGAGAGAGTATTTTCAAGATCAACGGATAGGATTTCTTTTGATATTGTATGGTTACTTTAGGAAGGAAATGAGGGAGATGTTGATGGCGTGTGACTTAAAATGCTGTGACACTTGATTACTAAAAGCTAGGCTTCTAACTAACGAGGGCGTTTACGTAATTCTAAGTTACACTCATTACAACCGTCCAATTTCGGTAACGTTCTCGCTAAGTAACAAAAGGATGGTGTTGATTTTACCAGCTCACCTCATAAACGAATCCTCTGCTACAGCACGTGTATTGGAAGCAGGTACAACGCCGGAGCTCTGTGGAGCCCACCATATTTTTATTTAAAATCCACTCCGTCCATCAGATAAATACCCTAATTTTCAGTGCACATCTGAAATCTTGGACTGATCTGATACTCAGGTGAGCAACATTGCGAGGAATCATATCAAATTACAACCAAAGCTGAGTTTTGGATTAGTCTGATTTTTGAAATAATTGCTTTATCCAGGTGATTTTTTTTCTTTTACCTGATGAACGGTTTAGATAGGATGGAAAACCGGAGTGAACCTCAAGAAAATTATGGTTGGCTTTGTATTTCAATTATTTCCTGTGGTGTGGCCGAATTGATTCGTGTATGGGGAAGATACTTCCCCACAAGGCTTAAAATCGAGGGGCTGCCCATGAAGAACGAAGTGGATTATACGTATACTCACAAAAAGGTGGGCCACATGCAGCTGTGGTATTGTACTCTCCACGATACAACACGATCCAACTAGATACCACATTCATCATCAAACGAAGAGTACGGAGAAGGTCGTGGCTTTTTTACATAAATACTTCATTTAGCTTCTGAAATCTTTTTCAAATTTCCAAGACGAAGATGTTCTTGTTCTATTTTTTATACTTGTACAATCTTTTACCACTATTCTTTGGTTAACTTTTCTTCTACCGTTACATTCCCATAATTATTCATGCTACCTGATCACTCTTCGGCAAATATTTTTCGGTGTTTTTCGACTACTCTCTCGTACTCTTGCATGTTTTTCAACTATTCTCTACGGTAGAAACTCCCACTTAAGAAATATATATATATATATATATATATATATATAGAGGAAAGGTACTATGAGCTCGACCTCACCATAAGCCCCCGTGAGGTCGAGCTGCGTGGGCCCCACCGTGATGCGTTTCGACCATCAACACTGTGCATTTGATGGGTACCCTTTAAATTATGGGATATCCCAAAAATCAGCCGTATACGGAAGTCAGGTGGTGTTGGATATTATACAGAATAAAGTATTTCTTTAAAATATAGAAACCGAAAAATTACGATGATCAAAACTAAGGACAGGCTGAAGCACGTCTGAAACGCTTTCTTTAAAGCGTTATTTGCCCCTACTCAAATGAATTGAGTATGTTGATAGGTTACAGGCAAATTGCTCCTAGGATACGACAAGCCTGGTGTGGGTCTGCGTTCAGCAAACACGAAGGGCCACCAAATGGAACTCTTATACACACTATCTGGCAGAATTACAATATAGAAAAATCTCAAAAAGAGAAAGAAAGAGAAGAATTTTTTTTGATTTAGACCACTGCAATGGTCAGTACTTCAGTCACTGGTTCAGTTGAACCGTTCTAGACCACACCGTTGGTCTGTTCTTCTAGTAAAGGTTTAACCCTTACTGTCTTGCTGGAACTACTGGAGTATAAGAGAGAAGTAGTGGGCTGTCTCAGTTCGTATGGGTCTGCTAGAGTGGGTTTGAGATGGTTTGGAAACCCATCCAAGCACTCCTTTTATAGGCTATGGTGGCTGGGGGTTATGGTCCAAGGAAATAAATCTCATGACCATTTTCTAGTTGTTGGAGAAAACTAGCCGTTTTATGGCCGTTTTCTGACCATTATGCATGGGCCATTAAGCTGCTGCATGCTAACTGTTGTGAGATAGCAGCTAGCCGTTTTCTAGTTGTTGGGCTAGCCATGTAACAGTTACAGCTGGACCCTGTACTAATGATAACTGTTACAGATCTGCTGCAATAGCTCTATTTTTCAGCTCTCTATATATACTGGAGGACTCTCATTTAGTCCTCTAGTTCCACCTTAGTCACTTAGTCGCACAGCGACTCGCACACGTCTCGTTCCGGTTCGCGAAGGGAGCGACCCTCTGCGACACGATGCGTACGTGCGAAGTGCAAAGTGCGCCACTAGCGCCTCTACAGCCACACTGCCTCACATGCCCACGCCCTCGCACCGATCCCGTGCCCGAGACCGAGACCGAGACCGAGACCGAGACCGAGACCGAGACCAGCCCAGCCCGAGCCTATGCCCGTGTACGAGCACGAGCGCACGCGGGGGTGTTCCAGTGCTACGCACAGGAACATGCAAGGTCCATAGTTCACGGACTAGGTAAGTAAATATTATAATACTCCACTATTATCATTTAAACCACAGATTTTTCTCTTCCCTTTCCCATGTGGGACTATTAAAAAAACCCACAAAACGGTGTTTTTTCAAACAAAATAATATATTATATATATTATTTTTATTATTAAAATATATTTAAAAATCAATATTTTTTCAACAGGTGGGCCATACCATCTAAAATTATGTGAAGACACCGTTAAAACATATAAAAGCACTTGGTGGGGCCCACCTGAGTTTTGCATGCGCCTGAAACTTAGTCTTAACGCTCATTCAAGTGGGAGACACATAATGGATGGGCTGGATTTGCAAACCACATCTCGGTGGGCCCTCAAAAATGGTTATGAATGTTTTAATGGTGCACGACCCCTCTCCACTTCTGTATGTGGTGTGGCCCATACAAGTCACGGATTGACTTGATTTTTGAGACCTAGGCCCCACGATGGAATGGTGCATCTGACTGATGGGGTAGATGTTCGAAACGCATCACGGTGGGGTCCACACAGCTCGTCATGGGACGGACTCGTGAGGTTGAGCGCATAGTGGGCCTTTTCCCATATATATATATATATATATATATATATATATATATATATATATTATATATATATAATAATTTTATTTTAATCCTTATGTTAAACAATATGATGTAGAACGTGTCATAGATACGTTCCTAGCATGGTTGGGCCAAAAGAAGATAGACCGTAAATTGACCATAACTTTTGATCCGGGTATCGTTACGGGAGCACAACCTATCAATCTTTACTGAAACGGGCCATCCGAGTGAACCGACCCACAAAGTGGGTCGCGTCTGTCCGTTTCGTCAGAAAACGCGCGCTTTCAGCTCAAAAACGAATTTTTAGAAAAATTTTACTATTTTTTAGTATTCCGAATTTTTAAAATATTTTTAGAGTTTTAGATTTTCTTCCTTTTGGAAAGAACTTTTAGTTATACTAGGACTCTTCTAGAGAAAGTTTATTTGCAATTTTTATTTTAGAAATTAGACCTAGAAGAGTTTTATTAGAATTAGGATTTTTATTAGAGTTGAATTTTGCTATTTTTGGTAATTACGAATTTTAGTTTATTTTCTTTATTAATGGTGTAAGGAGACGCATTAGAGAATTATCAATTATTCATTAATCTATTTCGAATTTATTTAGAATTTATTTCTATTTTCTGCTCTCTTTTCTCGTGGATTCGAGAAGTCTCTATGAGGAGTCCAGAGAAGTTCCGTGGATTCGGAATAGTTATCCTCTTGAGGAAGACGGTGCTCGACCTCACGTCCTCCCCTGCGTCACAATACTTGTTTGAGAAGAAAATAAGAAAAGATGAGATGAAAAAATATTACAAATGTTTTACTTTTGGAAGATAGTTTCTTCTTATTTTTTAAAAAGATTTTGCTTAGATAGATCTTTTACCAAAAAGTGTATTGAAAAAAAAAACATAACTAGAACTTTACTTTCCTGCAAAAATTCTATTTAAATGGTTTGCCGTGAAAGAAGAAACGAGAAATATCAAAACTTTACTTTTAGAAGATGCGTTCTTCTTCTTACAATTAAGCTGAGTTGGATAGATCTTTTGTCAAGAGCTGAGTATTGGTATTGTTTTTAAAAGGTTAAAAAGTATCTAAATTAGATTATTTCAATCTTATTTGAAAGGTTGTCGAATTATCCTTCTAACGAGCTTAAGATCGCACTGATCCCACCTATAAGAGAGTTATGACATTTTTAAAGATTGCGTGAAGCCAAAAACGAACATAAACATTGTCATAAACTTTGAGCCCATTTTAAAAAGATCAAATAATGTCTAAATGAGGTGATTTTAATCCCATTTGAAAGCTCATCAAACTATCTTTCTAACGAGCTTAAGATTATCGTAATCTTATCCGTAATGAGGGAGTTATGACCATTTTCATGGGATCACACAATCCTGTTAGAATTGCGATCCACACAGTGTTAGAACCACGATCTACGCATGTTAGAACTGTAATCCATAGTGTTAGAACCACAATCCATACAGTATTAGAACCACCATCCGTGCAATGTTAGAAACACAAAATATGTATGATGGTTGGCCAACATCAAATGTGGGGTCCGCATGATGGATAGTCTATATCAAAGGTGGGCTCCACATAATGGGTGGTGGATATTAAAGGTGGGTCATACATGATGGACAAAAACATTGATGGTGGGCCCCACATTATAAAGAGTAGGAAGAAGGGAGAGAGAGAGAGAGAGAGAGAGAGAGAGAGAGAGAGAGAGAGAGAGAGATACGGGTATATAGGTATATCATCCTCAACCTTAAACATTATATATATATGGGAAAAGGTACAATGTGCTCGAGCTAATTTTAACGTCCCATGAGGTCGAGCTGTGTGGGCCCCACCGTGATGCGTTTCGAACATTAACACCGTGCATTTGATGTGTCCCCTTTAAATTATGGGATATCCCAAAAATCAATCGTATACGGAACTCAGGTGGGCCATACCATCTAAAATCATGTGAAGACATGCCAAATCTCTATGAACATCTACCCCATTAGGATAGTAAAATCATCGAAGCCCAGGAAGGCGATGAGTTGCTAAAAAGGATGAAAGGAAGAGTAGGAAATGATGCAGAATCTGAGTGGAGAGTCGGTTTTGATGGAGGGTTGCGGTATCGAGGCTGTCTTTATGTCCCAAATCTTCATGGACTACGGGAAGAAGTCCTAAATGCCGCCCACAACTCTAAACTAGCAATGCACCCGGAAGCACCAAGATGTAGCGGGACCTAAAGCGAAACTATTGGTGGGACAACATGAAGGGGGAAATAGCGGATTACGTATCTCGATGTCCCACTTATCAACAGGTCAAGGCCGAGCATCTCCAACCACCAGGCCTCTTGCAGCCCATGCCTTTGGCTGAATGAAAATGAAATTTTATATCCATGGACTTTATCTTCGGATTGCCCAAGACAAGGAAGGGACATGACTCAATATGGGTGATTGTGGACCGGTTAACGAAATCAAACCATTTCCTTCCAATACGGGCCTCTAGCTCCACCGACGACTTGGCCAAAATATATATCAAGGAGATAATACGACTTCATGGTGTCCTGCAAGAAATCGTGTCTGATCGAGATCCCCGATTCACGTCGATTTTCTGGACACGCATCTAGGAAGCTATGGGAGTGAAGCTAAAATTTAGTACTGCCTTCTACCCGCGGACAGATGGGCAAACAGAACGGGTAAACCAAATATTGGAAGACATGTTGTAGGCTTGCGTGCTGGATTTTAAGGAGAGCTGAGATGATTGCCTCCCTTACGCTGAATTTGCCTATAATAATAGCTTCCAGGCTAGCATCGGCATGAAGCCTTATGAAGATTTGTATGGGCGCCCGTGTCGGGCTCCACTGTCACGCCCCAAACCCGAAAATCGGACTCACATGAATCCCGATCACTGAATTCAGTGCTGACAGCCTCCATAGTACCCCATTCTCAGCTCCTAGCGCTCATATGCCAGGTTCCGATCCTAGGGTGTTATAAGGAGGATTTCCAACGTACATTTATCTTGTAAGAAGCATACCACAAGTTTACCTAAATCACAGAAGCAACATCATCATCATATATCCACTAATATAAACATTTGAATACAATGCTGAAAGGGAAATACATGTGTCAAATAAAATCAAAGCTCCAGAAGTCCGCTGTACTCTCCAAGCTCATCGTTGCTGCGACCTAACACCACCTGCACACATCTATCGTGCATAAGCTTATAGAAAGCTTAGATGGTGGTGTAAGTCTGTGCACAAGATTAGTGCCAAGTATTCAATACAATGCCATAATCATACAATGTCGAAAATACTGTTAAGATCATTAATCATACGATATCAGAGTAAGCGGAAATATACTGGTAAGTCCATGAGTGTCATCAGCCGTACCAAGGCTATGCGATGCAAAAACATAAACCAATATCACATACTAAGGAAGTAATGTAGATCAGCTATGCAATGCGGAGTCATAATAAGACAAATATCAGACACCGAGGATGCAATGCAATACGCAAATCCTGGCGAGTCCACGAATGTTATCAACCTCGTATAGTCTATATAAATGCAGAAACGTAGCAACCCAGAATACCATATGCCGCGAATGTAATGCAATATGCGATGCGAATGAAATGACCAAGCTGGAGTGTGAAGTCGGGATGATAGTACGTAATACCGCAAGCTACGGGGTCCATCATAAGGGACTTCTATCCAAACCAGCCTCATACCTAATTTTGGATAGTCAAACTCAATGTGGTAAACTCCTGATCTCAGGTTAGTTGCGTGCCCTAACCGAAATCCTGACCATTGCGAAGGTACACGTAACAAATAGTTGCTCACTACCCGCCCGAGTGGACAGTGAATGAATGAATGAATGAGTAAAATGCTGAGATACAACTCCTGCTCCACAAATCAGTACTGTACATCTCTGGGATCATCACCGCTGTTTAGTACACTCTAAACCAGATTAATGCCCCATTGCATGCAACTAGGTGAGTGGAAGAAACCTCACTATCCACCTGGCCAGTAGTCAGCCGATACCTACTCGACACGTTGATAGCGGACCCATTTATGAGCTGGTCAAACTCGGCCTGTTTTGCCCACTACGAATCAGACAGATAAGGCCATACCCCCTCTCAACTAACCATGACACAGTGGGAGACGCGGCCTACTGGTATTCGACACTCGGGCGCTCATGTATCCACTCGGTATAGATGTTGGGGCGTCTCCTGGCCACGGAGGTTTAAGGGCTTTTACCCACAGACATCCAAAGTTCTTAGATGCTCGAACCAAATATTTTCGGTGTCCCATCTAGCCATCCGCGACATGCCTGTGGAGGCTACGGCCCTGATGTCGCTAGGGCGTAAAATAATCACAACACATAATGCATGAGTCATACAATCCAGTCATGCATCAATCCTGTGCATACCGTGCGCTCATGTGAGACAATCTTCGCCCATTAGGGAGTCTCAAAATAACCTGTCAAATGACATATGCAATGGTCAACCACATCACATAATAAACATGCAGATGATGTGTATGGGCATGTACATGATGCTATGCTGTCACATACTCATAATCGGTATCGATAATCGGCCTATACAATCAGCCTGATAATCGGCCTTGACAATCAGTCTCGACAATCAGAATCGGCCTCGATAATTGGAATCGGTCTCGACAATCGGAATAGGCCTCGACAATCAGAATCGACCTAACAAAGGGCCTAAGGGAAGGTCACAATGTGGACATTTAACCATCATTGCCCATCAATGTGGACTTTTAACCATCATTACTCCCAAGGGGTGGTCCACATAGAGCCAAACATATATTGGGCCCATGGCCTCACACAAGGACCTAATACACATCACTATGAGCCTCACTCATGGGCCGCATATACATCACAATGGGCCTCAGCACATGAGCCATAAATATATCACACCAGGCCTTGCCCATGGGCTTCGAATACATCACAATGGGCCACAACCCATGGGCCTTAATACACAACTGGTGGGCCCTACGCATGGGCCTAATATACATCACAGGTGGGCCCTAACATGGGCCTCATACACATCAAGTGGGCTGCATCAATGGGCCGTACTAATGGGCCTCATACACATCAAGTGAACCGCATTAATGGGCCTCATCTTATGGGCTACAAAAACATCACATTGGGCCTGATATACAACTCAATGGGCCATACCAAAAAGGGGTCATAAATACACAACAGGTGGGCTCTATCACATGGGCCTCAAATATGTCACATGGGTTACATCATATGGGCCAGAAATACATCTCAATGGGCCTCAAATACATCACAATGGGCCTCATTACACGGGCCGCACATACATCATATGGGTCGCATCAATGGGCTGCACCAATGGGCCTCATTACATGGACAGGTCGGATCAAACACGTACATCACATGGGGGTCACACGAGTGGACGGTGTGAATATACAACATATATATCACGGTGGGTCCCACTATGATGTGAGTGAGAGCTTGGATTACATCTAAAATCATTTCAATAGTGGCAGGTGCAACATGTGTATCACTGTACACTATCATTCTATTGGGTACATGGCGCACCAATGATGATTAGCACCACCCAAACATTGCCCCTGTAAATCAGCACCTCCCAGTCATTGTCCAGCACCATCCAAACACTTTGGACAGTGTGGATATGAAACATACATGGAGGTGGGATCCGCAGTATCGCCCAAATATTGTCCAACACCGTCCAAGCATTTTGGATGGTGTGGATATGAAACATACATCACACGTGGGACCCACAGGACTTGATGACGTCAAGCCACAGCAAGGTGGGGTCCCCAGATATACATCTGGATATGTGTGTGTGTGTGTGTGTGTATATGTGTGTGTGTGTATATATATATTATTAATTATTATAATAATTATTATTTTATATAAACTATGGTGGTCCCACGTAGGTGGACAACATGGATAAAACACTTACATCTTGGTGGGTCCAACAGTTTGGACAATCTGAATACAACGCATACATCAGGTGCATCCCACCATCTGGATGGTTTAAATATAACAGATACATCATGAGGGTCCAACCGTCCCAGTCATTGGACGGTTGGAGGTAACAGATACATCACGGTTGGGCACCACCATCCAGATGATGGACGGTGTGATGAAACACATACCTCAAGGTGAAGCCACAAGGGTGGCCCACCAGCTGGGAGACCCAGCTGCTGCTGCAGCTGGTATATCATGTGGGTCCCATAACTAGCTAACGTCACATACAATAGCACATAGCTAGTGTGCGGTACACTGGCCAATCCAATCCCCTTAACAAGTGGGTCCCACATGGGGCCCACCATAACGTTTATTTTCCATCCTATCTGTTGATAAGGTCACACAGACCTAAATGAAGAGGAAAACAAATTTCATATTTATCCAAAACTTCTGGGACCCAAAGAAGTCTCAATGGTAGACGTTCAATCCCCAACTGCTTCTTGTAGTGTGGACCACCTGAGCTCCTTGTATGACTGATTTTTGGGGCGACCCATTCTTTAAAGGGGACCCATTAAATGCACGGTGTAGATGTTCGAAATACATCAAGGTGTGACCTATGGTGGGGCCCACTGTCCTTGCCTGTTGGGGCGCTGGGAAACTGCTTGCTGCAGCGTCCAGAGACGCTGGTAGCAACAACGTCACCCCCGTGCTAATTTTTTTTTGTTTTTTTATGGTATTTCATAGGTGAGGCCCACATCAGGACAGTCCACACCATCTATTGGTCTCTCCGGCTCATAACAGGTCTAACGAGTCCAATATACAATATTTTTCAGCATATGAAAACATCATAGCGGGCCCTAACAATTTATATCACTAATACCACCATTTTCTACAATATGGCCCGCCAGAGATTTGGATTAGCTTCATCGGCTCAACGCCTAAAATGAGCTGGGAAATAGGATGGACGGTGTGGATCAGATACATACATCAAGGTGGGGTCCATATGAGTGGCTCACCGAAATTTTGGATCAAGTTGATATTTCCTTTTTTCCCTCCCACAGCACATGCTACTGGGCAGTGAATATACAACACATATATTAAGTGGGCTCCACCGTCCTTTATTGGACGGTGGACAACATGGATGAAACACACATATCAGGTGGGGTCCACATCAGTGTGGCCCACCCGTTTTCGATCAAGGCTGATATTAATGTTTTCCCTCTATCCATGCCTGTCCCAAAATGGACAGCAAGGTGGGCTCCACCAGCTAGACAGACAACTTAGATAAAATGCATCACAGTGGGCCTGCTGGCCCTGGACGGTCTGGATGTGCTGTGCACATCAGGTGGGCCACACATCATAAAAAGAGAGAGAGAGAGAGAGAGAGAGAGAGAGAGAGAAAATGGTTGTGGGAGGGGCCCCGCCACTATGGGCCCCTCATGCATTACATCTCATGTATGCCATCAAGGTGGGCCATTGGCCATACTTAGGGACCAAGATGGGATCTTCACTATTGATTGGTGGGTCCCACTTACCCTATGCAAGAAAATGAAAGGATCTACCTAAAGAACGCCCACCTTGATCTCCTCTTCCTTCTTCCACCAACGCGCCCTAGAGCTCCAAGGGATGCGATTCAACGGTCGAGATGATCTTTGGAGGATGGGATTGGGTGGTAAGAAGGTGGGCCACACAAGCTCTATCCATGGAGCTTGGAGCTTGGACATGGGTTGCTTGTTTGAAAAATGGAGAGAGAATGAGGGAGAGAGAGGTGATGGGAGAGAAGTGATGAGAGAGAGGGATGGTGAGTGATGAATGGGTGTACTTAGTTGTGTGAGAGAGAGAGAGAGTTGACTTTAGGGGAGGGGTGGTTGTACTTGGGGATGGGATAGAGTACTTGACATTAGATGTGATTTATGGGACATTCTCTTGAGATTTGTAATGCGCGGCGTTTTCCTCGAATTGAACGTGAGCCCACATCTCTTGGTCTAGGTATCGCATTGGCGTGCAAGACGCGATGTTGGAACCGCGGCAACGGCGCAGTCGCAAGGGTATAAGTCTCGGGTTAACCCGACTCTAGAATACGAGATACGACTCAGGGTCGCGCGCAACTGCCGATAAAAGATCGAGGGTCACCAAAATTTGACCAGGAGGACCGTAGAAGCCTACGGAACGGTACGGGCTAGGATACGGGTCTTAAATCCACATTATTGGGTAGAAATTGATGAGAAAAGCTTGCTAGGGCCGGACCTAGTACGAATGACTACAGAGAAGATTGAGATCATCCGGCGTCGTGTAACACCCCATATTTTTCGATACTCGGGTGTTACTATTTAAGTCAAATTTAGCATGAACACGTGTGGGAACACACGTAGCCTATATTACACATCATCATTTAACAACTCACGATCTGTCCACCTTAACCATTTGATGTGGACCGTGGCGATGATGGGCCCATAAGAGCTTAGTTCAACCCGCCCTAGACCCTAGTGGCTTTTAACCTTTTGGATTCGAGCTAGGACAATCCACGATGTGTCTGTAGGGTCTAAAGTCAATCCACCTTGGATCAACCCTTGATCGGTTAGGGTAAGGTTGCGACTCCAACCCATGATCTAAATTGGCAGTTGAGACTTGCGGTATTCGTCTTATCATAAGGATAAATCAAGACAAATTTTGTCTTAAGCTAAGGTGTATAACCTAATCCAACTGTCCAACATGAATCTCGAGACTTAAATTGAGAAACCTATTCTTCGAGACTCCATCAAGTGATACATCACTTAACGATTACAATTAGTCCTAATAACCCACAGGGTGGGACCAAACTCATAAATCCACCGACCAATTAATCCATAATTAGTACCAAGCATGGGATTGATGTGGATCAACGATTCGAAACAACTCAGACCATGGGATTTCAAAGCTTATAGTTAACTACCAGGGGTTGTAACTAAATCGTTTGTGGTCCACACAAATGAATTAGAGGAAAGTAGAAGAAATATTACAAAATAATAATAACAATAAGGTTATTATAAATATAGTAATAATGATATTTAATACTATAAATGCGTATGGAGTCATATGACCACAAATCTAACCATTGATTCTAGCTTAAATGGTCCCTTGGACCCTTTTAACCATTGACGTTCAAATTCAAGATAATTCGATTAGCGGATCAGCAAGGATCCGTACTTAAGGCCGAGAATCACTTGTTATGGCCCACCTAGGCTTTAGATCCACCTCATCCTTAGCCAAGTATCCTAATATGACCCGTAGAATCGTTTGAATGGAGTATATTTGGAAAATACATCCTAATGGGCCCCACATTAGTGTGCGTGTGCACATGGAAGGCGTGCACCCGCTGAGCACCCAACCTCCAATGCGGTCAGACGAGTGCTGACCTGCGCTCATCCGAAAATGGGAATTTTTCCCGCTGCAACGTTTGAAACGTTTGTGTTTTCCTCCCTTCTTTAATCGAGACGTGGCCCACCATTTAGTCCCATCCTCACAATCTGGACCGTCCATCTTAGAGAATGGGAGATCCAGATCGAAACCCCAACCTTTCACCCATTGACATGCACGTACGGATGCACAAGCAGAGGCACAAGCGGGCTGAATGCAACCATCCTCTTTCCAAAAATAGAAAGTTTGGTTTTCTTGCCTTTACACGCTAACAATCCGCGTGGCCTTGCATCCCTTCCATCTTAGTCGTCCGTCCTGGAGAGATCCTAGCCGTCCTAGCTAGGTCTTTAGAAAAGGAAAGAGGATGAGAGAGTTGTGAACAGTCGTTTCTCCACAAGCTCTCCCCACCGCTCGAACCTCCTCCAAGCATTGCTGGAGCTTGTTGGCAAGCTCTCTGGGGTCCTCATGAACGGCCTAATGGAGTCAGATTCAAAGAGGAGGTGGTGGTGGTGAAGACGTCATTAATGGCAGCCACCTTCTCCACCGTTCCAAGCGGAGTCAGACTCAATTCAGGATGCCATTTTTAGTCCCTCACCAGCGGGTGATGGTGTTGGAAGAGAGAATAAGAAAGAAAGTGAAAGTTAAAGAAAACAGAAGGAGAATAAGAAGAAAGAGAGAAAATGGGGGAAACAATGGGACGTGCTAGCGGGTTACTGAGTTGCTTGGTCAGCTCGGCCCGCTCCAGGATTTTTAGGGGCGTGTGGGTGCTGCTTCCCTACATTCCAGCAACATGACTCATCGCCCCTACGCTCATCAAAATGCTGCACTCACTATAGCCATCCTCCGATCCGAATGCAGAGTGGTGTGGTGCCACTTGATGATGCATCCACCCAGTCAATCAAAACAGGTTGTCACGTTACCGCTGGGACTGTTGCCAAATCATCCAGACGAGCCCTCTTGATTAAGTCAGGGCCGGTTGACGTTAGATCCCCTCAATCCATTGAAGGTAAGCTTCGATTTGGAAGGAATGTTCTGGTGTTTGATTCGTATAAAAGCCAGCTATTGTTTGGGTCGAGTTAGCTCGTTCCCAACAACTGTAGGAAGGGTCCGAGTAATCTACAACTCCCTGTTGAATGGGAGTATTGAGTTGAGCTTGGGAATGACCAGGGGTTGTTGACCCAAGTTCTATTTGCTGGTTATGGCCGTTTTGCCAAGCAGTGGTCTCAACCGAGTTGCATTAGCTGACTTGACTCAAGTATGGCTTGACTTAGTAAAACCTTTGCGTTCAGGTTTAATGTCGCTAAGATCGACTATAGGATTCCTAAGTTCGGACCGGATCTAGTCAGGTTTACATTCATTCCAGTTTGACGGAGTTGAGTCAGATCTATCACAACAAGATTAAGTACATTAGTTGGGTCTACTCGCTCAGATCAGGCTCAGGTTAGGTAAGCCATCTTATTCAATCATATTTGCTATTGTGGATATATTTTAACGTCATTAGCCATTTTTAGATTATTATTTCAAATTAGTAATATCATTAATATTGTTATTACATTGACTAGAAATTACATCCAAGAATCTAAATCTAGACCTAACTCTAGGATGAACCCCTAAAACCTAGGTAATCTTAAAGTAGGTTAAGACCATAACCCTAAATAGTGTGTTAGGATTGAATCTAACGGTAGAATTTCATAATTCATGGCAACTCTTAGTATCTATTATCATGACTAGATTTACTATTGATAGCCATGACTATTAACATTAGAAAATATTTATCATTTTCCTTATGGGATTAGTATGATACTCGTTAATATAATTGTTAGTATTAGTCCCTATCATATTAGCATTAGTAAATATTCTATTATTATTACTTGTATTATTTAAAAGATTATAGTTGTTATGTCTATATTAGATGATATCGGTACGTTTAAATATAAACTTATGAACCATCATTAATAATATTGATGGATTAATACTCCTAATATGAATATTATTTGACCCATTGTATAATAATAATATATAATAATGATAATAATATTAACCATAAGTTATCTGAACTCAAGGTTATGATCTTAACCATAAGGAACGTATAAAACTTATATCTGACTATACAATTTTACAATTCATGATAGGATTGATTCTAATGGCACACGTGCTTCCTAGCAACATTAGTGACGAACTATAAGGTGATGATTCTTTCCCTTGAGCTTTTTATTTTTCCATTAGCCTAAGTAATAGTTTTACTTTAATTTAAATTGATAATTGATATCTCCATCTTATAATCACATGTGTAATTATTGGAATCAAATTTCTAGATTTCATGCTTAATATTTATCCTGCATGTTATCTCATACTTGTAGATTATTTGTGGATTGCTTATGGAACTTAAACTGGTACATCAGTGGAAAACCCCCACCTATAAATGTACACCCATACTTGGGATGTAACCCAACTGGTTGTGATTGTAATGAACCTTCGGCTTAGTGGTTATTGAGTGGTGGTTTAAATTGATTAATGATGTGGGCCTACCATCTAAGGTTGTTGTGTCCAACGATTTTAAGGATGGTTTCTTACCGTACGGTTTCGATATTGACCCTACGTGGCTTAGTTTTAGTAATCGCCCTATGTGGCTTAGTTTTGATATTCGCCTTATGTGGTTTTATTTTGGTACTTGCCCTAAATGGGTTCGATGTGTTATTTTGTGCGACCATGCGAAGGTAAGCCCCATATACTGTAATATGATTGGCCACTAGTCGACGCGTTTCCATTAAACATCCTAAGATGGTAGTTTCATGAGCCGAGCTATTGGCCTACGCTGGTGATGAGCCCCCCGTAGTGACCTTGAGCTTATTTAAATTGGCTGATTGTAACTGGACTAATAATGGTTTGACTAATCATGCATACATGGCATAGACCATCATTTATTGTTATCGTACTTGATGTACATATTTGTCGGACTGGTTGAGCATTCCCAGATCGATGATTGCATGGGTGATGATCCCAACTTCCGCACGGATGTGCATCCCTGGGGCGATGATTGCATTCACGCATTCATGCATCTAATAAGACCTGCATCATGTATTATTTTGTATGCTTTATTTTATAACTATGCTTACCTAATGCGGCTGTGTAATCTTGAGGGAAATTCACACTGAGTTGGCCACTCATCCATCAATTATATAACCGTACAGGTAGCACAGGTGGCCCAGATGATGTATATGTTCAGACTTGATGAGGAACAGTGCATAGGTGCCATGGACGCACGACTGTATTACCAAGAGGAGCTGTGCGATCTTGCGGCTTAGATTTTATGTGCATTTGGTTATCTCACTTGTAGAAATTGTGAAATTCATGTATTTGTTATTTCGTAGACATTTGTTTGTATAAGTCATTATGGGCAATCTCTTGTACATTCTAAATAAAATACAAATTCTCTTGTATACTGATTTGTCCATTCTATGCTAAACTGCTTACTCTGAATGAAAAAAAAAAATAATAATAAATGTGAAATTTTAGCAAGAAAGGGAAGCTCACGCCATGATACATTGGGCCTTTTCAAATCCTAGACTGTGTGGGCCCAGTTGCTTATCACCTGGCCCTATCCACATCGCTCGCCGGAGTGCACAACGTTTTTCATGTTTCAATGTTAAAGAGGTATGTCCCCGACCCTACGCATGTCATCAAGTGGGAACATGTAGAACTCAAGAAAAATGCCACATATATCCTCCGACCCACTCGAATACTAGATAGGAAGGAACAAGTGCTCTACAACAAAGTCATTCCGTTAGTCAAGGTATTATGGATGCACCACGATGAAGATGAGGCCACTTGGGAGATGGAAGCAAAAGTTCGCAAGCATTACCCAAGCCTGCTTTAGCAATACAAATAAGTACAAATTTTGAGGACGAAATGTATTTATAAGGGGGTAGATTGTAACACCCGGCCCAACCAGAACACAGTCCTGAGGCGTCCATGTGGGAACTGCCACAGGACTGTTTGATTAAACCACTCGTGTGAGGGATACCACCAACGAATTAACCCGAGTTATCCCATTAATGCGGTCGAGTTTGAATATGCTTGGACCGAGTGCGGGCTGTAAAGCCGATTCGCTTGATTGTACTTGGCAACTGCCTGTGCGGGCCGTACAACGGCCAAGGAAAGGCAGGAAAATCTAAAACTTGAGGAGGCTGTGAACCTCGCTGGGTTTGTGGTCTGACACGAATTACGGACCTAGAGAGCGCCCGAAAATGAAATATCCATACTATCCAGTCAGCACTTACCAAACGCGACTCACCCCAGCCTTGGCCCAAGTTTAAAATTTTAAATCACTGGTCCTCTTGATTGAAACAGGGAAATGAGGCATTTCAGTAGTTGGATCTCTTCTAAATTTACAGCGAAGGCCAAAAACATTTCTCTTAATGATATCCAAATTGGACAGAAACAGATGAGTATTGATCAGCATCACTTCCTTTTATTTTTCAAAAAAAATTTAGCAATCCATGATCGATGTTATCTCGGATAACATTCATGAAAACAACACAATTGTTAGTGGAATGCTTTCATGCCATTTACAATAATTAATTTTCTTCAATTCCTCAACTGTCAGTATCTTATGGCTAACATGAACTTTGATAAAATTTTCTTTTAGCATAATATTAAAGATTTTGTTAGCCCGAGTAATATCAAAGGTGTACATTCATTGAACTTTCTAACTGGATGGTGCAATTGCCTATTTTTAATTAAAGTCAAGCAAACAAATGGGTATTTAGCCATAACTTTGGCCACTGCAACATCATAATTAGGATAATAATAATGTCTCTTATGATGCATTCTTTTAACGCATTAACTCCCGAAGCAAAATCTCATATCGAAATACCTTTTTAGTCTAAATGTTGTCATGATAAACTTCTTTCTAAGCTTTAAACTCTGTATCATCCTGGGCCAATTAGACAAATTCTGTCTTGGTCGTAACAACCTTACATCAGTTTTTTGCAATCTTAAATTGAGTAATATAAAGTGACAACAAATTCCACCACCGAGGCCCCCTCAGCAGCAGCACCAGCCTCCAGGACCTCCCCCGCAGCAGCAGAGGCCTCAGAGGGGACCTGCACCTCCCCAGCAGGCCCAAGGCAGATTTTATGCCGTTCAGCAGGACCTTCAGTCATCAGGAGCAGTCGTCGATGATTCATGTGACTTGGCCCCTACACCATCTTGCTAGATTGCTTATGGATGATGCATCTTGAGAGTTAGAGCTTGAGATTCATGGGCGTCATCCCCGTCTTTTGATGTTTGATGTATGTTGTACTGTGTTTTGATCATACATGATGTTATGTTCCCTATCCTCTTATGAGTTACGTTTAGTTGCGATGGTAGTGTAAATTTCGAGGACGAAATTTTTATTAGGTGGGGAGAACTGTAAGACCCGTATCCTAGTTCGTACTGTTCCGATGAATCCTACGATCATTTCGTCTAAGTCCGGCAATCTGCGACTGATAATCGACGTTGCGATCGATCGTAAGTTGTATCCTTTAGATTCGAGTCGGTTTAATCCTAGACCTGTATCATTGGGACCGCACCGTCACCGCGGTTCCAATGCCGCGACTCAATCACCGATTCGATACCCTGACCAGAAGATGTGAGTCGGCGTTTATTTCAAACAAACGCCGCGCTTTCTCGATCTCGAGAGAATCTCTACACAATGTCAAATCAATCCCATCAATCAATCAATCACTTCAATGTCAAGTACAAGCAACTCATGCTTTCTCTCTCCAAAGTCAACTCTTTCTTACCCTCTCTCTTACACACCCATACCTAGTCAAGTACCACATCACTCACCTCACATTACTCTCTCTCCCTTACAACCCTCTCTCTCCTTCTCATTTCTCCACATTCCCAAGCAAAAAAATATAATCCCACGTTCAAGCCTTCCATGAGAGAAAAGTGATTTGTGGCCCACTATTCCCATTCCAAAACCCATCATCCTAGCCATCCATTTCTCATCTCCACCATCAAAGAGGAGCACAAGGAGGGTGGCGTTCCAACGGACCGAAGAGATCAACCGGTGGGTGCTTTATAGAATAGTTTTTTTCATGTTTTTATGATGGGCCAAGTGGGGCCTACCGATCAATGGTGTGGATCTCACTTTGGACCCTAGGTATGGCCAATGGCCCACCTTGATCCTCATGATCATTCCATGATGGGGCCATTCTTCATGGACCTCATCATGATGTTTATATTTCCTTGCATAAAGAGGTCATATAGACCGTTCACTTTGGGTGGAGAGGGATCTCCACCGTTGATCTTTTATTTGGAGGGCCCATATGCAATGAGACCCATTGATGTATGATTGGATGCTTGAAACGGAGGGCCCATAGTGTCGGGGTCCCTCCATCACGCGTGTCCCACTCTCTTTTTATTTTATTATTTTGTGTATGATATTATGACCCTATGGCCCACTTGGATGGACCCCACAATGGAGCATGTTTTGGATCCAAACCATCTAAAGGTGGGGCCCACTTTACATATGTATTGTAACCACACCACCTCACCATATGGTGGCCCACCTATGAAGGGCCCACCTTAAAGGCATTCCACGCCAAAAAAAAAAAGGGGGGAGAGAGTCCAGGGACTCTTTGGACGTGAAAAGCAAAAAAAAAAAAAAAAAAAAACAAATATTAGCCTTTTTCAAGGCATTGGAAGTGGGCCACTTGTATAGGATCTACCTTGACTTATGAATTTAATCCAAGCCGTCCACCATTTTTTCCAGACCATTTTAGGTCTTGAGCCGAAAAATGATGCTGATCTGAATTTCTGGTGGGCCATAGCATGATAAACGATGTTTCTACCGTCGAAATCCACCTGAGGTTTCCGCCCATCAAAACACATTGAATATTGGACTCATTGGGTGGGTCTCGAGCCGCAGAATCCAACGGCTAGGGTGGATTCCCACGAAGCGGGCCCTACACTAAAAAAAACCACAAAAAAATATGGTTTCCAAAAAAAAAAAAAAACAGCAGCAGCTGTTACTGCTGCCTTGTCAGAGCGCCCAGGCGCTGGCGGGCGTGAAACGGGCAGGGACCCACGGCTCCAGCCGTGGGCCCCACCTTGATGTTTATTTGAAATCCACACCGTCCATGAGGTGGACCACCCCCGAGGTGGGTCCCCTCCGAAAATTAGCTTGATCCGGACCTCAGGTGGCCCACACCATAAGAAACAGTGATGATTAAACTCTACCATTGAAATCTTTTTTGGGCCCATGGAAGTTTTGAACCAATCTGATATTTGTTTTTCCTATTCACCCAGGTCCGTGTGACCCTTTCAACGGTTTTGATGAAAAATAAATGTTATGGTGGGCCCCACGTGGAGCCCACAGTGATGCATGTGTTGTTGTACCACCGTCCAGGCGGACGGTGGTACCCATTGTAATGTATGTGTTTTACTCCCACCGTCCAGCAGACGGTGGAGCCCACTGTAATGTATGTGTTCCTCGCCGTCCACTCCCGTGGACGGTGGGTCCCACCTGGAGTTTTTGCATGTGCCTGAAACTTGGGTTGAACCCTCAACCAAGTGGGACACACATAATGGATGGGCTGGATTTACAAACCACATCTTTGTGAGCCCTCAAAATGGTTATGAATGTTTTAAATGGTGCACAGCCCTCTCCACTTCTGCATGTGGTGTGGCCTGCACAAGTCACGGATTGACTTGATTTTCTGAGACCTAGGCTCACGACGGAATGGTGCATCTGGCTGATGGGGTAGATGTTTGAAAACGCATCACAGTGGGGCCCACTTAGCTCGACCTCATGGGAGCTGAACGTCAGCTCGAGCTCATTGTGCTTTTTTTTTTTCCATATATATATGTGTGTGTATATATATGTATAGATATGGGTATATGTATATGTATATGTATATGAATATGTACATGTATATGTATATATTATTTCTATTATATTGTATATATTATATATATCATTAATATATTATATTATGTAATATATACATTATGGCGGGCCTTGGGAATTTTAATGGTGGTTTGGCCCATTTGATCCATGAGAGTAGGCCCACCTTAGTGCATATGTGAGGCCCATGTGATGGGGCCCATATTAATGTATTTGTGGCCATTGTTGAGGCCCACCTTGGTATATACATAAGGCCCATGTGATTCGGCCCATTTGAGGTATTTAAGGGCCCATGGGTTATGGCCCATTGCAATGTACATAAGGCCCACTAATGCGGCCCACTTGATTTATATAAGGCCCATATGAGACGGCCCATTTGATGTATCTAAGGACTATGGGTCGAGGCCTAATGAGATGTATATTGGTCCATTGCAATGTGTGCTTCCCTATGGTTTGTGTAATGATACTTTATGGCGGGCTATGCCTTGGGAATTGTTGGTTTGACGTCCACATTGTAAGGATAATGTTGGTTAAATGTCCGCATTGTCACACTCCTTAAGGCCCACTAATAGGTCCATACTTGTACTCTGCAGTCCGTTTAGGCCCATCTTCACTTTAAGCAACCCCCATTATCATACCATAAGTATAGTGCTGCCCCATGATTCATGATCATACGCATCATATGCATGCTTGAGATGAGGGGTGACTGATCATAGCATATGCCTTCGGGCAGACTGTTACGGGCTCCCTGATAGGCGGAGTTGCCCTGCATGAGCGCATGGTTTACGCAGGACTGTTGCATGACTGGTAGTGTGACTCATGCACTTGCATTGTGTGATTGTAGTTACTGTATGCCCTAACGACACCAGGACCATAACCTCCACAGACACATCGTGGGTGGCTGGATTGGATACCAGAAATGTTTGGTTCTAGCATACGGGCGCCATAGATGTCCCTGGGTGAAAATCCTTAAACCCGATGGTGCCAGAGGATGACTCCAACGTCGAGACCGAGTGGATGTACGAGCGCATGAGGGCCGAATACCATGAGGCCTCGTCTCCCACTGTGTCGTGGTCGATTGGAAAGGGTGTGACCTTACCCGCCTGAGTGAGGGGGCAATTTCTAGGTTGAGTTTGACCAGCTTGAGGAATTGGTCCGCTATCGACGAGCCGGGCCCGATATTAGCAGGCGGATAGTGAGGTCTCTTTCGCTCTTCCAGTTGTGCGTCCGGATAGGGACGACAAGCTGGCATAGAGTGTACTAGACCCCAGTGATTATCCAGACTGATAACTGTATTGACATGAGGATTGATATGCTTGAACTGCATTATGCATCGCATGGCCTTGATATGGCCGATATCATTTATATTCTGTACCGCTTAGCCTTGGTACGGCTGACTACATTCATGTACTCATTGGTACGATTCCGCATTAATCTGACCTGACATTCTGAGCACGCTCATATTGCGCACACACTTACACCACCCTCTAAGCTTTCCATAAGCTTTTGCACGATTGATGCGTGCAAGTGATGCCAGGACGCAGCCGTAGACTTACCGCAGTTGGAGCATGCAGCCGAGTTTTTGAAGTTTTTATCATTTTCAGTATATTGTATATCCCTTTTTTATGCCTTGTACTCAAAAGTTTTTGATCATAGTGGATTTTGTGATGGTGTTCTTGTGGTTATTGTTCGTGGGTTATGGTTGTGGTTATGCTCATTACGAATCAAATTGATCATTAGAAATCCTCCTTGTAGCATCCCAGGATCGAAACCTGGCGTATGGGCGCTGGGAGCCGAGAATGGGGTTCTACGGAGGCTGTCGGCGCCGGATTCGGCGATCGGGAATTTTGTGAGCCCGGTTTCCGAGTTTGGGGCGTGACAGGTACTACTTCAAGGATGGTAAGGATCTATCGAACATTCCTTGTTGTTGGGTCTTCATGAGCCGAAGAAAGCTGAAGGAATGGAAACCTCGTTTCCTTGGTAACTATTGTCGACGTTTCTTGATTAAACGGCCAAGATCATTCTAATGAATGGTATAAACCCGTAGTTGAAACCACTCGTAGATTGTGGTTGGATGGGTTTGTGGAATGAATTCGAGAAGAACTTTATTTATGCGCGGGCGCTGGGTTGAGAGGAGACCATTGTTTTCATTTTTCTAATATATGGGACCCACAATGATGATCCACTCCTGTCATCAATTTTTCCATATAATGGTGGGCCATGGGCCCCAATATGAAGCATATCTAACTCTTACGTGGTCCACGAATAGAAAAAGTAGACAGATGATACCCACCGTTGAAACCTCCAGAAGCATTCTCTATACAACCTCCAATTATTACAAATTTGCACTTTATATTGGTGATACTTTCGCCACATGTTAATTCTGAATGCACCATCCGTTTGAGGTGAATCTTGACCATGACCCATCATTTTTCATGTTCTTTCTATGGATTAAATTTAGACCTTGATCTCTCTATAATGGTTAAGATGTATTTTAATGGACTATGACACTCATTGAGCCAAAATAACGCTTGCACACATCTAATATAAAAGGTAGCTGGTAGTCTAGACATATACCCCACGATCTTCGAAATGATTAGTTTACTTCGATATTTGAATGGCTTGTTTGGCGAATACGAATATGATGAATGATTGATAATAGATTAAAAGTAAAGTAATTGGATGGTTGGGAATTTAATCATATATACGGATTATGTATGGTCGGTTTCATAAACAAGTAAGCACAAAGTGGGGTTTGGAGTGATCCATAGGTAGGACATGTACACCATTAAATTCAAGTGAGTTCTTCATGTGAGCAAGTTTCTTAAATCATAATTTGACAATAGGTTAAGCATATTTATATGTGAAGAACAAGATAAATGGATCAGAATCTTAATTCGATACATATATGAGCAGATATGCAAGTGTTGTAATTAGCATACTATGATCGGGAGTCCAAAATCAAAGTGGGCAGTCAGATATCTTTATCTAATAGTGATAGGTTATTTCAACAGTTGATTGGCTTCAAAATTATGGAGCGAACATATCATAAGGTTT
This sequence comes from Magnolia officinalis, assembly GCA_021015155.1. Taxonomy (NCBI): domain Eukaryota; kingdom Viridiplantae; phylum Streptophyta; class Magnoliopsida; order Magnoliales; family Magnoliaceae; genus Magnolia; species Magnolia officinalis. Next base: position 5,861,346 of record JAJHSJ010000010.1, read on the forward strand.
CTAGGAATGTCTGATGTAAATGTATTGGTGGTTTCACGAATCAACAGTTACATGTTGTGCTTATTGAGCCAGGGCATGCATTATAAGTTGTATGCTTAAATTAAAATATCTAACAAGCTTTACTATTCAAAGGATTCTTTACAAATCATTCCTACACACATATGCTAAATTTAAACTTTCACAAACTGCATATCCTATGACTCTGTATCTGCTTATGCATTGGATCTTGCTATTACAATATGTTTTTTTACCCTTCCATGTGACCAAGTTTCCACCAACAAACATATATTATCCAAATGGAGATTTTCCGTTAACCACTAAACTAGCTCAATCAACATATGTATATGATTCCAATTTGAGATGATTATATGACTTATATATCATGCCCAATTCGAGAGCTTTCTTCACATTGCGAAGGATGCGTGAGACAACATCCTAATGCAGAACTTGTACCTTCTGCATAAATCTACTCACAACACATATCGCAAAGAAGATATTTGGACGTGTGACTATTAAATAAACGAGCTTTCTTATTAGTCTTATGTAACTTTCAGGATCTTTGTAAAGGTCACCTGTAACGCCCCAGTTTTTGGAACCCGAGTATACGACTCGTTCTCCAAAAACCCGAGTGATGGCCTATAAAATTCAGTGTAATGAACCGCTTATCATTAATCAGAGTTAACAGCAACGAAGCTAGAATAAACAATGCATTAGATGAAACATTCCAACCATTACAAAAATCCAAATGTATCGCCCATATAGGGCTTATACAATCCCAAATAACCAAGTTCATATAACTAAAAACAGGAATCTATCAACTAGTGGTCAAGCTCAATATGGGTCGCCGGGAGCTTGTCTAGCTCCTCAGCTACCCGATCTGCTCTAGTAACCCAGCGAGCAACATCGGTTCGCTCTATACCTGCATCAACTGTTACGGTTTGATAGCGTTAATGACTATCGCAGTGAGGAACACCTTCTAAGATTGCACACTCATCATTCATAATCCAATATAAATCGTAAGTCATGAAAATGGATATATTAACAGGGCATTTCATAATCATACTCATATACTCAAAATTTAAGTCAATTAATAGAATCTCATCAAAAGTAAAATATAATGGCAGTCGCAATATAAGGGAATACATCCAGATAATCAAATAATCAATCATACGACTTTCAATTGCACCCGAAATCACACTGTACGTGAACTCCAAAAGATGGCTAGAAAATCAATAAGCAAACTTCAGCTATACTTGGAAATCATGGTACAATTGAAATCCGTAAGGTGAATAGAAAATCAACCTTCAAACCTCTACTTCACCCGAGAATCATATCGTACATGAACACCGCAAGATGGCTAGAAAATTGATAGGCGAACTTCAGCGCTACTTGAAAATCATGGTACAACTGAACATCGTAAGATGGCTAGGAAATAGACATACAAACATCTACTTCACCCAGAAATCATATCATACGTGAACTCCGCAAGATGGCTAGAAAATCGATAAGCGAACTTCAACTCCACCCGAAAATCATGGTATGACTGAACTCTGCAAGATGAGAGAACCAATCATGGGAACTCCGACGTCATTTGGAAATCGTATGAACTCCGTAAGATGGCTAGAAAATCGACAAGCGAACTTAAACTCCACCCGGAAATCATAACGAACTCTGCATAATGACCCAAAAATCAATAAGGTATGCAGATGTAACCAATAAGCCACAAAATGACACCAATAACCCATCAAAGCCACGAGGGCAAATATGCAGTCTAAGCCGTGTAAGGCAAATGTGTGATCCAAGTCGTGTAAGTCAAACATGGACCGCAAGATGGTGAGTTCATGACAGGTTTCATTCATTACATCACTCAATCACAAACAACAAACATACAGTTAATTAACAATGTACGACTAAAGATAGCATGTTATCATCAATCATTTATGCTTACTATAATTTAAGAGATGTCTTCATTGTCTAACACAGGAATCATGTGCGTAACATATTCACATATTCACATATTCACATAATATGTTAAGCAGCTCAATCAAGTAACTTAGGAGATACTAAGTGGAAGGGATTAAGGCAACATCTTTGATTAGATCAATGAATTTAAATGGGAAGCTCAAAGGGTGAGTCCTCACCTTATGTTTAAACCGCCTGCACCATCGCTAAGAAATGCATGCTTCCTTGGAATCAATTCCTACCATCAATTGCAAAGTCGTACAATTAGACCCAAGCTTATACACTATTTAGGGTTAGGGTCTTAACCTAGGGTTTGGATTACCTAGGTTTAAGATTTCAAACCCTAGTTGATGTACCATTAACTATGATGTAAATTTAATAATTACGAAGTAACTATTAGCATAATTGTTATTAGTCATATTGCCTAACGTAGTAATAACAATCGTTATGATGATAACTAATATTATGACCTACTATTAATAATAACATTTGAGAGTGGAAAAACAAGGCACTAGGATTTAATAATGACATTATTATTATTATTATTATATGTCCATAATAACTATTATTAGTATAGATAATTGCTAATGGCTATGCATTTTATTGTGAATGCTTGAGATTGCCAAGGCCCATAGACATGAAAATTGGGCCCGCTAGATGACGCGTGACTGCAACCCAATATGGTCAAATCTGATTGATAGGCATTTGGCCACGACTTAATCAAAACATTAAGGAAGACTGTTAATAATTAACATTCTATGGATAATAGACTCATCAAAACTCACTAAGTTAATTCAACAACGAATAAATGAGATGGGTTTCGATTTACCTCGGTTGATAGCTCAACTCAGCGACTCGATGCAAACCCATCACCCAACAACTACAAGGCTTAGAGTAGGTCAGGCCCACACTCAGTCCAACTCCATCGAGTCGACTCGGCAACCACCAAAAACTCCAAACTCTCTCTCTCTCTCTCTCTCTCTCTCTCTCTCTCCTCTTCCTTACTCTTTCTCTCTCCCTCTTCTCTTGTTGGAAACCCAACTGGACCAGGCCCATGCCTGATTCAACTTAGTCAGACTCAGTTTAAACCGTGTCGACTTGGCTCCATCTGAACAACAGCCCCAACCTCCTCTCTATCACTTTTCTTCCCCCGTTTTTTTTTTTTTTTTTTTTTTTTTTTTTTTTTTTTTTTTAAATATACTTTCTTCCTCCCTCTTTCCTTCTCATTTTCTCTCTCAATCACTCTCCCCTCTTCTTCTAACCTCCCCCCCCCTTTTTTTTTTTTTTTTTTTTTTCCGTTTTGCACTGTCCAACAAACCTGGACCGAGCCAGCGCCTGAGTCGCGCTCAACTCGAATGGATCGGGTTGGTGCGACAGCCACCCACCCAACTCTTCCTTTCTCCTACTCTCTTCCTTCCCTTCTTCTTCTTTACATGTTGGGACGTCCAGCAAGGACATCCAACTCGGCCTGACTCGAGATGGGTTCAGTTGACTCGACAATGAGTCAGGTTTGAACCCACTCTCTCTCTCTCTCTCTCTCTCTCTCTCTCTCTCTCTCTTCTTTTCTTTTCTTTTTCTTTCTTCTCTCTTTTCTTTCTTTCTATCCTTCCCACTTTTCGCTGCTAGAAATGTCCAGCAGTGGGCGTCAAGCTCGGACAGACGACGCGGTTCGAATGGGGAAGAAACCCGAGCTTCAATGGTAGATTAACCATCCCTTCATACCCTCCAATCCGACTCTTGTAGGAGGTTTGTGACAACCTTTGGAAGCTTGTAGACAAGCTCCATTGAAGCTTGGAGGAGGATGGGTCGGTGGGTTCAAATGGAGAAGGGAAATGGCCAGTTCTCCCTCATTCTCTTTCATTTCTAAAAACCTAGCTAGGACGTCTGGGATTGGAAAGGGCAGAGGGCACGCAGATTGCCATGTTGGTAGCAGCAAGAAGGTTTCCGTTTTAGAAAACTTTGTGTTTTCGGGCTCACTTGCGGCGAGGATCGTGTGCATGAACACGTCTGGAATAGCGTGAAATTATGGGGTTTTGGTTGCACCTGCGTCCTTTGTCAGATGGACGGTTTGGATTATCCGGATGGACCGTGCAGGTGGGCCACTGATCAAAACTCCGGACACTCGTCCGCCCGCTGCCACAAACGAAGAGAGAGGGAGAAATCCTCCTTTTTCTGGGCAGACACGGGTTAGCTCGTGCTAACCGGCCTGGCACATCTGGTGCACAACGGACGTGCACTAGCTGTGTACACGCACTCCATTAGACGGGGTCCACCGTGATGTTTGCGACAGATCCACTCCATCCATTCCCCTTGGTGGGCCCTGTCTTAGCCTTTGACCAAAGATGGGGTAGATCCAAGGTCCAGGTGGGGCAAACGAGTTGATTCTTAGCTCAAATGGTGACTTCCCATTGATCTTAGGGTCGGATCATCCCAAGATTGAATGTCAACGGTTAAAAAATCCTAATGGCCCATTTGTAAGGCTTTCATCATACATTACTGACCAATTAATATAAAGTTTATTACTATTGCATATTACTTATAATTACATTGATTAAAATAATTTACACCTATATACATATAATTTTAATATTAACATACTACTATATACATGCTATTGGCCACACATTTACTAGTGTATAATTCATAATATACAATTTCGCACTATACATATATACGAATTGGAAATTGTACAACACCATATTTAAAATTGCATTGTTAAATAATATACATTTTTATTAAAATATCTAATAATTTTGTATACGTATTTATAAAAGATATTTAATACTACACTAATATTTATAATTCAATTATATGTTGTAAAATTATTATTCGTTATGTTTATTTAATATAATATTATTTTCATAATATTTTATATACATTAATTAAGTACATTCATATCACTCTGTTACAATATATTTTCATACATTATTTAATTGGTAAATAGATCATCAAATACATCCACAATTCTTTTGATTTGTGTTTGTGTAAAATTTAATAAATAAAATAAATATACTTATTAAATATTATATGACTATTGGATGGTTTGATTCATCTATCGAGGTGATCGGAGTCCTAACAATGGGTTGCGCTGATGACGTGATGGTTCGTCTCGAAGATTAACGGATGGATAGCTTGATACATAGGTGTGGACTGCTTTCAACGGTCAGATTTAAACTAGGATGAACGTAATGTTTACTTAAGCCTGACTTGTATTTATGCTAAGTTTGGTTATACGATAACACCCGAGTACTGGAAAGTACAGGGTGTTACATCACCCTCCTCATCCATCATTTTTCTATTCATGTCCATTAAAGTGTTGCATGATTTACATCCAATCAACCTTGTTTCTTTCAAAAGATCTAATGCATATTTTCTTTGGGACAAGTTACTGCCAGTAGAAGACCAGACGATATCTATTCGAAGAAAAAACTACAACTATCTGAGGTCTTTTGTCTGAAACTGTTCTTGTGCATGAGTATGTTGAAATGATGTGTTTATGTGATTTTTGGGTGGGTCATCTAGCTGATATGATGTAAAATCCAATAGATAGTAACTCTTGTAATCTAGGCGCCAAAATTAAAAACAAACAATTTAATTGGATTGAATACAATTGAACTGACAGTGTTTGAAATTTTATCACGATTAGATTCCTAGAAATCATTTTTTTTTTTTTTAAACATTATTATTATTATTTTATTTTTAAGTTCAGTATTGGGTGTAAATACGTGCACCGTGGAAAACTCTACATAAGATGGTTAATGGCGCGTATGTAACTATTATGATTTGATTTTAACCGTATTAAATACTCCTAATTAGTGTATTAGAATCATGATGTAAAGTTCATATTCGCTGATGATAGGTATAAATGGATTAAATCGTATCCATTATTTATTTAATAAATGATTTAAGGATTCAAATTGAAATCAAATAGTTAGATAACTTTATATATCCATAGAGAGTTCTGTTAACGAATGGATTGATTGATATAAGTCAAGTGGATTATGAATTATAAGCCCAAGATATGTGAAGAATATCCAAATTTATGTACATGGAAGGAGGATTCAGAGATTGTGATCTCGATAGTAGGTTAAATTTATACAATGGTGAAAAGTAAGATAATCGGATTTAATTCTTGATTAAATATGTATATGAGCGGGTATGAAGATCTCATATTTGATTTATTATGATCAGGTGATAAAAAATCAAAGTGGATGATAGAATATCTTAATCATATGATGAATAGTAAATTCAATGATTGATTTTACGAGTGATAGTGTGTACGAAGATATATAAAGGTTCAAAGTTCGTAATAATGAATATAAGAGTTTAAAAGTGTGTGCATGTGTATTCATTTATACATCTTTTTAGTAAATTACATATGTGCATGAGCACGCAGGTACCTACTCATGTTTTTTTTTTTTTTTTTCCGCACACCAAGTCCCATCACCTGTTAGAAACCCACTTGATGGGCCACATCCGTGGACTTAGAGAAAGAATGGTTTCTCCTGTCTATGTGAAAAAAATTATTAATAAATTCTTAATGTATGGCAGGAAAATTCACACCATTAATGTATGACAGGAAAACAGGGACTGACATATATGCATTTCTCAATATTCTCCATCTAAGTTATAAGAGTTTAATCTCCACCATTCGTCTATTGCTAAATCTCCCTCATTCATCTATTATCTATTATGCCTTGCAACAACTATGCCACGCACCACAGATCACATGACTTTTTGACCCCCGAATATCCACCGCTGCATGGACCAACCGGCCATTTACAATCCTAAAAGTTCTCTAATCATTCATTGGGTACATTACATCCACAGTACAGGTTCCATAAATTAACGGTCTGGATCTTGTACAAGTGCACTGCTTTTAACGATATCAACCCTTGATAACCACCAACTCGAGAAAGCTTTCAAAGCTCACATGCATGAGCCACACATGAGCACACTTGCCAATATGTTACACGCCCAAGATCTGACGTCTCCATTAGGTGGGCCACACTGTTTAAATATCTAGCTAAAAAATCAGGCTATTTTGCTCCCGATTTGGCCCCATGTACAAAACAAATGGATGGATGGGAAAATAAAAAACCTTCCCCATTTGTTTTTTGAGAGGAGTCATGCCAAAAGATATGTGTGGCCCACCTGATGGAAAGCTCGAATAACATGTAGTCATAGAAAACTTGATAATTTACAAGAAAAATCTTCCACACAAGTAAAATTTATTAGGAGACAACACATCTTTCAAATACAAATTAACGACAAAGCATTGTAGACATGAGTCTAATTATAAGAGTACATGAAACACAGCAACACACAAACCATAAGAAAACCAACACTATTGTAACTGCTAAAACAACTCTCCTTAAACACACTCCAATAAGCAAACTAGCTATGTCTACAAAGCAACACACAAACCATATGAAAACCAACACTATTGTAACTGCTAAAACAACTCTCCTTAAACACACTCCAATAAGCAAACTAGCTATGTCTACAGACATGGGGTTGGAGAGAGAGAGAGAGAGAGAGAGAGAGAGAGAGAGAGAGAGAGAGAGAGAGAGAGAGAGAGTGGGGCCCAATATTGGTAGCTGGGATCTTCCAATCTGGACGCCATACAGTTCTTCCAACCAAGACAGTGCTGGGTTTGGGCATGGTCTGATAAGTTAGACTGAACCAACGCTTATCAACCGACAATCATATTGTTCTTCCAAACAGGATAGTTTTGGAGACGCATACGATTCTTCCACAGTTTTGGGCATCCCAATTTTGGGGCATGTTCCATCCAGACATGATTTGATAAGATAGAATATAGTATACATAACCAATGGTTATCAACCGATAGTCATGAGATTCTTGAGATCAGCATTCACCATCGGAGGGTTACCAATCTCAATGAAGCGATCAATGAAGACCAAGAAGAAGATGATGACGGCGACAGTGGCGAGAACCCCGACGACAGTGGTGAGAACATATTGGAGTCTGCATACTGCTGGCCCCATGCGCCACGAGAAAAGCGCAGAGCAGTGGTGGGACCAGCCATAGTGGTTTGGTGCAACAGAAGTTGTGGATGATCCTCTGAGTATGATAGAGCAGGAACTGTTCGTGGGCCGGCTTGCTCGTCCCGATGCTCCCATTGTGGCTGCATAGATAAAAATCATATGTAAGATGAATGATTGTGATGTGGACAACTGTTCCTGGAGCAATGTTCTTGCTGGCCTCCCTTGGGTTCTTAAGGAAGAACTGGGTCTAGTGCCAATTTGGGCCACCAGGAGCCTGATGGTCAGATCCGACGGATCCAACTTATTTCCCAACCTGACCCGAATGTTCTCAACACAAACCCAACCCAATTTCAAATCGGTTGGGGTTTTCAGACCCCCAACCCCAACTCAACCTGGTTTCAGGTTAGGGTATCCCCGGTCACACCTGTTGATTAGGCCATCATGTATTTGGAGACAGGGCAGGCAAGCTAGGGTTTCAGGCCAGAGGGCGGATTAACCTGGGTGTTACCCTAATTGTGTGGGGCCATCTTGAAGTATTTGTTGTATATCCATGCCATCCATCTGTTTTTTCATCTCATTTTAAGACAGTGATCTTAAACCTTAAGAAGGTCCGAATATTAGGTGGGCCATACCACTAGAAATTGTGATAAATGACCATTAAAAAAAATTATGGGCCACAAAAGTTTTGGATCAAGCTGATCCATTATCAAGTTATTGACATTATCAATGGGTTGGATTGCAAATAAACATTACGATGGGCCCTTTAGAATTTTTAATGGTGAGGCACTCAAATCACCATTATTTTATGTGGTATGGCTCACCTGAGATTTGGATCTGCATAATTTTTGGGACCCGCCCTAAAATGGACTAGAGAAACCGATGGACGCCGTGGATATACAACACATCATCAAGGTAGGCACCACAGTAAGGTAACACCCACTAAGGTGTTACTCGAGTAACACCTAATCCACTGCCCGAGTAACACCTAATCCACTGCCTTCGGGCTAGGGCATCCCGAAAGACTAAGGTAAGGGCCTGTTTGGGAGCGTGGATTTGGAACCCCCTATTGCGCTTGGCATCAACTTTAATCCAAAAGTAGCTATGCATGGTATATTTAAAGGGGTTTGAATTTAATTACTAAATCAATTTTAATATCTCTAAATAGTGATGTATGTAATTTTTGACGCAATGGTTGTAATAAGCCTACTGAAATATATGTTTTGCCCGAAAATGATGAAATTTCGAGTCTTGGGTGGGCCACAAGCACAAGATCATGTCTGAGTGACTAACCGTTGATTTACATGGACAATGTTTGGATGGTGCTGATCATCATATTAAACTAATTATAGTGATGCAATTGATAATCTAATTGTTTTTGGATATCATTAGCGGGTCATGTGCCCAATAGAATAATAGTATGGTCACACACATATTACACATGCAATTATTGAAAGGATTTTACGTATAATCCAAGCTCTCTCCCTGGATTTTAAACCCCCTGAAGCCCCTAGATTTAAAACCCCCAGTTACTTTATGTTGTCAAACAACCACATGCATGATTTGAAATCCCCTCAAATCCATGGTGCCAAACGACCCCTCACATGCAATTTGGCACCATTGATTTGGAGGGAATTGAGGGGATTTCAAGTCCCCTCGTTGTTTGGCGACATAAAGTAAATGGGGGTTTCAAATCTAGACGGAGTTCAAATCCCCTCAAAGAGCTTGGATTACACCTAAAATCCTTTCAATTTAATTACTAAATATATGTTTTGCCTGAAAATGATGAAATCCAAGACTAAGGTAAGGGCCTGTTAGGGAGCGTGGATTTGGAACCCAATATTATTGAAATCCGAGACTCAGAATTTCATTATTTTTGGGCAAAATATATATTTAAGGAGGCTTATTACAACCATTGTGTCAAATATTACATGTCACTAATTAGATATATTAAAGTTGATTTAGGAATTAAATTCAAACCCCTTTAAATATACCATGCATAACTACTTTTGGATTAAAGTTGATTCAAAATCAGGATGGCAAACACACTGAGAGGATTTCAAATCTAGGGGTTCCGAATCCAGGCTCCCAAACAGGCCCTAACCCCACCGAATTCGGATTCGGCAGCGACTGCTCCGGTATGTCCGTAATAGTAGTAGCTGGAAAAGCTAGTGAGCCCTGCCAAGATGAATGTGTTTTTATCCATGCCGTGGATCCATTTTAAATCATTATTTTAGAGAACGAGCCCAAAAGGCATATCCAAATCTGAAGTGGACTACACAGCAAAACAGTCATATGATTGAACACCCGCCATTAAAAAGTTCCTAAGCCCACTATAAGGTTTCTTTGCCATAGAACCTGTTGATCAAGTCACACTGGATGAAGGGAAAACACAAATCCGAGCTTGATCCAGGACTTTTGTGGCCCTTGGAACTGATTCCTGTGGTGTGATCCACCTGAGATTTGGATTAGCCTCAGTTTTTTTTGGATAATGCTCTAAAATGAGATGGCAAGATGGGTGCACGGCATGGATTAAAACACATACATCATTGTGGAGCCCACAGCACAGCACCGAGTACTGGAGGGGTCACTACCGAGTCCGAGTCCAAACCTATCTGATGATCAGGCCAGCTCGGGTTTTGGGCCAGGGCATCCTGATGGTGGGGCCCACTTCATGATCGAGCACGTGATCTGTAGTCAACTCAGTCAACTTAACCAACCCAAATAGTCCGAATCAAAGCCATCGGAAATATATATATATATATATATATATATATATATATATATATATTATATATATATATATAATATATATATATATATATTATATATAATATTATATATATATTATATATATATTGCGGAGTAACGAAGATAATAGTGGAAGAAATGCTCACCGAGTGGGCCAGTCGTCGCAGCAGGCTCCGAACTCGATTGGCGGGCCGCATAGTGGGCCCCACCTCTCCCGAGTCGTCCCACGCCACCAGAGCGAGTCCAGCCATCGCCGCCATTTGCTCTAGGCGCCGCCGAGTGAGGGATGGCCGGATCACGGAAGGATCGACCCCTGCCCGAATTCTGCAGATGGGCCGCCGCCGTCGGCGCGGCCGACTGGGGCCCACCGGCTTCTCGATGCTGGCGATTCTGGCCTGAATTCTGCCGGAAATTACGATTCTGGTGCGGGTTATCAGATTGGTATCTCCCGCTCCCTCTAGAGCCTCTGGAAGCGCGATTCTCCACTTGAATGAAGAAACTAGTGTTCTCCATGATGTACTGAAGCAAGAGAAACTGGAAATGCATGCAAGCACCTGTGAGAAAGAAAGAGATGTACTTTTTTATATATAGCGAAGGAGAGAATGGGAATTTACAAGAATTTTCGTTCCCGCCAAGTGGTGCGTGGCCGCGTCATGGAACGAATGATCCCGGTCCGAATTCTGAATATGGGTCACCACCCTCAGCGTGCGGGTCTGGAGCCCACCGGCTTCCCGAAACTGGCGATTCTGGCCTGAATGCTGCCGGAAATTACGATTCTGACCAATATCCCTGCCTCTAGAACTGTGAATCTCCATTGGAAGGAAGAAGCTACTGTTGTCCGCGTTGTACTGAAAAAAAAAAATGCTTGTAATGAACGCAAGCACATGTGAGGAAAGTAAGGGAGATGGGACTTCTATATATATACAAAGAGAAGGAGAGAGTGGGAATTTCCATGATGTTTTTTTTTTTTTTTTTTTTTCCAGAACTGCCCTCGTTTTGATCTAGATGATTATAAAAGGTGAAGTGGGCCCTGAAGTTATCAAGCGTCCTGTTTACGGCGTGGATTGGGTACTACCCCACCAGGACCGACATAAAGACGGACGGTCCTGACACGGGCTCTGCAGGCCCACCGTGATGCATGCTTTTATCCACTCCGTCTATCCATTTTGAAAGATCATTTTAGTGCAAGATCTTAAAAAAGGAGCAGATTGAAGAATCAAGTGGACCACACTACAGGACGCAACGGTGGCAATGAGACCCACCGTTGAAACCTTCTTACGGCTGGACATGGATGAGAGTAAACCATAAATATTAGCTTAATTTAAAACTTATGTGGTGCCCAGAAAGTTTTGAAGGGCCCACCTTAATGTATGTGCTGCGTATCTAGACCGTCCATCAATTTTTCCAGCTCATTTTAGAGAATGGTTTCAAAAAAGTGAAGTACATCCAAATCTCAAATGTATGAATTGAATTGCCATCATTTAAAAAAAATAAAAATAAATGTACGGATTGAATTACCATCATTTAAAATTTCTAATGGCCCACGAAAGTTTTGGATGAAGATGATTTTTGTAGTTTCCATTTATCTAGTATGTCTGACCTTATTAATACGTTGAATGAGAAATAAATATTATATTAGACTTAGAAAGATTTTAACAGCATTTGTTCACAAAACATTATTTTCTTTGGTGTAGTTCACTTCAGCCATAGTTACAAAACTAGTTTTTTAACAGCCTTAGATTTAGATTTCTTATATTTTTAGGGTATTTTGATAAGTATGATTAAATGATATAGAATTACATTAAATGAAATTAACACTATTATTATACAATGATTGCATATTTGAAAATGCCGTGCTATTTTTTAATTCCATAAAAAATTCAACATAAGACCGAATGCAATTCCTAATCGTATCTTTCATTTATTTATTTATTTTATTTTTTACACATGGACACACCACCTCACAATCACGCCACAGTGGAATTTCACCACCTATGGGTATTTGAACCCTCATCCAAGTGTTGAAACTCCCGGGAGTCTACCACGGGAGTAAGAGAAAGGACCTATCTTTCATTTTAAAATGCAATTCCATCTTACCTAAATTTTTTCAAGACCATGTACCAAATAAGCTCTAAAATTATCTTTAAAAAAAAAAAAAAAAATCAGATTGACAACTAGGATATAAAACATATAACTGATTGACGGCGTGGATATAGCACTCATACCCTACGGTGGGCCCGACAGTCTTTGGGGCGAGCGGGACACATCGCTAATCAGAATCAAGCAATTCATCAGTAGATTGGGAAGGATAGAGATGGTACGGTAGAGATGAGAAATATCAATTGATAGAGCCATCTCTCCACGGTACACGTGGCAGGGCAATGCCAATCTAACTCTTTCCGTTTCTACTGTAACACTGAGAGCCATCTATCAAAAAGATGGTAACGTCCAATAGGTGTGGTTTTTGAAACATAAATCATCATTGCTATGGCCCAAAAGATGGATGGACACGATTGACGCATAATCTTGTTATGTGTACGTTGTGCGGATAGTTGTATCATGTTACGGTACTCCTCCCAATATGGGAAAGAAAGTCTGAGAGAAAGTATTTTCAGAATCAACGGATAGGATTGCTTTTGATACTGTGTGGTTGCTTTAAGAAGGAAATGACGGGGAAGGTGATGGGGCGTGACTACATATCCTGTGACACTCGATTGCATTGACTAAAAGCTAGGTGTCCAACTAACAAGGAGGGTGTTCACGTAATTCTAACTTAAACTCGTTACAGCCGTCCATTTTCGGTGGCGTTCTCGCCAAGAAACAGAAGGATGGTGTTGATTTTACCAGCTCACCTAGACACGAATCATCTGCTACAGCACGTGTTTTTGGAAGCGGGTACAACGCCGGAGCTCTGTGGAGCCCACCATATCTTTTCTTTAAAATCCACTCCGTCCATCAGATGAATACCCTCATTTTTTTTTTCACTGTATACCTCAAATATCGGACTGATCTGAAACTTCTAAACTCAGTGTAGGGCTTGGCTGAGTTTTGGATTTGTCTGATTTTTGAAATAATTGTTTCATCCAGGTGATTTGTTTTTTTTAATCTGATGAACGGTTTAGATGGGATGGAAAACCATAGTGAACACCAAGAAAACCAATGGTTGGCGTTGTATTTCAATTTTTTCCTGTGGTGTGGCCGATTTGATTTGTGGATGGGAAGATATTTCTCCACTGGGCCTAAAATCGAGGGGCTGCCGCAAGAATGAAGTCAATGTTACGTATACTCACGTAGCAGTGCTTTCCTGTGGTGTGGCCGATTCAAGGACCCTCTTTCCCTCTCCCGTAGACCTCTATCCCTTCGCTTTCCAAAATTTTGGAGAGAAAAACGCCTCAACTTAAGTTATTCAATTTTCTCTTCCTATATATTTTCTTTTATTATTCTTACTCTTCTTTTATTATTTACTCCGGTAATTTTTATGCTTTTCTATTACTCTCTTGGGCAAAAACACCCACTTAAGAAAAATTGATTCTTCTTTTTCATTTTACGTGTTATGTTGAAATAGAATTGTTGGGAAGAAAATGAGAGAAAATAAAATATTATAAATATTTCACTTTTAAAAGATAATTTCTTTTTTCTTTAAGAGATCATGTTTAGATGGGTCTTTTGTAATTTTATTTTTTTTAAAGAAAAAAAAAAGAAAAAAAGAAAAAAAAGATATGCCCTTCTTTTTCTTTGTAAAATATAGAAGATAGCCAGAAGTTCACTTTTAGAAAATGAAATTTTTTTTCTTTGTATAAATATTCTACTTAAATATGTTTCCTGGAGAAGAAATTGATATAAGATGGTGAGAGATATCAAAAATTTCACTCTTAAAAGATTTGCTCTTCCTTTTCAAAAGATTAGGTTTACACAAGTCTTTTGTTGAGAGATGAAGTTTGGGATACTTTTAAAACGTTAGACATTATCTAAATAAGATAATTCCAATCTTATTTGAAAGGTTGTCAAATTATCTTTCTAATAAGTCCTAAATAATCCCGATTTAATCTATAATGTGGGAGCTACGATTATTTTTGTGAGATTGCATGATACTAGCTATAAATGAACATGAATTTCATCAAGTACTTTATGCCCACTTTAAAAAGGTTGAATGATGCCTAAATGAGATGATTTTTGACCTATTTAAAAGCTCATGAATTATCTTTCAAACATACCTACGATCACCATGATATGACCTATGATAAAAGAGCTATAATGGTCTTCGTAGGATCGTACTATGTTGTTAAAATTGTGATCCATGCAGTGTTAGAACTGCAATCTTTACAGTGTTAAAACCATGATCTACGCATGATGGATAATGAATATCAAAGGTGGGGTCCACATGATGGCTAACAACTTAATGAGGCATGAATGATCCTTAAGAGCTCATTACCTAAAACTCAAACCTTAACTATTACCTAAAACCCCCAAGCCTTAGCCACTACCTAAGCAAGTAGCTACGCCTTAACCATACTCAAGCACTAATAGCCAAGCCTTAACAATCACGAAAGCCTCAGCCATCTTTCTAAGCCAAACTTAGCTTAAGCTAAAACCACCCCAAAGTTTGTTTGAATTCAAGACAAATTCAAACCAAATGTGAAAAACAAAAAAAAAATCCAAAGAATAGAAGTAAATCCCAACACCACCATAAGATACTCTACATTCAAACTATAGATCTTTCAGGGACTGGAAGACATGCTGCACCAACTGAACAAATTTCAGGGCAAAACAAGGGGTTGAGGTTCCACCCCAACCTGTAACAAGGTCACACCACTAGTTGTTTCTTCTCTAAACGAGATAGCTACGTTGGGACATCTGTGACACCCCATCCCGAGCCGACAAGCTGATCGAATTGGACTCAACCAAACCTTGTCAAATCTAGTCAAAACCTAGTTAACTCAATCAACTCACCCAGAACTCAACAAATTCAACCTAGATAAAACCTAGTTAAACTCAATCTAGTTAATTCAATCCAACCCAGTTAAGCTAGTCAAACTTGGTCAAGTCAGTCATACCCATTCAATCCAGTCAACCCCAATCAACCCAAAACCAAGCCCGACTTTAAGCTCAAATCGAAACTGTAATCCAAACCCTAAACCATGACTCCAAAAGCCCTAGAAGCCTAAACCTAGGAGCCCCTAAATCCAAGTCAACTCATATGTCAACTCACTGAGTCATACCGAGTCAACTCGTTGGGTCAAACCCAGTCAACCCACTGAGTCAAAACCAACTCTAAGACAACTCAAAACCAAGTCCAAGCCCAAACCCATGGGCCCACTAGAGGTTCGAAGTGAATCCAACAAATAAACCTCAAACCAATTGGTGCTCCCACATGCTTGTGGGAGACCACCTGCCAAAACAAGAGGTGAGCCGTGGCTTGGGCACTGGCCTGGCCGTCGCCTACCATGTGGCAAAGCAAGGGGGCTCCAACGCATGCGAAATTTCCTTTTGCGAAGGGCAATCATGTAGAAAATTTGAAAAGACCTCTAGCTCCTCCCTTTGACCCTAAATTACAATCTTACTAGCCAATCCAACTGACCAAATCATGCCACGTGGCGATCTAGAATCCCAGCTATTTAAACCCTAAACCTCCCTGGAATTTATTATTATTATTATTTTTATTATTATTTTTAAATCGAGATTGGGAGCATAAATAGCCCTCTCCCTTTCTCATTTCCATCATCTAGTAGAGTCGAAAATCCCTCGAGCATCCAAAACCCTCAAGTCCCTCAAGCCTCTCTCTTTAGTCATCTCCATCCCTCCACTAAGGAGAGGTGAGAGCAATAGGAAGGAGTCTAGCCCAGGTCAACTTAGTCCAGCCTATTCCCTAGCCTCCTGAGTCATCAAGACCCTAATCCTAGCCATTAAACCCAATCCTTATGACACAACCGTCCATTCAATTGTCCAACTTCCAATCAGCTTTATCTATTCCCATATTAGCATTGTGCAACACCTATTCCATTCTCAACCTCCGTACTTATCTCATTACATTGCATCGAATAGTATTGCGCACCTAATCGACTTGGGCGTATGCTTTATGACTTGTCGATATAATCAGATCCCACCCGTCAGAAACTCTAGTCGATAGATCATGCTCCGATAAGTGGAGAAGTCAAGGCAAATTTATCCAGCCCAAATGAAAACTTGTCATAGGCATTGCATTTAACACTACATCGCACACACAATATATTCACCGCATGTAACGTCTCGAAAAATTCCATACAAAGACCCGGTACCACCTCAGGCAGAAATCGCTCAGGATCAAATCCTTTAGGAATTATACAAAGTTAACTAAGTGCTAATCTAGATTAGCTGTGAAATCAGCTTGAAGCACTTTAAATATGATCTGCAAGACCCAAAACTTATGGAATCATTGACGCTAGGTTACCCTAAAATCTAGGATCAATCTCATTACCCAGTTGCTCTCGGGAGCGCATTGAAACTCTGTATCGGATCTGGACCGCACGTCGAAAGTCCGATTACTACGAAGTTATATATTTAGGACCGCCTTACTGGGGTTGACAACCATCTCGGAAATCAAATCCAGATAGTGTCTCACGGCTATTCGCTTGAGCTCGGAGTGAAGAGTGTGAGAAAACGTAGATTTCTTTAGAAATGAAACCTAATTTAAGTAATTGAGACTTGTCACTTGCGGGCCTGATATAAACAATCAGACCGTCAGAATCTGACCCAAATATACCCTCGGATCAGGGGAAATTTCATACACATGGCAGTGTACTTGTGGCCCTGATCGAGTTCCGGTGACCGTTGAACTGAAACTAGTCCACCACGTGTGATATGAAAATCCGACTGGAATGAAAACTTAACTCGACCTAGATCCATGGTCTGGAAGCTTAAGTCCGACCTTTGGCTCAAGGGGGGGCTCCGGAAGTGCTCCGTTGAGACGGAACAGTCTCCCTTTGGACATAACCTAAGTATACCTTAGCCCTGGGCCTATTTCTGGCAAGGCCTATATAAGGACCTTAAACCCTCTCTCATTCACTCCATACGAATTTGAGAAAACCCTAGGAGAGAGAAGAGAGTAAAGAGAGAGAAAGTATGAGAGAAGTGGGAGGAGATTCCAGTTGTCCTATCCTACCATTCCACGTGCCTGATCATTACTACTGTATTACTTTTCCGGCGATTTTGATTACGTTTTCTAGTAAAAAAAACCTAACCCTAATCAGTTCTAGAGATCCAACTAGTGTAAGTGATGAAATAGCTAACCTATTTCATGTCATAGGTTGTCGTTCTACCGTTGATAAAGACTTGGTGCTTAAACTGAGTCCATCACTCATTTTTACGGCATAAGGTGCAGACTATAGATGCTTAGGTTATGGTTTTCAATGCTTTCAATGTCAGATAATGATAGATTCATGATCTAAGTGTTATTCCACATGAAAAATGCGATGTTCATTTTGCGATTTAGTTACGTATGTAAATTATAGCGTTTAGTGTATTCTGTATATTTGTAGAAAATACTGTATACTTATAAAAT
The DNA here is from genome assembly GCA_021015155.1 of Magnolia officinalis. Taxonomy (NCBI): domain Eukaryota; kingdom Viridiplantae; phylum Streptophyta; class Magnoliopsida; order Magnoliales; family Magnoliaceae; genus Magnolia; species Magnolia officinalis. Next base: position 5,879,604 of record JAJHSJ010000010.1, read on the forward strand.
ATGAAAGTGTGTTTGCCATGATAAATTACTGTGTATATGCTATATATATGTGTAATACTTAATCGGTGAAAGGATTCGCCCTAATACATGTTTTGGCTAATATACGTTACGTATGTTAAATAAGTGTAGTCTAAGTGTTTGTGAAAATGCTTGCATGAGTAAGTACTTAGATGATAGTGTTTTAGATAGGTGTTGAGATAGGATTCTCAACTACCTTAGAGATGTATATGATTTCCTCCATGCAAGTTGTTTAGTTTAGTCGCTTACTTATGAAATGTATGTGTTTGTATTTCCTGTTTATATTGTGCTTTATAACATGCTTACTAACATGTTCGAATTACTTTGTTAATTCTGCTTTGACTACTATACATGCTTTCTGGTTAAGGATGGAATGTGATTGGGGCTATGTTATAGTCCAGGCAATCAGTAACATGCTTGAAGTCGTGGCTGAGATTCATTCGCCACGTAAGACGTGTTTGACAAACCCGAGTCGTGTGTTGGTCGTCGGCAGTGGTTAGGCCACACGAAGTGCTTTTGCACTTCATGTCGATCGATATGATGTGCGCTCGTGCTAGTTGAGCCCGTCAAGTAACCCGATGTGCCGATGTATGTTCACCATGTATGGACGCTACTGCTAGAACCTAAGGTATCAAACTCACCAGTGTAATCCCGTTTCACATTGGTACCTCGATTCGCTAAGACTCATGAGCCGTATATGGTGGTATGGGACACCGTGGTCGAGCTATTGGCGATGAGCCTCCCCGTAGTGACCAGTGAGCAACCCAGACTCGTGAGCTGAATACGGTGTATGGGACACTGTATTCGAGCTGTCGGCCTACACTGATTGGTGACGAGCCCTTTGTAGTGACCTCGAGCATACTCTGAGTTTACGTGGAGGCGACAACCTTTCCGTGGCATTTAGAGTATAAACTAAGTCTGCACTGATTTGGTGACGAGCCCTTGCAGTGACCTAGAACCGTGACATCGTATGAGATTTACTAGGACTGACGACCTTAGAATGGATCATTGTTAGGGAAATGAAATAAGGGAGGTACCTTAGTTTCCCAATCCTGCTGTATGAAAAGGACTAATAAGAACTTGGTAATCATACGCATGCATTGCATTATGCGTGCGTTCAGGCGTTGCAGGTCAAGCACTGAGGTAGTGTTGTCATGCGCGAACGTGAGATGAAGTCGCTGAGGGAGTGTAGGCGAGGGCATGCATCATACATCCATACCATTCTTGCATTAACAACAGTACTTAGGAATGTGTGATTTACTGCTTTATCATTACTGCTTGACTGAATTGATAACATGTTAACCTATGCTTTATTGTTCCACTGAGTTGATCACTCACTCTCACATTACGGGACAGTGTTTTAAACACCAACCAAACTCTGTCTTGATTTCAGGCGACGGCATGACCCCTGAGGCGGAGCCTGATTACTACGACGATCAGGATGATTATTCTTACATGCAGTTCTCTGATGGCTTCGCTTAGGCTATTCAGATTGGCAGGGCTACAGGGATTATCACTATAGTTGTATCATTTTGACATTTTGATTTTTGAGACTATGACATGTATATGGTGGCTCAGTGATGTATTCATACTCTGGAGACTGATCGTGCCCTTTTTGACTTATATATGTGCATTTATGTCTTTCAGTCTTCCGCTTGCGTTTTACAACTTGATCTGGAGTATGAATTGCTGTTTTGGTATAATCTCACTCATGATTAATGCACTAACACAGACAACATTGAATCATAAGCATATATGTTGCGTAAGTGATGTTTTGGAACTCGGGAGTTGAGTTGCTACTCGACTCCCGATTTTCAGGGACGTTACACCGCATCACATACATAGCACTCAACACCCAATCAGTATAAATGTAAGCTCTATAGCTTGCTCACATAGTAAGATCCTGCCCATCCAAAATCTGTGTGGACTTATCCAACTTGGACTAAAGCTTCTTATAGGCATTGCATTTAATATGGCATTACACACATTGTTGCATCATCAATGTGCAAGAGCTAATCCTGACTTTTGAGAATTCATTTAATCATGTGTAGTAGAGATTATACATTTGTACGGGCAGAGTGGATTCCTAACATATTCTCTCTCTGTACCGTGGTCCCTTAACATGAATCTTCAGTTGCAAATCAAGGAGTTACTTTAAGACCGAGAATCTTTGGATCCTCTCTCCTAACGTTTCTACAAGGTCTAGCCGACTGTGGAGAAAAAGTAATTGGCTAGTGGCAACTCCATTTAAATTTAACACCCTTCTATATACAATGCAGAGCCCTTGAGAAAGGCAACCCATGGAAAAGCATGATTCACTCCTGGATTCGACGTCCACAATATCCAATACTCCAAAATTTTCCCTATTTACCTTTTTACCAACCATTCTAATTAATATGAGAGTGTCATGTGGCACCTCTTTCCCTTTCTACTAATCACCACCCTCCACATAACCATTTATCCCCCAAAGTCCCAATAATTGCTAGAATGCTATCTAAGGGTGCTATAAATTCCTGACTCCTCTCCTCATTTCAACACACCCCCAACACACCAAAAAGCTCCTTCCCTCTAGAAAAGGAAGAGAGAGAGAGAGAGAGAGAGAGAGAGAGAGAGAGAGAGAGAGTGGGCTTGAGCTTGCAAGCCCCCATCCATTCCAGCCTCATATAACCCTCTCCTAGCTCATAGCCTTTTAGAGCGAACCTTTTTTAGCCTAGGCTCACCCGGGCTACAAGTTTCAAACCATAGTGCGCACACTTCATCCTAGCCGCTTTAAATTCCAAGCTAAGGATCAAGCCACCATCATTTGTATTCATACTTCATTAATCGCATTATCGCTTCCCTTCTTAACCTCCCTGCTCTTCTTAGCTCCCATTAAGCATATGCTTTGTGACTTGCTAGAATTCAGGATCCTGTCACATAATAAACTCATGGTAGTCTAGTCATTCTAGCATCATCACATCTCACCTTAACCTCCTTTGTTTCTCTAGGTACTCTTTGGATGTATGCTATGTAGCTTACCAGAATCTCAGATCTTTCTAGATCATTAAAATCCAAGTTTACTGTAACGACCCTAAATTTTGGTGCATTAAAAATTTTAAAATAAATATTTAAAGATTTTATTTTTAAATAAAAATTAAAAACAAGTCAATATTTGAGTTGGTAGAGACATTCTTAATTGAAAAAGAGGTTTAAGGATGATTTTTGAAGTAGTGATAATAAATTTTTTTTATCAAATGTCATAAAAAAATTCAAATTCAAGATAAGGGAGGATGTACTCATCTTATCTTATCAAGAGAAGTTTATTTTAAAAAGGGATATGGAGAAGGCTCGATCAGGTAAGTTCTAATCGTTAGATATTTTTAATTTTTTTATTATGTTGTTAATTTCTTCTTGATATATATAATGGATGGTGTGGATCATCTACACGATCATTGTATATGTGTGTAGAGTCAATTTTAATAAAGTGATATTTTTATGATTTCAAATCTGGTTAGTAATATTTTATGAATGGATGGAATCTGATTGTGTTAAGATAGATCTATACAGATCATACGATTCCTAAGGCCAAAATATACAAGGGCCCAAATTTTCAGATCAATCTGACCATCGGATGGGCCATATTAGTCAGATCTAAAAGTGTTTAATAAAGGAATTTTATATTTTTGCGCAAGTGTTAGTATCACTTGGCGTAGAAGGTCAAGATGGGCCATCAGTATATGTGTGGTTAGATCCACACCATCCATCTAGTATGTAGAGGCAAAACATGGTAAGACTAAAGAATTTGGATGATCAAATCATTCGGTGGGCCACCCCAATTAATTATTTAACATTCAATTTAGGATCTTAAAAAGAAAATTTAAATCTTGATAATTAAATTTAATAAAAATATAATTTTAATTATTTGATCATATAAGATTTGGCCACCTAGGATATATATCAAAAGGTGAGCCCCACCATGTAAAATAACTAGATGAATAATAATGTTGTTGATATAACTGATAGGATCTCTGAATTCAAACCAACCCATTTATCTTGTGGATTCTACACTATCAAACTCAGGTGAGTAACCTAACTTGTCTCATAATTCATTAAAATTAAAATAAATCGTTTGTGATTGTTTGATTAATTGATATACTGATTTGAGTATTTTGTTATGATAATTGTATATTAAATTCATATTTGAATATTCTGATCCAGACAACTATGCCAAATATGAAAGCGATACATTCATACACTATCTATCATTCATTACATTTACATGATGCATGGTCGATCCTAGGGCCCTCCCTGGAAGAAATGTCGATCTTGGTAGAGCGTTATTAGATGCGAGATATGCCCAAGCCTACCAAAAGGTGGAAGCCTACCCAACGGGTGGATGCGGGTTGACGATCGACCTCCAACCCAAGAAGATGGACGATCATCCCATCTGGTGCATTCATACATCATTTGCATCCATATCATTGTACATTCATTTTTATGTTATTTTAATTTTATGATTATGAACCATGATGGGTTATTTCACTAAGCCTGGCCAACTTACCTTTTTATTGATGGAAAAACCATACAGAGGAGCCATTAGTAGGTGATGTGGTGTAAGAACCAGAAGGATGCCCCGTACCTGAACATGATCCATGTGAAACATGACCATACTTATCTGAAGATGAAGTGGCGGCATTAGACCATTTCTGATTACTTGCTAGCATAGTTTGATTAACGTAAAATGCATATTAGTATTGATTTTGATATTTTAAGAAATTATTTAGATTTATTTCATTGAAGCAATGTTAGTATGGAATAAACATAATTATAGTACGATGATATATTAAACGAATGATTTTAAAGGTTTATTTTTTTTAAGGGTTGTCAAGATTTATATATTTTTGGTTGATTGGTGCTAAGTGTTATGTATGTGTGATTAAGATTATGGTGGAACTTATACTGAATATAATTATCATCTCCTATTAAACTGATCAAGGAATTAAATTAGTATACTTTGTGTACGAGTTACGAACTGAAACTCGGGTCTGAGGGTGCACACTCTGTACTCGAATTTCGGGACGTGACATTTACCTAGTCTTATTTCTAGTATTTTTTAACATCTTAGTATAAAATCATTAGATCCCCTAAAATTAGCTAACCACATGAAGTAGAAACCGCACAGTTACGCAAACAAAGAGGGTCTAATACCTTCCCTCTCTATAACTAATGTTCCTTACTTGGAATCTCAGGTTGCAGATCAGGAGTCATTTCAAAGTAAAAGTCTTTGGTATTCTCTAGCTTCCATATATTCCACAAGGTTTAACCGACTACAGGATTTTAAGCTAACCAGCTAGTGGTGACTTCAAGTCAATCAAATCATCTATATAGGTTAGCCCACACAGACAAGATAAAAACACATAAGTGTTATTTCCAACTTTCACAATTGGCCCTACATGATGGACAATAACATTAACAGTGGGCCCTACATGATGGATGACCCACATCAAGGTGGTCCCCACATAATGGATGGTCCACATTAAAGGTCGACCCTAATGATTAATGGCCCACATCGAAGGTGGGCCTCACATTATGGATGGCCCACGTCAAAGGTGGGATTTACATGATGGGTGGTACATATTGAAGGTGGGTCCTACATAATAGATGACCTATATTAAGGTGAACCCCACATGAGGCTAGTTCACATTGAAGGTCAGCCCTTCATGATGAATGACCCACATCCAAGGTGGGCCTCACTTAATAGATGTTCCATTTCGAAGTTGGCCCTATATAATGGATCAGGGTTCTAACACTGCATGAATCGTGGTTATAAACATTGCATGGATTTGGTTGTAACACTGCATGGACTATGGTTGTAACACCGCATGAATCGCAATCCTAAGAGCATCGCACAATCTTACGAAAATAGTCATAACTCTCTCATTATAAGTTGGATCAGGGTTGTTCGTTGGAAAGTTAATTTGACCATCTTTCAAATAGGATTAAAATAGTCTCATTTAGACACCATTTGACTTTTCAAAAGTATGCCTAAAGTCCAACTCTTAGTAAAAGACCCATCTAAGAGCCTAATCTTTTGAAGAGAAACTCAAAGTCGAGTTCTTACAATTTTTATTTTTTTTTTTTTCCGTCTATCAATTTCTTGACAAAAACAAATCTAAACATAATCTTTTAAAGATTTTTTTTTTTTTTTTTTTTTTAAAAGAATCCATCTTTTAAAAGTGAAATATTTGTAATATTTTTTTCCCCTCATTTTCTTCTCAAACAAGCCCATTTCAACATGATAGATAAAAATAAGAAGAAAAATTCAATTTTCTTAGGTAGGAGTTTATGCTAGAGAGAGAACCAAAAAACACAAAAGATTGCTCGAAAGTAGTTGGAAAGCACGAAAAACCATCGAAGTTCAATGATAGAAGAAAAGTAGTGATAAAAAAAGATACATGTATATAAAATTGAAAATGATACTTAGGACTTTTTTGTAAGACCTGTACCCTAGTTCGTACCGTTTCGTAAGCTTCCATAATCCTTCCGGTCGAATTCCGACAATTCTCGACTCGTATCCGACGTTGCGCGCGATCTTAAGCCGAGTCCTGCCTACCGAAGGCGGTTTGATCCGAAACTCGTACCTTGGCGACCGCGCCCTCGCCGCGGTTCTAACGCCGCGACTCACGCACCGAACCGATACCTAGGTTGGAAGATATCAGTCCTGCGTTCATTCCGAAGAAACACCGGGCGTTTGGATTATGAGGGAATCTCTACGAGATGTCCCATCAAATCATGTTTAAGTACACACCATGCCATGAGTACACACAACACCCCATCCCTCCCTTTTTCAAAAGTCAACTTCTCTCTCCTCTCAACCATTCTCTCCTTTTCATAAATTCACCATAACCATACCTCTTTTACAACTTTTCAACCCAACCCATATCCTTCCTTACACCCACCATTCCACCTATCCCTCCTCACCATTAACTCTCCATTTCTCTCAAAAACTCTCTCCCAAGCAACAAAGCTTCATACGTCCAAGCTTCCTCTCTCCCAAACCACAAGTGTGGCCCACCCTCTCATCTCTCATCCTCACCATCAAAACTCCATCGCTACCGTTGAACGTTGAGCATAGGTGTATACAAGCCTTAAGGAGCAAGGAGGAGTGCAAGAGGTGGGTGATCATTCTTCATTTCAATTTTTAAGGGCCCACTTGTTGTGGGACCCACTTGATGAATGTGTTGTAACTATGGAGGGCCCATAGTGGCGGGGACCCTCCCCTCTCTCTCTCTCTCTTGTATGACGTAAAGATATGTGGTCCACCTGGTGATGTGTGTGGCCTACCATGAAGGATGTATTATATCCATGCCATCCATAGGCCCACCTTGCTGGACCATCCAATAACAGGCCAGTTGGACAGACCCAATTGAAGGGAAAACACCAATATCATGCTGATCCAACTGGTGGGCCACGTACATGTGGGACCCACCATGATGTCCCTGTTTATCCAAGCTGTCCAGCGTCTCTGGAGACGCTGGACGGGAAGGGGAGGCTAACATGGAGTGCGTGTACTGATATGGGAGTGTACTAACGAGCTAACACAAAAAGAAATGATGGGCCACCCTTGCAGGCCCCACCTCGATGTATGTATGCAATCCATGCCGTCCATTCCATTTGCCAGATCATTTTAGACGTGGAACCGAAGAATAAACCCAATCTGATTTCCTGGTAGGCCTTAACATACTGAATATCGATTTTTACCGTCAGATTGACTAGGGCCCACCTTGAGTCAAAAATATACTGAATATTGGTCTTGTTGGGTCGGTCTTGATCCATGGAGTACAATGGCTGGAGTGGATCTTTTGGAGGTGGGCCCCACATGGGAAAAACCCCGCGGACAAAAAAAAATAAAAAATAAAAAAACAAAGAAGAAGAGGAGGTAGCAGTGTCAGACGCTGTTGCTGCAGATGCCGCAGGCAACGCCTGCGCCAGGCGGTGACCGATCTGGGCTGACCCACGGGTCCCAGTTGTGGGCCCCACCATGATGTGTTCAGCCATCAACACCATGCATTTAAGGTGTCCCCTTTAAATTATGGGATATCCCAAAAATCAGCCGTATACGGAACCCAGGTGGGCCATACCATCTAAAGTCATGTGAAGACATGCCTAAAACATATAAAATCACTTGGTGGGGCCTACCTGAAATTTGGATGCGGCTGAAACTTGGTCTGAACCCTTAGCCAAGTGGGACACACATAATGAATGGGTTGGATTTATGAACCACATCTCGGTGGGCCTAATAAATGATTATGAATGTGTTAATGGTGGGTTGCCGCTCTCAACTGTTGGATCTGGTGTGGCCCACACAAGTCACGGATTGACTTGATTTTCTAGACCTAGGCCCACGATGGAATGGTGCATCTGACTGATGGGTAAGATGTTTGACAAACATCAACAGTGGGCCCTACCTTGGTCCACGTGACCTTTTTGAATGGGCCGGATGTCAATAAACATCACCGTGTGCCCCTGGTCCATGTGACCATATGAACAGGTGGGGTGGCAAATAAATATCACAGTGGGCCCTGGTCTGCGTGACCATATGAACAGGTTTGATGGCAAATAAATATCACGGTGGGCCCTGGTCTGCGTGACCATATGAACAGGTTTGATGGCAAATAAATATCACGATGGGCCCTGGTCCCGTGACCTTATGAATTGGTTAGATTTCAAATAAACATTATAGTGGGGCCCACCCAACTTAACCTCATGGGGAGCTTATCGTCAGCTTAAGCTCAGTGTACCTTTTCCCTATATATATTATTTATATTAGGTTGTGTGTGTGTGTGTGTGTGTGTGTGTGTGTGTGTGTGTGTATATTATGGTGGGCCTTAAGAATTTTAATGGTGGATTGGCCCATTTGATACATGTGATTAGGCCCACCTTGGTACATATATGAGGCCCATGTGATGGGGCCCATATTGATGTATTTATGGCCGTTGTTGAGGCCCACCTTGATATATACATAAGGCCCATGAGATTAGGCCCATGAGATGTATTGGTGGCCCGTTGTCGAGGCCCACCCTGATATATGAGGCCCATGTTGCGAGGTCCATTGTGATGTTTTCAAAGGCCCATGGAGTATGGCTCATTACAATGTACATGAGGCCATTGATGCGGCCCACTTGACTTATATAAGGCCCATATGAGGCGGCCCACTTAATGAATCTAAGACCGTTGGGTCAAGGCCCAATAAGATGTATATAGGTCCATTGCAATGTGTGATTCCCTATGGTTTGTGTAATGATATTTTATGGCGGGTTATGCCTTGGGAACAATGTTGGTTTGACGTCCACATTGTAAGTACAATGTTGGTTAAATGTCCGCATTGTAACTCTCCTTAGGGCCCAGTAATAGACCCATACATACCTGTAGTGGGTAGGCCGTCTAGGCCCATATCCGTTATGCACAAGCCCGTCACTATGTAACATGTTTAATATAGATCCATGATTTATGATCATACGCATCATATGTATGTCTGATATGACGAGTGACTGATCATAGCATATGCCTTCGGGCGGATTATTTATGGGCTCCCTGATAGGCAGAGTTGCCCTACATGAGCGCCCGGTGCGTGCAGGATTGTTGTATGTTTGGTAGGGTGATTCATGCACTTGCATTTGTGTGATCATGATTATTGTATGCCCTAGCAACATCAGGGCCATAGCCTCCACAGATACATCGTGGGTGATTGGATTGGATACTGAAAATGTTTGGTTCTAACATACGGGCGCCATAGATGTCCCTGGGTGAAAATTTCTAAACCCGATGGTACCAAAGGATGACTCCAACGTCGAGACCGAGTGGATACACGAGCGCGTGAGGGCCGTATACCAGTAAGCCGCGTCTCCCACTGTGTCGTGGTCGGTTGGAAAGGGGTGTAACCTTACCCGCCTGAGTGAGGGGGCAACTTCTAGGTTGAGTTTAACCAGCTTGAGGAATCGGTCTGTTATCGACGAGTCGGGCCGGATATTGGCAGGCGGATAGTGAGGTCTCTTCCACTCTCCCAATTGTACGTTCGGATAGAGACGGCAAGCTGGCTAGAGTGTACTAGACCCCGATGATTTTCCAGACTGAGAACTGTACTGATTTGATGCTCTAGTGAGGAGTTGCATTGATATGTGGAAGAGGATTGACATGCTTGACTTGCATTATGCATCGCATGGCCTTGACATGGCCGATAATATTCATATCTTGCACCGCATAGCCTTGGTACAGCTGACTGCATTCATGTACTCATCAGCATGTTTCCGCATTACTCTGACCTTGTATTCTGAGCACGCTCATATTGCGCACACACTTACACCGCCCTGTAAGCTTTCTATAAACTTATGCACGATTGATGCGTGCAGGTGACGCCAGGACGCAGCCGTAGTCTCGCCGCAGTTGGAGCGTGCAGCCGAACTTTTGGAACTTTTGTTATTTTCAGCATATTGTATTTTCCTTTCATATGCCTTGTACTCAAAGTTTTTGATCATAGTGAATTTTGTGATGATGTTCTTGTGGTTATTGTTCGTAGGTTATGCTTGTGGTTATGCTCATTACGAATCAAATTGATTATTAGAAATCCTCCTTATAGTATTCCAGGATCGGAACCTAGTATATGGGTGCCGGGAGCCGGGAATGAGGTACACGGAGGCTGTCGGCGCTGGATTCGGCGATCGGGAATTTTGTGAGCCCGGTCTCCGAGTTCGGGGCATGACAATTTTCTTCCTAAAAGTTTGAAAAATGTGTGGGGCTTAAAAAATGGTATTTAAAAAGTAGTACTAATTCGGTGCTCCCATGAAATTTTTTGCATATTTAGGTAAAAAGCCCATAATTGTATGAGTGAGGGCATTTTTCTAGGATATGGACCATTGAAATGATGGGCATCGTAATTGATTCTAAAAAAGCCCCACAATTGGATGATTAAATATCTGACGTAGGGATGAACGTGATGAGGTCGATCACCGTCTTCCTCAAGAGGATAACTACTCTGAATCCACGGAGCTTCTCTGGACTCATCGCAGAGACTTCTCGAATCCACGAGGAAAGAAAGCAGAAAATAGAAATAAATTCGAAATTGATTTAATGAATGAAATAAACGAGTTCACAACCCTTTAAATAGGGATACCAAGCAATGGGAGATAAATCAGAAGCAAACTACAATTAAAACTCCTAGAATTCGCAACTTACTATAAATAGTAAACTTACTATTTATAATGGTCATGATGTCTACTAGTGCGCAAGGTTTTCGGCCAAAAATGGTAAGTGTCCTATTTGGCTTCACCAAACTGTTCTCCTAATTATTCTAAGCTCTTTTCACGCTGGGCGCAAATCCTAAAGCCCAACGGATGAAGAGTTATAATCAAACTAAAACTTACTATTTATAGTAAAAACGAAATAAAAAAAGGAAAACGACCGTCGACTTAGGGGTATTTCGCAAATCCGGCTTGCGCAACCCGGCATAGCCGGGTTGGTTGGCTAAAGTAGCTCGTTTTATCCCAAAATTATATATTTTACGCCCGATAACTCATTTCGGATTGTGAGATACGCCCGATCTAAGGTCCGACGGTCCGGATCACTTCTATCGTCGATCGGGCCTTTTCTAATCCATCTTGGCCATGAAACTATCCGCGACCCGCTCTACATCAATATCTCAAAATTTACTTAAGCCATTGATTTGTTTTGAACCGCATGGCTAACCTAATAAAACCATTGACTTGATTTTAGAGGACATCTGCATGGCCAACCCAAGACCATGCATGGTTTTGATCAAGCGCACAAGTTTCAAGCTTTCACATGATGTGCCACCTAGTTGGTTGCCTTTATACGTGTGCGCACTATGCGAATTAACTGATGTGACAATCTCACAATCTCTACCGTCTATCATAATCACAAATAATTTATTGGTGCTCCCAACCGAATGGGCCACCTCTTGGATGTGCAGTATCTCTAATGAGTCTGGCCATGGATTTAGTTAAGCTATATACCGCTTTGAAATGGAATAGGGTAACAACTTTCAAATACGCTTTGTATGGCTCATTTGCAACAACCACCTGTGAGCTTATCAAACCCAACCTCACCAGGTCAAGTGACATGACATATCACCTGTAATTCAAGCAGTCTTGTCCTGTCACATCAGCCTTTCCGTGGTCCCACTTAAACCGCGTTGGAATATATTTGTACCCGATCTGTTACCCGTCTCTATCTCCATTTAGCTTTACCAGACTCCTCAGTGGGAGTGGCTTTTCGATGCATGGCCAGTAAGAGTGGATACATTCAATTAAAATTGCAATTGTAAGTCCAATTAAATCTAACCACTGAAATATTGGGACCCACTATATTATTACACAACTCAAAAAATGATACTCCACCAAGAGCTGTGGAACATCTCTGCCCATCCAATTAATTTTAGGAGAGGGGATGCCTTGCAGATTTCATGGGATATAAAATGGAATTTAAAATTATAAGTGTATTTATGAAAATTTAAAAATCTACACACTTACAAACCAACGGCTTTAATTTATCCAAGTTAACATGTGACTTAGATTTTACTAGATTCTCCCTTCTCTCCTTCTCTTTTCCTCTGGTTTATTTAATCACTCTGACCATATTCAATCCAGACCTTTGGATATTAGAAGTCGTTGGATCTACCATTTAGGACATTGATTTTGTGTATTTCTTTCGATAAATGACCCATCAGGAGTAGGTCCCACAAGATAGACGGATCCTTTCGAGGAACATGCATGTTACACGTACACGCTTATAGCGCAAGTGTATAAACCATGTTACATGCACCTCTGGCCTTTTCTCCGGTCAAAATGTCCATCACTTAACGCCTAAGTCTTGTAACTAGAGGACAAGCAACTTTTCTCTGGTCACTGACCAGTACGACCGGGTGGACCCGTGATGTTATTTCATACGAGCGAGCTGTACGAGCCCCCGAGCCATTGAAACCGTCCATTTGATGCACCTAGAGACCAAAAATCATCATAATTCAATACTAAGGTGGGCCACACAATGGGGTATGATTTAAATTGTTTCTTATCCTGTGGCCCACCTAAATTTTATGATGCACCCTGAACATAGGGGAAAGCACACGACTCACGGTTCTGATTCTGCGCGGTGGAGCTGGAAACAAAATAAGGTATAGTCATCTGTCCACACACGTGTCATTTTGGTGTATCAACGGGACCATCCATCCAATCACAACGGCTGTGTAGAGTAGGGCTGAAAGTCGGGTGGGTTCAACTGACCGACGTGTGACCGATAGGACATTGGGTTTGGATCTGACAGTGTTGTATTTAATGTCTTAAATCTAGTTAGATCCAGGGCTCGTCGATTCCATCGATAGACTAGTCTATCGATGTCACTTTCGTTGGCATCGAACAATGCTCAATTCCATTGAGATTTTTTAGTTTTCTCCGGCTGGTCACTGACCTATTAGGGCATTCTTTCAATATTATCGGAGGGTATTCAATGGAACCTTTGATGCAATCGAGAATTTTTGAAAAATCATGTTGTTTTTGAACAGTTGAGGTATTATTTTGATGCCATCAAAGAATTAGTTTTAATGACATTGAAGACCGTTTGATGCCATCAACAATATCTGCACGAATTTTCGCAGAGTTGCAATTTTGCGGGATTTGTTTTAATTTTGTTTGGGATTCTTCCATAGCTTATAAATATGGGTGTAAACAAGATTGAGAGGTAGTTCTAGGATTTTTAATTCGTCCAAGGGTTTCAAAGGCTGTAATAAGAGTGAGATTTGAGGTTGTTCGAATTGGATAAACTTTTTCTCTTTGTAATTTTTGCTTTTATAGTGATCATCTGTCGCTTTGTGCTGTGGTTTTTTCCTGCAAGGGTTTTTCTATGTTAAATCGTTGTGTTATCTTTGTGTTTGCTTGGTGTGATTGGATTACTCTCCTAGATTCATCTTTGTGTGCTTCCGCGGTCCCCCAATAGGCAGGATGTATTAGGTTCGGTATCAGGCTTGGGTTATACAAACACCATTCATAAAATTTGGGCCAAGCTCGGTTAAGGTCTTGGGTTGCCCAACCCAACCCGAACCCAACCCGATCACAATTGAGATATAAGTTGCATATTATAATTTAGTGTGGATCGCCGATGTTGAAGGCACTGAAAATTCCAATGTCGTTGGCTCTCATTGGTCCACATCATTTCTGATGACTCAAGCTAACAAGATAAGCTAGATTTCTCTCCCAAATAGATTACGTGCTACCCAATACAACTTTTAAAAGAGTAATTGTCCTATATTTTAACTTGTTTGTTTTGAAAAAATAAAGTTTTTTGCTATAAATAACTGCATATATAAATAATAAAATCATATGTACAAAAAATAAGACGTGTATTGAAATATGATACACTAATGTAATAACGAAAATAGTAGAATGTATCCACCCGACCTAGCTTGCTTGGGTTTCACTTAGGTTGAGAATTCCCAACCCTAGACTAGGTTGCATTGAGTTAGAGTTGAGGTATAGGAACCTTGGGTTGGGCTAGGATTGAGCACCAACCCAACCCAACCCAACCCAACCAGCCCAACTTTCAGCCCTAGTGTAGAGACCCATTCAATGGCAAACATCTAGTCACCTTTTGGGCGCAATTTAATTTCCGAAGTTACTATATTTAAGTAGATAATGCATTCAATTTCAAGTGTAACATAGGCTGTTTGATTGTCTTACTTGAGATTTTAGCTCAAAGCATAGTTAACAAATATACATATAACACATCTTATCTGCATATTTATTGTTTTGTTTTAAAAAGAAATCCCACTTAGGCGTGTTGTTTTCAAAAGTAATTTGTGTATATTTTATTTTTATTTTTTTTAAAACCTGGATGTATGGAACGCATATAAAACACAATTTTATGTGGTCCACATATAATATAGTGCTTTAAGAAATGGGAAAAAAAAAAAAAAGAAAATCCAGGCTTATACCGGCCACATATATATGGAGCTTTAAGAAATGAAAAAAAAAAAAAAAAAAAAAAAAGAAGAAAAAAGAAGGTAAATCCAGGCTTGTGCCCAAAGCCCTAATCTTCTTGTTCTTTTGAAAGTGGCAGTGGCAGTGGCATTCTGAACAAGCTGAAGGAGAAGTATCCATTTGATACTTCTGATACATTGGATACACTGGCAGTATAACTCTTGATACAGGCACTCAAAAGCTATGCACATGACGTTTATTAACGAAGATTTAACGGAGTAAATTGTGAAACCCACCTTTGATGGGCTGCACTCTTATAATCAGATTGGTTGAGCAATCCTGACCAATAATTCATGGACGTGTGTTTGTGTAAACAAGACTAATTCATGGACACGTGTTTGTGTAAACAAGACTAATTCATGGACACGGTTTTATAGGTAAAGAAGACTAATTCATAGACACGGTTTAAAACCGTTCCAAAAGTAAACAGTACCCGTTATGCTGCGACACCTCATTTAGGAACGGTTGTAAACCGTTCCTAAATGACGATTTTGGTGTACTGCATGAGCCCGTCGATTCACTTTATTGATCATCTTTGGGTCGTGTCGAGGGTCTTTTCTAATCAGTCTATTCGGCCTTTTAAGGCCTAGAGGTAACCTTATTGAAATAATGTACGTTTTGAGTTCTTACAAGACTAGCCATTTTGGACAAAACTAGGTTGGTGGGCCATTCGATCTATCAATTTAGCATGTTGATTGCTTCTAAGATTGCCTGAGCCATACTCTATCCAACTTATATGATCATAATTTAGCATGTTGGTTGCTTCTGAGATTGCTTCTAAGTGGAAGATACCTCGTTTCAACATTAAGGTCTTGGTATCGATCCCTAGTGAGGGTGGCTAATAGTGAGTGTGAACTGATAGTGGGCTGTACTAACTAGCTAACCCAAAAAAAAACCCTTATATGATCATAAGATGAGTGTCGAGCCATATAGATACTTTTGATTGAAGCTTGACCGAAGTTGAAGGATAGTTTTAATCTTATTTTTGGATGGGGTGTCTTCAAGACCCAGTGAACTACTTTTGGGGAGTACCCATGTGTGTGTAATAGACATGTATGCACCATCAATTGTTGACAATTGGGTAAGCGCCCGCGTATGTGCAATAGATGAGCTATCATATTTGGTGGAGGCTCTGTTGATCGAGGCCAATTGGGTGAGTGCCTAGGTGTGTACAACATACCAGTTATGATGGCCCGATGTAGATTTATTATGCTTGACTATGCTGAGTTAGTCCCTTATCAAGAGCCGAGTGGATTTGCTTGCAGGAGGTCGGATTCCATTAGAGACTGATGCTGGTAAATGATAGTATTGGCCAACTAAATTAAATTGGCCCTAGAGATTCTAATGATAACCGTACTAGCATGGTTTATAATATTCTTTTGGATTTAAATAAATTGTGGTTGTTTATGTACAACTATAGTTGCGAGTTTGTTAAATTACAAGTCTTGTTTTGGGATGCGGATTAAGGTCTGACTAGCCCACGAATTTTGGAGTAAGACGACTCATAAAATCGCTCACAGAATCTCTCCCATGTCCACGTTGTCACTTGTTCAACTGTTTTGCCCGTCATCTGACAGCAATAGTCCACTTCTCATTTTATAACACAAAAACGGCCAAGGTAACTTTCTTGCTCTACTTTTTTTTCTTCTTTTTTTTTTTGCCTCCATTGGATCCAGCACGCCCCTTAAGGTTGGTGGATTCGGTCTCTTAAATTCTTTAACCAGGCTTTCTACCCTATCCGATTCCACAGTTGCAGCCCCCACAATATTACTATGTGACTGTTGTTCTAAGATCATTGTCACATTTGAAAGTGCACGGACGACTCCATCTAAGATCTAATTTTACTGGGCAACTCCTGAAGCAAATGGGGATGTCATGGCTTGTCTTCTTGTGTTGGATCCTGTATCTACAATGAATAATTGAAAGGTTCAAGGCTCAAAATACATAGTTCTACATTTAGCTTAAACTAAGGAAAGTTCATTCATAAGTCTTGTCCAATGTTTAACCTTAAGTCCACCTGCAATCTTAAACATAAGCTCTAATACCAAATTATCGCGCCCCAAAATCCAACACTCAAGAGTCCACATGACTCTAATGCTATACTCGAGGGCACGAGTGTACCTAAGACTATGGTCTATGTGAAACATTCATCCCATACAATTAAATAAAATAAACTTCATCTATTAATATTATTAATCATCCAAACCACAACCAAATAAAATATTTCAAATACATCATCCATAAAACTCTTTTCACTCATAAAACATAAATATCAAATAAACGAAAAAGGAAATCTAGCATATCTCTAGTCATAGAGCCGCATCTAACTGTGTCCTTGTCCTGAAATGTTAAAAAACCAAACAGGGTAAGCTATGAAACCCATTGAATAATCTAATACATGAGTTTTAAAAAACTAAGGAATTCAAAATAATTATATAATATCAGAATGAATGGTATGAATTTATATGATGTAAGAATGATGCACATGATGCAATGCATGGGGTAATGTCCACATAACTCAGTATAGTTGGTCATCTTGAACACCAGAGTGGCATTTTGCAATCCTAACATGCTCATCCACCTTGACCTATTTATCATAATCCTGACATACAGTAGGCTGGTTAAACTTAACTCATTCCTCGAAATCCAGACATGCATTAGGCTGGTCACACCTGATCCTATTATCGTAATTCTGACATACAGTAGGAAAGATCAGACCTCTTCCTCATCCAAAATTAGTGGGCACATATTGCAATCCTGACATGCTCATCCACTCCCTACGATGATGGAGGCTCCAAATGGTACCAATTTAGACTTTAGAGACTCTCACCCAATGGACTTCTTAACCCCACATGCTAGCGTCTGGGACTTTCAAGCTAAGGATCTCGATCACTCACCTATTTTTCTACCTAGTATTATGGTAGATTCATAGGTCCATGATGCAGGCTGGTCACACCTAATCTTATTATCGTAATTCTGACATACGGTAGGTAAGATCAGACCTCTTTCCCACCCAGAATTAGTAAACACCTATTGCAATCCTGACATGCTCATCCACTCCTTAAGACAATTGAGGCTCCAAATGGTACCAATTTAGATTTTAGGGACTCTCATCAAGCGACTTGAGCACCCCACATGCTAGTTTCTTGGACTTTCAACCCAAGGATCTGGATCACTCACCTATTTTTCCATCTACTATTCTAGTAAATTCGTAGGTCCATGATGCACAACTCCATAATCATATTCCAAGTCTATATATCCATGATGCATGATTTCTCTAAAAAATCATCATCCAATGTCAAAGTATCCATAATGCATGACTTCCATTAAAATCATGATCAACACTACTATCCATGATACATGACTTCCATTAAATCACGATCAACACTATACTATCCATGATGCATGACTTTCATTAAATCATGATCAAATATCATCATTTCTAATTTATCCTAATGCACATCCAATCCTCTAATGATACACTACTCATCATGAATAACATTTATATACATGCTAAAATGTCACACTAGTACTTAACCAATTTTAGAGATCCTCTTACATTCATAACTTAGCCAATTCTATGGCTAAACATAATAAAACATACAAATAGTTTAGTGTGCGAACAAAATCTAGCAATAGATCAATATAATGGGCCGATTTAAGAGTCCATCTAATTTAATGGTTCAAAGATACATAAAGTAATAGCCCAAGTACTTGGTAATGCAGAGTCCAATAATATGTTGATTTCATGGGCTTTTCAAGGTTCAAACCATGAATACAATGGTCCATAAAATACATACACCCGGTCCATTAACTAACTCAATTCCGACGTGCGACTGGATTAGTCTTTACCATCTGGGCTGTTTTGGTGCACCCAATTAAGATGTTTTCAATGGATAATTTAAGTGTCCCTTAAGTATATATTTGAGGGTTCACTAAGTCAGCAAGAATGGTCCATCCATCAGTTTAATCTGGACCCTTGATTTAACCCAATCACATACTAGATTAAGCATACAATGTAGTCTATCCATTTGGATACTCGTGTACACCTGACTTGTCTAGGTTAATGGACTAACCATAGAGTACTGTAAGAATGATTCTAATAATAATTAGAAACATACATCAAAAGGATCTAATCAGATCTTAATCTGGCAAAATAGATCTCCAATATGTGCCGTTTACACACCTGAATGTCCACTAGATTGAATTTTTGTAAAAGTCTGATCAAATGGTCCTAAAAGTGGATGATTACTGGAACTTTTGAGTGTACCAACCATGGCTCTCCATCAGATCCGATTGGGTGTCCAAACTATGCGATCTAACGGTCCAGATTGAAAATTTTAACAATGTAGATGTAATTTAGATCACATGATAATAAAAAGATAAATAAATAATACACAAAATTTGCCAATTAATAAATTTAAAAGGGCTGATTTTCTGGAGTAATTAAGTGCATGATCAGAGCCCTAAATCTAATTAAATTGGGTGTCCAAATTATTATAATCACGGCCCCAATTTACATGATCAAGAGATATCATCAACGGTGTCAATAAGTGCACAATTTGGGTGTAATCAATGGTGAAATTGTGCATACTATATATACAAATCTTAAGATAAAAAATAATCATTAAGCTACACTAAAATGAAGGATCAAAGGTCAGATATCCAAATACAAAGTATAGATAAACAGGATTACACAAACTATGCATGATGAAGAGTTGAATTTGAAAGAAATTGAAGTATACAAAAGCACATTCTTGCATATGTTAAAATGAATGGCCAGATGCAAAGATCAGCATGTAAGGAAGGTTTTCAACCATCTACATCATCCATTGGAGGTCCTAATTGATCTAGGGGACGTCCAAAGTGGGCCATCAAAGAGACAGTTTTGATTGTTTATGGCTACAATCCAATAATCCACTCTATTAAAATGGATGATTGCATGATAGATTTAAAGAATTTATAAAAAGATGAATGGCCTAACATAAACAAGCAATTAAATAAAATTTTAACAAAAATACACAAAATCATATGTATATGACACTCACTTCCAATTTCAATTATATTATAGAGCTAAAGAGCCAAGGGTGGAGGCATGAGCTCCCTTAGAGGGATAAAGAGGGAGAGAA
Source organism: Magnolia officinalis (assembly GCA_021015155.1). Classification (NCBI taxonomy): domain Eukaryota; kingdom Viridiplantae; phylum Streptophyta; class Magnoliopsida; order Magnoliales; family Magnoliaceae; genus Magnolia; species Magnolia officinalis. The sequence continues at coordinate 5,899,774 of JAJHSJ010000010.1, forward strand.
TTTCTCTCTTTTGATTTTCAAAATTAAATTAAATTTTTTTTTTTTTTTTTTTTTTTTTTTTTTTTAAAATTTGAATTCCGAATGGAATTTTTGTAAAAATGATAATAATAATTCTAGGGTGCTCTCCTTAACCACTTAATTAACTAAACATTCCTAAAAGTAAATGGAGGAAATAATATTTAACTGACGCAGGGGAGGACGTGAGGTCGAGCACCGTCTTCCTCAAGAGGATAAATATTCCGAATCCACGGAACTTCTCTGGACTCCTCACAGAGACTTCTCGAATCCACAAGAAAAGAGAGCAGAAATAGAAATAAATTCTAAATAAATTCGAAATAGATTAATTAATTCATAAAAACGAGTTCACAATCCTTTAAATAAGGGTACCAAGCAATGGGAAAGAAATCAGAATCCAACTACAACTAGGATTCCTAGAATTCGCGACTTACTATAAATAGTAAACTTACTATTTATAGACGGTCGTGATGTCTACTAGTGCGCAAGGTTTTCGGCCAAAAATAGTAAGTGTCCTATTTGGCTTCACCAACCCGTTCTCCTAATTATTCTAAGCTCTTTTCACGTTGGGCGCAACTCCTAAAGCCCGACGGATGAAGAGTTATAAGCAAACTAAAACTTACTATTTATAGTAAAACGAAATTGAAACAGGGAAACGACCGTGAAATCAGGGGTTTCTCGCAATTCCGAGCGTTGCAACCCAGCATAGCTGGGTTGGTTGGCTAAAGTAGCTCGTTCTACTACCCTAAAATCATATATTTTTCGTCCGCTAACTCATCCCGGATTGCGAGATACGCCTGATTTAAGGTCTGATGGTCCAGATCACTTCTGTCGCCGACCGGGCCTTTTCTGATCCATCTTTGCCATGTAATTGTCCGCGAACCGCTCTACATCAGTCTCCTCCACTTCAAAAGAACTCGTCCTCGAGTTATCATTATGCGCTGGTTCATGATACTCAGTCAGGTCCGCAACATTGAAAGTTCGTGAGATCGCCATATCATCTGGAAGATCAACAACATAAGCGTTGCCATTGATCTTTCGGATGATTGGTACCGGTCCAATCTTTTTATTCTTCAACTTGTTGTACGTTCCGGTCGGAAATCTTTCTTTGCGCAGATGGACCATTACTTGGTCGCCCACCTCGAACACTTTCTGTCGCCGATGCTTGTCCGCTTGCTCCTTGTACTTTTCGTTCGAGGCATGTAGCTTGTTCTGTACCTCCGCATGAATGCCCATGATTTTGTCTGCCATATGTTCTGCTGCAATACTCATGCCTGGGAGCTTGGGCAGAGGGACCAAGTCTAGTGTATGGCGAGGTACTCGTCCGTAAATAACCTGGAACGGGGATTTTCCTGTCGAGCGATTCACCATGTTGTTGAATGCAAACTCCGCTTGAGACAAGGCCAAATCCCATTGCTTTGGTTTTTTCTCCTGAAATACATCGAAGGAGGTTTCCCAATGTGCGATTCACAACCTCAGTTTGACCGTCAGTCTGTGGGTGGTACGCGCTACTGAACTGAAGGCGTGTATCGAATCGAGTCCACAAAGTCCGCCAAAAGTGGCTTATGAACTTCGTGTCACGATCAGAAGTAATAGTCTTGGGAACCCCGTATAGCCGCACAATTTCTCTGAAGAATAAATTCGCCACGTGTGTTGCATCGAGAGTCTTCTTACATGGAATAAAGTGCGCCATCTTGAAAAAACGATCTACTACCACGAACACCGAATCCATGCCGCGTTGTGTTCGTGGGAGACCAAGCACAAAGTCCATAGATAAATCCTCCCAAGGGCCGTCAGGCACGGGTAACGGGGTGTAGAGGCCCGTATTATGAGATTGCCCCTTAGAAGTCTGACAAATATAACAGCGTTGGACTGCCTTTCCCACATCACGTACCAATTGCGGCCAGTAATACCGTTCTTCCACAAGAGCTCGTGTCTTGTCTCGCCCAAGGTGTCCACTGAGGCCACCTCCATGTAGCTCTTGGATTATCTGTTCCCTTAGCGAACTCTTTGGGATACATAGTCGATTTCCCTTAAAAGGAACCCGTCTTGTATATGTAAGTCACCGGGGTGACCTTCCTGACATCTAACCCATGCGTCCTTGAAGTCGTCGTCGTCGGCATATATGTCTTTGAGGCGATCGAACCCGACAACTTCATTGCTCATAGTGACTAACAAAGTTGCACGGCGACTCAGCGCATCGGCTACTTTGTTCTGTTGCCCTAACTTATGCTTTAGCACGAATGTGAATTCCTGCAAAAATGGGATCCATCTAGCATGCACACGGTTAATGTTAGCTTGACTATTAATAAACTTGAGGGCTTGATGGTCCGTGTAATGTATGAATTCTCTTTGAATCAAATAATGTCGCCAGTGTCGCAGTGCCTGGACCACCGCGTACAACTTGATCTCATATGTAGACCACTTCTTGCGTGCATCACTAAGTTTCTCACTGTAGAAGGCTACCGGCCTACCTTCTTGAGACAAAACTCCCCCAATCCCGACATATGAGGCATCACATTCGACTTCAAACAGTTTGTCGAAGTTGGGAAGTACAAGAACCGGGGTCGTGGATAATCTGCGCTTGATTTCGGCAAAGCTCCTGTCAGCTTCGTCAGTCCACTGAAACTGCCCTTTCTTCATGCAATCTGTAATCGGTGAACAATGCTACTGAAATTTTTCACGAACACGACGATAGAATGTCGCTAGTCCATGGAAACTTCGTACTTCGTGAATATTTTTGGGAACCGGCCATTCTCTGATTGTCTTCACCTTTTCCTCATCCACTCGAATGCCCGTGGACGTAACCACAAAACTCAGAAACAATAGGCTATCAGTCATGAAGCTACACTTTTTTAAATTGAGGTACAATTTATTTTCAGTGAGCACTTGAAGGACTTTCTTGAGGTGCTCCATATGGGTGGTTTTTCGTCTTGACTGTATATCAAAATATCATCAAAATAAACCACAACGAACCGCCCAATGAAAGGTTTCAGAACTTGGTTCATCAACCTCATGAATGTGCTAGGCGCATTAGAAAGACCGAAAGGCATGACCATCCATTCGTACAATCCTTCCTTGGTCTTGAAGGCTGTTTTCCACTCATCACCCGGCCGTATTCGAATCTGATGGTAGCCGCTCCTTAAGTCCAATTTAGAGAATATTTTTGCGCCCTCTAGCATATCCAACATATCATCCAATCGTGGTATAGGAAACCTGTATTTTATGGTGATCTTGTTGATGGCCCGGCTGTCGACACACATGCGCCAACTCCCATCTTTCTTTGGAGTTAGCAGAGCTGGTACAGCACATGGGCTCATGCTTTCTCGATAAAGACCCTTACGGATCAGTTCCTCCACTTGTCCCTGCAGAATCTCGCACTCATTCGGGCTCATTCGATAATGAGGACGATTAGGTAAACTGGACCCAGGGACAAGGTCGATATGGTGTTGGATATCTCGCATAAGGGGTAACCCATCGGGAAGGTCCTCGGGCCAGATTTCTTGGAATTCATGCAACAAGGGCCTTAGTCTTTCAGGATGATGGTAGGCTCGAGTTATTCCCCTTTTACAATTAATGCATAAGTCTGTCCTGTTTCTTTGGATTCTTCCACGAAGTCCCGAATGGTTAAGAGAAAATGACCATCCACTTTAGAAGTTTCAGGTGGTCCTTCTGGATCCATAGGGGCCAATATGGTCTTTCGGCCGTCCTTGACGAAGATATATATGTTATCTCGCCCTTTATGAGTGGCGTCACGGTCAGATTGCCAGGGTCGACCGAGTAGTATGTGACATGCTTCCATGTCAACCACATCGCATACTACTTCATCCTATAATGTTTGCCAATTGAAAAGGATATGGTGCACCGTTCAGTTACCTTTGTTTCGCTGACCTTCTGATCCAACCGATTGTATATGGAGAGGGATGACGCTCTGTTTTCAATTCAATTGCAATTTTTCCACCATGCCCCTGGAGACAATGTTCTCGCTGCTTCCACTGTCAATGATCACATCACAAACCTTTCGATTCACCGTACACCTAGTGCGGAAGATGTTATGCCGCTGTGGATGCACTTCTTTTCTTGGCGCATATAATAGTCGCCTCACGACGAGCGACTCGCCGTGATATTGCTGAACCCAATCTTAATCATCTACCTCGTCCTCGGCGGTATGCTCCTGTTCTTCAATATCTGGATCTTCATAAGCGTTATCAGCACTACCATCATTAATGGCGAGGTTTGCCACTTTTCGCTGGGGACAAGTATTTGACAGGTGGCCGGGCTGGCCACAACGATAGCAGTTGTTGGGCCTTGGCCGAGCATAAGGGTTCGGGATTGTACTTGTGCTAACAGCAGTCGATACGCCCCTTTGGAGTCTAGCTTGCCCGCTTCCCTGATCTCGGTTCTCAGACATAGGAGGTTGAGTGCGTGCTCCTACGGGCTCCTTCCCCTTAGGCTGTGAGCTCCCTGGGGTGGACCTGCCGCAGTGATCCTCGCAGTAGGATAGGCCCGTGTGTTAGGACGTTCAAGTTGCGCTTCTGCCCTAGTAGCCAACTTGATCGCATCATTCATCGTCTAGACGGACTGCATCTGGACCCGATCTTGGATCGCCATACGCAATCCACCGTTGAATCGGGCGACTTGCTGCGATTCAGTCTCGAGCAAATCGTTGCGCGCGCGCCAGGGGTAAAATTCTTTGCGTACTCTCTCACCGACCGACTACCCTGTCGACAATTTTGGTATTGTTGGAATAATACCTGATCGTAATCGCTAGGGAGGAATCGGGCACGTAGTAGCTGCTTCATTCGTTGCCATGTGCGGATTGATGCTTTCATCTGCCTGGTTCGTGCGAGTTGCAGTTGTTCCCACCAAGCTGAAGCTCCTCCTTTCAACTTGTAGGCCACAAGCTTGACCTTCTTTGTTTCAGGGATGTCCATATAGTCAAAAAATCGCTCAACTTCAGAAAGTCAATCGAGAAAATCCTCAATGTGTAGCTGGCCATTGAAGTTAGGAATATCAACCCGTATCTTGAAGTCTCGATCTACCCGATCGCCGCCTTGCCTGGGGTGTTGGAAGATCACGTCATCGATTTCCTCTTCACTGGAGCCCCCGTCCTCAGGGACGGCCCTTGGATGCACTGCTGGGATTATCCTGCGATCAGGGCGATTACGGGTTTCAGCAATTGGTGGTGGAGGATTACCACCAGGAACACGGAGTTGCCCTAGGGTTTCTGCCAAAGATTCGCTATGCGGTCCATGGAAGCCTGCAGCCCTTGCATGGCTTGTCGATTCTCTTGCTGCGCTGCTTGAAAAGTTGCCGCCGTTAAAGGAAAATTTCTTGGAGCACCGCCTATGGGATTGTTGCCCGACCCGTCGTTAGAAGCCATTGACCCGAGGAGAAACCCTCGCTTTGATACCAAACTGACGCAGGGGAGGACGTGAGGTCGAGCACCGTCTTCCTCAAGAGGATAAATATTCCGAATCCACGGAACTTCTCTGGACTCCTCACAGAGACTTCTCGAATCCACGAAAGAAAAGAGCAGAAAATAGAAATAAATTCTAAATAAATTCGAAATAGATTAATTAATTCATAAAAACGAGTTCACAACCCTTAAATAAGGGTACCAAGCAATGGGAAAGAAATCAGAATCAACTACAACTAGGATTCCTAGAATTCGCGACTTACTATAAATAGTAAACTTACTATTTATAGACGGTCGTGACGTCTACTAGTGCGCAAGGTTTTCGGCCAAAAATAGTAAGTGTCCTATTTGGCTTCACCAACCCGTTCTCCTAATTATTCTAAGCTCTTTTCACGTTGGGCGCAACTCCTAAAGCCCGACGGATGAAGAGTTATAAGCAAACTAAAACTTACTATTTATAGTAAAAACGAAATTGAAACAGGGAAACGACCGTGAAATCAGGGGTTTCTTGCAATTCCGAGCGTCGCAACCCAGCATAGCTGGGTTGGTTGGCTAAAGTAGCTCGTTCTACCCCCCCCAAAATCATATATTTTTCGTCCGCTAACTCATCCCGGATTGCGAGATACGCCTGATTTAAGGTCTGATGGTCCAGATCACTTCTGTCGCCGACCGGGCCTTTTCTGATCCATCTTTGCCATGTAATTGTCCGCGACCCGCTCTACATCATTAACTAAGTCTTTTAAGTGTAAGTGCATGAAATTCATAATTAAAATAAGTGTCTAAGCAGGTACTCATCCTAAATTAAGAAGCATTAACATCGGCCACGAGATATGCACAGAGCACTGATTCAATGAGCGACTTTGGTATGTTGCACCAGAAACATGTGTAGCATTTGCAGATGATCCTTCGAGGATAATCGAACAGGAATTGTTAGTGGGTCGGCTTGCTTGTCCTGAGGATCCTGTTGTGGCTGCATAGATAAAAATCACACTCAAGACAGATGGTTATGATGTTGACAACTGTTCTCAAAGCGATGGTCTTGCCAGCCTCTCTTGGGTCCTATGAGAAGAAATGCATCTAGTGCCGCTTTTGGGCCACCCATGCACGTGGATGGTCAGACCCGACCAATATGACTCAAATACATGAGATCATTCCAAACCTGACCTGAATGTGCTCAATGCCAGCCCGAACCAATTTCAAATCAGTGTTTTTGAACCCAACCCCAGAACTAGACCCAACGGACTCGGACTCGTTAGTGACCCCTCTAGTATTGGTCAGTGTTGTGGGCCCTGCGACAATGTGTGTTTTATCCATTATGTCTGTCCCTTTTACCAACTCATTTTAGTACATGAGCCCAAAAACGAAGCAGATCATCTAAATCTCAAGTGAAACACCTCTAAGGAAACGTGGTGATTGAACGCCCACCATTCAAAACGACCTGAGCCTACAGTAATATTTTTCTTCCATCCAATCTATTGATTGAGTCAAATAAACATGGATGAGGGGTCCTTATCCCTGACTCGGTGGTAGACTCTCGGGAGTTTCAACACGAGCTCCGGGGTTCAAGTACCCATAGGTACCGCATGAGTGCTCCTATGGTGTGGTCAACTTGAAATTTGGATCTGGATCATTTTGGGACTCATGCCCTAAAATGAGCTGGAAAAGTAGACTGAACACATACATCATGGTGGCCCATAGAGCTTTTCCAGCACCAACTAATACTAACATGGTACTAGAGGGGTCACTAATGAATCTGAATCTGACCCCAACCCAAACTGAGTTTCATGCTAAGAGTATCCTGGGGCCCACCTGATTATTAGGTCATCATGTGTTTGAGCAGGGCAGGCCTACCCAAAGGTTTTGGGGCACGGCATCCTCGCAATGCACCCCACTTGATGATCAGGCCAGCCTGAGTTTTGGGTCAGGGAATCCTGATGGTGAGACCCACATAATGATCTGGCCAGGCTGGGTTTTAGGCCAGGGAGTAGATTAGGTGCAGCCCCATCCTCACCCAACACTGTGCAGCCCACCTTGATATATCCATTGTATATCCACGCCATCCATCTGCTTTTCCACATCATTTTAGGGCATGACCCCAAAAAGTAAGTAGAACCAAATCTCAATTGAACCACACTGCATGAACAACGGTGATATTGACCATGGAAACTTTTTTGAGGCCACAAAAGTTTTAAATCAAGTTGATATTTGCTTCCTTTTTTCCTCATCTACGCCTGTATGAGCTTACCAATAGGTTGGATAGATGGAAAATAAACATCACCTTAGGTATTAAAGTGTGACTTAAGAAATTTTTAAAATGAGCAGTCAATCACCACTGTTTCATGTGGTGTGGTCCACATGAGATTGGGATCTACTTAATTTTTGGCTAAAACAGCTGGCTGGCCTGAATATAAAATAGATACATCAAGGTGGGCCTCACCTAATCCGCTCCCTTTAGGCCAGGGCATGCTCATGGTAGACACACCTGATGAGCAGCTGAATTTCACACATGTGCCAACCTTGGCACATGATCTTCAGTCAACTAACCTAAGTCAAACCTAGTCAAGCTCTAGTCAAGCACAGACCAACCAAATAATCAAGATCATGGTAAATAAATAAATAAATAAGAAGAAGAAGAGCAACAAACGCAGTGGATGGGGGTAATAACCACATGTGCCCACCGTGATGTACGGGTTTATCAACACCGTCCATCCATTTTGCCATATTATCCTATATATCATTTTAGGATATAACCATAAAATTGAAGCATATTCAAGGCTCTCGTGGACCATATAGTAGGAATTAAATGGCTACCGTTGATGACTTTCTGGGGGCCATAGAAATTTTAGATATAGCAGATTTTTTATTTTTTTTTATTTCATTCATTTAGGTCTATTTGACCTTATGATCAAGTTGTATGGCAGATAAACATTACGGTGGGCCTTAGGAAGGTTTCAACGGTGGGTGTCATTTCCTGTGGTGTGGTCTACTTAAGTGTTAGATCTGCGTCATTTATTGGTTTATATCCTAAAATAATTAAAATGATATGGAAAAATGGATGGACGGTATGGATAAACCTATACATCATGGTGGCCCCTCAGGGACTAAGCCTGTGCCGAGTCCGTACAGGCGCAGTAGTACCGAATCCACGTCCGAAAGAAATGCTCACCGAGTGCGGCGGTCGTCGCAGCCGGTTGGCGAGTCACGTGGTGGGTCCCACCTCTCCCGCCGCCTCCCCGGCCACCAGAGCCTCTCCCGCCATAGCCGCCATTCCCTCTAGGCGCCGGCGAGTGGGGCGTGGCCGGATCACGGAACGATCCACTCCGGCCGGATTTCTTCACATGGGTCACCGCCCTCTGCCCGCCCGACTGGGACCCACCGGCTTCTCGATGCTGGCGGTTCTGGCCTGAATTCTGCCGGAAATTACGATTCTGATGTGGGTTTTCCGATTGTTGTCTCACCCTCCCTCTAGAACCTGTAGCCCTGCCTCCGGAAGCCTGATTATCCGGTTGAAGGTAGGCAATACCCTTCTCCGCGACGTACTGAAACAAAAGACACTGGAAATGTATGCAAGAACCTGTAAGAAAGAAGGGAAACGGACATTTTTATATAGAGGGAAGGAGGGAGTGGGAATTTACAAGAACTTTTTTCCCCAGAGAGTGGGCCGTGCCCGATTGATCCTGGTCCGAATTCATCATATCGACCGCCGCCCTCGGCGCAACCGTCTAGAGCCCACCGGCTTCTCGAAACTGGCGATTCTGGCCTGTATCCCTGCCTCTGGAAACGTGATTCTCCCACGATGTATCGAAGCAAAAGATGATGGAAATGAACGCAAGCACCTGTAAGAAGGAAAGGAGAAGCCTCCTAGAGATCAGGGATCGAAAGACTGGGAATTTGACCGCACTAGTACCGTGGTATTGCGAAATGCCCACGAAATTCCTTCTCCTGAATATTCCTTTAATTAGCCTTTTGATTAAGTTTTTGAGAAATAGTGATAGTAAATACCCTTGCTTTGTAACTTTTGGTAACTTGAGGGAGCTTTTTATTTTTTATTTTTTATTTTAACTATTTTCTTTTTGCTTTCTCTACCTACCTTTCCAAATATGCCTCACGGTAGCCAACATCAACCCTTGGTATTGTTTTTAGCTAATGTTTAATGACATCTACTTCTAAGATAATGCTAACAATTTTTAAAGCCCTATAAAAGTGTTATTTTTATTCTAATGAGTGCATTTAGTAAATAAATAAGTCACTGATACCTGGAAAATATTTTAAATAATTTTTTTTATTTTTTTTTTATAGAATAATATTTTTTTAGAGATAGAAGGCACTTTTGATTATGGATAAATAAATATGTCCGTAATTGTTGTTTTGTGAGAGAAGTGATTGTCATGTGTTAAGGGTATGGGTTATATATGTTAAAGGTCTAAGTTGTCATGTATTAAAGATTTAAATCTACATTGTTATGTGTTAAGAGTCTAGGTTATCATGTGTTAGGGGTTTGCGTTATGGTTGTCATGTGTCAAGGGTCTAGGTTATTATATGTTAATGGCTTGTATCATGATTGTTATGTGTTAAAGGTATGGCTTGTCACGTGTCGAAGGCATGGGTTGTCATGCGTTATGGGTCGAGTTTGTCATGTGTAAAGAGTCGAGGTTGACGCACAGTCCTATACCCTTAACACATAACAACATCGACCTTTTAAAAGTAATTGCTACGGATTAAAATATTCTTTTGCTACGGATCTAGTCCGTAGCCTTTTTTCAACCTCGACCCTTAAAGCAATAGTTACAGACTAAAATATTCTTTTGTTGCAGATCTAATTCGTAGCATTTGCTCCATTTTGATAGTAAATGTGTGACAACCTCGACCCTTAATACATGACAACATCGACTATTAATGCATGACAACCTTGACTCTCAACACATGACAACCTCGACCCTTAATGTATGACAACCTTGACCCTCAACACATGACAATCTTGACCCTCCATGCTGTCTATTTATCTTAATAGAATAATTTAGAGCATGAGCCCCAGAAAGAGGCGGACTAAAGGCTTAATTGGACTACACCTTAAGAAGCAATGGTGATTGAACTCCTAATGTCGAAAACTTCTTAAATGGACTACATCATTAAAAAAAAAAAACTTTTAAGGGCGTTCGTATATCGTCTGTGGGGTCCACTATTGCATATGTGTGAAATCTAGTTCATCCATTAACTTCAAAATTTCATAGAAGGTCATGGTTGGAAGCATAATCAACATTCGCTAGTCACATTGACTACATTACAAGAAAAGTTTTGTATCAAACGGACATCGTTACAAGTTATTAGGTTTTGTGGGCGACGTAAAGATCATGTCAATAAGAAGTTAGCATACTTCCATATAAATAGGAGGGCTACAAAGAAAATGTATGGATTGGATCTAGGTTCCAGTACGCTTAATAACTAATATCGTTGACATCAATTCCTCGGAATTGAATACTACATAACCTCTTCTCTCTACTAACATCCTTTACTTTTCGAATTTTGACCATACAAAGTGCTAGTTATATCAAATCTCATTTCCATATTTTCGAAAATTTTACAAATTACTAACTCATTTAAGTTTTATTTGTTTATATGAAATTCATTGTGCCACAATGTATCACCCCCGTGTATGTCCTGGATATCAGTCTCATCCAAGATTCAGATGAGTATATTATTAGAATAGTGTAACTAGCAATTCTCACCCTTCACATCGTTTTCCTTGGTGTAACCTGCCTAAATAATAGATAGGTCTGATTTTTTAGATTCCAAACCAAAATTTATGCCTCAGGCCCATATTTAGACCTATCCAAAATTCAGTTGAGGTACACTACGGAAAATAGTGTGGAAGGTGAGCATTGCCCTATATACTATTTCTAATTTTCTAATTTACCTTATCATAAATGGAGCTAATTTTTTAACACTAGGCCTAATATAAGGTGACTAGTATAGTGGTTAGAGTGAATTTCATATAAACATGACATGGAACCCCCCAACTTCCTCTAGAAAATTCTAACTTAGACGATAATTATCAGAATTAGTGTAGCTTATTGAAACCTTTTTGGAAAAAAGTACCCTAATGTAAAATTTCTTTTCTCCCACGACTGCCCCTGCGCTCTTCCAGAAGATTCTAAAAGGTGAAGTGGGCCGGAACTCATCGAGCATCCTGATTACTAAATTGCCTTTGTGCTCTTCCAAGAAGATACAAAAAAAAGGACGTATGGCCAGGATTTGATTAAAAATTCCAGGCAGCTGATCTACTATTTTTGATCTGTGGATCTACAATTGATGTATGTGGCATTGGGGCCCCACCTCACTTGAGGTACACAGCTACTTGGGTGGGCCTCTCGTCTACTCACCTTCCATTCTTCCTCTCTCATCGGAGCTAATCCAACATCTGATGGCGTTGATGAGAGGGGCCCATATCGTGTGGCCAGGATTTAATCAAAGTAGCCGACGTCCTGATCGAGGGTTAAAACTTCCGCCTGAGCTGCTCTACCGTTGTTGATCGTGGATCTACATTTGATGGTGGT
>JAJHSJ010000010.1:5916387-6099667 GCA_021015155.1 Magnolia officinalis
TTGAAAGTGCACGGACGACTCCATCTAAGATCTAATTTTACTGGGCAACTCCTGAAGCAAATGGGGATGTCATGGCTTGTCTTCTTGTGTTGGATCCTGTATCTACAATGAATAATTGAAAGGTTCAAGGCTCAAAATACATAGTTCTACATTTAGCTTAAACTAAGGAAAGTTCATTCATAAGTCTTGTTCAATGTTTAACCTTAGGTCCACCTGCAATCTTAAACATAAGCTCTAATACCAAATTATCACGCCCCAAAATCCAACACTCAGAGTCCACATGACTCTAATGCTATACTCGAGGGCACGAGTGTACCTAAGACTATGGTCTATGTGAAACATTCATCCCATACAATTAAATAAAATAAACTTCATCTATTAATATTATTAATCATCCAAACCACAACCAAATAAAATATTTCAAATACATCATCCATAAAACTCTTTTCACTCATAAAACATAAATATCAAATAAATGAAAAAGGAAATCTAGCATATCTCTAGTCATAGAGCCGCATCTAACTGTGTCCTTGTCCTGAAATGTTAAAAATCCAAACAGGGTAAGCTATGAAACCCATTGAATAATCTAATACATGAGTTTTAAAAAACTAAGAAATTCAAAATAATCACATAATATCAGAATGAATGGTATGAATTTATATGATGTAAGAATGATGCACATGATGCAATGCATGGGGTAATGTCCACATAACTCAGTATAGTTGGTCATCTTGAACACCAGAGTGGCATTTTGCAATCCTAACATGCTCATCCACCTTGACCTATTTATCATAATCCTGACATACAGTAGGCTGGTTAAACTTAACTCATTCCTCGAAATCCAGACATGCATTAGGCTGGTCACACCTGATCCTATTATCATAATTCTGACATACAGTAGGAAAGATCAGACCTCTTCCTCATCCAAAATTAGTGGGCACATATTGCAATCCTGACATGCTCATCCACTCCCTACGATGATGGAGGCTCCAAATGGTACCAATTTAGACTTTAGAGACTCTCACCCAATGGACTTCTTAACCCCACATGCTAGCGTCTGGGACTTTCAAGCTAAGGATCGATCTCGATCACTCACCTATTTTTCTACCTAGTATTATGGTAGATTCATAGGTCCATGATGCAGGCTGGTCACACCTAATCTTATTATCGTAATTCTGACATATGGTAGGTAAGATCAGACCTCTTTCGCACCCAGAATTAGTGAGCACCTATTGCAATCCTGACATGCTCATCCACTCCTTAAGACAATTGAGGCTCCAAATGGTACCAATTTAGATTTTAGGGACTCTCATCAAGCGACTTGAGCACCCCACATGCTAGTTTCTTGGACTTTCAACCCAAGGATCTTGGATCACTCACCTATTTTTCCATCTACTATTCTAGTAAATTCGTAGGTCCATGATGCACAACTCCATAATCATATTCCAAGTCTATATATCCATGATGCATGATTTCTCTAAAAAATCATCATCCAATGTCAAAGTATCCATAATGCATGACTTCCATTAAAATCATGATCAACACTACTATCCATGATACATGACTTCCATTAAATCACGATCAACACTATACTATCCATGATGCATGACTTTCATTAAATCATGATCAAATATCATCATTTCTAATTTATCCTAATGCACATCCAATCCTCTAATGATACACTACTCATCATGAATAACATTTATATACATGCTAAAATGTCACACTAGTACTTAACCAATTTTAGAGATCCTCTTACATTCATAACTTAGCCAATTCTATGGCTAAACATAATAAAACATACAAATAGTTTAGTGTGCGAACAAAATCTAGCAATAGATCAATATAATGGGCCGATTTAAGAGTCCATCTAATTTAATGGTTCAAAGATACATAAAGTAATAGCCCAAGTACTTGGTAATGCAGAGTCCAATAATATGTTGATTTCATGGGCTTTTCAAGGTTCAAACCATGAATACAATGGTCCATAAAATACATACACCCGGTCCATTAACTAACTCAATTCCGACGTGCGACTGGATTAGTCTTTACCATCTGGGCTGTTTTGGTGCACCCAATTAAGATGTTTTCAATGGATAATTTAAGTGTCCCTTAAGTATATATTTGAGGGTTCACTAAGTCAGCAAGAATGGTCCATCCATCAGTTTAATCTGGACCCTTGATTAACCCAATCACATACTAGATTAAGCATACAATGTAGTCTATCCATTTGGATACTCGTGTACACCTGACTTGTCTAGGTTAATGGACTAACCATAGAGTACTGTAAGAATGATTCTAATAATAATTAGAAACATACATCAAAAGGATCTAATCAGATCTTAATCTGGCAAAATAGATCTCCAATATGTGCCGTTTACACACCTGAATGTCCACTAGATTGAATTTTTGTAAAAGTCTGATCAAATGGTCCTAAAAGTGGATGATTACTGGAACTTTTGAGTGTACCAACCATGGCTCTCCATCAGATCCGATTGGGTGTCCAAACTATGCGATCTAACGGTCCAGATTGAAAATTTTAACAATGTAGATGTAATTTAGATCACATGATAATAAAAAGATAAATAAATAATACACAAAATTTGCCAATTAATAAATTTAAAAGGGCTGATTTTCTGGAGTAATTAAGTGCATGATCAGAGCCCTAAATCTAATTAAATTGGGTGTCCAAATTATTATAATCACGGCCCCAATTTACATGATCAAGAGATATCATCATCGGTGTCAATAAGTGCACAATTTGGGTGTAATCAATGGTGAAATTGTGCATACTATATATTCAAATCTTAAGATAAAAAATAATCATTAAGCTACACTAAAATGAAGGATCAAAGGTCAGATATCCAAATACAAAGTATAGATAAACAGGATTACACAAACTATGCATGATGAAGAGTTGAATTTGAAAGAAATTGAAGTATACAAAAGCACATTCTTGCATATGTTAAAATGAATGGCCAGATGCAAAGATCAGCATGTAAGGAAGGTTTTTAACCATCTACATCATCCATTGGAGGTCCTAATTGATCTAGGGGACGTCCAATGTGGGCCATCAAAGAGACAGTTTTGATTGTTTATGGCTACAATCCAATAATCCACTCTATTAAAATGGATGATTGCATGATAGATTTAAAGAATTTATAAAAAGATGAATGGCCTAACATAAACAAGCAATTAAATAAAATTTTAACAAAAATACACAAAATCATATGTATATGACACTCACTTCCAATTTCAATTATATTATAGAGCTAAAGAGCCAAGGGTGGAGGCATGAGCTCTCTTAGAGGGATAAAGAGGGAGAGAATTTCTCTCTTTTGATTTTCAAAATTAAATTAAATTCTTTTTTTTTTTTTTTTTTTTTTTGAGTTTTTAAATTTGAATTCCGAATGGAATTTTCGTAAAAATGATAATAATAATTCTAGGGTGCTCTCCTTAACCACTTAATTAACTAAACATTCCTAAAAGTAAATGGAGGAAATAATATTTAACTAAGTCTTTTAAGTGTAAGTGCATGAAATTCATAATTAAAATAAGTGTCTAAGCAAGGTGCTCATCCTAAATTAAGAAGCATTACACATCGGCCACGAGATATGCACAGAGCACTGATTCAATGAGCGACTTTGGTATGTTGCACCAGAAACATGTGTAGCATTTGCAGATGATCCTTCGAGGATAATCGAACAGGAATTGTTAGTGGGTCGGCTTGCTTGTCCTGAGGATCCTGTTGTGGCTGCATAGATAAAAATCACACTCAAGACAGATGGTTATGATGTTGACAACTGTTCTCAAAGCGATGGTCTTGCCAGCCTCTCTTGGGTCCTATGGGAAGAAATGCATCTAGTTCCGCCTTTGGGCCACCGGTCAGACCCGACCAATATGACTCAAATACATGAGATCATTCCAAACCTGACCTGAATGTGCTCAATGCCAGCCCGAACCAATTTCAAATCAGTGTTTTTGAACCCAACCCCAGACCTAGACCCAACGGACTCGGACTCATTTGTGACCCCTCTAGTATTGGTCAGTGTTGTGGGCCCTGCGACAATGTGTGTTTTATCCATTATGTCTGTCCCTTTTACCAACTCATTTTAGTACATGAGCCCAAAAACAAAGTAGATCATCTAAATCTCAAGTGAAACACCTCTAAGGAAACCGTGGTGATTGAACGCCCACCATTCAAAACGACCTGAGCCTACAGTAATATTTTTCTTCCATCCAATCTATTGATTGAGTCAAATAAACATGGATGAGGGGTCCTTATCCCTGACTCGGTGGTAGACTCTCGGGAGTTTCAACATGAGCTCCGGGGTTCAAGTACCCATAGGTACCGCATGAGTGCTCCTATGGTGTGGTCAACTTGAAATTTGGATATGGATCATTTTGGGACTCATGCCCTAAAATGAGCTGAAAAAAGTAGACTGAACACATACATCATGGTGGGTTCATAGAGCTTTTCCAGCACCAACTAATACTAACATGGTACTAGAGGGGTCACTAATGAATCTGAATCTGACCCCAACCCAAACTGAGTTTCATGCTAAGAGTATCCTGGGGCCCACCTGATTATTAGGTCATCATGTGTTTGAGCAGGGCAGGCCTACCCAAAGGTTTTGGGGCACGGCATCCTCGCAATGCACCCCACTTGATGATCAGGCCAGCCTGAGTTTTGGGTCAGGGAATCCTGATGGTGAGACCCACATAATGACCTGGCCAGGCTGGGTTTTAGGCCAGGGAGTAGATTAGGTGCAGCCCCATCCTCACCCAACACTGTGCAGCCCACCTTGATATATCCATTGTATATCCACGCCATCCATCTGCTTTTCCACATCATTTTAGGGCATGACCCCAAAAAGTAAGTAGAACCAAATCTCAATTGAACCACACTGCATGAAACAACGGTGATATTGACCATGGAAACTTTCTTGAGGCCACAAAAGTTTTAAATCAAGTTGATATTTGCTTCCTTTTTTCCTCATCTACGCCTGTAGGACCTTACCAATAGGTTGGATAGATGGAAAATAAACATTACCTTAGGTATTAAAGTGTGACTTAAGAAGTTTTTAAAATGAGCAGTCAATCACCACTGTTTCATGTGGTGTGGTCCACATGAGATTGGGACCTACTTAATTTTTGGCTAAAACAGCTGGCTGGCCTGGATATAAAATAGATAGATCAAGGTGGGCCTCACCTAATCGGCTCCCTTTAGGCCAGGGCATGCTCATGGTAGACACACCTGATGAGCAGCTGAATTTCACACATGTGCCAACCTTGGCACATGATCTTCAGTCAACTAACCTAAGTCAAACCGAGTCAAGCTCTGGTCAAGCGCAGACCAACCCAATAATCAAGATCATCGTAAATAAATAAATAAATAAGAAGAAGAAGAGCAACAAACGCACGGTGGATGGGGTAATAACCCACATGTGCCCACCGTGATGTACAGGTTTATCAACACCGTCCATCCATTTTGCCATATTATACTGTATATCATTTTAAGGTATGGCCATAAAATTGAAGCAGATCCAAGGCTCGAGTGGACCATACAGTAGGGATTAACGCCTACCGTTGATGACTTTTTGGGGGCCATAGAAATTTTAGATATAGCAGATGTTTGTTTTTTTTTTTTTTTTTTTTTTTCATTTAGGTCTATTAGACCTCATGATGAAGTTGTACGGCAGATAAACATTACGGTGGGCCTTAGGAAGGTTTCAACGGTGGGTGTGTGTGGTCTACTTAAGTGTTAGATCTGCCTCAAGATAAACCTATACATCATGGTGGTCACTCAGGGACTAAGCCTGTGCAGGCGGAGTAGTACCGAATCCACGTCCGAAAGACATGCTCACCGAGTGCGGCCGTCGTCGCAGCCGGTTGGCGAGTCACGTGGTGGGCCCCACCTCTCCCGCCGCCTCCCCCGCCACCAGAGCCTCTCCCGCCATAACCGCCATTCCCTCTAGGCGCCGAGTGGGGCGTGGCCGGATCACGGAACGATCCACTCCGGCCGGATTTCTTCACATGGTCACCGCCCTCTGCCCGCCCGACTGGGACCCACCGGCTTCTCGATGCTGGCGGTTCTGGCCTGAATTCTGCCGGAAATTACGATTCTGATGTGGGTTTTCCGATTGTTGTCTCACCCTCCCTCTAGAGCCTGTAGCCCTGCCTCCGGAAGCCTGATTATCCGGTTGAAGGTAGGAAATACCCTTCTCCGCGACGTACTGAAACAAAAGACACTGGAAATGTATGCAAGAACCTGTAAGAAAGAAGGGAAACGGACATTTTTATATAGAGGGAAGGAGAGAGTGGGAATTTACAAGAACTTTTTTCCCCAGAGAGTGGGCCGTGCCCGATTGATCCTGGTCCGAATTCATCATATCGACCGCCGCCCTCGGCGCAACCGTCTAGAGCCCACCGGCTTCTCGAAACTGGCGATTCTGGCCTGTATCCCTGCCTCTGGAAACGTGATTCTCCCACGATGTATCGAAGCAAAAGATGATGGAAATGAACGCAAGCACCTGTAAGAAGGAAAGGAGAAGCCTCCTAGAGATCAGGGATCGAAAGACTGGGAATTTGACCGCACTAGTACCGTGGTATTGCGAAATGCCCACGAAAATTCGGTCTCCTGAATATTTCCTTTAATTAGCCTTTTGATTAAGTTTTTGAGAAATAGTGATAGTAAATACCCTTGCTTTGTAACTTTTGGTAACTTGAGGGAGCTTTTTATTTTTTATTTTTTATTTTAACTATTTTCTTTTTTGCTTTCTCTACCTTTTCCAAATATGCCTCACGGTAGCCAACATCAACCCTTGGTATTGTTTTTAGCTAATGTTTAATGACATCTACTTCTAAGATAATGCTAACAATTTTTAAAGCCCTATAAAAGTGTTATTTTTATTCTAATGAGTGCATTTAGTAAATAAATAAGTCACTGATACCTGGAAAATATTTTAAATAATTTTTTTATTTTATTTTTTATAGAATAATATTTTTTTAGAGATAGAAGGCACTTTTGATTATGGATAAATAAATATGTCCGTAATTGTTGTTTTGTGAGAGAAGTGATTGTCATGTGTTAAGGGTATGGGTTATATATGTTAAAGGTCTAAGTTGTCATGTATTAAAGATTTAAATCTACATTGTTATGTGTTAAGAGTCTAGGTTATCATGTGTTAGGGGTTTGCGTTATGGTTGTCATGTGTCAAGGGTCTAGGTTATTATATGTTAATGGCTTGTATCATGATTGTTATGTGTTAAAGGTATGGCTTGTCACGTGTCGAAGGCATGGGTTGTCATGCGTTATGGGTCGAGTTTGTCATGTGTAAAGAGTCGAGGTTGACGCACAGTCCTATACCCTTAACACATAACAACATCGACCTTTTAAAAGTAATTGCTACGGATTAAAATATTCTTTTGCTACGGATCTAGTCCGTAGCCTTTTTTCAACCTCGACCCTTAAAGCAATAGTTACAGACTAAAATATTCTTTTGTTGCAGATCTAATTCGTAGCATTTGCTCCATTTTGATAGTAAATGTGTGACAACCTCGACCCTTAATACATGACAACATCGACTATTAATGCATGACAACCTTGACTCTCAACACATGACAACCTCGACCCTTAATGTATGACAACCTTGACCCTCAACACATGACAATCTTGACCCTCCATGCTGTCTATTTATCTTAATAGAATAATTTAGAGCATGAGCCCCAGAAAGAGGCGGACTAAAGGCTTAATTGGACTACACCTTAAGAAGCAATGGTGATTGAACTCCTAATGTCGAAAACTTCTTAAATGGACTACATCATTAAAAAAAAAAAACTTTTAAGGGCGTTCGTATATCGTCTGTGGGGTCCACTATTGCATATGTGTGAAATCTAGTTCATCCATTAACTTCAAAATTTCATAGAAGGTCATGGTTGGAAGCATAATCAACATTCGCTAGTCACATTGACTACATTACAAGAAAATAGTTTGTATCAAACGGACATCGTTACAAGTTATTAGGTTTTGTGGGCGACGTAAAGATCATGTCAATAAGAAGTTAGCATACTTCCATATAAATAGGAGGGCTACAAAGAAAATGTATGGATTGGATCTAGGTTCCAGTACGCTTAATAACTAATATCGTTGACATCAATTCCTCGGAATTGAATACTACATAACCTCTTCTCTACTAAACATCCTTTACTTTTCGAATTTTGACCATACAAAGTGCTAGTTATATCAAAATCTCATTTCCATATTTTCGAAAATTTTACAAATTACTAACTCATTTAAGTTTTATTTGTTTATATGAAATTCATTGTGACCATAATGTATCACCCCCGTGTATGTCCTGGATATCAGTCTCATCCAAGATTCAGATGAAGTATATTATTAGAAATAGTGTAACTAGCAATTCTCACCCTTCACATCGTTTTCCTTGGTGTAACCTGCCTAAATAATAGATAGGTCTGATTTTTTAGATTCCAAACCAAAATTTATGCCTCAGGCCCATAATTTAGACCTATCCAAAATTCAGTTGAGGTACACTACGGAAAATAGTGTGGAAGGTGAGCATTGCCCTATATACTATTTCTAATTTTCTAATTTACCTTAATCATAAATGGAGCTAATTTTTTAACACTAGGCCTAATATAAGGTGACTAGTATAGTGGTTAGAGTGAATTTCATATAAACATGACATGGAACCCACCCAACTTCCTCTAGAAAATTCTAACTTAGACGATAATTATCAGAATTAGTGTAGCTTATTGAAAACCTTTTTGGAAAAAAGTACCCTAATGTAAAATTTCTTTTCTCCCACGACTGCCCCTGCGCTCTTCCAGAAGATTCTAAAAGGTGAAGTGGGCCCGGAACTCATCGAGCATCCTGATTACTAAATTGCCTTTGTGCTCTTCCAAGAAGATACCAAAAAAGAAAGGACGTATGGCCAGGATTTGATTAAAAATTCCAGGCAGCTGATCTACTATTTGTTGATCTGTGGATCTACAATTGATGTATGTGGCATTGGGGCCCACACCTCACTTGAGGTACACAGCTACTTGGGTGGGCCTCTCGTCTACTCACCTTCCATTCTTCCTCTCTCATCGGAGCTAATCCAACATCTGATGGCGTTGATGAGAGGGGCCCATATCGTGTGGCCAGGATTTAATCAAAGTAGCCGACGTCCTGATCGAGGGTTAAAACTTCCGCCTGAGCTGCTCTACCGTTGTTGATCGTGGATCTACATTTGATGGTGGTGACATGTGGGCCCATACCCCACTTTTAAGGTACAGAGCTACTTGGGTGGGCCATTCATCAAGTCATGGTTCGATCTTCCTCTCTCAAGCGTGCCGATCTAACATATAATGGCGGTGATGAGTGGGGCCCAGATCCTTCGTGAGGTGTAAAACTGCTCGGCTTCTTTCATGATCAGCGGTGATTCAACGGTGCAGATTGGGTTATTATCGGTGAGGACCGCTCATCTTGTATGCCATACTATGGATGGAAAATGAGTAGGAATGCACGTCAATCAGATGATCCTATCCATCTGATTAGTGCCCTTTAAAGTGACGGTACAGAGCAAAAGTTGCTAGGGGCGAGAGAGATGGGAGCGGATTAGGTTCTACTGAGTAACATGTTAGTGAATGTTTCCCTAACCGTGATGCCCACCTTGATGTATGTGTCGTATATCCATGCCGTCCATCAAATTTTTCAGCTCATTTTAGGGCATGGTCCGAAAAATGAAGCAGATCTAAATCTCAAATGGACCACACAGTAGGATTTGAATTTCCATCATTAAAAACTTCTCTTGAAGACCACAAAAGTTTTAGGCCTAGATGATATTTGTATTTTTCCCTTAGTCCTGCATCGACAGGTTAAAAACGAAATAAAGATTTTTAGTAGATCCTAAGAAGTTTTCAATGGTGGGCATTCTATAACCGCTCTTCCTGTGGTGTGGTCCCGTAGTGATTTGGATCTGATTCAATTCTTAGACCGTATTCTAAAATTAGTTGAAAAAACTGATTGACGGTGTGGATATACACCATATACATTAAGGTGGGCCCAGCGCAAAGACACTAATTAAGTTGGGAGACTTTGGACTATCAAAACACAGCACCGATTTAAATCATGCAATTCTTCAGTGACACAACTACAATATGTCTAGGATTAATGTAAATATCAACGACCCATTATTATCGAATCCTCAATAAATCAAGTCCTTACTTGGAATATTACACCCTGATCATATCCTACTAACCATTTGCTTCAATTGTGTTGCCCATACGGGTAATCGCAGGTATTTGTCTCTTTGGTTATTTTATTTCCTTGCTAATTATACTGAACTTCATCGTATATCAATAAAAATCAACGATTCAGCCTTTAATTTTTAATTCTTTACATCTATTATTATATTATTGAGAAATCTAGGGACAAAGATCATGGTAGCAAGAAAAAGTCATTAGATCAATGTAAAAAGAATCAATTCAGAAGATCTAATCCCCTCATTCTGAATCGTCTTATCGTTGCACATTGGTGGCTAGACAATTAGGTCAACTTTCATAAGTTTGATTCTACGACTGATTTTGTCAGGCCCGTATCCTAGCTCGTATCATTCCGTAGGCTTTCGCGGTCCTCCTGGTCGAATTTCGGCAACTCGCGACGCGTAGATAACATTTATGCGCAACCCTGAGTCGTATCCCATATTCCAGAGTCAGCTCGACTTGAGACTTGTACCTTTATGACCACGTCGTCCCCGCGGTTTCGACGCCGCGTCCCGCGCGCCGAAGCAATACCCAGGCCAAAAGATGTGGGCCCGCGTTCAGTTCGAGGAAAATGCTGCGCATTGGCAAACCTAAGAGAACATGTTCCATCAATCATCTCAAGTACATATCTCATCCTCAAGTACAAGCAACCTCTAAAGTCAACTCTCTCTCTCTCTCTCAACCCATACATGTCAAGTACACCCATCACTCACTATCCCTCTCCCTCTCTTACATCATCTCTCTCTCTTTCTCAAACTCATTTCCCAAGCAACACCCATGAGAGAGGTGGACGTCCAAGCTTCCATGGAGAAAGAAGCTTTGTGTGGCCCACCTTCCTACCACCCAATCCCACCCTCCAAGCTTTATCTCAACTGTTGAAATTCATGCCTTGGAGCTTTAAAATGCATCGGTGGAAAGATGAGTCCAAGATCTAACGATGGGTGATCTACCATTGATTTTCAATTCAATGGCCCACTTGTGATGGGACCCAATTTGATGTATGTGTTGTAATCATATGATGGGCCCATAGTGGCGGGGTCCCTCCATTTACACCATCTCTCTCTCTCTCTCTCTCTCTCTCTCTCTCTCTCTCTCTCTCTCTCTCTTTCCCTTTTGTGGCCCACCTTGATGTTGATCCACACCGTCCACCTGTGTGGACCACCGTGATGTATATGTTATTCCACACCGTCCAGATGCCCTAGACGGTGGTACCCACCTGAGATAAGTGTTGTCCAACACGTGGGCCACCTTGATTTATGTATTTTATCCCAGCCATCTACTGACAAAATGGTGGGCCCTACAATGAGGGATGTGTTATAGCCAAACCGTTCATCTGCTGTGCAGCGCCAGCAAGAACGGTGGGTCACATTGTAATGTATGTGATTTACATCCAAATTGTCCATCTGGACAGTGGATGCTGACATGATGTTTTTTTAATTAAAATAAATAAATAATAATATATAATACATTATGGTGGGCCTTACGTGGGACCTACCTATGTAAGTAGGGGATTGGCCAGTGTAACTTACCCAGCTACATAGCTACTATATTGGTACCAGCAAGTTCTATAGGTCAGATCATCCGGTATGTGCATATCCACCGTCAATTGATGGTGGGACCCACCTTTGTTGTATGTGTTATACCCACCGTCCATCAGATTGGGATGATGGGGACCCCACTTAATGGAAGTATTTTATCCCTGTCGTCCATCTAAGGATGTAGCCACACCAACAACAGATCTGCTGCATTGGTGTCAGTAAGTTCTGTGGGTCCCATCTGTGATATGTTTTATCCCAACTGTCCGTCTGATGGACGGTGGGGGCAACACCAGCACCTACAGTTACTGCATGTCATCAGCAAGTTCTGTGGGACCCACTTGATGCATGAATCTCATCCAACCGTCCATTTGGACAGTGGGCTAGCAGGCCACATGAGCAGCACACCTGCTACATTAACGGTAGCAAGACCTGTGTGCCTAATCATGAGGGATGTATTAATCTAGACTGTCCATCCAACAACAATATAGTTGTTGGATTGACTGTCTATCAGGTGGACCACACTGCAAATTAGTGAAGGATTGAACGTCCACCATTGAAGCCCGTTGGAGTCACAGAAGTTCTGGATCATTATGGAATTTGTTTTCCCTCTTAATCCAGGTCTTTATGACCTTATGATTAGATTGAATGGAGAATGAACTTTATGGTGGGCCCTGTGAGGTTTAAACAGTGGAAATCATTACCTCCACTGTTATTTGTGGTATGGTCCAGATGATCTTCCAATCATCATCTCCGCCGCTATTTGGAGTGCAGTCCGGATGATCTGTCGATATGATTCATTTTTTTGGGAAAAACTCTAAATGATCTTTAAAATAGATGAATGGTGTGGATGTATACGAGGCCCATTAGTGCGGCCCATTGATACGACCCACTTGATGTATATGAGGCCCATTGGTGCGACCCACTTGACGTTTATGAGGCCCATTGGTGTGGCCCGTTGATGCGGCCCACTTGATGTATATGAGGCCCATTGGTGCAGCCCATTGATGCGGCCCACTTGATGTATATGCGGCCCATTGGTGCGACCCATTGATGCAGCCCACTTGATGTATATGAGGCCCATTGGTGCGGCCCATTGATACAACCCACATGATGTATATGAGGCCCATTGGTACGACCCATTGATGCGGCCCACTTGATGTATATGAGGCTCATTGGTACGACCCATTGAGATGTGTATTAGGCTCATGTCATGCGGCCCATTGTGATGTGTATTAGGCCCAGGTATGTGGCCCGTTGTGATGTATCTGAGGCCCAGGTATGTGGCCCGTTGTGATGTATTTGAGGCCTAGGTATGTGGCCCGTTGTGATGTATTTGTGGCCTATTTAATAAAGCCCATTGTGATGTATTTGTGGCTTGTATGGCGAGGCCTGATGTGGTGTATATGTGGCCCTTGAGTGAGGCCCAATGCGATGAATGTGTGGACCAATGTAATGTGTGATTTCACTATAATGTATGTAATGATGTTTATGTGGGCCACTGCTTGGGAGTGATATTAGTTAAATGTCCACATTGATGGGCAATGATGGTTAGATGTCCACATTGTGACCTTCCCTTGGGTCCATTGTGAGGCCCATGCATTCTTGTTATGAGTAGGCTGTCTAGGCCCATCCTTGATATGAGGAGAGTACACCATCATCTTATAACATGCTTAGTATAGCTTCACGATCCATGCCCATGCGCATCATATGTATGTTTGATATGAGGAGTGATTGATCATAGCACATGCCATTGGGCAAATAGTTTATGAGACTCCCTGATAGGCGGAGTTATTCCACATGAGCGCACGGTATGCGCAAAATTGATGCATGTTTGGAATGTGTGACTCATGTATCTTGCATTGTATGATTGTAACTACTGTACGCCCTAGCAACATCAGGGTCGTGGCCTCCACAGACATATCATGGATGGCCATATGGGACACCGAAAATGGTTGATTCTAGCATACGGGCACCATAGATGTCCCTGGGTGAAAATTCATAAACCTCCGTGGCCAGGAGACGCCCCAACGTCTACACCGAGTGGATATATATATGAGCGCATGAGGGTCGTATACCAGTAGGCCGCATCTCCCACTGTGTCGTGGTCGGTTGAGAGAGGGTGTGACCATACCCGCCTGAGTGAGGGGGCATTATCTAGGTTGAGTTTGACCAGCTTGAGGAATAGGTCCGCTATCGACGAGCTGGACCTGATATTGGCAAGGAGATAGTGAGGTCTCTTCCACTTACCCAGTTGTGCGCTTGGATAGGGGCGACAAGCTGGGGTAGAGTATACTAGACCCCGGTAATGATTCAAGAGATATACAATACTGATATGTGGACTTATTGAGCAGGAGTTGCACACTCAACATTATACTCATTCATTCACTATCCAATCGGGTTGGTGGTGCACAACTAATTGTTATGTGTACCTTCGCAATGACCAGGAATTCGGTTGGGGCGCACGACCAACCTGAGATTAGGAGTTTACCACATTGAGTCTATCTATCTAAATTTATATATGAGACTGGTTTGGATAGAAGTCCTTTGTGATGGACCACATAGCTTGCGATACTACGTACTATCATCCTGACTTTGCACTCCAGCTTGGTCATCTCATTCGCACACATATTGCATATTGCATTACATCCGCGGCATATGACATTTTAGGTTGCTATGTTTCTGCATTTATATGGCCTTGATGAGGATGATGGTATTGGTGGCTCTTCCGAATTGCATATTGTATTGCATCCTCGGTATCTGATATTTGGCTCATTATGTCTCCATTACATAGCCGACCTACGTTACTTTCTCAGTATATGACATTGGCTTACTATATCTTTTCATCGCATATCCTGGATGAGGTTGATAATATTTTTATGGACTTGTCAGTATTCTGCTTACTCTGATATTGTATGGTTCGTGGACTTACCAGTATTTCTGTTTACTTTGATATTACATTCTGAGCACGCATATACTGCTCACATACTTACATCACCCTCTAAGCTTTCTATAAGCTTATGCATGATAAATGTGTGCATGTGACGTTAGGACGCAGTCGTTGCTGAGCAGGAGCAGGAGCATGCGGCCGAGCTTTGTGGAGATTTTATTATATGCATGTATTTCCCTTTTAACATTGTACTCGAATGATTATATTAGTAGATATGTGGTGATGATGTTGTTCTTATGATTTGGGTATACTTGTGGTTATGCTCCTTATGAGACAAATTCATGTTGAAAATCCTCCATATAGGATCCCAGGATCGAAATCTGACGAATGGACGCTGGAAGCTGAGAATGGGGTACTATGGAGGTTGTCGGCACCAGATTGGGCGATTGGAGATTTTGTGCGCCCGATTTCCGAGTTTGGGGCATGACGGATTTGGTACTTATGGTTGTAAGCGTTTAGTTGAACTCAAGTTGAGTATGACTCTAGCACACTAAACACTACCTTAATCGTGCACATTTGATCGAATACAGGTTGTTCATTTAATACATGTGGCCTCATGTTTGATTGAATAACAGCAGATGATAAGTGTAGTTTTTGAAACATAAATAATACATATTATAGCTAAAAAAATGGGTAGACATTATTGATGCATAATCCTACCATGTATACAATGTCTGGATAGTTATATCGTGTTACAATTCTTCTCCAAAGTGAGAAAGTATTCTCAAAATCAATTCATAGGATGGTTTTTGATATTGTATATATGTTACTTTAGGAAGGTAGTGATGAGAAGTTGATGGCACGTGAATAAATATGTGACACTGGCGGTGGATTGCATCATGCCCGCTTGGTTGATAATTTGTCTAGGCAAGGCTCTGTGGGGTCCATCATGATGTATGGGTTTTATCTACACCGTCCATCCATTTTTTTTGGTAGTAATTTAGGGTATAAGCCCAAAAATGAGGCTAATTGAAGGCTCGAGTGGACCAGATAGTGAATATTGAATGCCCACCATTAATAACTTCTCAAAAATTGTAGAAATTTTGGATCAATTTGATATTTGTGTTTTCCCTTCATCCAAATCTATGATGTTGTGAATAGGTTGGATGGAGAGAAAACACAAATATCAACTTAATCCAAAACTTTCGTGGCCCCCGTGAAGTTTTTAATGGTGAGTGTTCAATCAACATTCTTTCCTATGGTGTAGTCCTTGTGAGATTTGGATCTGATTTATCTTTGGTCTCATGACATAAAATAGTCTGAAAAAAGATGACATGGATAAGATACATACATCATGGTGGGACCACAGAGCACTGTCAGTAGCCACATAGCTGTTAGTGGCCAATCTGTGTCAGGAAGCAATGCGCCCCGCGGGTGTATCATGGGTGGGACTATAATGAAAAATAAATTTATTTTAGTGAATAATTATTTTACCATGAGTACCGTGTCTATATAGGTACACCTATTAATGTAAAGCAGATTGCGAACACTTTCATGGTAAAGATGGAGCAGAGAAGGTCGGATCGGAGGCAGAAGTGATTATGACCGTGAGAACCTTAAAACAATTGTATCTCGCAAACTGAAATGAGCTTTTTGACATATCATATATGATTTTGGGGTAGGAGAAGCTACCTTAGCCAGCCAACCTACAACATTGGGTTGCCTAAGCCGGATTTGCAATTCCATCAAATTGACGATCGAAAGTTTATTTTATTTTTGTTTTTACTATAAATAGTAAGTTGTAATTCAATCATAACTTTTGATCCTCTGAGTTTCAGGAGTCGTGCCCAACATGAAAAGGGCTTAGAAAAATAAATTAGGAAAATAACATGGTTAGGCCAAATTGAAAACCTACTATTTTTTTTTTTAAAACCATAAAGTATAGTAGCAATCATTGCTGTCTATAAATAGTAAGTTTACCATTTATAGTAAGTTATGTTTTTAGAGAATTTAAGTTGGAGTTTGAGTCTAAAACTCCATCCTGAACTCATTATTTAAGGGATTATAATTTCGTTTTTCATCAACAATCAATCTATTTTTAAATTTATTAAAATTTATTTAGGTTTTTTCTCTCATAGATTCAATGAAACTTTGTGAGGAATCCAAAAAACTCTTTATGGTAATATCCTTGAGGAAGAAGGTGATTGACCTCACCATGTCCATCCTTGCGTCACCTACCCTTTTAATTTTTGTTAGACCGGATTTTGTAGGAATCCCCCATATGAAAACATAAAATACCAAGAGATTGGGTTGCGCAATGTGAAACGTGTGAAATTGAGCTTTCCGTTGGCTACCATACACCATTTTGATATAGAATGGGTTAGTAAAAGCTAAACTATTTTATATCTAAAGTGAGTGACACGACACCTATTGTTCCCACTTTTCGCAATTCTACCTCTAAAGTAAGCAGACACTTTTTATTTTCACTATCGGTGATATCATTGGTATCACCAACTCAACAATACCAATTAAATTGGTGGTATAAAAAATTTCAAGTATAGTGATATATTGTTGTTTATTTATTTATTTATTTATGCACAACACACACACCCCACACACACTCACACCGTAGTGGAATTTCACCACATATGGGTACTTAAACCCTTAAAATTTCACCACCTATGAGTACTCGAACCCTTGACCCAGTTGTTGAAACTCCTGAGAGTGCCACTGGAGAAAGAGTAAGGAACCGTATAGTGATATATCATTGATGTATCACTAAATATTTTCATTCTTTTGCCGTAAATTTCAGGTTTCATTTGTACCACATATGTACCAATGATATATCGATATCATAAAAAATTTATTTATTAAAAAAAGTTTCATTTCAAATTTTTATATAGATATATAACTGTACGATGAAATGCTATATATATATATATATATATATATATATATAATATTATATATAATATATATATATACCACACACCTACACACACACACATATAGGCAAAAGGTACAATGCGCTCGAGCTGATTTTAACGTCCCATGAGGTCGAGCTGTGTGGGCCCCACCGTGATGCGTGTCGACCATCAACACCATGCATTTGATGGGTCCCCTTTAAATTATGGGATATACCAAAAATCAGTCGTATACGGAACTCAGGTGGGCCATACCATCTAAAATCATGTGAAGACATGCCAAAAACATATAAAAGCACTTGGTGGGGCCCACCTAAGTTTTTAATGCTGTTGAAACTTGGTCTGAACCCTCATCCAAGTGGGACACACATAATGGATGGGCTGGATTTGCAAAGCACATCTCTGTGGGCCCAAAAAAATGATTATGAATGTTTTAATGGTGCACGACCCCTCTCCACTTCTGTATGTGGTGTGGCCCACACAAGTCACGAATTGACTTGATTTTTTAGACCTAGGCCCACGATGGAATGGTGCATCTGACTGATGGGGTAGATGTTCAAAACGCATCATGGTGGGGCCCACACAACTCGACCTCATGGGGCGTTAAAATCAGCTCGAGTGCATTGTACCTCCCCCCCCCCCCCCCCCACACACACACACACACACACACACCACACACACATATATATATATATATATATATATAATATAATATATATATATATATATAATATATATATATCTAAATTCTTATCCAGTTACCCTAACCATTTATAGCAATCCAGGCCGTACAAATCGTGGGTCCCTTTATAGATGGAGCAAAGTCCCAAAAATCTATGACAAAAGACCTTTCCAAAAATCAAGGCCGTTCAAGTTACCTGTCAAAGCTCTTCCCATGGAGTAGATGGAGCAGAGTCAAAAAATCAAGGTCGTCCAAATCGTGGGTCCTAAACTGGCCCGAACTCGCCCGATTGCTGACCAGGCTGGGTTCGGGTTGGACATGTTGGCCCGGTGACCAGGCCCGGCCGGGTTCGGGCTGGTTTGGCTGGTGATCGGGCCAGGCCGGGTTGAGCCCAGTTTGACTTGGTTCGGCCCGATGTACACCCCTAACCTTGACACTATAATAGATAACTGGTGACAGTTATAAATTGATCAAGTGGGAAAATTAACTTAAACTAAATTATTTAAATTGCAACACAATAGGTCATAGATTAAATTTAAATTAATTAAATGATAATTACCCTACTTATTGGGTGTTTTTATATTTTGATCATTTATACTTATGAAGGTTGTTTTGAGCAGAAATTACTTAATATAAGTTACTTATGGGACAAGTAGCTTATCTTAGTTTATAATTTTTAAGAAAATAAGTAAGTTTGACAAACAATGTATTTATTGACTTCTCCCATTTTTCATTTCTTTTACACCTCTTCAGCAACTCATGAAAAGTAGAAAAGTTAAAAAAAAGTTAGCAGAAGGGAATCCCAAACCCTGAATTCGGATCTAACGTGATTAAGAAAACGTAAACCAATCAATCACAAAGCACACATGATATTACATGAAAAAATGGGAAAAAAACCACAGCATAATGACAGCGAATCACTGTAAAAGTAAAAGTAAAAGAGATTAATCATTTAGAATAATCCAAAAACCCTTATTTTTACATTCCCCAAGCCCCTAAAAAACGTTTAGTCTTCTTTATAATAGCTTAGGATTCTCATAATCCTGCAATTAGACGTATACATATTGTCACACCTGAAATAGGAAACAATTCCCACAATTCTTCAAAATCACGCGCTTTTATCAATGGGATAGACAACCATTGAAGGCTCTTCGATGGGATCGAAGCTGCCTTCGATCAGATTGATTTGGACCCAAAAAATGTCTAACGAGAATAAATTGAGATTTTCTCAATGGGATTGAATGGGTCATCGATGGGATCAACAGCTGCTCAATGGGATCGAGTGGTTTGTCAATGTCATCGATAAACCCAATTGCATATAAATTTAAGACATTGATAACAATGTCCACCATGTCTTCAATTATCACAAACCACAACTCCAAGCTCCATTATCTCTAATTGTGTCCATCATACCTTCATCATCGCCATCGCTTCTCGTGCACACTCAATGTTCATCAACCTTTAGCTAGACTTAGAAAAGTCGAATAAAATCAAAACTTATCTGTGAAAACCACCTTTGTCAACATATCCGCTGGATTCACGCTCATGTGGATTTTTTTATAAAGTAATACCGTCTTCCTTAAGCACCTATCAGATAAAATAGTGACAAAAATCAATATATTTATTTTTAGAATGATAAACTAAATTCTTTACCAAATTAATCGTGCTTTCATCATCATAATTAATTGGCACGACCTCCTGTTGAAGCTCGACTTTATTCATCATTCTATGTAACCAAACACCTTTGTTGAATGCCTTCATTACTGCCACATACTCAGCTTCTATTGTGAAAAGAGTAACCACAAACTAAAGTTTTAACATCCAAATGACCGCTCTACCCGTTAATATAAATGAGTAACTGAAAGTCAACCTTTTATTGTCTACATTGCCTGTGTAATTTGAATAACCATATCTTACAAGCTGTCCCTCTGATTTTTGAAATGTCAAGATGTAGTCCGCTGTACTTCATAAATAACGAAGTAGCTATTTTATTGTCTCCCAATGTTACTTACTGGGGTTTGACATGTATCTGCTCACAACACTAACTACATATGAAATATCAGGTCTCGTAAAGATCATGACATACATTAAATTGTCAACTGTGCTCGAATAGGGCACACGGGACATAATCTACATTTCTTCATCTGTAATGAGACATTTTTTTAAAAAGAAAGTTTGAAGTGAGCAACATGGGGTGTGCTAACTGGCTTAGCCTTATTCATCCCAAAATTCATCAATACCTTTTTAAGGTACTCCACCTAAGATAATTGTAATTTGCTTTTATATTTGTCTTTATATATGTCTATGCCAAGAATTTTATTTGCAGCCTCCAGATCTTTCATTTCAAATGTCCCTGATAATTAAGTCCTCAATATATTAGTCTCAGACATGCTTTGACTAGCGATAAGTATGTCATCAACATATAATACCAATAAATGAATCATCAATCACTCAGTGTCTTATATTAGACACAATGATCACATTCACTCTTGTTAAAGCACCGACTCATCATAGAAATATCAAACTTTTTGTACCACTACTTAGGCAACAGTTTAAAGTTGTACAATAACCTCCTCAACTTGCAAACCTTATTCTCTGACCCATTTTCTTCGATTCCCTCTGGTTGCTTCAAGTAGATCTGCTCTTCCAATTTTTCATGTAAGAAAGCAATATTTATATCCATCTGTTTTATCTCAAGGTTGTATTGGACAACCAGTGCCAACACAAACCTAATAGATACATGCTTACCAACTGACACAAATATCTCACTGAAGTTGATACTTTCTTTTTGAGCATACCTCTTCGCTACCAACCTTACATTGTATATGTTATGCTTTTTCTTATAAATCAACTTAGACCCGATCACTTTAAGCCCAATGAAAAACTTCGCTAGCTCACACGTCTCATTCTTGTACAAAGTATCCATCTTATCTTGTATTGTCGTCGATCACTTCTCAGCATTTGGATCACCCAGTGCTTCTTGGAAGGTGGATGAATCCTGCTTATTTATAATAAGAGTAAATGCAATGTTTGAATTATAACTGTATCTCACTAGTAATCTACAATATCTATGTGGATTTCTCCTCACAGGTGTTTGCTTCACCTACTCTTATACCTCTTGTTGCTGCTCAGCTTCAACCTATGTTTCATCCTTGTCAATTTCAACGTCTATCAATGTTGATCTTCTGATTTCTTATGTTATTACTTATGGAACCTCATCAAACCTGACATCACAACTAATCGTGATATTCCATTTGACTCAGTCATACAACTTATCTCGAGTAATTAACATCGTGACTACTCCACACTGCTTCTGGAATTTTACAATGAATCAGTGTAGACAAGGACCCATTCACCAAGTAACAAGGCTGTGTTAACAGCCTTAGTCCATAACTACTTGCCTAACCCAATGTTTCTCAACATGCTTCAGGTTCTCTCCAAGAGAGTCTAATTTATCCATTCTTCTACACCATTCTACTATGGTGTATGCCTGATTGTGTTATGCGCACAATTCCTTTATCTCTATAAAAGTGGTTAAATTCATTAGAAGTGAATTCACCTCTATTATATGTCCTTAAAACTTTCAACTTCCGTCTTGACTGTTTTTCAATCATCGCTTTCCACACTTTGAAGTTGACAAGAACATCTGACTTATACTTCATAAAATACACTCATACATTTTTAGAATAATCATTTATGAATTATATAAAGAATGATGACCCTCCTCCAGGAACAATGGATGGATACCCTCATACATTAGAATGTAAATAATCTAGGGTACCCTTACTAACATATTTTCCCAACTTAAAAGATAACTTTTAATGTTTACTAAATATATAATGCTCACACATATTCAAATCAATGCTTTTAAATGCAAGAATCAATAAACGATTAGAAATTACCTTCATACCACACTCTCTCATATGGCCTAAACGTGCATGTCACAAATGTGCCAACATGAACTCCACTACAGGCGTTGTAGCTCCATCCGATATGGTATTCCTGATCAACTTGTAAAGGTTACCATTACATTATGTATTCATCATTACGAGTGCTCCTTTTGAAACCTTCAAAACATGATCAAAATCAGTAAATTTGTACCAATTGCCTATAGAGCTCCTAGAGAGATTGAATTCTTCCATAGGTCAGGAATGTGTCTCACATCTGTCAAGATGTGTTCCATCCTATTGAACATCCTGATATAGGCTAATCTAATTTCAATGACCTTACAGGCAACATCATTGCCCAAAAACACCTGGCCACCATCACGTTTGTTCTACATGTTGAACCAATCTCGATGCAAGGTCATGTGGTATGATGCCCATATATCCAAAATCCACTCATTGTTGAAGTAATGGATTTGGATACAGTTAGAATATCACTAGTGTGCATATCCTCACTCAACTTCGCTACATTGGTCTCTTTCGACGCTTCATTTACCTTAATTATCTTCCTTTGGGGCTTTATGATTATGACAATTGTTCTTCATATACCTCTGTCTTCCACAGTTCCAACACTTCATCTTACCCTTGCCCTTAGACTTGGACTATGAACACAACAAATTACCCTTCTCCCGATCTGAATTTATTCCCCTAACTACCAACACATTCATGGAGGAACCTACACTATTATCCTTTCTCAACACCATTGACTGAAGGGCTGAGATGACTGTCTCACCATAAATGGTCTTTCTATCATGGCATATAATGTCTACAAATTTATCGTAAGACTCGGAAAGGAAGTTTAACAGAATTAGACTGTGATATTCCTTACCCATCTTCACTTCCACGTTTGTTAATTTGCAAAGGATATGATTGAATGCGTCGATGTGTTCATTAAGATCTGATCCATCCGCCATATTCAGATTATAGAATTACTTTTTCAGATACAGACGATTCGATAATGATTTTGTCGTGTATAAGTTATTTAACTTCTTTTAAAGTCCCGCGATGGTCTTTTGATCCAGGACATTGTAAAGGACATCGTCCGCCAAAGATAGTTGGACTGAGGTTTTTGCTCAATCATCCAAGTCTTTCCATTCTTCATTGCTTATAAACGTTAGATACTTCTCAATACCAAGGAGTTCATGTTGCAATACTTTCTGAACTAGAAGGCTTTTCATCTTCACCTTCCATGTTCGAAGTTGTTTTTCCCGGTAAACTTCTCTGTTTCATACTTTACTTTTGTTCCCTTAATCATCATGATGTTAATCCAAACTCGAATCCCAACGTACGTTCTGATAGCATTTGTTAGGAATTCGTGGAAGCAAACTCTAAATTCAGATCTCATGTGATTTAATCAAACATAAACCAAGCAAACATAAAGCACGCACATTTTATGCAAAAAAAAAAAAAAAAAAAAAAAAAAAAAAAAAAAAAAAAAAAAAAAAAAACTCTTACAAGAAAAACCATGGCACAAAGCAACAACGAATCACTATAAAAGCAAAAATATAATAGATGAATCACTTACAATAATCCAAAAACCCTTGTTTTCACCTTCCCAAACTCCCAAAAACATTGAGCCCTCTTTATAATAGCTTAGGATTGTCCTAATCCCGCAATTATACACACACATACACATATATAGTGTCACACCAAAAATATGAAACAATTCCCACAATTCAGCAAAACTGCATGCTTCTGTCAATGAGATCGACAGCCATCGAAGAGCACTCTTCGATGGGATTAAAAAAACCTCCGATTAGATTAATATGGACCAATGACATTGTTCTCCTAATTTTTAAAGCCCTTTTCATGTTGGGCAGAACTTCAACCACTTAAAGGATCAACTAAAACTTATTATTTATATAGTAAAAACAAAAGTAAATGACACTTTTGACCATCCATCAGATGGAATCTCACAAATCTGGCATGGACAACCCAGTGTGGCCAAATTGGTTGGCTTAAGTAAGTTCTCCTGTACCAAAATCATATATAATAGGTCAGAAAACTCATCTCAGTTTACCTTTGCCAAATACAACTGATTTAATGTCCCGACGGTCCAAATCATTTCCGCCTCCAATCAGGCCTTCTCCAGTCCTCTGCCATGAAAGTGTTTGCAACCCACTGTACATAATATGTGCAAGATCCAGGCAATTCATCAGGTGGTGCCCACCATGAACATGACATGACCCAAAGTTCAAGCTGAGCCACTCATTAGGTGGGCCACATGTGTATCTTGAGTATGGACCATCTGTTCCTTTTTGTCTACCCATCCATTTTCCTCATACAAGTCTGGCCTCACCTGATGTCCAAACTAGCCAAAATTTTGGCTCAGGTATGCTGATAGCGAGACTTAATTGATGATTGGACTGGATCTCATGCGCCTGCACCGCAAGCTCAAAGGAGCCCATCTGATGGCAAGCAGTTATCTGGGAGAGAGAGAGAGAGAGAGAGAGAGAGAGAGAGAGAGAGAGAGAGAGAGAGAGAGAGAGAGAGAGGGCTATGATTAATATTAAACCATCTTCTATACCAGAATCAGCTACGCCTTCCACAACATCAACTACATGTGGTCATAACAACCCTCGTTTATTTACAAGAAAATCTTCCACACAAGTACAATTTATTAGGAGATTAACACTTTTCAAACCCAAACAACAAACCATAGTGGACATGAATCCAATAAGATTACATGAAACAAAACAATATACACATGTTTATCACAAGACCAACACTCCTATAACTGCTGCTAAAACACCCCAAGTCAAAAGTAAACTAGCTGTGCAGAAAGAAATCCATAGGAGAGGGAGAGGGAGAGGGAGAGGGAGAGGGAGAGAGAGATGAAAGGGAGTCCAAGACTGGTAGCTGGGATAATCCAAACAGATATTATTGGGGATATGGTCAATCCAGACATACTCCGATTGAACGCATACAATATCAATGTTTGTTAACCGAAATTCATATATACTGAGATAGAGATGAAGATGGCATAGATGGACATGGTCAATCCGGACAGTCTGATTAAGAATATACAAAACCAATGATTATTAACTGAAATTCAGATAATTCTTCATATTATGACAAAGATGATGAAGATGAAACTTTTTCTTTTTTTTTTTACATGGCCAATCCAAACATAGTTTGATAGATTCTATACAAAACCAACAGTTATCAACTAATATTCATACAATTCTTGAGATCAAGTCGAACACGATGTAGATGGACATTTTTTGAGACATGGTCAATCTGGACATAGTCCAGCAAATCTGGCTTTATCTTCTTGTACTCAAGATGAAAAATGATACAGATAGGCATTTTTTTGGTCATGGTCCATCCGAACATAGTTTAAATTTTTTGGGGCATAGTCCATCCAAACAGTACATTTTTTGGGGCATGATCCATCTAGACATAGTCCAGAAGTCTACATTTTTTGGGGCATGATCCATCCGGACATAGTCCATAGAACTTACACAAAAACAACTGTTATCAACCGAAATTCATACAATTCTTGAGATCAAGATTGAGGTGAAGATGACAGACTGACATTTTTTTGTTGCATGGTCC
The DNA here is from genome assembly GCA_021015155.1 of Magnolia officinalis. NCBI lineage: Eukaryota > Viridiplantae > Streptophyta > Magnoliopsida > Magnoliales > Magnoliaceae > Magnolia > Magnolia officinalis. Next base: position 5,942,190 of record JAJHSJ010000010.1, read on the forward strand.
CTCTGAACAACCTACATTTTTTGGGGCATGATCCATCTGGACATAGTCAGTAGAACTTATACAAAACCAACGGCTATCAACCGAATAACCGAAATTCATACGATTCTTGCGATCAAGATCAAGGTGAAGATGACAGACTGAAATTTTTTTGGGGCATGGTCCATACAGAATGGGGCATGGTCCATACAGAAATGGTCCAATACACAATATACCAGACCAGCGATTATCAACCGAAATTTATACGATTCTTGAGATCGAGATGAAGAAGACATAGACGGACATTTTTTGGGGGCATGGTCCATCTTGACACGGTCCAGATAAACAATATACTAGACTAACGGTTATCAACCGAAATTCATACGATTCTTGAGATCAAGATCGAGGTGAAGATGACAGACTGAAATTGTTTTGGGGCATGGTCCATACAGAAATGGTCCAATACAAAATATATCAGACTAGCAATTATCAACCGAAATTCATATGATTCTTGAGATCGAGATGAAGAAGACAAAGACAGACATTTTTTGGGGCATGGTCCATCCAAACATGGTCCGATAAACAATATACCAGACTAAGGTTGTCAACCAAAATTCATACGATTCTTGAGATCAAGAAGATCATGATGCCAACAAAGGTGGCAAGCAGATATTTGAGTATGCCAGCCCCATTCGCCACGGGATAAGCACAGGGTAATGGTGGGACCAGAGATATCCGTTTAGCACACAGGCGGTCCCTCGTTGAAAAAGGACTCATAGTGGATCAGCTTGCTCGTCCCAAGGCTCCCATCATGGCTGCATAGATAAAAACATAATCAAGATAGATAAAAACATAATCAAGATAGATAAAAATCATACTCAAGATGAATGTTTAGGTTAGCTGGATTTCAGGACAGGGGATGCTCAAGATGAGTTGCAGTTAACCGAGTCAACTGAGTCAAGCTCTGGTCAAGCCCAGACCAACCCAACTAGTCCCAGTCGGGAAGTCGTGTGGTGGGCCACACACCACCGGCCTCGGTGGTGTATTGACGTCATCAAGTTGTGGGTCCTACCTACCATGATGTATATGTTATATCCCCACCGTCCATCCATTCTATGAGAACATTTTAGAGCATGGATTAAAAATTAGGCAGATCCAAAGCTTTGTATACCACACCACGGAAAGCAGGGGCGGGCGTCATTTTCTCATATTCCCATTAGTTTATGTGGTGTGTCTCATTTGAGCTTTGGATCTGCCTCGTTTTTGTATTTATGCACTAAAATGATCTCGCAAAATGGATGAACGGTGTGGATATAGCACACATCGTGGTGGTGTGTGTCACACCATGCAATCCGATTCCTCCTATTCAAGATAATAAGAAAAGAAAAGAAAAATTACAGGGTAACGAACACAATAGAAGAAGAAATGCTCACCGAGTACGGCAGGCTCCGAACTCGGTCGGCGGGCCGAGTAGTAGCCCCACCTCTCCCGCCGTCTTCCCGGCCATCAGAGCCTCTGCCGCCATCGCCACCATTCCATCTACGTGCTGCCGAGTGGGGCGTGGCCGGATCACGGAACGACCGACCCCCGGCCTGAATTCTTCACATGGGCCGCCTCCCACCGGTGATTCTGGCCTTTATTCTGCCAGAAATTACGATTGGGATGTGGGTTTTGAGACAGGTGTCTCCCCCTCCCTCTAGAGCTTGTAGCCCTGCCACTGGAAGCTGGATTCTCCGTTGGAAGGATGAGAATACCGTTTTCCTGCCTGAAAGAAGGGAGATGGGCTATCTTTATATAGAGAAAGGAGGATTGGGAATTTACAAGATTGTTTTTCCTAACAACTGCCCTCGCGCTCTTCCAGAAGATTCTAATGGCGCGGATTGGGAATTACCAGGATTGGCTGGTGTACCACACACCAGCTATATGTAGGTACGTGCCGTGCGAAGACGAGCGCTGACACTCCTCGAGCTCGAGTTGTACGAACGGTTCAAAGCAGATCAAAGTTACATGCCCCAAAATGATGTATTTATTATATCCACTCCGTTCATTCTTCTTTCGAGATAATTGTAAAGCATTTTCAAAAAATAAATCATACCCAAAAATTAAGTGGACCACACCGCAAATAGCAGTGGAGATAATGGTTTTCATAGGTAAAAAATTTCGTAAGGCCACCATGATGTTTATTTTCCATCCAATCTGTTCATAAGGTCACGAGAGACCTGAACGAAGAGGAAAAACAAATTTCATATTAATCTAAAACTTTCACGATCCCAAAAGAGTTTCAATGGTAGACATTCAATCCCCCATTGCTTTTTGAAGTGTGGTCCACTTGATCATTAGGGTTGTCTTATTTTTGTCTCAACCCTTGCTATGAACTCGAAAAATGGATGGACGGTTTGATTACAATACATATCTCATGATGGGACCCATGACACTTTTTTTTTTTACACACGCACACGCACCCACGGAGCTTGCTGACGTCTGTACATAAGCTATATAGCTGGTGTGTGATACACCAGCGATTCCCCACCAGCCCCAGCTAGAGACGGACGGTCTTGTAAGTAGCCCTGTGGTGCCAACCGTGATATATATGTTTTATCCACGCCTTCTATTTATTTTGAAGGATATTTTAAGACATAAATTCAAAAAGTAATGCATATTGAAGGTTTAAGTGGGCCACACCACACGGGGAATGAAAGCTTACCGTTCAAAAGTTCCAACGGTGCAGAAGTTTTGGAGCTTTTGTTAGATGGCAGATAAGCATATGATGGGCTTAATAAGTTCTCAACGATAGAATTTTTAATTCATACTGCTCCCTCTTGTGTTGTCCACGTTAGTAACCAATCCGCCTAACTTTTGAGGTCATGACATAAAATGATTTGTTAAAATAGATGGACGGCATGGATAAAACATACAAATGAAGGTGGGCCCTACAAATTCCCTGACAGGAACGACAGTCTCTAGTAAGGGGGAGCGGATTAGCTGTTACCTCGGTGGATGTTACCCTAACCGTGTGGGGCCACCTTGGTGTATTCCTTCGCAGGAAGTTCCTCTTCCACTATCTTAAGTGGGGTCTACTGTGATATTTGTGAGACAATGAACAATCTATTTTAAGAGATTATTTCAAGACATGTGACTAAAAATGAAGTGGATCCAAAATTCCCATAAAGATTTAGTGATAACCATTTGAAATATTAGTATGGCTACAAAATTTCATATAAAGATAAGTTTTTAATGTTTTTCATTTCATCGGGGTGAGAATGACTTTACAAACCGTTTAGATGACATATAAACGTCAAGATGGATCTAAAGAAGGTTTCAATGATAGGAAACATTTTCTTCTAATTTTCCCTCTCATGGGCATATGTCCTAAGCTTATCTTTCATGGTCGGCCATAAACTTTTTGAAGACTAGAAAACTTTATCAATGGTTTCCAAGAAGTTTTGGATCAAACTAATATTTATGTTTACCCTTCATCTAGGTATACTAGATGAGATTATCAACAAGTTAGATGGAAAATATACATAATGGTAGGAGCTTAAGAAGTTTTCGACTGCAAGAATTTAATACTCACTTCTTCTTTGTGATGACATATATTTTGCAACATGTCTTAAAATGATTTTTCAAAATGGTAGACGGCGTGGATAAAAAATATGCATAATAGTGTGCCCTAGCAAAACCGTCCAATGACAACCAAAGTTTATGGCGCGCAACTAAAAATGCCTGAACACTCGGTTGCATTGATTAAAAGGATACAAGATTCGGTTCTATCCAAAAAGAAGGGTATTTATGTAATTCGAACTTACCGTAACTGATCATTCTTTGCCCACTCACCAAGAAACAAAAAGGATGGTGTTGATTTTACCAGCTCACCTCGCAAGAGCTTCTCTCCTAAACTAACTGGATGACCTCCGCCCATGGAGGCGAAGTCAAGCTGCCTATCATAACCGTACATTTATTGCTGTTGGTCAAGAAACAAAAAGGAAGGTGTTGATTTTACCAGCTCACATCTGATATTTATGTAATTCTAACTTACACTCACTGTACATTTGTTGCCCGCTCGCCAAGAAACGAAAAGTATGGTGTTGATTTTATCGGCTCATTTTCTATATTTATATAATTCTACCTTGCCCTCATTATAATAGTACATTTGTTGCCCACTCGCCAAGAAACAAAAAAGATGGTTTTGATTTTACCAACTCACCTCCGATATTTATGTAATTTTAACTTACACTCATTGTAATAGTACATTTGTTGCCCGTTCGCCAAGAAACAAAGGGTATGGTGTTGATTTTATCAGCTCATCTTCTATATTTATGTAATTCTAACTTACACTCATTGTAATTGTAAGTTCGTTGCCCACTCACCAAGAAACAAAAAGAATGGTGTTGATTTTACCTGCTCATCTCCAATATTTATGTAATTATAACTTACACTCATTGTAACCGAACATTTGTTGCCCACTCCCCATGAAACAAAAAGGATGGTGTTGATTTTACCAGCTCACCTCTGATATTTATGTAATTTTAACTTACAGTACCCTCACTGTGACCATTCATTTATTCCCCTGCTAAGTAACAAAAAGGATGGTGTTGATTTTACCACCTCACCTCTTATATTTATGTGATTCTAGCTCACACTCACTGTAACCGTCTATTTGTTGCCCGCTCACCAAGAAACAGAAAGGATAGTGTTGATTTGGCCAGCTCACCTCCAACACGAATCAGCTGTTACAGCACGTGTTATTGGAATCGGGTAGAACGCTGGAGCTATGTGGAGCGCACCATGTCTTTCTTTGAAATCTACCTTCTATCGTATTAGGGCGTGTTTGGACGGGCCAATCCCATGGGATTGGATTGTATTAGGGTGGATGGCAAGTAATGATGGCTCTGTCAGTGGATTGGTGCCAATCCAATGGGATCCCTATATCCAGGGAAATCATCGCTCAGTATGTTTGGCTCGCCTGGCCACTCCCGGGATTACACCAGCCAATCCTGAGATTACTCGGTCTAACCAAACATGTCCCACGCAAAATAGATGGGATTAGGAGGGATTGGGTGAGGTTAGGAGGGATTTGGTGGATTTCAAGGTAATGATGGTGATGTTAGGGGATTGCTGGCAATCCCATGGGATTGCTATATCCAACTTCTGCCTGTTTGGCATGCCCGGCCAAATCCCGGGATTGCTCCTTCCAATCCACCCTAATACAACCTAATACAATCCACCTTGCCTGGCCAAACAGGCCCTTAATATCTTCGTTTTCACCGTACATCTCAAATATAAGGTCGACCTAAAACTACAGTGAGCTATATGGTGGGGGAATCATGTGTAATTACGACTAAAACTTCCGAAGCGTGTCCAGTGACGCAGGGAAGGACGCGTGTTGAGGTAGAAGACAGTTTTCCAGATACGTCGAATCCATCCGGAAATTAAGAAAATAGAAAATATATAATTTCTATAAAATTCCCAATAATTTCATTGATGATGAAAAATGAAATTACAATCCTTTAAATAAGGCCATGAACCCCGGGGGGTTTCAGAATCATTGGTTCGATATGATGGTATTTTACAAACATGATTTGGTGGCTAAAGTAGCTCGAATTATCCAAAATTATATATATGGTGTGTCCAATAACTCATACTGATTTGAGAGATATGTCTGTTTTAAATTCTGACAGACCAAATTACTTCTGTCATTAACCGGCCTTTTTCTGATTCATCTTAGCCATGAAACTGTTTGTGTCCTGCTCTACATTATCTGGCCGGTTTGAGCTTTGGATTAATTTGATTTTTTAAATAATTGCTTCATCCAGATGATTTTTACCTAATGAAAGGGTTAGGTGGGATAGAAAACCATAATGGACCCCAAGCAAACTTCATGGCGAGCGTTGCATTTCAATTGTTTCCTTTGATGAACGAAGTGGATGATACGCATACTCAACCAAAGGTGGACCCCACCTAGCTCAGGTATTGTTCCCTCCACGATCCAACGGGATACACCGTTTACAAACTCTTCCCACAGGCCGTTTCCTATTTTACCAGTATATAGAGAGATGGAAAGGCCTAATGCATTTATTTGTACAAGTGAGGGAATTTTTGCAGGATCTGGACCGTTGAAATTATGGGTTCCATGATGGATTGAGTCTCAAAAACCTCCTGTATTCGATGATTAAATATTTGATGTTATTTTCAAGCCCTTGATTTGTTTTGAAAAGTATTGCTAACCCAATAAGTCGAGTGGCCGGATTTAAGAGAATGAGCATCTGCGTGGCCAGTCCCACATGATGGACGGTTTTGATCATGCACACAAGTTCCAAGTTTTCATATGATGCTCCTTCTAATGAGTTGTACGGGCGCATGTGCCACGCAAATTAAGTAATATAAAACAATCTCCACCGTCCAACTTGATCACAGATAATTGTCCGTTACGGCCCGCTCTTGGATGTACAGTCGAATCTCTAATGATCCTGACCGTTGATACGCTTCTTTGCTCAAGAAGCTTTCATCATTTGTAAAAAAAAAAAAAAAAAAAAAAAGGGTTACTGATTGGACGGCCTAGGATCATTCAACCAGCCTGACATGTGGATGTGGATCATCGAGAAGGTGGCCCACTATTATATGTGAATGGTCAGTACACTGAACCCGAGGGAGAGTAAGCTGGATGCACTAATGAAAAGATGCCACGTGGCTTGCATCATTTGTGGGACCCAACAAAAAATAATACTTACATGAACGATGAGGTTTATTATGGTCCCATGCTGGTATAGACTGATGCTTTTTCATCTTTACCGTCAGCAGTCTACAACCAATCTACACCGTTGGACACTGCGGTGATGCGGATCGTACGTACACACGGCCCCACTTTACTTCCTCTTCCTCCTTTTCTTTTTATGCAGTGTGAGTGGGATGACAATGTGAATGAGTTAGGTTAGACTGAAATCAATCAAATCAAATTTAAAACTTGTGATCAGCTAAAAACCACAAACTTATTTTTAAACTTAAAAGAATAATGGGAATTTTACAACTTATGTAACTATTATGTTTAATCTGCGACAAGAGATTATGGGTAAAAGCTTTAATGACAGCAAAGGAAATGGTTAGACACCGTTTGCATAATATGTGGTCTTTACTTCATGAGATTTATATTTTTTTTGTAATGAATTCAACATAATTTCAACGATACTAAATCTAGCCCTGCTTGGTGGAGTTTAGTATTCTAAGGAAAGGAGCAAAAACAAAAGTAGTTATTGTATTTACTTTATATAATTTAAGACTTTGGGCAAGCAAAAGAAGATAAAAGAAGAGCACTAAACTTATTTTATAGGATTTAAGACTTCGAATACACAAAAGTAAAATAAAATAAGATATAAAATAAAGAATAGAGTACTGCAGAGAAGGAAGAAAAAGAAGACGAAGAATAAAGTGAGGGTGTATTGCTGATGTGCTTGGAATATGTGTGAAATGAAACTTGAATTAGTTGAGCTGTTTGCAACACGGTGACTCTTTCTCACATTTAAAATGAATAATTACAATATTAAGAAATTGGCTAATTCTGCACTCACATGTAGTGCATGTCTCACAATGTGAAGTGCATGAGTTTTAAATCCCCTTGGTTGTTTGGCACTGGGAGTTTCAAATCCCATCAAATAGGAGGTTCGAAATCTGCTATGAGAGCTTGGATTACATCTAAAATCCTTTCCTTAGTTGCATGTGTAACATGTGTGTCTCCATGCTATTATTCTATTGGGCACATGGCCCACTAATGATATCCCAAAACAATTGGATTATCAATTGCATCACTATAATTACTTTAATACGAGGATCAACACCGTCCAAACATTGTCCATATAAATCAACGGTTAAAAATCATTGGTTAGTCACTCGGACATGATCTTGTGCTTGTGGCCTATCCAAAGACTTGGAATTTCATCATTTTAGGGTAAAGCATATATTTTAGTGGGCTTATTACAACCGTTGTGTCAAACATTACATACACCACTAATTAGAGATATTAAAGTTTATTTAGTAATTCAAACCCCCGAGAATATACCATGCATAACTACTTTTGGATTAAAATTGATTCACAATCCAGGGTGCCAAACACAAGGATTTCAAATCTAGGGGTTCCAAATCCGGACTCCCAAACAGGTTACATTAACTTATACATTGTTTAGATATAATACATGTCAATGATTCGCACATGAGATGGGCTACACCTTTGAATAACATTAGGAAATCACAACTTAGCCATATCCATGGGTTCCACCTTTATATGTGTTGTATATTAACACCGTCTATTCATTTTGCCAGCACATTTTAAGACGTGGGCTAAAAAGTGAAGCTGATTAAAATATTAGAAGTAGCACACCACAAGAAACCGTGGTGATTAAATGGCCATTATTAAAAAAGTTTTGGATCAACAAAGCATTTGTGTTTTCCGATCATCCAAGTCTTATATAACCTTATTAACAGGTTGGATGGCAAATAAACATTACAATTGGCCCTGAAAAACTTTTTCTTAATAGATGTTCAATCACCCGTGCTGTTGAGCTATGCACGGCTGATAATGTCTCGGTGCTGTGGGGGCCAACATCATTTTTGGGCGTGAATAAGAAAATGAAGCAAATCGGAAGGTGAAGTGGACCACATCACTAGAAAATAGTGGTGATTGAACATCCAACATTAAAAACGTCTTGGGGCCGTATGTGAGGCTACGGTGCTGTGTGAGGCCCACCTTGATGTGTGTTGTAAGCACGTTGTCAATCTGTTTTCTAAGCCATAGGGCTGGCTTGTTAGGCCCATCTTAATGTATATGTTATACATGCTGCCCACCCATGTCTTGGAGTGTGTGGCTGCCTTATAAGGCCCACCATGATATATGTGTTGTATGTATGTTGTCCATCCACTTTTGCTGCCCCATGAGGCCCACCTTGATGTATGTGTTACACACACACTATCCACCCATTATCCATGGGCCGTGGGCCCCATTATTTTGAAAGGCCCATCATGATGTATGTGTGATATACATGGATTGACCCATTTCAGGGTCGTGGGCTGCCTTGAGGGACCCACCATGATGTATATGTTAATAATGCTCATTTGAGGGGCTGCTTTATGAGGCCCATTGTGATGAATATTGGTCTCTCGTGTGAGGACCAATGTGATGCACATGAGGCCCATGGGATGTGGCCCATTGTGATTTATATGAGGCCCATGGGACGTAGTCGATTGTGATGTATTTGAGGCCCATGAACGAGGCCCAATGCAATGTATAATGGGCTCAAATTTGAGGTCCATTGAAATGTATAACTGGCTCGTATATGAGGCCCATTGTTGCAGCCCATTATGATCTATATGAGGCCCATAAGTGAGGCCCAATGCGATGTATATATATGGCCCATGTGTGAGGCTCGATGTGATATATATGAGGCCTATATGATGAGGCACAGTGTGATGTATGGCGAGGCCCGATGTGATATATATATGACCCTTGAGTGAGGCCCATTGTGATATATATTAGGCCCTTATGTAAGGCATGGGCCCACTATATCTTTGGCTCCATGTGGGCCACTCCTTGGGAGCAATGTTGGTTAAATGTCTACATTGATGGGCAATGATGGTTAAATGTCCACATTGTGACCTTCCCTTATACCTTTGTTAGGCCTATTCTTATCATTGATGGGCAATGATGCGTGGTACACGCAGGTTTGATGCATGACTAGATGGTATGACTCATACATCTCGTATTTTGTGATACGACCACTGTACACCCTAGCAACATCAGGGCCGTAGCCTCCACAGGCATATCGTGGATGGCCAGATGGGATACCGAAAATTTTTTCTACATGGGGTGCCATAGATGTCCATGGGTGAAAGTCCCTAAACCCTCTTGGTACCAGAGGATGCCCCAACGTCTAGACCGAATGGATATATATGAGCGCATGAGGGCCGTATACCAGTAGGCCGCGTCTTCCACTGTGTCGTGGTCGGTTGGAAGGGGTGTGGATATACCTTCCTGAGGGAGTAAACAATATTAGGCTGAGTCTGACCAGCTCATAAATGGATCCGCTATCGACGAGCCGGGTCCGATATTGGTAGGTGGATAGTGAGGTCTCTTCTACTTACCCAGTTGTGTGCTTGATGGGGCGACAGATGGCGTAGAGTGTACTAGACCCAGGTGATAATCCTAAAGATGTACGGTACTGATATGTAGACTTATGGAGCAGGAGTTGCATACTCAGTATTTTACTCATTCATTCACTATCCACTCGGGCTGGTGGTGTGCAACTAATTTGATATGTGTACCTTCAAAATGGCCAGGATTTCGATTAGGCGCGCGACTAACCTGAGATCAGGAGTTTACCAAATTGAGTCTAGCTATCCAATTTTGGGTATGAGACTGGTTTGGATAGAAGTCTCTTGTAATGGACCCCACAAGTTGCAATACTTCGTACTATCATCCTGACTTTACGCTCTACCTTGGTCATTTCATTCGCACTACATATTGCATTGCATTCTCAACACATAGCATTTGGTTTATTATGCTCATGTATTGCATATTTTGAATAAGGTTGATGGTATTATGAACTCACCAGGATCTGCATATTGCATTACATTCGCGGCATATGGTATTTAGGTCACTATGTTTTTGTATTTATATGGCCTAGATGAGGCTGGTAGTATTCGTGGACTCGTCAGGATTTTCATATTGCATTGTATCCTCAGTATATGATATTTGGCTTACTATGTCTCCGCATTGCATAGCTGATCTACATTGCTTCCTCAGTATATGATATTGGCTTATTATATTTTTGTATCGCATAGCCTAGATAAGGTTGATGGTATTTATGGACTTACTAGCATGTTTCCGCATTAATCTGATATTGCAAACTTGACACTTTGAGCACGCACTTACACCTCCCTCTAAGCTTTCTATAAGCTTATGCACGATAGATGCATGCAGGTGGCATTAAGTCTCAGCAGCGTCGAACTTGGAGCGTGCAGCTGTCTTCTAGAGCTTTGATTTTCGATATATGTATTTCCCTTTCAGCACTATATTCAACTGTTTATATTAGTGAATATGTGATAATGATGTTGCCTTTGTGATTTGGGTAAACTTGTGGTTATGCTTATTACGAGATAAATGTACGTTTGAAAATCCTCCTTGTGGGATCTCAGATCGGAATCTGGCGTATGGGTGCTGGAAGCCGAGAATGGGGCAGTACAAAGGCTGTCGACACCGGATTCGGCGATCGGAAATTCTGTGAGTTCGGTTTCTGACATTGGAGCGTGACACTAGGTTCCTTTCAAGGTTACTCAATTCAAGGTCTTCAAACAATTTGTCGACTTTCGAGCTAGTTCGGTCGACCTGGCGCACTTCGGCTCAACCGACGTTGGCACAAGCGTGCCATGTAGTCCAGCTACTGTCGGTCTTCCAAGTTCAACCTGGGTCGATCGAATAAGCCAAATGCGTCCGGCTTGGACCGAGCCATTTCTTAATTCAAGCGGTTAATCGACGTTCCCGAGGTGGGGAGAAATCATACGTCTCTACGACTCAGTAATCGCCACATTATGTTTTCATGTTATTTCTTTCGAGTTCACACAAGCATTTCGTAAAATATGTGAGCATTAATGGAGCTACACATTTATATAATCCTAACAATTAACACGTGCGTAGCATTTAGCGTCCTAACTTCACTTAGGCATTTCATCGAACACATGGATTACAATAAATTTCATAAAATAGAACATTTGCAAATCATTTCAAATAAAATAGCACAGCAAGTTTTAAGTGTAGATCACGACACATGATCGTTATCTGGGCCTTCAGGGGTCAATAAAAGGTAACCTAGAATTAATAGTCCGGATCTTAAGAGGGGATTTACAATATTTGATATCCTAGGATTTGGGGATTTGGGTAAAACCACCAATTCCTAAATCAAAATCAAGGAAAACGAAATTAATGACTAGAAATCTACACTAGGTCGCTTAATTAAAGGGAAATATACAATTCTTATCTCCAATTCTTGGCATGAGTGAATTTGGTGGAGGTTTTGTAGTAGCCACCAGTTTGGTTGAAGAAATACCAACCCTACAAACATCAAGATTCCAAGCAACACACACACACACATACACACACACACACTCTCTCTCCTCTCTCTCTCTCTCTCTCTCTCTCTCTCTCTCTCTCCCTCCCTCCCTCCCTTATCTTTCTCTTCATTTTCTCTCCATCTCTTCCTCTTTCTCTTCTCTTTCACCCAAGGTAGGGCATGAAATTCGTATGGGAGAAGGAGGTTCCCAAATGAGGCCCTTATATAGTGCCAGAAGTTGTACAAATGACCCTGAGAAGTTGTACAAATGACCCTGAGGGCTAAGTTTTCATTATACTAGCCCTATGAGAGAATGTTTCTAAGCTCTAGGACCCATTATGGGTGTACATGTCAATATACACCGTAGGATAGTTAGCCCTGAGGATGATCTATGTATGGGTATAATCAGCCCGCCATTTGGATGCGTCAATCAACGGATATGATTAGAAGTCTGTTTAACGGTCACCGATGGTCAATTGGGGCCGTGGCTATATGGATATGAGCAGGGAAATATCATTAACTCATGCCTCAAGTTTGGTTGTTATCTAACGGTCGGAAAGCAACAACTTCACGAAAGAGTGGAATGTCTATTTCACTTAAATTTCAGATTTCGGCCTAGGGGATTTGTGCGTTTCAAGCACTCTGCCTCTGGTGCAAGTTGTGCAGTTCTGGGTAATATCTTAATTCTCTACCTGCGATGGACGTCAAGCCTAGCGAGACGGACATTATTATATAATTTCAGGTTTAGTGAGCCATTAATGAGCGATATAGAGCTTGTTCGGAAAATCGGGACATTTCTGAAATGAATTAGGTATCTAGATTTCTTGTGCATAATTATTAGAGTTTAAATTAACTACGTTCATAGCATGACCTATTTATAATTAGTAGAAACGGCGATTCGGTCTTAATAACCCTAAACCGTTAGTTTTTTGGCTAAAGGAGTAACTAGATTGATTTGGTTTATTAATCAAGATACGACCCATAGCAGTCTCGGCTTTAAGTATGTCTTTATTTGGTTATGGTTATCTCGATTAGTCAGTGATAAGTTGGCTAGATTTGGGCCCCATGTGAACAAATCATGGGGATAAACTTGATGTTTAAGTGATTGTTCAAATTTGTTGGTTTTCTATGGTTGATCAATTTTATTTGTATGATTCTTTATCAGTACCAGCCGCGTATAGGCTCACTTCGAGCGTCAAGTGTCAGTAGATGACGACGTGGGCTAGTATATAAAACTTTTTTTAAAGATTTTCGACAAATGCAAAATTGCAAGAAATACAAGATGTTACACTTTATCTCTATAAAACTGGTTAAATTCATTAGAAGTGAATTCACCTCTATTATATGTCCTCAAAACTTTCAACTTCCACCTTGACTATTTTTCAACCATTGTTTTTCACACTTTGAAGTTGACAAGAACATCTGACTTGTACTTTATAAAATACATCCATACCTTTTTAGAATAGTCATTTATAAATGATACAAAGAATGATGACCCTCCTCCAAGAACAATGGACGGAGGCCCCCATACATTAGAATGCAGATAATATAGGGTACCCTTACTAACATATTTTCTCGACTTAAAAGATAACCTTTAATGTTTACCAAATATACAATGCTCACATATATTCAAATCAATGCTTGTAAATGCAAAAATCAATAAACGATTAGAAATTACCTTCATACCACACTCTCTCATGTGGCTTAGACGTGCATGCCACAAACGTGCCGACATGGATTCCACTACAGACGTTGTAGCTTCATCCGATATGGTCTTCCAGATAAACTTGTAAAGGTTACCATTACATTATGTATTAATAATTACGAGTGCCCCTTTTGAAACTTACAGAACATGATCAAAACCAGTGAATTTATACCCAATTGCCTTTAGAGCTCCTAGAGAGATCGAATTCTTCTGTAGGTCAGGAACATGACTCACATCTGTCAAGATGTGTTCCATCCCATCAAACATCCTGATACAGACTGATCCAATTCCAACAACCTTATAGGTAACATCATTGCCCATAAACACCTGACCACCATCATATTTATTGTACATATTGAACCAATCTCAATGCGAGGTCATGTGATATGATGCCCCCTATCCAAAATCCACTCATTGCTGAAGTAACTGGATTTGGATGCAATCAAGGTATCACTAATGTCCATATCCTCATTTAGCTTCGCTGCATTAGCCTCTTTCGACGCTTCATCTACCTTAATTATCTTCCTTTGGGGCTTTATGATTCTTACTATTGTTCTTCTATACCCCTGTCTTCCACAGTTCCAACACTTCATCTTACCCTTGCCCTTAGACTTGGACTGTGAACGCGACAAATTACTATTCTCCCGATCTGAATTCATTCCCCTAGCTACCAACACGTTCATGGAGGAACCTACACTACTATCCTTTTTTAACACCATCGACTGAAGGGCTGAGATGACAGTCTCACCATAAATTGTCTTTTTATCGTGGTACATAGTATCTACGAATATATCATAAGAATCTGAAAGGAAGTTCAATAGAATTAGACCGTGATCTTCCTTGCCCATCTTCGCTTTCACGATTGTTAATTTGCAAAGGATATGATTGAACACGTTGATGCATTCATTAAGATCTGACCCATCCGCCATCTTTAGATTATAAAATTACTTTAGATACAGACGATTCGACAACAATTTTGTCGTGTACAAGTTATTTAACTTCTTTCAAAGTCTCGTATGATCTTTTGATCCAGGACATTGTAAAGGAGATCGTCCGCCAAACATAATTAGACTGAGGTTTTTGCTCAATCATCTAAGTCTTCCCATTCTTCATTGCTCATAGACGCTGGACACTTCTCAACACCAAGAAGTTCATGTTGCAATACTTTCTGAACTAGAAGGCTTTTCATCTTCACCTTCCATGGTTCGAAGTTGTTTTTCCCAGTAAACTTCTTAGTTTCATACTTTACATTTGTCCCTTAATCGTCATGATGTCAATCCAAACTCGAATTCCAACATACGTTTTGATAGCATTTGTTGGGAATTCATGAAAGAAAACTCTGAATTCGGATCTCTCGTGATTTAATCAAACGTAAACCAAGCAAACATAAAGCACACATTTTACGCAAAAAAAAAAAAAAAAAAAAAAAAAAAAAAAAAAAAAAACTAAAAAAAAACTAAAAAAAAACTAAAAAAAACTTAATGTATAAACAATGGTACAAAGCGACATCGAATCACTATAAAAGAAAAAGTACAATGGATGAATCACAATAATCCAAAAACTCGTTTTCACTTTCCCAAGCTCCCAAAAACATTGAGTCCTCTTTATAATAGCTTAGGATTACCCTAATCCTAAACAATTACACACACACAGTGTTGCACCAAGAATATGAAACAATTCCCACAATTCAGCAAAATCACATGCTTCTGTCGATGAGATCGACAGCCATCCACATTCGTTCAGATCAATTTGGACCAAAGACGTTGTTCTCCTAATTGGCCCAGCCACATAGCCACATTGTTCTCCTAATTTTTAAAGCCCTTTTCATGTTGGGCACAACTTCAACCACTCAAAGGATCAAAAGTTATATTCCAACTAAAACTTACTATTTATGGTATAAAAAAAAAAAAAAAAAAAAAAAAACAAAATGAGACTTTTGACCACCGATCAGATGGAATCTCACAAATCCGGCATGGACAACCCTGTGTGGCCTTTGCGAAATACAGCTAATTTAAGGTCCCGACTGTCCAAATCATTTCCGCTTCCGATCAGGCCTTCTCTGGTCCTTTGCCATGAAAGTGTCTGCAACCCACTGTACATCATATGTGCAAGATCCAGACAATTCATCAGGTGGTGCCCACCACGAACATGACATGACCCAAAGTTCAAGCTGGACCACTCATTAGGTGGGCCACGTGTATTTTGAGTATGGACCATCTGTTCTTTTTTGTCTAACCATCCATTTTCCTCATACAAGTCTGGCCTCACCTGATGTCCAAACTGGCCAAATTTTTGGCTCAGGTATGTTGATAGCGAGCCTTAACTGATGATTGGCCTGGATCTCATGCGCCTGCACTGCAAGCTCAAAGGAGCCCAACTGATGGCAAGCAGTTATCGGCCCACATCGGTTGAGCCATGATGGTGGTGGGCCAGGCAAGGGAGTTTAGAGAGAGAGAGAGAGAGAGAGAGAGAGAGAGAGAGAGAGAGAGAGAGAGAGAATCAGCTACGCCTTCCACAACATCAACTACATGTGGTCATAACAAGCCTCCTTGATTATTTACAAGAAAAATCTTCCACACAAGTATAATAGAGATTTATACTTTTCAAACCCAAACAACAAACCATAGTAGACATGAATCCAATAAGATTTACATGAAACAAAACAATATTCACATGCTATCACAAGACCAACACTCCTACAACTGCTAAAACAGCTCTTCTAAAACACACTCCAACTCAAAAGTAAACTAGCTATGCAAAAAGAAATCCACATGACAGACATAGTCCGATTAACAATATACAAAACCAAAGATTATTAACTGAAATTCATATAATTCTTCAGATCAAGACAATGATGATGAAGATGAAACTTTTTTTTTTTTTTTGACATGGCCAATCCAAACATAGTTTGATAGATCTTATACAAAACCAACAGTAATCAACTGAAATTCATACAATTCTTGAGATCAAGACGAACATGATGTAGATGAACATTTTCTGAGACATGGTCAATCTGGACATAGTCCAACAGAATGAATACAAAATCAAGGACTGATTCTTGTACTCAAGATGAAAATGATGTAGACAGAATTTTTTTTTTTGGTCATGGTCCATCTGAACATAGTTTACATTTTTTGGGGCATGGTCCATCCAAACAGTCTACATCTTTTGGGGCATGATCTATTCAGACATAGTCCGAAAGTCTACATTTTTTGGGGCACGATCCATCCAGACATAGTCCAGAAGTCTACATTTTTTGGGGCATGATCTATCCGGACATAGTCCGTAGATCCAACTTACACAAAACCAACGGTTATCAACCGAAATTCATATGATTCTTGAGATCAAGATCGAGGTGAAGATGACGGACTGACATTTTTTTGGGGCATGGTCCGTCTGAACAGTCTACATTTTTTGGGGCATGATCCATCTGGACATAGTCCGTAGAACTTATACAAAACCAATAGTTATCAACCGAAATTCACACGATTCTTGAGATCGAGATCGAGGTGAAGATGATAGACTGACATTTTTTTGGGGGCATGGTCAGTCTAAACAGTTTACATTTTTTGGGGCATGATCCATCTAGACATAGTCCGTGGAACTTATACAAAACCAACCGAAATTCATACGATTCTTGAGATCAAGATCGAGGTGAAGATGACGGACTGAAATTTTTTTGGGGCATTGTCCAATACACAATATACTAGACCAGCGATTATCAACCGAAATTCATACGATTCTTGAGATCGAGATGAAGAAGACATAGACGGACATTTTTTGGGGCATGGTCCATCTAGACATGTCCGAAATTCATTCGATTCTTGAGATCAAGATCGAGGTGAAGATGACAGACTGAAACTTTTTTGGGGCATAGTCCATACAGAAATGATCCAATACACAATATACCAAACTAGTGATTATCAACCGAAATTCATACGATTCTTGAGATCAAGATGAAGAAGACGAAGACAGACATTTTTTGGGGCATGGTCCATCCAAACACGGTTCGATCAACAATATACTAGACTAATGGTTATCAACCGAAATTCATACGATTCTTGAGATCAAGAAGACGATGACGCCAACAAGGGTGGCAAGCACATATTGGAGTATGCCAGCCCCATTTGCCACGTGATAAGCACAGGGTACTGGTGGGACCAGGGAAATGTGTAACAGAGGTTGTAAAAGCAATCCTCATTGAAAAAGAACTCCTAGTGGGTCAGTTTGCTCGTCCCAAGGCTCCCATCATGGCTGCATAGATAAAAACTATAATCAAGATAGATAAAAAATCATACTCAAGATGAATGTTTGGGTTAGCTGGATTTCAGGACAGGGGATGCTCAAGATGAGTTGCAGTTAACTCAACCGAGTCAACTGAGTCAAGCTCTGGTCAAGCCCAGACCAACCCAACTAGTCCCAGTCGGGAAGCGTGTGGTGGGCCACACATATTGACGTCATCAAGTTCTGTGGGTCCTACCAACCATGATGTATATGTTATATCCCCACCGTCCATCCATTTTATGAGATCATTTTAGAGCATGGATTAAAAATTAGGCAGATCCAAAGCTTTAAGTATACCACACCACAGAAAGCAGGGGCGGGCGTCATTTTCTCAATTTTCCCATTAGTTTATGTGGTGTGTTTCACTTGAACTTTGGATCTGCCTCATTTTTGTATCCATGCCCTAAAATGATCTCGCAAAATGGATGAACGGTGTGGATATAGCACACATCATGGTGGTGTGTGTCACACCATGCAATCCGATTCCTCCTATTCAAGATAAGAAAAGAAAAGAAAAATTACAGGGTAACGAACACAATAGAGGAAGAAATGCTCACCGAGTACGGCAGGCTCCGAACTCGGTCGGCGTGCCGAGTAGTGGCCCCGCCTCTCCCGCCGCCTTCCCGGCCATCAGAGCCTCTGCCGTCATCGCCACCATTCCACCTAGGTGCTGCCGAGTGGGGGGTGGCCGGATCACGGGACGACCGACCCCCGGCCTGAAATCTTCACATGGGCCGCCTCCCACCGGCGATTATGGCCCGTATTCTGCCAGAAATTACGATTGGGATGTGGGTTTTGAGACTGGTGTCTCCCCCTCCCTTTAGAGCGTGTAGCCCTGGCTCTGGAAGCAGGATTCTCCGTTGGAAGGACGAGAATACCGTTTTCCTGCTTGAAAGAAGGGAGATGGGCTATCTTTATATAGAGAAAGGAAGATTGGGAATTTACAAGATTGTTTTTCCTAGCAACTGCCCTCGCTCTCTTCTAGAAGATTCTAAGGGCGCGGATTGGGCATTTCCCTCCACCAGCACTAGCTGTAGACGGATGGTCTTCTTAGTCGCTTTGTAGTGCCAACCGTGATATATACCCTCCACCAGCACTAGTTGTAGACGGATGGTCTTGTTAGTCCCTCTGTAGTGCCATCCACGCCGTCTATTGCTTTTGAAGGATATTTTAGGACATAAATTCAAAAAATTGAAAGTTCAAGTGGACCACATCACATGGGGATTGAAAGATTACCGCTCAAAACTTCCAAGGACAGAAGTTTTGGAGCTTTTGTTAGATGGCATATAAGCATACGGTGGGCTTAATAAATTTTCGTACTGCTCCCTGTGGTGTGGTCCACTTGAGTACCCAATCCAGTTACCTTTTGAGGTCATGACATTAAATGATTTGTTAAAATAGATGGACGGCATGGATAAAACATACAAATGAAGGTGGGCCCTACAAATTTCCTGACAGGACCGGCAGTCTTTAGTAAGGGGGAGCGGATTAGCTGTTACCTGGGTGGATGTTACCCTAACCGTGTGGGGCCACCATAGGGGCTGTTTGATTTTTCATTTCCCGGGTAATTACAGGGAAATAAGTAATTATTACTTACGGTGTATTCCTTCGCAGGAAGTTACTGTTCGAAGATGTTAAGTGGGGTCCACTGTGATGTTTGTGAGAAATCAGTCCATCTATTTCAAGAAATTATTTTAATACATATGATTAAAAATATAGCTAATATTTATGTTTTCCGTTCATCTACTTATACGTGACAAAATTATCAACAAATTGATGGGAAAGAAACATCAAGGTGGTGGCTTAGGAAGTTTTCAACCGTAAGAGTTTAATACCCATTTCTTAAGATGATATATTTGTTTGCATCATGTCTTAAAATGATTTTTCAAAATAGATGGACTGCGTGGATAAAAAACAATACATCATAGTGTGCCCTAGCAAGACTGTCCAATGACGTCCAAAGTTTACCCTGCACGACTAAAAATGCCTAAACACTTGATTGCATTGACTAAAACGATACGAGAGTCGGTTCTATCTAAAAATAAAGGTATTTATGTAATTCTAACTTACATTCACTGTAGCTTTCCATTTGTTGCCCACTCACCCAGAACTAAAAAGGATGGTGTTGATTTTACCAGCGCAGCTCTGATGTTTATGTAATTCTAAATTACACAAATTATAACCTTACATTTGTCGTCCGCTTGCCAAAAAACAAAAAGAACGGCATTGATTGCGTTGAGTAAAAGGATACAAGATTGAGTTCTATCTAAAAAGAATGATATTTATGTAATTCTAACTTACACTCATTGTAACCGTTCATTTGTTGCCCACTGGCCAAGAAACAAAAAAAGATGGTGTTGATTTTACCAGCTCACCTTTGATATTTATATACTTCTAACTTACATTCACTATACATTTGTTGCCTGCTCGCCAAGAAACAAAAAGAATGGTGCGGATTGCATTGACTAAAAGGATATAAGATTCGGTTCTAATGAAAAAGAAAGGTATTATGTAATTCTAACTTACATTCACTGTAACTGTCCATTTGTTGCCCACTCACCCAGAAATAAAAAGGATGGTGTTGATTTTACCAGTGCAGCGCATCTCTGATGTTTATATAATTCTAAATTACACAAATTATAACCTTACATTTGTCGTCCACTCGCCAAAAAACAAAAAAAACGTCATTGATTGCGTTGAGTAAAAGGATACAAGATTGAGTTCTATCTAAAAAGAATGGTATTTATGTAATTCTAACTTACACTCATCGTAGCCATTCATTTGTTGCCCACTCGCCAAGAAACAAAAGAGATGGTGTTGATTTTACCAGCTCACCTTTGATATTCATGTACTTCTAACTTACATTCACTATACATTTGTTGCCTGCTCGCCAAGAAACAAAAAGAATGATGCGGATTGCATTGACTAAAAGGATATAAGATTAGGTTCTAATTAAAAAGAAGGGTATTATGTAATTCTAACTTACATTTACTGTAACCGACTGTTTGTTGCCCACTCGCCAAGAATCAAAAAGGATGGTGTTGATTTTACTAGCTCACATCAGATATCTAGATATCTATGTAATTCTATCTTACACTTTTTGTAATTGTACATTTGTTACCCGCTCACCAAGAAACAAAAAGAATGGTGTTGATTTTACCAGCTCACCTCCTGTATTCAGGTAACTCTAGCTCACCTTCTGTATTTAATGTAATTCTAACTTGTACTCATTGTAACCGCTCATCTGTTGCCCGCTCGCAAAGAAACAAAAAGGATAGTATTGATTGTACAAGCTCACCTCCTGTATCTATGTAATTCTAACTTAAGCTCACCATAATCATTCATTTGTTGCCCGCTCACCGAGAAACAAAAATGATGTTGTTGATTCGACCAGATCACCTCCTACACGATTTTACCGGCTCACATCATATATTCAATAATTCTAACGTACACTCACTGTAACAGTACATTTGTTGCTCGCCCGCTCATAAACAAAAATGATGTGTTGATTTGACTAGATCACCTCCTACGCGAATCAGCTGCTACAGCACGTGTTATTGGAATGGGGTATAACGGTAGAGCTATGTGGAGCCCACCATGTCTATCTTTGAAATCTAAATCGTCCATCAGATGAATATCTTCGTTTTCACTGTACCTCTCAGATATAAGGTCCACCTAAAACTACATAGAGCCATATGGTGGGGAACTATATGTAATTAGGACTAAGACTCTGTCGGAATTTCTTTGGACTCCTCACTAAAGTACCTCGAATCCACAAGGAAAATAAGAAAAATAGAAAATAATTTCTAAAAAATTCTGAATAATTTTATTGACGATGAAAAATCAGATTACAATTATTTAAATAAGGCCACAAACTCTAGAGAGAAGTTTCAAAATCATTCAACCGATAGATCTGATGGTATTTTGCAAATTTAGCATGCGCAACCCAGCGTAGCAGGGTTAGGTGGCTAAAGTAGCTCGTAGTACCCCAAAATCATATATGATACGTAGGATAACTCATTTCGATTTGAGAGATATGTCTGTTTTAGGTTCTACCCGTCCAGATCACTTTTGTCATCAACTGAGCTTTTTCTGATCTATCTTGGCCATGAAATTGTTCGCGACTTGCTCTACATCATCCGGCAAGTTTGAGTATTGGATTAATCGGATTTTTTAAATAATTGCTTCATCCAGATGATTTTAACCTGAAGAACGAGTTAGGCGGGATAGAAAACCATAGTGGACCCCAAGAAAATTGTATGGCGAGTGTTGCATTTCAATTGTATCCTTTGTTGAGCGAAGGAGATGATACACGTATTCAACCAAAGGTGGGCCCCACCAAGCTCAAATATTGTTCCCTCTAATGGTGTACATCGAGCCAAACCGAGTCGAGTTGGCCTCAGCTCGGCTCAGCTCGGCTCGGTCACTAGGCACACCCAGCTTGAACTTGGCTCGGCTCAATGATCGATCCAACATCTCCAGCTCGATCAGCAATCGGACCAATTCGAATCGAGTTCGAGCTAGTTTCGAGCTTTCGAGTCAAGTTCAAATCTAGAATGAGCAGATCAAAACAAAGACAATCCAAGTAAAACATGAAACTTAAAGAAAAAAGAAATCAGAACCGAATTACCTTCGAGATCGCATGCCTTAGGTCTTCAAGCTTCACCATCTGCTCCGATATAACCCATTCCCCGAAAGGGATCTGTGCGAGCGGCTTCCTTCTCAGGTCCATCACCACTTCGGTCAGCAGCTGGATCTCTTCACGATGGAGCAGACCATTCCGCATCCTCGGCGGGACCAATTCTAGAAACATCTCCAGCTCGGAACCAACTCCGATCTAGACAATGGCGACGACGATGCCAATGTGGAAGGCGTCAAGGGGGATGCATTGCCATTGGAGAAGCGATCGGCAGGCCGACGGATCGGAAAGAGAGATAAGGAGGAGGTGGAAGATATTCGACGGAATGAGGAGGTGAGGGAAGAGAGGAGATTGGAGGTGTGGAGGTATGCTAAAGCCGAATAGCCCCAAAAATTCTCAACGATAAGCGCCCCCACCATCACTGTGAACAATTTCTGAGGCGGTCAGGTGTTGTATGCGGCCAGAGAGAGGAGGGAGAGACCAGAGAGAGGGAGGAAGATGAGTTAGGGTTTAGGGGCGTCGGGTAAGGGAAATGGCCAAACGGGTTAGGGTTCGTGCGGGCGCCCGTGCGGGTAACTGGGTAAGTAGGGTTTTTTTTTTTTGAAGGGTATATATACCTTGCACCAAGTCGAGTTGAGTCAAACCGAGTCGATCCGAGTTCAAGCTGGATTCGATCAGTCGAGTTAAGCTGGGGCAAGCTCGAACTTGGCTCGAACTCATTTTCAAGCTCAAAAAATCAGCTCAACTCGGTTCGAACTCAGCTTCGATCTGAGTCATGTCGAGTGAGCCAACCGAGCTAGCTCGATTCATGTACACCCCTAGTTCCCTCCACGATCCAGCGGGATACACCGTTTACAAACTCTCTTCCCACGGGGCGTTTCCTATTTCCCCAGCATAAAGAGAGATGAAAAGGTCTAATGCATTTATTTGTGTAAGTGAGGGCATTTTTCCAGGATATGGACAGTTGAAATTTTGGGTTCCATGATGGATTGACTCTCAAAAAGCTCCCAGATTCGGTGATTAAATATTTGATGTTATTTTCAAGCCCTTGATTTATTTTGAACAGTATGGCTAACTAGATAAGTCGATTCGCTGGATTTGAGAGAATGAGCATCTCCGTAGCCAATCCCAGAGGATGGACGGTTTTGATCATGCACACAAGTTCCAAGTTTTCATATGATGCTCCACCTAATGGGTTGTACAAGCGCATGCGCCACGCAAATTAAGTAATATAACAATCTCCACCATCCAACTTGATCACTAATAATTGTCCGTTCTGCCAATTGAAGTGACGTAGGGATGAATGCAATGAGGTCAATCATTGTCTTTCTCAAGGATAACTACCCCAAATCCATGGAGCTTCTCTAATAATTACCAAAAATAGTAAAATTCTAAATCTAATAAAATTCTTATAAAGCCTGATTTCTTAAATAAAAATAAATAAATAAATAAATAAATTCTAAATACAAGTTATTTCTAAAAAGGAAAAAAAAATAATCTAAAACTCTAAAAATAGAAAAATATTAAAAATTTTGAAATTATTAAAATCCACAGTTTTTACTTACGAAATATTTCGTAGGTAAGTTGTCTTTACCGACGATTTTTTTCGTCGGCAATTGTTTTACCATTGCCGACGAAGTAATATTTCGTCGGTAAAAGCCTTTAGCCACGGTGTTATCACAATGATATATTTCGGACCACCCTCCACTCCGTGCGATGAAATAACGATAAATTATATCGTCGGTGTTGATGACAAAATCTGGACCACCCTCCACTCCGTGCGATGCTCCTCGAATGGACCCTACTCCTGCACAAAGGGTGATTAAAGGAGACCCTGTCTAAGGCGGGGGACCCTGTCTAAGCCGAGCCGGGGACCCTCCGACGCTTAAGTCAGGTCAAGGGAATCGGGGTCTAAGTTGAAAAGTAAAGGGAGAGTGCAAGATGTTGCGGACCTGTAGCAATGGGGTCTTATTGTATTTATACCTGACTGTCGGACTGTCGAGGTCCGTCAATCTCAGCACATTCACTCAATCAGTGGGATTTTCGGATCGTGGGGATATTATGCGCAATTCAAGGATCGTGTAGGATATTATGCACATCGTGCATATCTGCGAGCGAAGTAACCGGCTAAGCTTAGCTCATGAAGCGCCTACTTCGGGATCCGGCCTCGGCTCGGTCCTTTGGCGGATGAGGCCTCAATCAGAGTAATTACAAGCCTTCGTTGAACAGTGACCACGTTTACAATCCGAGCCGAGTTGGTGGACTTGGCCTCTCGCCAGTCGTGCGTTCCGAAAGACTTCTTTCACGAGGTCCGAGGCGAAGCGTCGGACCTACTTTATTGAGTCGAGTTTCCTCCTGGTCATTAGTCTCATTGGTGAATCCTTCAGTTGTGGGCGTCGCATGGAGTAGTTATATGTTTGATGACGTTAGCCCTCGAAATTATAAGGGGTTCGGATCTTCCCATAACAGTCGGTAAAAGTGTAATTTTCCATAGTGCATTTTCCATACCATTTTAGGGCATAACCCAAAAAATGAAGGAGATCAAAATTTTAGTTGAGCCATACTATTAAAAGTGGTAATTGAACATCCCACCATTAGGAACTTCCCTAGGGCCCACCTTAAGGTTTTCACCTTGTTTATTTGCCATCCAACCTGTTGATAATGTCACACAAAGCTAGATGGAGGAGGAAAAACAAATAATAGCTTAATCCAAAAAATTTATGGCACACGAGAAGTTTTTAATATTCAATCAATACTCTTTCCTATATAATATGGGCCACATGAGATTTAGATCTACTTAATTTTTAGGTTCGTAGCCTAAAATGATATGAAAAAACTGATGAACAAAGTGTATATAGAATATGTACATTAATGTGGACCATATGGTAAGGGCTGCACCGTCTTGGGTGAGGCTGGGCTACACCCAATTTACTCCTCGTTTTTCTAAGCTCAGATTTTGGGACCCAACATATTTATTTAACATCTCTAAAAAGAAACCTCCATCGAGAACTTTGGCACATTTCTGCAAGAGTGGTGGCTTTTGGGATTTCATGGGACATAAAATGGGCCAATAAAATTAATTAAAGGTTTAATTATGAAATTTTAAAATCAATGGCTTTAATTTATTTAAGTAAACATGTGGCTTGGATTTTACCAGCTCCTCTCCTCTCCTGTTTTCCTCTAGTTTATTTAATCACTCTAACCATATTCAGTCTGGACCTTTGGATATTTGATGTTGTTGGATCTAGCATTTAGGACATTGGTTTTGTGTATTTCTTTCTCAAACGACCCATTAGGAATAGGTCCCATGAAATAGACGGATCCTTTTGAGACACATGCATGTTACACGTACACATTTCAAGCGCACGTGTATAAGCCATCATAGGAGAAGCTTTCTCCCATACCTTCCAGGCACTTTTCCGAGCTTTTCAATAGTCGAAATTTCCATGACTTAGCGCTTAAGTCTTGAAACTAGGGGCACGCAACTTTTCGTTGGCCAGTGACAAGTTGGAAGCGGATTCCCGTGGTGGGCCATGCACCACCGACCTTGGATGTGTGTTGATCTCACCATGTTTCGTGGGCCCCACGATTATATATTTGTTATATTCGCACCACTGTCCGTTCATTTCGTGAGATTGTTTTACAAGCCTAAAAATAAGATAGATTCAAACCACAAGTTACAAAAAGCAGTGGGGACTGTGATGCCCACCGTCTAAATTTTCTTAGAGCCCTAGGTTAGCCTTAAAAATAAAATAAATAAATAAATAAATAATCGTAGAGCCCTAGGTTAGCCTTAAAAATAAAATAAATAAATAATCGTAGAGCCCTAGGTTAGCCTTAAAAAAAACAAGAGGCTAATCCATGATATAGGTAGGCATAACTAAGTGTTGACCATTCAGTAGTTCTCTTTACAACATTCATTATTGGATGAATGGTTCTGTTGATACACCAGCCTGCCCTGTGTGTGGACAGACGATTACATCTTATTTTGGTTCTACTTCCACAATGAAAAATCAGAACCCTAGGATAGGTACTCTGGCTTATGTTCAGGGTGCATCATAAAATTTAAGTGGGCTACACAATGACAAATAATTTAAAACAAGCTAAATATATATATATATATATATATATATATATATATATATATATATATATATATATATATATATATAAAAATTCACATGATGCGGACACCGTCTACCCTTACCTGTCTATAGCCACGAACGAGCTGTTGTGTGAGTGGGCCTATTGTGATATATCTGTTTATCCATGTTGTCCATCTCTTTTCTTGGGTCATTTAAAGCTATAAGCAAAAAAATTGAGGCAAATCGAACATTCAAGTGGACCACACTAAATGATAAGCTTAGGTTGCATTAAATGCATAAATCATTAAATAAAAGTTGTATTAAATGCGAGAGTCATATGTGGTGTGGTCTACTTGAGCGTTGGATCTGCCTCATTTTGTGCTCATACCTTAAAATGATCTAAGATCATTACGGTGGGGACGTCTATAGAACTGTCTGTTTGTGGCTAGAGATAGGCGGGGTAGGACGCAATTCGTGTCCAAATTCACATGGTGTAGCCCCGCAGTGTGGCCCACTTTAATTTTGGATTACGATGATTTTTTGGTCTTTTTCTTCTAATGGAGAGATTCAATGGCTGCACAGCTAGCTCCCATGAGATAACATCACGGGTCCACCCGATCAGATTGGCCAGTGACTTTAGAAAAGTTGCTTGTCCTCTACTTTCAAAACTTAGGCCTTAAGTCAGGAATATTTTGACAAGAGAAAAGTTTCTTGTCCTCTAGTTCAAAGCCTTAAACGTTAAGTCATGGAATTTTGAGCAGAGAAAAGCCCACATAACATGGTTTATACACTTGCACGCAAAATACGTACGTGTAACATGCATATGCCACAAAAGGATCCGACTATCTCGTGGGACCTACTCCTGATTGGTCGTTTATCAAAAGAAATACACAAAACCAATGTCCTAAATGGTAGATCCACGACATCTACCATCCAAAGGTCTGGATTGAATAAGGTTCGAGTGATTAAATAAACAAGAGGAAAGGAGAAGGAAAGGGGAGAATCTGGAAAAATCCAAGCCACATATTTACTTGGATAAATTAAAGCCATTGGTTTATAAATGCGTAGAATTTTAAATTTTCATAAACACTCCTATAATTTTGAAGTTTTATTTTTTGTCCCATGAAATTTGAAAGGCTCTACTAAAATTAATTGGATGGGTAGGGACGTCCCACAGCTCTCGATGGAGGTATTATTTTTTGAGCTGTTAAATAAATATAGTATAGGAACTTGTATTTCAGTGGTTAGATTTAAATTGGATTTACATGTGCAATTCTAACCTGGTTACGGTGGGGCCTAGGAAAGGCATTGTGACAGGATGCGCATTACTTGCTAAGGGCGTGTTTGGTCCGTGGAATTGAATGGTATTGAATTGTATTAGATCAGATTAACATCATTATTGCACAATGGTTGCATGTCTGGAAATACCATGGTATTGTAGCCATCCAATCTCATGTTTGAGATAAAGTTTTACTATGGGCAACATTGGATTAAGCAAAATCATGTTTGGTAGACCATGGAATTGTAATCAACCGGCTAAATTCACAACGGATATAGTTCACTTGTACACATATATAACCAGAATGTCACGTGTAAATAGTGCATGTGGATGGACAACATGGATAAATCGCATGCATCAATGTGGGGCCACATGTGTAGTGGATTTCAAAATCCAAGGAAATCACCAAATGCTGCTATCATAGGTGGGACCAAGTAAAGTATGTTTGAAAGTTATTACATTGCCAAGCTCTATCTCTAATAGGGCATGCAGCCTAACCACATCGATTGCAGATTGGGTGGGGCCTATAAATGGGACTTAGCTTGATGTATGTGTTGTATATCCACACCTTTCATCCATTTTTCCAACTCATTTTAGGGCCTAGTAGATCCACATCTCAAGTGGACCATATCATAGGAAACAATAGTGATTCAACACCCACCAGTTAAAACTTCCTAGGGGACATTATAATGTTTATTTGCCATCCAACCTGTTAATAAGGTTATATAGATCTAAGTGAAGGGAAAACACAAATATAAGGTTGATCTAATACTTTTTTAATTGTGGGAATTCAATCACTGCCATTTGTTATGGTGTGGTCCACCTGAGGTTTGGATCCCTACGGGTTGGATTGCTCATGTGTACATGGAACAAATCCCATTTGAAATACTACTTAATATAGTGCTCGTGGTGCCAGAGCACCGGTGTTCTCTTGTTTATCTGCCGCTCTTGTTGCTAGTTCATGGCTGATCATGAGATATACCTTCCCTCGTATTATTTTCGTAAATTAGCATCTCCATGAAAAAATTCATTCCTCTCGTTGATTTTATTCCATAGAATTCACATACCACCAAACACACTAAATGTTGGAAGTAGAATAATTCATAATTATAATAGTTCTTTAGGATTCTATTGAAGTATGAATTCAACTCGTGGAGGGCTTGCATCAAGCAGAATCGTGCTCTCTCGATCGCATCTGCAACTCTCTGCTTATGGGCAAATAACTGATTCTACTGTTGGACAAACAAATTGACGTAGGGATGAACGTGATGAGGATAAATACTCCGAATCCACGGAGCTTCTCTGGACTCCTCACAGAGACTTCTCGAATCCACGAGGAAAGAAAGCAGAAAACAGAAATAATTTCTAATAATTTCGAAACTGATTCATTAATCCATAAAAACGAGTTCACAGCCCTTTAAATAGGGGTACCAAGCAATGGGAAAGAAATCAGAATCAAACTACAACTACAACTCCTAGAATTCGCGACTTACTATAAATAGTAAACTTACTATTTATAGACGGTCGTGATGTCTACTAGTGCGCAAGGTTTTCGGCCAAAAATAGTAAGTGTCCTATTTGGCTTCACCAACCCGTTCTCCTAATTATTCTAAGCTCTTTTCACGTTGGGCGCAACTCCTAAAGCCCGACGGATGAAGAGTTATAAGCAAACTAAAACTTACTATTTATAGTAAAAACGAAATTGAAACAGGGAAACGACCGTTAAATCAGGGGTTTCTCGCAATTCCGAGCGTCGCAACCCGGCCTAGCCGAGTTGGTTGGCTAAAGTAGCTCGTTCTACCCCAAAATCATATATTTTTCGTCCGCTAACTCATCCCGGATTGCGAGATACGCCTGATTTAAGGTCTGATGGTCCAGATCACTTCTGTCGCCGACCGGGCCTTTTCTGATCCATCTTGGCCATGTAACTGTTCGCGACCCCCTCTACATCACAAATGATTTTACTGTTGGGTATTGATCCATCCAACACGCGGGACTTTTTCATCAACTCACGTTTTTTTGCCGTTAGTAAGCGGGGATTGAGACTTTTATAGAATAATGGATTGAATCAAAGTATGAAAGCTAATTCGATGCATTGTCCCTGCTACCCAAATTTTAATTCAAACTCAACAAGTGCAAGGTGTTGGGGGAAAAATAATATGGCTTATAAAAAGGAATCGACTCTACAACCAGCATGGACCAATGGGCCAAATCATTTGCGAGGCTTTTACTAGCAAAGAAAGGCTGATCACACGGTAGGTCGGCATAGCCATAAGTTCACCTGACAAACGGCCGACCTAGTGGATAGATCGGCACAACTAGTCATAGGTCGACTATGGGTCGGCTCGATCATAGCTCAACTATAGCTCGGCCACAGGTCAGCAATCGACATCAACCTCAGGTGAATGCTGATCTGTCGAACAAGTCAGTATTGCCTATCTCTGAGACATCGTCCGCCTTTGACGACCAACCTTGTCCCGAGCAATGGGCCCAAGAATCTCTCGAACGTCCTGAAGATCTCTCCCAAGGTCTTCAGGGAATAAGATCGAATCCCAAGGATCTCGGGAGCCTGTAACCTCCCGGAGAGATCTCCAGCATAACTGGAAAGATCCATACGGAAAGATCTCCGATATATCCGGCCTCTTAAGGGGAAAATCTTCTAATGGAGTAGCCTACCAGCTCATATATATATAGGGGAGTCCTTCACCAGTAAAAGGTACGCATATTCTATCTAAAACCCAATTGGCGACTCTTTTCCCAGGAGATTGTCTCCTTCAAAAGACCCAAGGTCCTAACTTGGGTATCGGATGGTCTCCTAAACTAGCCAGGGTCTCCTTTGTTTCTCACTTTCTTCTGTACAGGTGCTCGAGGGTCAACCAAGGAGGGTCTACTAGAAAACTGCATCAACACAATATATACCATTTCTAGCTGTAGATGGATGGACCTGGGTATATCCCTTTTGGCAATTCTAGCAAGCATAACTTGGGCAGCTTAGGGGAACAGGGAAGGACTCCTCTTTCAAATCCTATCTGTTGTTTATTGCAGTCCTAATCATATTGAAATGAGACTCACTTGAAGGAATGAGAAATCGATACGCTCGACTTAGCCCACATCATAGCACATGAAAATATTATGTAGCAATTCAAATGAGATTTGCATTTCCTGCACATTCCTGCCAAATCCATATGGTGTTTTTACAATTGCTAAGCTAGTCACTTCGGGCCTTAGAAATGTGATTTTTGAGTCTCATACAAGGCGATGCTTTTGGGATTCATCATCAGCAAGCGTGTTCTAAACGTGGATGATTGCTGGAACTTATGAGTGTAACAACTATGGCTCACCATAGATCAAATTGAGTGTCCAACCTATGCTATTTAACAGTCCAGATTGAAAATTTTAAACAAAGTATATATAATTTAGATCTGATGATAAAAATACGAAAATTTGAAAAATTAACAAAATCAAAAGTACTGATTTGGTGGAGTAATTGAGTGGAAAATCAAAGTACTAAAACCAATTAAATTGGGTATCCGGATTATTACAATCAGTGTCCCAATTTACATGATCAAGAGATACAATCAACGGTGTTAATAAGTGCACAATTTGGGCATGATCAATGGTCAAATTGAGCATACTAGATGTATAAATTTTAAAATAAAAATTAATCATTAAGTTACACTAAAATGAAGGATCAAATGTTATATACCCAAATACAAAGCATAGATAAGCAGAATTACACAAACAAGCCCTAAAATGAATGTCTGATGTAAAGATTAGCATGTAAGGAATTAAGGTTTTTAACCATCTACATCAGCATTGGAGGTTTGCAAATTGGTTTAGATGGGACATTCAAAGTTGGCCATACAAGAGTCAATTTTGATTATTTATGGCCACAATCCAATAATCCACTCCATTAAAATGGATGATTGGATGGTCAATTTAAAGAATTTATAAAAGGATGAATGATCAACAGACAACTGAAATTCACCTTGTCGAGAAGTGGAGCCACATCTGGGGCCGCCCACGACTAGTCAAGGTTGCACGGATTTCATGTCGCAAGTCCTTTCGCAACTGGGATGCGAAAGGAGTTTTGCGGATTTCGTGTCGCAAGTCCTTTCGCAACTGGGATGCGAAAGGGAAGTTGCCAAAACTATAAATTGGGGTCCGTAGGGTTATTCTAGGGTAAAGGCGAATATTGAGAAATATTTATAAGGTGTGGGCAAGGGATTTTCTCTGTACTTTCAAGGGAGAGGTTAGTATATTGCCTTGTAATCTTCGTTTCTCTTCATAGTGGAATTTTGCATCCGTGGTTTTTTATCCTAGTTTGGGGTTTTTCAACGTATATCTTGTCTTGTGGTTTGTTTGAATACTTTTATTCATTTTTAGTTTATATTTCTTCCTGTTTATCGTTTGTGGGTGAGGCCTGAGATTGTATCTAGGCTCATTGCGTTGTTGGCGTGCTGCGCAACAACTGGTATCAAAGCTATTGGTTTAGTTCTTTTGGGAGCGATGGCGGAAGATGGGAAAACTAGAATTGAGAAGTTTGATGGTTCAAACTTTGCCTTCTGGAAGATGTAGATGGAGGATTATCTATATCAGAAGGACCTCTATATTCCTCTAGGAGGAAAAGAGAAGAAACCAGAAAAGATGACAGATGATGAATGGTTTTTACTTGATAGAAAGGCTTTAGGAACGATTCGACTCTCTTTGTCTAAGAGCGTCGCCTTCAATATATCCAAAGTAAAAACGACAAAAGAATTAATGGAAGCCCTAGCCATCATGTATGAAAAGCTCTCAGCATCCAACAAGGTTCATCTTATGAAACAGCTATTCAACATGAAGATGTCAGATGGTGGGAGTGTGGCTTGTTGAGGGTCGAATATTGCATATTAGGCCCTAGTTATTGCATGAATTTACGAACATGAAACCGTTTAACGCCTGATTTTAATCGTATTTGTGTTGTAGAGTAAATTTATGAGCGTGGACTGAAAAGAATACTAAAGGCATGGATTTAAGGATCTGATGACACCAAAGACAAGGGACGGACCCAGTGGACCAAGATCGACGGATTTACATGCCAGAGATCAGAGAAAATCGAGAAACTGAAGCTTAAGTGACTTGAACGTCAGCCAGAGTGCAAGATCATAGAGTTCTCACCATCCATTCGGCTCGAAACTTCATACAGAACCTGAAGGCCACAATTGAGCCATACACCTCAAATTTCAGCTCCTAGATCCCTACAGAAGTGGGCCAACAGACAGATCAGCCCATAGATTGGTGAACTGGGGTCCGCCTGGTATCTGAATATGCGTCATTTTGTGTCCCAACTAGTTAAATTACATGAGGAAAAGAACGGACGGAGCAGATTGTTTACATCCGTCGAAAGGGGGCCCACCTTACATCGTGCATGTGCACAGCACACGCACGGACACTGAACACCGAACAAAGGATGTCGGTCAGCATTGCGTTGACCGACGATTCCTTTCAAAAGTGAAAGACGCCACAGCGTCTTCACGACCGACATTCGGTCGTGATTGTGGGCCCCACTTACGATTTCTTTGGAGGATCAGCACCGTCCATACGATCTAGAGGATGGCCTTGACCTACAACCAGGTGAAAAATCTCCAAGAAGAAGCATGTGCGAGATTCCAACCGTTCAAACACCAGACGAACGGTCGGGTGATATCTCTAGTGGACCACACCTAAATCAACCCAAACTTGACACTTCCGAACAGTTTTTCGAGAACGTTCCATTGGACGGAGTGGATTTCACAGATATTGGAAGGAGTGGGCCCCACCGACAGACAAAGCTCCCTGCGTAAGCTCTGTTACGCGATCCGGAAAAACCGGACGTTCTGGATCTTCTTGGCCCATCATCAATGATCGGGATGGCCGATCTGAACCGTCCATTGTGAAGTCCGCTCAAAAACGTCCTAAGGGACAGTGGTTTGTGGGAAACTAAGCAAGGAAAGTGGTGATTAGTTGTGTGCTTTCTTAGCTGAGTAAAGAAAGTTACGTACGCGCAGCAGCAACGTCGGTTCTTTCCAGCCGACTTCTCCTTGCCTATAAGAGGGAGGATCCACGGCTGGGAGTTTTGGTGGACGGGAGACAGGGAGAGAGAGACAGGGAAAGTATTTTGTTTTATTTTATTTTTCTTGCTTTTATGCTTTCTTTTTCTAAGGGATTTTAGCCTCATCACCACCATGTGTGGTTAAACCTCTTAGCTAGGGCTAAGAGGTGAAGCTTGTAGTGTGATGGGAGGGGTTTTATGGCTTTGATTTATATTATTTGAGATATGTTGATTATAGTTTGATTTAAGGGAATGTTTTTAGTTTTTAATGGTCTGTTGTGACTAAAATTACAATGGGTATGCGATGGCTTTAAGTATGTTCCTTTCTTATTTATGATTATGACGTCAGGAAGCCCTGTTGTTC
Organism: Magnolia officinalis; assembly: GCA_021015155.1. NCBI lineage: Eukaryota > Viridiplantae > Streptophyta > Magnoliopsida > Magnoliales > Magnoliaceae > Magnolia > Magnolia officinalis. The sequence continues at coordinate 5,976,681 of JAJHSJ010000010.1, forward strand.
ACCATCGTCTCCTGGGCATGGTCGGATGACGGTACCCTTCTTAACCTTCATAAACATGTTGATTAGTTGGTAATTAGTTTAATTCTGTTGTTTACTTTGTCTCATGGGCATGGTTTGGTGATCGAATCCATTCTAATTCATATGCCTTTCATCTCTTGAAAACTATATCAAAGGAAGTTCAGTTGATTTTCATGAATCAAGTGTAGTTCTCCCTGATCTCTACAAGTAGATCCTCTGAATCCCTAGTTTCCTCCCTTTGAATCCCTAGTTCCCTACCTTTGAATTTTACAGTTTAGAGTAATTAACCTCATCATTATCTTCATACTCACTTGATTTAGATTTCGTCTTAATTTGATTCTAGTTCTAGTTAGCTTCAGATTACGTACAGGTTTCAGTCCTTGTGGATTCGACCACGGTCTCACCGAGTTATTACTACATCACAACCCTATACTTGGGGAGTGAATATGGCTGAACATCTAAACGAGTTCAATACAGTCACGAGCCAGTTGGAATCCGTTGACATTGCTTTTGAGGATGAGGTCAGGGCATTATTGATCTTATCCAGTTTGCCAGACAGTTGGGATGGTTTGGTGATTGCTGTGAGCAATTCTTCAGGATCGACAAAGCTGAAATTTGATGATGTGGTCGGTCTAATTCTCAACGAAGAATATAGAAGGAAGGCATCAGGAGTTTTAGGGGATTCAGGGAATGCTCTAAACGTTGAATGAAGAGGAAGATCGCTGAACAAAGGAGACAATAAATAAGGGCGTTCTAAGTCGAGGAAGAAGTCTAATAGACCGAAAGACAAAGACAGGTGTTGGCATTGCGGCAAGAAGGGGCACATGAAACGTGATTGCAGAGCGCTCAAGAAACAAGAAGGAAGCTCTCAAGGCGGGAAGGATTCAGTGAATCTGTCTGAGGAGAGCGACACAGAGGCGTTGATCTTGTCTCTTGATGCGAGGAATTAGTCTTGGGTTATAGACTCGGGTGCTTCGTTTCATGCTACTTCGTGTAAGGAAGTTCTGCGTGATTATGTGTCAGGTGACTTTGGGAGAATCTACTTGGGTGATGATGAGCCATGCAATATTGTTGGAAAGGGGGATGTTCATGTAAATCAGAAAGATGAAACAGTCTTGAAATTGAAGGATGTCAGACATGTACCGAGTTGGAAACGTAATCTGATCACAGTGAGACAGTTGACAGATACCGGTTATGTGACGACATTCACCAATGACTCATGGAAGATCACAAAAGGTGCCTTGGTAATATCTCGAGGCAAAAAGGAAGGTACTTTGTACGTGACTTCAGGATCATATACTTCACTCGCAGTCGCATAAACTGGAGTGAATGGGCAGTTATGGCATCAGAGGCTGGGACATATGAGTGAGAAAGGGAAGAAAGTGCTATTGTCAAAAGGGAAGCTACCAGGGCTGAAGTCTATTGACTTGAAATTCTGCGAGGACTGCGTGTATGGCAAGCAGAAGATGGTAAGCTTCAAGAAGACGGGACGCGCTCTAAAGACACATCTGTTGAAGCTTATACACACTGATGTGTGGGGACCGGCACAGGTATTATCTCTTGGTGGCTCACGTTATTTTGTTACCTTTATTGATGATGCTAGTAGAAAATTGTGGGTCTACTTCTTAAATACATCACTACTTCTTAAAACATAAATCTAATGTATTTGATGTATTTAAGAAGTGAAAAGTTATGGTAGAAAATAAAACAGGTAAAACAGTAAAGTGTCTCAGATCTGACAATGGGGGAGAGTATTGTGATAAGAGGTTTGAGAAGTATTGTGCAGCAAATGGAATCAAACATCAGAAAATAATTTCAGTGACACCACAGCAGAATGGTGTGGCTGAGCGCATTAATAGGACCATCCTTGAGCGCGCCAGGAGCATGAGGTTACATGCAGGGTCGCCCAAGACCTTTTGGAAAAATGCTGTGAATACTGTTGCATATCTCATCAATAGAAGTCCCTCAACACCATTGGATGGTGGGCTACCAGAAGAATCGTGGACTGGGAAGGAAGTGAACCTTACACATCTCAGAGTGTTCGGTTGCACTTCATATGTTCACATTGATGCAGAGCACAGAAACAAGCTGAATGTGAAGTCCAGGAGGTGCACGTTTATAGGCAATGGGCAGCATGATTTTGGCTACAGGTTCTTGGATACAGAAAACAGGAAAATCATCAGAAGCAAGGACGTAGTCTTCAATGAAAAAGTGATGCATAAGGACAGTGTGCAGGAAAATAAAGCCGAGAAAAAGGAATTCGTAGAGTTGGAAGAGTTACCGGACATGGGTGTTACAGCGCCACAGGATGAGGCAGAGCCGCATACACCGATTGTGAGGAGGTTTACTCGGGAGAGGAGACCCACAGTCTGATACTCACCCTCCTTACATTATCTACTACTGATGGATAATGGTGAGCCAAAGTATTTTGAAGAGGCGTTACAGTCAGATATACGGGTTAAGTGGGAGCAAACCATGGATGATGAGATGGATCTCTTGAGTCTAATCGTACATGGGAGCTAGTCACTCTACCCAAGGGTAAGAAAGTTCTTCATAACAAGTGGGTTTACAGATTAAAGGAGGAGCACGATGGTTCGAAACGGTACAAAGCCAGATTGGTTGTGAAAGGGTTTCAACAAAAGGCAGGTATCGATTTCACTGAAATATTTTCACTGGTAGTGGAAATGTCTACGATTCACATGGTCTTGAGTATAGTGGCTTCAGAGGACTTACATCTAGAACAGCTAGATGTTAAGATAGCTTTTCTTCATGGGGACCTTGAAGAAGAGATATATATGCATCAGCCGACAGGATACGTGGCACCAGGTAATGAGAACAAGGTGTGCAGACTGAAAAAGAGTCTATATGGCTTGAAGCAGGCCCCGAGGCAGTGGTATAAGAAGTTCGACAGTTTCATGTCGGGAAACGGTTTTAGGAGATGTCATGCAGACCACTATTATTACTTGAAGAAGTTTGATACGTCTTACATCATCCTTCTTCTGTACGTTGATGATATGCTTGTGGCCGGTTCAAGCATGAAGGACATCTCAGATCTCAAAAAACAACTGTCTAGAGAATTTGTCATGAAGGATTTAGGAGCTGCAAAACAAATCCTAGGCATGAGGATAAAGCGTGACAGGAAAAACAAGAAACTAGTTTTATCATAGGCAGAGTACATAACCAAGGTACTTGACCGATTCAATATAGGAGGTGTTAAGCCGGTTAGCACTCCATTAGCCAACCACTTCAAGCTATCTAAGGAGCAAGGGGCAAAGACGCAGGAGGAACGAGACTACATGGTTAAAGTCCCATACGCGTCAGCTATTGGGAATCTCATGTATGCTATGGTGAGCACGAGGCCAGACATTGCTCAAGCAGTGGGAGTTGTTAGCAGGTTCATGAACAACCCCGGGAAGGAACATTGGGAAGCTGTGAAGTGGATCCTTAGATATTTGATAGGTACTAAGGATGTAGGGTTGTGCTATGGTGGATCGGAAATCAAGCTACAAGGCTACGTGGATTCAGATTTGGCAGGAGATATTGACAGCAGGAGAAGCACTACAGGTTATGTTTTTATTCTGGGTAGTGCTGCAGTCAGTTGGGTCTCTCAGTTACAAAAGATAGTATCTATCAATACGACAGAAGCAGAATATGTTGTGGCTACAAAAGCATGCAAGGAGATGGTGTTGATGCAAGGTTTTATGGAAGAGTTGGGTAAGAAGCAAGCAGATTGCAAGTTGTACAGTAACAGTCAGAGTGCAATACACTTGGCTAAGAATTCAACCTTTCATTCAAGGACCAAGCATATTGTCATCAGATATCACTTCATACGTTCGTTACTGAAAGATGGATCGATTGGTCTGGAGAAGATTCATACAAGTGAGAATCCTGCGGATATGCTGTCCAAGGCAGTCACAAGGGAGAAGCTGAAACTCTGTTCAGCTTTGATTGGTCTTTAGGCTTGAAGACGGGGAGGTGGTGCACTCCAGATGAAGAAGACAAAGGTTTATGGCGATGTGTCTCTAAGTGGGAGATTGTCGAGAAGTGGAGCCACATTTGGGGCCGCCCACGACCAGTCGAGGTTGCGCGGATTTCGTGTCGCAAGTCCTTTCGCAACTGGGATGTGAAAGGAGTTTCGCGGATTTCGTGTCGCAAGTCCTTTCGCAACTGGGATGCGAAAGGGAAGTTGTCAAAACTATAAATTGGGGTCCCTAGGATTATTCTAGGGTTAAGGTGAATATTGAAAAATATTTCTAAGGTGTGGGCAAGGGATTTTCTCTGTACTTCCAAGGGAGAGGTTAATATATTGCCTTGTAATCTTCATTTCTCTTCATAGTGGAATTTTGCATCCGTGGTTTTTTACCCTAGTTTGGGGTTTTTCCACGTATATCTTGTTTTGTGGTTTGTTTGAATGCTTTTATTCCTTTCTAGTTTATATTTCTTTCCGTTTATCATTTATGGGTGAGGCCTGAGATTGGATCTAGGCTCACTGCGTCGTTGGCGTGCTGCGCAACACATCTAACATCCAACTCTGGCTTGTTTCCTTCCACTATTACTAATAAGGTATCTAATGATTTATCCTTCATTCCTCAATACTGGATTCAAAGATGGACATGAATATTGAAGACCACTAACTTCTTGAAGCAGTCCACAACTTATCATGATACGAGGCTAACCAATCCATCCCTATGATTACCTCAAAGTTTTGCATTTCCATCACAATCAGATCAACAGGCATCACTAAATCTCCGATATTAATGAGACAAGAAGCACATATCTGAGTCAAGGCAACAAATCTTCCTATAAGTATGGTGATTATTAATTCCTCTTTTAACAAGTTAAGAATTAAACCCAACATCTTCACAATAGCATTCAAAATAAAATAATATTGTAGCTCTAAAGTCAAATAATACTCAAACAGGAGAAGAGTAAATTATTAAGATACCTCCAACTAATATGGGGTCATTCTCATCCTTTGGTGCCACTGCATACACATGCCCATGAGCTGGTGGTTGTAGAGCATGACCTCTGTACATCCATTGTGGACCTCCTTTCCTGTACTGTTGTCCCCCTTGCATTTGTTGCTGGTGGGCGACTCCCTTTCGGAACTACAGCTGGTATCCTCTGGGTATATGTGGTAGCTGTTGCCCTCATTCCTTAAACTGCTTTACAGATATCTTGGTCACTGTTGTGGCGAGTGACCTAGCTCCTTGTCTTTGTTGTGGCTGTTGAGGCTCCTCTTTATGATAATGTTGTTGATAAGGGCAGGGACAAAAGCATATCAAATGTCCTCTCTCTCACAGTTGAAGCACCTTCCTTGGAATCGCTTTGATGCTGATTGTGTTACTCCAGGGGATGTCATTGATCTCTTGAAGGCATTTCCTTATGCTTAGGGAACATTAGGAGTGACTTTTCCCTTTTCATTCCCATCTCTCTTATACCCTCGACTCATTCAGAAGTCTTTATTGTCTTGCTATATGATCAGGCCCGGTTTACCACTTCTGCATACGTTCTCAAGTTCAACGCCAAGTTTGTTATGATCATCTTAGGCCCCTCTCAAATTTTCTCGCCTTGAGCATCTCGTCCACCGACATAAGTGCTGCAAGTTGTGACAACTCATTGAATCTAGCCTAATACTGTGCTATTGTCAGTTCTCCTTACTTCAAGTTAATGAATTCCACCGCTTTTTTTTCTCACGAATGCTATCAGAGAAGTAGTTATCATAAAATTGCTTAGTCTCTTCCATCTCCACACCATCCTTTCTTCAACCGATCCTGCATCATCTGGCACTAGTAGTCAACTTCTCCTTCTAGCATAAAAATGACCAATTTAACTTTCTGCTCTTCATCACATTCCCATTATCATGAAGATTTTCTCGAACCGAGTATTTTACTTTCCTGCCTCCATTAGATTCCCTTGAAGGTTGGTGGATTCAGTCTCTTGAATTCCTTGACTAGGCTTCCTTCCCTATCTTGTTCTACGGGAGCGGCCCCACATTATTACCACATGCTTGCCACTCTGAGATTGCCACCATGTTTCCAAGTGAGTGCGTGAACGACTCCATCTAAGGTTTAATTTTCCTTAGCAACTGAATACATTGTTTTAAATTTAGTTGCTACTAAGAGAAGTTCATTCCTAAGTCTAATTCAATGTTTAACCCTAGATCCACCTATCATCTTAAACTTGAGCTCTAATAACAACCTTTCACACCCCAAAATCCGACACTCAAGTCCACAAGACTCTGATGCCGCACTCAAGGGCATGAGTATACCTAATGTTATGGTTTATGCATAACATTCATCCCATATAAGTAAATAAAATAAATTTCATCTGTGTATAACATTCATCCCATACAAGTAAATAAAATAAACTTCATCCACTAATTATATTAATCATCCAAACCACATAGCCAAATAAAACGTTTCAAATACATCATCCATACTCCAGCATCAAATAAATAAAAAACGAACTCCAGCATCTCTACTCATAGCCGCATCTAATGGTGTCCTTGTCCTGAAATATTAAAAATCCATTAGGAGAGGTATGATGCCCAATGAGTAATTCAATGCACAAGTTTTAAAAAACTAAGCAATTGGAGATAATCAGATAATATCATAATATTGATTGGTATGCATGTATATGAAGCAAGGATGATACACATGATGCAATGCATATGATAATGTCCACATAACTCAGTACAATAGGTCATCTTGAATACCAGGGTGTCATTTTGCAATCTTAACATGTTCATACACCTTAACACATTTATCACAATCCTGACATGCAGTAAGCTAGTTAAACCTAACTCATTCTTCACAATCCTGACATACAGTAAGCTAGTTAAACCTAACTCATTCTTCACAATCCTGACATGCAGTACGCTGGTCACACCTAATTCTATTATTGTAATCCTAATAAAAAGTAGATAAGATCAGACCTCTTCCTCAACCGGAATTAGTGGGCACTTATTGCAATCGTGACATGCTCACCCACTCTTCAAGACGATGGATGCTCCATATGGAGCCAATTTGGGCTTTAAGAACTTCTACCGAACGGACTCGATCACCTTATGTGCTGGCTTATGAGACTTTCAACTTATGGGACTCGATCGCCCCCACGAATTGAAATTTTTTAACAATGTAAATGTAATTTAGATCATACAATTAAAAAAATACACAAAATTGGGCAATAAATAAAATCGAAAGGGCTGATTTGTTGGAGTAATGAAGAGCATGATCAGAGCCCTTAATTCAATTAAATTGGACGTCCAGATTATTAAACTCAGGGCCCCAATTTACAATGTCAAGAGATATCATCAACAGAGTCAATGAGTACACAATTTGAGCGTGATCAATGGTCAAATTGTGCAAACTACATATACAGATCTTAAGATAAAAAATAATCATTAAGTTACACTAAAATGAAGGATCCAATGTCTGATATCCGAAATACAAAGTATAGAAAAACAAGATTAAACAAAAACTATGCATGATGAATGGCGAATTTGAAGAAAATTAAAGCAAACAAAAGTACGTTCTTTCATAAGTTAAAATAATGGCCAGATGTAAAGATTAGCATGTAAGGCCATCTAGATCATCCATTGGAGGTCCCAAATTAGTCTAGATGAGATGTCCAAAGTGGGTGATCAAAGAAACACTTTTGATTGTTTATGGCCACAATCCAATAATCCACTCCATTAAAATAAATGATTGGATGGTATATTTAAACAATTTTAAAAAAAAAAAAAAAAAAAAAGAAAAGAAAAGAAAAAAAAAAGATAGATAATCTAACATAAATCAGTAATTAAAAAATTGTAACAAAAATACACAAAATCATGTGTGTCACTTGCCTCCAATTTCAACCATGTTATAGAGTTTATCCTCCTTTTTCACTCTCTTCCTCTGTTCTCTCTAGCCATGATTAATGGTGGAGAAGGGTGGGAGCATAAGCTCTCTTAAAGGGATTTAGCTTCTTTTTTTCTTTTTTTCTTTTTTTCTTTTCAAAATCAAATCAAAATTTTAAAAATTACTTTTAAAATTTAAATTCAAAAATTATTTATTTACAATAACAATAATAATAATAATGAGTATTAGTATTCTATTTTGAAACTGGCGCCTTAGACAGCCATCTTTAGAGTGTAGTGCATGAAAAATATAACTAAAATAAGCGTGTAAGCAACGTATAAATCCCAAAATTAAGAGGTGTTACATACGCAACGAGATATGCGCAGACAACTTGTTGGACGAGTGATAGTGGCTTGCACCAGGGAAATGTGTGGCGGATTTTGTAGATGATCCTCTAAGTTTCACCGAAATGGAATTGGCAGTGGGTCCACGTGCCTGTCCCGAAGCTCCTATTGTGGCTGCATAGATAAAAATCATACTCAAGATGAATGATTGTGTTGTCGACAAATTTTCCAAGTGAGATGATCTTGCTGGCCACCCTTAGGTTCTTTGGTGTATGTGTTTTATCTATTCTGTCAATCTATTTTACAAACTCATTGTAAAGCATGAGCTAGAAAATGAGGTAGATCTAAATATATGTGGAACACACCCACAGGAAATATAGAAAACAATGGTGGTTGAATGCCCACCATTAAAAGCTTTTTACGGCCCAATGTTTATTTGATTGTTGATTATGTCAAATAAACTGGGACGAAGGGAAATGAAAAATAACAGCTTGATCCAAATGTTTTGTGATGTTTCCTTATAGTGTGGTCAACTTGAGATTTGGATCTATGTACTTTCTGGGCTCATGACCTGAAATGAGATGGGAAAATGGATAGATCAGCATGGATGGAATGCACCATGGAAGGCTTTTCCAACACTGACCAGTACCAACCGGGTATTGCAGGGTCACTGGCGAATCCGACCCCGACCCCGACCCAACCTGGGTTTCATGCCTAGCTATCCTCAAGTGGGGCCCACCTGATTATTAGGCCTACCTGATGATTGGGGTAGTCAAGGTTTTGGGCCACGTCACCCTCACGGTGGACCCATCTTGGTGATCAGGCCAGTCTGAATTTTAGGCAAGGGCGTCCTGATGGTGAGGCCCACCTACTGATCGGGCCAGGGAGCGGATTCCATGCAGCCCCAGCATCACCCAACACTGTGCGGCCGTGAGCATGGGGCCCACTTGATGTATCCATTGTATATCCACACCGTCCACCTGCTTTTCCAAATCATTTCAAGGCATGAGCCCAAAAACTAATCAAATACAAACCTCAGGTAGACCACACCACATGAAATAGTGGTGATTGACCGTTAAAAACCTTTTGTAGGCCACAAAAGCTTGGATCAAGTTAATGTTTGTTTTTTTTTTTTTTTCTTTTCTTTTTTCCTCCCTTCATCATCTAGATCTGTATGACATTATCAACGGTTTGGATGGAAAATAAACATTAACGGTGGGCATTAAAGTGAGCCCTAGATTTGGTTCTGCTTAATTTTTGGGATCATGCTCTAGAATAATCTTACAAGGTGTGTACGTCAAGGTGGGCCCCACGGTCAGGATCACACCGTGTTGGTTGAGGCCGGGCCAGACCTAATCCGCTCCCTCTAGAGCAGGGCATCCTCATGGTAGGACACCCCTGATGAGCAGCTGGATTTCACACATGCTAACTTTGGCACGTGATCTGTAGGAACTAACCCAAGTCAAGCAAGTCAATCCCACACCAACCTAAATAGTCGGAGTCAAGATAATCACTGACTGGGCCTATCATGATGTATGTATCTAACATCCATGCCGTCCATCCATTTCTCCAGATCATTTTAAGGGCATGAGCCCAAAAATACAGCGGAACAAAATCTCAAGTCGACCACACCTTAGCAAACAGTGGTTATTTGTCATTAAAACTTCATGGGAACGACGAGGTTTTGGATCTATTTGTGCGGTCCCTTCATCCAGCTCCTTGTTACCTTATCAACAGGTTGGATGGCAGATAAACATTCATGTGGCTCCCAGGTAGTTTTTGATACTGCACATTCAATTACCATTTTTTCCTGTAGTGTGGTCCACCCGAGATTTTGATCTGCTTTGTTTTGGTCTCATGGCCTAAAATGAGCTGGATGAACAGATGGACGGCATGGATGTATGAAACATACATCAAACGGGCCCTCACAGTCAGGGATTCACCCAACTCTGTGGGCCCTGGGCTCCACCGAAGCCGCACCCGCCTGTCCCGAGATCGGCAAAGGATGGGACTCTTGAGGGGCCACCATGATGTAAGAGCTTATCCATACCGTCCATCCATTTCGCTATATCATTTTAAGGGTATAGGCACAAAAATATACAGATCGAAGGCTCTTGTGGACCACACAGTGAGTATTAAACACCTACCGTTGATATTTGTGTTTTCCGTTCATCCAAGCCTATGCGACCTTACAAACAGCTTGGATGGCAAGTAAACATCACGGTGGGCTCTAGGAAGGTTTCAACGGTCGGTATCATTATCACTACTGCTTCCTGTGGTGTGGTCCACTTAAGCCTCGGATCTATTTCATTTTTGGGATTATCTTTTAAAATTATATGAAAAAAAAAAATGGATCTACGGTGTAGATAAACCCATACATCACGGTGGGCCCATCAGAGACCCAACCTGAGCCGAGCTCGGTACAGGCGGGGGTAGTACCCAATCCGCGTCCGACAGAAATACTCACCGCTTGCGGCAATCTTCACAGCATGATTGGAACTCGATTGGCGGGCCACATGGTGGGCCCCACCGCCTCCCTGGCCACCACCAGGCCCTCTCCCGCCACCGCTGGCATGCCCTCTAGGCGCCGCCGAGTGTTGCACAACCCTGCCGGAATTCTGAACATGAGCCGCCGCCCTCACCGCGACTGACTGGGTCCCACCGGCTTCTAGACGGTGGTGGTTCTGCCCTGAATTCTGGTGGAAATTACGATTCTGATGTGGGTTTTGTAATGGCTGTCTCCCCTTCCCCCCAGAGCCTGTAGCCTTGCCTCTGGGAGCGACTTTCACCGTTTGAACGAAGATTTTTTTGTTCTCTGTGATGCACTGAAACAAAACATACAGGAAATGTTAGCAAGCACCTGTAAGAAAGAAGGGAGATGGAATTTTAATATAGAGCGAAGGAGAGTCTGGGAATTTACAACTGTTTTTTTTTGAATCTCCATTGGAAGGAAGAAAATACTGTTCTACTCGATGCACTGAAATAAAAGATGCAGGAAATGAATGTAAGCACGGGGTTCTTCATTTATAGAAAGGGAAGGAGAGAGTGGGAATTTCCTTTTTTTTTTTTTTTTTTCCACAACTACCCTCGTGCTCTTCCAGGAAATTCTTAAAAGGTAAGCGGGCCCTGAGTTCATCAAGCGTCCTGATTACTAAATTGCCCTCCCTTGTGGTCTTCTAAGAAGATGCGTTCATCAAGCGTCCTGATTACCAAACTGCCCTCCCTTGTGCTCTTCTGAGAAGATGCTCAAAAAGAAAGGACGGATGGCCAGGATTTGATCAAAATTTCCATGCACGAAACTGCCGGGTGGAAGCGGATTGGCTGGTGTACCACACATCACCGACCTGGCTGATGTGTGTACGTGTCTCAGCCGACGCTCCTCGAGCTGTGAGCTGTACGAACGGTTCAAAGGAGATCAAAGTTATATGGGCCCCACAATGATGTATTTATTATATCCACACCGTTCATCCATTTGACCAGATCATTTTAGAGCATGAACCTAAAAATAAGTCATATCTATCGACCACACCACAAATAGCAGTGGGAACAATAATTCTCACTGTTAAATCATTTATAGGGCCCACCGTAACATTTATTTCCAGCTTGTTTATAAGGTCATACAGCCTGTTGTATATCCACGCGGTTCATCAGTCTTTTCAGCTCGTTTTAGGGCATGTTCTAAAAAATAAAAGAGATCCAAGACTGAAGTGGACCGCACAACAGGGATTGAATTTTCACCCTTAAAAACTTCTTGGGCACTACGAAAGTTTTGGATCAAGTTAATATATGTGTTTTCCCTTTATCCAGGCATGTGTGACCTTATCAACAGGTGTGCCGTAGGAAGTTTTTAATGTTGGGCTTTCAATCACCACTGTTTCCCATGGTGTGGTCCACTTGAGATTTGTATCTGCTTCTTTTTTTTACAGCACGCCCAAAAATTAGATGGAAAAGCTGATTGACGGCATGGATATACCACACATATTAACACGATTCACAATCATGCAATTTCTCAGTAGACCGCTAAGGATAGAGATCTAACGATTGAGATGAAAAACCCCAATTGGTAGAGCCATCTCTCCATGGTACGCGTGGCAGGGTGATATACGAATCGGGTCCATCCATAGTTGGATCCTGACCTGGATGGCACATATTTAAAAAAAATAAAAGAATTGAAAAATGTATTATAATTCTGTCTATCTAACTTTTTCTGCTTTAACCGTAACATTAAGAGCCCTTAATTAGAAGGATGATAATGTCCAATAGGAGTGGTTTTTGAAACATAAACCATCCATGCAATGGCTCAAAAGATGGATGGACACGATTGATTTTAACCCTACTATGTGTAGGTTGTGTAGATGGTGATATCAAGTTACGGTTCTCCTCCTAACACTGAAAAGAATCAGCCTGAATGATTGCTTTAGGAAGGAAATGAGGGAGAAATTGATGTAGAGCAATTCCGGCCATCTAATTTTTGCAGTTTCTACTGTAACATTGAGAACTATTGATTAGGAGGATGATAATGTCCAATAGGTGTGTTTTTTGAAACATGGACCATCTATGTTATGGATCAAAAGATGGATGGACAGGATTGATTCATAACCCTGTTATGTGTATGTTGCGTAAATGGTGGTATCTCTACTCCTAACACGAACAGAAAGTGGGAGAGAGAATAGAATCAATGTACGGATTGCTTTGGAAACTGATTGGTTACTTTAGAAAGGAAATTGCTGAAAGTTGATGGCGCCAGGTTACTGCCCTGGAAAGACTTGTGCTACCATGATGATTTTCGGAAATGGATTCAGAACTCATGTGAGTCCTACCACACGAAGATGTGGGGGAACGAAATGTCGACCGTTGAAACCTTCCTTCATGCCATCCATGGTTTATAAGGTCATTCCCTTGAGGTGAATTGAAGAAAATAAAAACTTTTAGCCTGATACAAAACTTTTACGTCGAGACAAATGTTTTAATGTGATCGTTCAATCCCCACTGTTTTCTTTCTCCAGTTTCACATGAGTTTTGTATGGGCATCTCTTTTTTTTTTTTTCTTTTTTTTGTTGGAATCTTAAAAAATTCGTTACCCATATCAGTACTAACTAGAGAGGAAAGGAGGGGCTATGTTTTTATCCACACCCTTTATCCATTTTGATGGATCAAAGGAAGCAATAGTGACAATGACAACCGGTGATGCAATTTTCCAACGGATCGTTTGTGGTGTTTCTCTTTGAACCTGCACAAGCAAAGGTAGGAGTCAAAGGAGGCCCTGGTTCATTCAGGGGGACTCTCTGATGCCTAAGTCAGGCTCGAGGTCTTAGAAAGAGATCAATAAGGGGTTTTCTTAGTTCCTAAGAACGTACCTTAAGATGGGAATAACTCGTCTATTTATAGGGTAGAGGGGATCCCGTTATAAGAGATTGCAGGTTTCCGTGATAATCGGGATTTGGTTTTATCTTTCGGAGATTCTATGAGAGATCTTTACACATCTTTAGAGCTTGTAGCTTAGCTCTAGGTCGTACCTCGAGGCGGGCGTCGAGTTGGAAATGAACAATATCGTTCTGCTCGATAGATCAACATTCACCATTTTCGACCATCAACTGAGCCAAATGGATAATATTTCCCTCGTTTTGATGATGAACCTTCTCGACTTTGCTAAGAGCGTTTGTTTAGTTATCGACAATATATGACCGGGCTATAACCGATCTGTGATCGTTCTTCAACTAATCTTCGATCGATTTATGACTGATCTATAACCGAACTATGGTCGATCTGTGATTATCCTGTGACTGATCTATAGTCGACATATGACTGATCTATAACTGTGTTATGGTCAGTTTGTAATTAGTCTGTGGCCGAGCTATGGTTGACCCGTAATTGATATGTGGCTGGTCTGTGGGCGATCCATAACCGTCCCTTAGCCGGCATATGAATTAGGTCGGCCTTTCAACCACTTGCGTGGGCTTAGAAGCCTTTCGGGTGCATTTGCATTTTTCCTTCTTGAAGGTCAGCCTGCTTTTGGACGTAGGAGCATTTATCGTGTTTGGGTTTCACTAGGCCTGTACTTGTTCAATAGAGTTGGTCCATTCCATAAGCCAACTTTCAGACTTTTGGATTTTTCCCCAACAACAACCACAGTTGAAACTACGCAATGTTTAATATTAGCTTAATCTAAAACTTTGTATCCGTCCAGAAGTTTTCAACAGTAAGAGTTCAGTTCCCATTGCTTCATGTAATGCGATCTACTTGAGCCTTAGATCTACCTCCTTGTTAACTCATGTGGTGGATAAAACACATGCATACGGAGCTAAGAGTGTGTTTGGTAATTAAGCTGAGTAAAAAAAATAATATTGAAATTAATTTAAGTAATGGATCCACTATCTATTGAATTTTAGTACTAGTAAGTGTTAGAATGCATGTTTGGTATATTGTCTGAAATTTAATACTTAATCCAAAAATTTTATTGGTGAAAAAAGTCTAAAATTTAATAATTTTACCAAATTGTCCTTAATTTGGGCCCATATCATAATATGATCTAAAAAAAAATAGCTTGACAGAGTCAGTCACAAAAATGACGATGGCTCCACCTAGTCGGCGTCCTTCCAAAATTAGAGTGGATTAGGTGTTACTAGGGTAACATCAGACCATGAGGCACTCCTTGATGTATATGTTGTATATCCACATGGTCCATCCATTTTTCTTGATCATTTTAAGATATGGTCACAAAAATGAAGATCCTAATCTCCAGCAGACCTCACCTCGTGGATTGAAATTCCACCATTAAAAACATTTTGGGGCCAACAAAAGTTCTGGATCAAGCTAATATTTGTCTACTCTCTTCATCCAAGTTTATATGACTTGAGAACTGAATCTGCCCTAAAATGATATGAAAAAAATGGATTGATGGTGTGGATGTAGAATACACAAATCATGGTGAGGCCCCTCACCATTTTGAGTGAGGCCATGGACGCGCCTAATCTGCTCCCTCAATCCTCGTATGCAGATTTCCTACCAAAAGCCTTTTACGAGAAGTAATTGTGCAGGGATGCTAGGTAGGACCCACTATGATGTTTGTGAGAAATTCACTCTGTTAGTCCCTTTGGAGAGTTCATTTTAGGATATTTAACGAGGTAAATTCAAAACTCAAGTATACCACATGAGAGGGAACAATGGGGATTCAATCAGCACCGTTGAAACATTTGTATAGCTATAAAAGTTTTTCATCAGACTAAATTTTTAATGTTTTCACTTTATCCTAATGGAAATGTGCAATCTTAGCCCGGTCTGTTACCTCTATGACAACAACATGTGCCGAGTCATATCCCACCTCATGGGTCACTACAAATATCTCCGGTGATTCAGTTACTAGAGTTGGGCATGTCTGACCCGATCCGGTGGATCCGACCCGTTCACACCCGTTCCGAACCAAACCGATGACCTGAATCGGTGTAGTTCGAGTACGGCTATTCAGATCCAACAATTTTTCGGATCAAGTTCGGATCATGGTTAATTCAGACCAATTTGATCCAAATGGATCCGATTCGATCTGATCCGACCCGATCCGCACAATGTTCACTCAACAGTATTTACTGTAATGTTGTTCACTTGAGATTGGGATATACCTCATTTTACTTTAATATCATAAAATGATCTATAAAAATAGATGGACGTCATGGATGAAATAAACACATCATGCTTCCACACAGCACCAACTATCCACCGTTGGCTGGTGGAAGGAGGAGTAGTCAATCCCTTTGCTGTGGTGCTCGAGGTGCATCGAGCACCGAGCCGCACAGAAGGGAAAAAGGTTTTATGCCGTCCAACTCATGGGAACTTCCCGTGAGGTCGAGCTATGTGGGCCCCACCGTGATGTGTGTTGAACATCAACACTGTGCATTTGATGGGTCCCCTTTAAATTATGAGATATCCCAAAATTCAGTCGTATACGGAACTCAGGTGGGCCATACCATCCAAAATCATGTGAATACATTACTAAAACATATAAAAGCACTTGGTGGGGGCCTACCTAAAATTTGGATGCATCTGAAACTTGGTCCAACCCCTCATCCAATTGGGACACACATAATGAATGGTCTGAATTTGTGAACCACACCGCGGTTAGGCCCAAAAAATAATTATGAATATTGTAATGGTAGGGTAACCCGAGAAAGGTCTCACAGACAGCCACTCTGCGAGGTAGTGGTTGGCAGGTGTACACAGGCAACAGTGATTTGACATCAGCAAGTTTTGTGGGTCCCATCATAAGGTATGTGTTATATCCAAACCGTCCGTCCATTTGGTGGGCTCGTCTTAAGGCTTGAGTCGAAAAATAAGACAAATCTAAAGATCAAGTGGACCACAATGCAAAAAACAGTGGAGTTGAGCGTCTACCATTGAAACAGAGGTTTCGATCCTAACAATATCCAACCCAATCCGACTCGGTTTCCCTGACCGAGTCAGACTCGGTTCGGGTCAAGCAGGCAGTGTAATGGATCAGATCGAGTCAGAGGACTCGAACTTGGTCCCGGATCGGATCGAGTTTGGTTAGAGCGTTGAAAGTTTCGGACCGAATCGAGTTGGAACAGTCGCCCACCTCTATCGGTCACAAAGCAATCTGTGTCCGGTCTCATTGCCTTTCTTGGCCTACCTAAACAGTGTTGGAATATATCTTAGCCCGGTCTGTTACCTTTCTCTATCTCCTTTTTAACTTTACCAATCTCCCATAGGAGTGGTTTTTCGATACAGAGCAAATAAGATCTTAAACATTCAATTAAAATTGCAAATGTAAGTATTGGAACCGCTGATATATTGGGACCCACTATTTATTTAACCAAAAAATGTAAAAAGGAAAATGAGACCTCCATCAACAGCTGTGGGACATCTCTACCCATCCAATTAATTTAAGGAGAGGGGAGGCCTTCGATTTCATGGGACGTAAAAATGGGATATCTAAATAATAGGGGTTTTTTTTAAAAAAAATCTACACACTTACTTATAAACCAATGGCTTTAATTTATCTAAGTAAACATGTAGCTTGAATTTTATCAGATTCTCCCCTCTCCTTCTCTATTCCTCTAGTTTATTTAATCATTCTAACCTTATTTAATTCAAACCTTTGGATAGTAGATGTTGTGGGATCCACCATTTGGGACATTAGTTTTGTGTATTTCTTTCCATAAACGACTCATCATAAGTAGGTCCCACGAGATATACTGATCCTTTTGAGGCATATGCATGTTACACATACGTATATCGAGCGCAAGTGTATAAGCCATGTTACATGCACCTCTCTGGCTTTATTCCCGTTAAAATTTCCATGACTTAACTCTTAAGTCTTTGAAGTAGAGGAAATGAACTTTTCTCTGGTTAAAGTATTCATGACTTAATGACCAAGTCTTGGAACTAGGGGACAAGCAACTTTTCTCTGGTCACTGACCAGTACGACCAGGTGGACCCAAGATCCCACGAGTCATTGAAACCACCCATTAGGAAAAAAAATGACAAAAATTATAGTTATTTTATTTATATTAGCTTTAACGACTTAGATGATGCCACGTGATTGTAAGATTTCAGTAAAAAAAAAAAAAAAACAATTCGAAGATTTCTTTTATTACTCCAATAATGGCCAAGTGAGATCAGAATTCAAAAAACTATGAATAGCCTAGAAAGAACAAGTCCAGTTGATTACAATAACGATACATGTGTTGCATATCCGATACATGTGTTAAAGCTAGTTGTTCACTGTAAAGGCCTCATGATCCAAATCTCGAAATGAGATTTCTATCAAAACATGATCATGAATAGTGACATATTGGGCCGATCCACTATGATGTGCTACATGGTTTTCATGGCCAAAGTAGTGCTTGTGGTTATGTTGGCCTAATATCACATCGCATTATTCACATTCGTGTGGAGAAGCAGATAGGAAGAAGATCTAAGAGCTTGAAGCACTTGCCAACTCAACACATATCAAATCAAATATATAACGCAATGTTGCCCATCAATTTTGTCTCTTTTTTTTTTTATCTTAGTATAGGACAGCCCATCTACGCTACTACACTGGACTGACTTACACTAAGAGTAGTGTAATCTACGCCGAGCGTTGGATTGAAAGGAAGATTTAAAATTTTCATTTTTAGTAGTGTGATTAGTCTCTGGACCAAGGAAGATTTAGATAGTAGAGGAATTATCTTTTATAAATTTATTTTTATTTCAATTAATGCAATTGAGTTCATTTTACTCACATGTTGTATGTATCGAATCATCTCTATCATCATGGTGAGAAAGAGTCATTTCGTCCCAAAGGCAAAAGGAATTCATTAGAAGGATAACCCTTTCATTTATGAATCGTTTGATTGTGTATACGAGTGACTGAATAGACGGTTGAACTGCTTCAATTCTCGGTCACAAACAATTGCTCAATCCCTTTGTCTATCTCAATGCTTGGGGTTAAAGGCATTCTATTCAGATCGAGCTGTAGAAGGCTCTAGGACATTTGGCACTAGGGCTAAAAGTTGGGCAGGTTAGGTCGGGTTGGTACTCAACCCTAGCCCAACCCAAGGTTCCTATACCTCAACCCTAACCCAACCCAACCCAACCTCGGGTTAGGAATTCTCAACCCAAGCCCAACCCTAACAGGCTCAATCGGGTTGGTCGGGTTGATACATGCTAATATTTTCGTTAATACATTTGTCTATTATATTTTCAATAAACGTCTTAATTTTTGTACATATGATTTTATTGATTATATATGTAGTTATTTATGGTAAAGAACTTCATTTTTTTCTAAACAAACAAGCTAAAATATAGGACTACTCCTTTAAAAGTCGTATTGTGTAGCATGATGTGGACCACTAAAATCTGACGACACTAGAATTTCTTGTGCCTTCAACACAGACAATACGCATTGAATTATAATTTATAAGTAACTTAAATATCGATCGGGTTCGGGTTGGGTTGGACAACCCAAGACCTCAACCTGAGCCTGACCCAAGTTTTTTCGGGTTGATGTTTGTATAGCCCAAGCTCGAGACCAAACCTAATACATCCTTCCTGAGCCCAACCCAATATTGGGTCGGTCACAGGTTGGTCGGGTTGAACCGGCCCGACTTTCACCCCTACCCGACACTATATGCACAATTAAATTTAAAGCCTAACAA
Organism: Magnolia officinalis; assembly: GCA_021015155.1. Lineage (NCBI taxonomy): Eukaryota > Viridiplantae > Streptophyta > Magnoliopsida > Magnoliales > Magnoliaceae > Magnolia > Magnolia officinalis. The sequence continues at coordinate 5,996,040 of JAJHSJ010000010.1, forward strand.
ATCCAAAACTAAGGAGGGCCACACAACTGGGCTACAGTACCATACGAATTTAGATTATTATTTTTGGCATGTTATAAATTATTCCTTACTATGTGGCCCACCTAAATTTTATGATGCACCCTAAACATAAGTTAAAGCACCTAACTCATAGTTCTGATTCTACGTGGTGGAGCTAGAACCAAAATAAGATGGAGTCATATGTCCACTCACGTGGCGGGTTAGCGTATCAACAAGACCATCCATCCAATACCATTGGATGTGAAGAGAACTATTAAATGGTCAACACTTATGCACATTTTATTGGAAGGTTGTGTTGAAAACAATAGATAATAACATAAATCAAAAGGAAACATAAATAAAGGAAATAAGAAAACTTATGTGTTAGAGTCGAGGCGTGATTGAGTCACTCGGCTTGAAACCAAAATTTTCCTCCTTAGATCGTGCCCCAAGTGCAACAGTAATCACGAGCAATTGACTTCCAAGATACAACACTATGGTCTAGTCCCAATGGTACACTCATCGTACACGGGCTCGAACCAATATGCAGAACTTAAACTGAAGAGAGTTGACTTGAATGCAAACTCAGTACTTGTAAAACAACATTTCACCAGTGAGTTTTGAAGAAGTAGAGAGAAAAACTGTCTTTCGAATGAATGAATTCAGAATAAGGATTAAAGCTATTTATAGACTTTGATTAGCTGCTTAAAGCACCATTTCAAATAGGTTAGGTTCGTTGGGTTTAAACCCAACTGGTACGACTGCTCGAAACGTTCCATCTCTGGTTTGAAAAGGCACAAAATGAAAATGTGAGTATATTCCCAGAGTAAAACTGAATGTGAGTGTATTCTCAGTCCACACATAGACAAAGACATAGACTAAGATTCGAACCCGACCTGGCTTGGCGCGCACACATGTGTGGTCAAAAGCATATGTTAAGGCTAATGGCATAGCCCCTTAAGATCAAATTCACATGTCCCCTGAAAGGGACGTAAGTCTCATGCAAAAGGTCCTTCTTATATACATAGAAAATTTCTTGCTCATTTTTTATATGGGACAAGAGAACCACTATATGCATATATGCACAATTGAATTTTAAGCAAAAAAAAATTTAAAAAAAAAATCCAAAACTAAAGTGGGCGGCACAATAGGACTACATGCGAATTTAGAGTTTTTTTGTCATGTTTTAAATTATTCCTTACCATGTGGCCCACCTAAATTTTATGATGCACCATAAAAAGAAGCCAAAGCACTTAAGTCATGATTCTGATTCTTTATGGTGGATCTAGAACCAAAATAAGATATAGTCATCTGTCCACTCACGTGGCAGGTTGGTGTATAAACAAGACCATCCACTGGAAGTTATAAGTTACCCCTCAAGGTTAATACTTTCCTAGGTGCTACTGGTCCGCTGCCCCCTTCCTTTGTTTTTACCTTCCTTCCATAGGAAGTTATAAGCTACATCTTCAAAGGTGGCTTTGCCACGTCTAACGATAAGCCAGCTCCCTTATGGCCCCACAACGCTTCAAGATCCTTCTCCGTCAGATCGGCTTGGAACCTAGTCAGAGAGAGACGGCCCACTCTTCATGGTCGAAATGGATTTGGCCCAAATCCTTTCCGCCTAAAATCTCCATCTTCCTGTGGAAACTCTTGCAAGGAGCTACTCTTGTGGACTCCAGGATCCAAGATAAGGGAGTCCAGATCGCCCCTAGATGCAACTGCTGCGAGGAGGGGGCATTAGATCACCCCCAGCCTGAATCCCTCTCGCACCTTTTGCTATATGGCCAGCATGCCTCTAGCACTTGGTGTCATTTCAGCGCTTTTTTTTTGGAATCCCCATCGTCCAACATCAATCTCTAATTGGTAGATTATTGCAATGGCGCAGAGCCGACGCCCTTGTTAACATCCCTCCTTGCATCCGTAATATGCTCCCAATGCTTATCTTGTGGGAAATTTGGAGATCCAGGAACGCAACTAGGTTTGACTGTATTCTTATAAAGGTTGCGATGACCATAGCACGGATCAAATGTGTTATCAATACGTTGTCTATCGTCAAATCTATGGTCATCCCTCCTCGCTTTCAGCCCTGGTTTGGGCTAGGTGTCTCGAGTCCCCCCACCCTCTGCAACATTCACACCAAGATTATCAAATTGGTCAAACCGTCGACGGGCTGGGCCAAACTCAATGTGGATGGATCAGCTAGGGGCAACTCGGGCTTGTCAGGAGGCGGTGGTGCATGTAGGAAGGACGATGGGAACATTCTCTTTGCCTTCTTAGCTGACTATGGTATAGGTTCTAATAACCGCGCCGAGATCCGAGCGATCCATGATAGTCTCGCTATGTGCCTAGATATGGGGTTGAGGAACGTCGAGGTGGAATCAAATTCAAAGGTAGCAATTGATCTCATTTTAGGCAGATCTAGCATCTCCCGGCCCTGGAAGCCTTGGGTTGCTAGGATATCCAAATTAAGGGATAGGGGATCTGACGCAGGGATGAACGTGATGAGGATAAATACTCCGAATCCACGGAGCTTTTCTGGACTCCTCACAGAGACTTCTCGAATCCATGAGGAAAGAAAGCAGAAAATATAAATAAATTCTAATAAATTCGAAACTGATTAATTGATCATTGATAATCCCCTAATGTGTCTCCTTACAACATTAATATAGAAAAAATAAATAAACTAAAATTCGTAATTACCAAAAATAGTAAAATTCTAACTCTAATAAAAATCCTAATTCTAATAAAACGCTTCTAAGGCCTAATTTCTAAAAATAAAAATTGCAAATAAACTTTCTCTAGAAGAGTCCTAGTATAACTAAAAGTTATTTTTATAAGAAAAGAAAATCTAAAACTCTAAAAATATTAAAAAATCGGAATTACTAAAAATAATAAAAATTTTCTAAAAATTCGTTTTTGAGCTGAAAGCACGTGTTTTCTGACGAAACGGACAGATATGACCCACTTAGTGGGTCAGTTCACCTCAGATGGCCCGTTTCAATAAAGATTGATAGGTTGTACGCCCCGTAACGATACCCGGATCAAAAGTTATGGTCAATTTACGGTCCACCTCCTTTTGGCTCAACCATGCTGGGAATATCTCTGTGACACGTTCTACATCAGACCCCTGCACTTGAAAAAAATTCGTCCTCGAGTTACGCAAGAGACTTGACATATGAGTCTGAGATAACTTCTGAAGCCGATGTTTATTAGCCCTTTTTTTTATACTTGGCATTAAGCTCTTGAGCTGACACCATACATGTACTCATGCTTTCCTTGACTTGACTAATATTGATCAGTTCCTTCACATCTGACACAATACATGTACTCATGCTTACCTTGACTTGACTAATATTGATCAGTTCCTTCACATCTGTCTTTAAGATCTCATATTTATTCTGATAATGCGGGCAATTAGGCGGACTTGCCCTTGAGACGGGATCAACGTGATTTTGTATATCTCGTATGAGAGGCAACTTATTGGGGGGTTCATCGAGCACAATCTCCTTGAACTCCTGCAACATTGGCCTCAAATCTTCTGAAATATTCACAGGCTCCATGTATTCTTTCTTTTCAACTAATGGATATATATCTTTTGTTTTCTCAGATTGTTTAACAAAAGTCTATTCAGTTGTGAGAGACTGTTCCTCAACTTTAGAAGTCTTGGGTTGGTTCTCCCTTCCCATAGGGGCGAGGATAATCTTTTTACTATCTTTAATAAAGATAAATAGATTATCCCGATCCCTATGTGTAACATTAATATTATTTTGTCAGGGTTGACCAAGTAACATGTGGCAAGCTTCCATGTCGACCACGTCACACATTGCTTCATCCTTATAATATTTACCAATGAAAAAAGATATACGACATCATTCAATTACCTCTGTTTTGTTGACCTCCTTGATCCATCCAATCGTGTATGGAGATAGGTGTATTTCTATATTCAGTTGTAGCTTTTCCACCATTATTTTCGACACGAAATTCTCATCACTCCTGACATCAATGATCACATTGCAGACTTTTTTGTATGCAGTGCACCTTGTGCAAAAGATATTGTCTCGCTGTAATTCTATTTCTACCTTTGGCATGTATAGCAGTTTCCTCATAATCGAAGTGACGACCTGTGATTTACCATCATCTGATGGTGCTTTGTAGAAATTGGGGTTGTGTCGTATAGCGGCCACATGCAGTTGAGCATCACTTTGAGCTCGGGGCGGAATTAGCGCATCCGCGATACGGTTGAGGGTTGCCTACAGCCCTTGCATGGTCAACCGACTCTCCCGGTGGAAAGCTTCCATTCTTTCCAAAAGATAATGAATCCCTGGATCACCGTCCACAGGATTTTGATTCATACCTTCATTGTTTGTCATCGGCCCGAGGGGAAACCTTGCTCTGATACCAATTGACACAAAGATGAATGTGATGAGGATAAATACTCCGAATCCACGGAGCTTCTCTGGACTCCTCACAGAGACTTCTCGAATCCACGAGGAAAGAAAACAGAAAATAGAAATAAATTCTAATAAATTCGAAACTGATTAATTGATCATTGATAATCCCCTAATGTGTCTCCTTACACCATTAATATAGAAAAAATAAATAAACTAAAATTCGTAATTACCAAAAATAGCAAAATTCTAACTCTAATAAAAATCCTAATTCTAATAAAACTCTTCTATGGCCTAATTTCTAAAAATAAAAATTGCAAATAAACTTTCTTTAGAAGAGTCCTAGTATAACTAAAAGTTATTTCTATAAGGAAAGAAAATCTAAAACTCTAAAAATATTAAAAAATCGGAATTACTAAAAATAGTAAAAATTTTCTAAAAATTCATTTTTGAGCTGAAAGCGCACGTTTTCTGACGAAACGGACAGATACGACCCACTTTGTGGGTCAGTTCACCTCAGATGGCCCGTTTCAGTAAAGATTGATAGGTTGTACGCCTCATAACGATACCCGGATCAAAAGTTATGGTCAATTTACGGTCCACCTCCTTTTGGCTCAACCATGCTGGGAATATCTCTGTGACACGTTCTACATCAGGATCTTTCTCGTTTAGGTAGATCAAGAGAGAAAGTAACAACCCAGCTGACGGGTTGGCCAGGGTGGGGAGCAAAGACCAGTCCGCTGCTTTCCATATCCACATAAAAGACCTCCCTCTAGAGGTGAGAGGGATGCTCTTCCTTGACAGAGTTGGTTTTGGGTCTCTTTCAACTTCACCTACAGCTTCTTAATCTTGTTTTCTTCCCGTTGGCCTTTCTTGGTCGCCTCTTATGATAGGCACCCCGTCTTCTTCTCTTTTTTTTTTGTAAAAAAAATAAAAAATAAAAAAATAATAAAAAAAAATAAAACAAGACCATCCATCCAATCTCGTTAGATGTGAAGAGAACGATTGAATGGTCAACGCTTATGCACATTTATTGGAAGGTTGTGTTGAAAACAATAGATAATAACAAAAATCAAAATGAAACAAAAATAAAGGAAGTAAGAAAACTTATGTGTTAAAGTCGAGGCGTGATTGAGTCACTTGGCTTGAAATCAAAATTTTCCTCCTTCAACTGCATCCCAAGTGCAATAGGAATCGCGAGCAATTGGCTTGTAGGATACGACTATGGCATGGTCCCAATGGTGCACTCATTGTACACGGGATCGAACTAGTATGCAGAACTTAAACTGAAGAGAGTTTACTTGAAGGCAAACTCGGTAGTTTTAAAACAACATTTCACTAGAAAAGTTTTGCAAAAGCAGAGAGAGAAATCATCTTTTGAATGAATGAATTCAAAGTAAGGAGTAAGTATATTTATAGACTTTGATTAGATGCTTAAAGCACCATTTCAAATGGGTTAGGTCTGTTGGGTTTAAAGGCACTGGCCACAATCGCCCGAAATGTTTCGTCTCTGGTTTGAAAAGGCACAAAATGAAAGTGAGAGTATACTCTCAAAGTAAAATCAAATGCGAGTGTACTCTTAGTCCGCACATAGACAAAGATATAGGCCAAGAGTCAGACCCGACCTGACTCGGCGCACACTCATGTGTGGTCAAAGACATAAGTTAGGGCTTTGGTCCCATGCAAAAGTGTAAAGTCTCAGATTTTTTGTTATTTTGGATTTCCAAAAATCCTTGAAATTTTGCATTCTAATTATCTTATGTTATCATTTACTGATCATTAACGCTCGAGTTAAGCCTATACATGGGTGGTACCAATAAAGAACTGCACAAATACGATTAATCAACTGTAGGAGGCCAATAATCACCTCGATCACTTTAACCTCGAGTTTAGCCTCATGATTTATTCATTTAGGGCCCAAATCTATCTGACCTATCACTAATTAATCAAAATAGCCGTAACTAAATAAAGACATATCAAAAGCTATGACAACTAGGTGTCACATCTTAATTAACAAAACAAACTGACCTAATTACTGTTTTAACCTAAGAACCAACAATTTAGGGTGATTAGGATCGGAACTTCATTTTTTCCAGTTGTGAATAGAGGTGGGCATCAAGTCGAGTTGGACCGGATTGGGTCCAACTCGACCCAATCTGATTTTTCCAAGAACCAGATTCAAACTTTATTCGATCCAGGACCGAGTCCAGCAAGGTTGACTCAATCTATTCCGAATCCTTGCTGGCCTGACCTGAACCGAGTCCGATTCGGTCAGGGAAACCAAATCGAGTGGGATCGAGTGGAGTCTGTCTAGTCGATTGAAACTGGGCTGAATTAAGATCGGGAGAGAGAGGGAGAGAATGGAGGAGAGAAAGAAGGAGAGGTGGGAAAGAATGAGAGAAAGAGGGAGAGAAAGGAGGAGAGATGGGTGGGTGCGGCGCCATTCGGTAGAGAAAGAGAAGGGAGGGATTAGGGATTTGTTCGGGTGAGGCGGGTAGTAAAAAAAATGAAAATAAAAAGTATTACTTATATAATACCCGACCAAATTGGATATGATCGGATCAGATCGGATCCATTTGGATTGGATTTTGGATCGGATCGGTTCGGATTGACCACGATCCGAACTCGATCTGATGTACGATCGAATTTGAGTAGTCCTACTCAAACTGCACCGATTCAGGCCTTTGGTTCAGTTCAGATCGGGTTGGATTCTGCCCAGCTCTAGTTGTGAATAGGCCACACTAGGAACTTAGCTAATCCAAACCTTAATCATTGCGGGAAAAAAATTTCGCTACCAAATTCATTAAAAAATGGTTTGATTATCCAAACAAGTACTACACCGCTTATTAATTGACCACTAAATCCGAAACTATAGAAAGACGCTCATTTTAGCGAGCTTGACGTCCATTCTGGGACATCAAGCTGAGATTGCATCTCAAATCACTCAACTTGGATTCGCAAGGTCAGTGCATCTAATGTGTGAATATTCTTAAAATTAATCAAGAACTTAAGTTAATTGTCTGTATCCAGTCTTTGCCAAAGTTATGGCTTTTGGATTGTACATCGTGAGTAAATTTAGGACAATAACCTAAGTTAATAATTAGTTGCGACCCCGATTGACCATCAAACTGACTTCTGATCATACCCGTTAATCAACGCATCCAAATGGTTAGTCAATTGTATCTATACGTAGATAATCATTAGAGTCGGGTATCTTATAGTGCATATCAACCCCTACACCAAATAGTAGACGCTAAACGTTAGAAACACCCTCGTATATGGCTAGTATAATGAAAACGTATCCCTTAGGATCATTTACACCATCTCTGGTGCTATAAAAAGGGCATTTAAAGGCAACCTTTGCTCCTATCCAATTTTTACCCTATATAAAGAGATAATGAGATAATGAGGAAAAGGAGAAGAGAAAGAGCAAGTGAGGGAGAGATTAGTGTCTCATTCACCAAATCCTTCAATTAAAGCCTTAGCCTCAAACATTCTCCTCCACCGAATCCACCCCACTCGCGATTGAGAGGTGAGAAACGAACTCTACTTTATAACCTAGGTTTTTTTTAGAATGAATTGCATGAATCTTACCTAATTCCTTTAAATTTAGAGCTTGTTTGATTTTTCAAATCCTTTGTAAATTAATACCATGTAAATGAGCAATTATTACTTTTTCATCCCTTTTGAAAAGTAGCATGTATTTCTACTTCAGAAACTGGTCCAAAAGAACTTGTTTAAATGCGTGGGCCCCACTGTGATATATATGATATATCCGCTCCATCCATCTATTTTAATATAACATTCTGAGACAAAAGCAGAAAAATGAGATAGATCCAATACTCAAGTGGCCCACACCAAAGGAAATAGTAGTCGCAGAAGTTTTTAACAGTAGGTGTTTCACTCCTTTTTCTTGTGGTGTGGTCCACTTGAGCTTTGGATCTTTCTCATTTTTTTCCTCATGCCCTAAATTCAGCCGGCATAATGGATGAACAATGTGGATAAGCCACTTACATCATGGTGGGCCCCACATATATTTCACAGTGCCCTCAGTTTTAGCATTCAGAAAAGTATTGGTCAAATCAAGCATTGGGAACAATGTGGTAATTACTTGATGAAATATTTATTACCCATTTACAACTCATTTGCAGGGATTTGAAAAATCAAATAGCCCCTTGGTGTAGGAATTGTTTTTCCCTGTAAAAGTATTGGTCAAATCAAAAATGCCCCTGCCCATGTCTCATTGGTCCCTGCCCTCACTCTCTCACCTGTTCATTTAAGAGGGTATTGTACAATGCTCAGCCGTCCTATTGGTCGGTGATCCAAACCACGAATTTTGTGGCCCACTGAATGATTAATCATGAACAAAAAATATCTTCCAGAAGGAATAGTTCCGAGAACTTTCAATAGTCAGGCACAAAGAAACAATTTAGAAAGACAAATAAAGGCTAAGATCTTTCGATTTTGTGCATGGCTGTCGACGGTGAGGCCTGCCCTATAGAAGACGTTCAGGATCATTGAAACTATGAGCCCACTTGAACAAATAGGAAAACCATAATGTCTGATAGACCATTTTGTGAAGTGCACCCCTAGAGTGGCCATGGCAATATGGGGAGTTATTTTAGTTTGGTCCTCTTCTTTTTTCTTTTCTTTTTTTCAGTGCACCCCAAGAGTTTGATCTTCACATAATTAGTGACCCTAAGCTAACCAGGCTCTCAAGGTATTCAGATTGAGTTGAGTCACTATTAGATTTACATGTGTTGGAGAAGAGGAGAGGAGGAAGAGATTTTTTGGACATGGGAGTATTGCAAGTAAAATGCTTTTGAATATTTTGAATTATGAGAGTAGATATTACAATGCTTTGAATTGTTAGAAGGGAGGATTTTTCTTCTTGTTTTTGTTGTTTCCTCCATGTACATCAAGTCCCTTTTTATAGACTCTTGAGGAAGGATCTACACACAAGAGTAAATGCATCACAACTTTCTACGCTAAGCATTAATTACCTAAAAAACCTCAAAAGACACTATCGACTAGCCTAATACACTTTTTAGATATTTCCTGGACACATTCTAGAAACATTCTAGACATTTTTCAAATATCTTTTATTTTCAAATTTTATTTTCAATAACATATACACTCAATGAAAGATAGGGACTTTTTGGGTGTAGATTCTTTGAGTTTGGTCCTTATTATTATTATTATTATTATTATTATTATTATTATTATTATTAAAGTGTGGGTTGTGTATTTGTTGTATGAAAGGTGAGGCCCGTTTTTTTTTTTTTTTTTTCCCTTCCGAGCACGTACACCCGAAGTACATGGCTGTATATTTTCTTTCAGCAATAAAATAGAGTGAGCTGAATCCCACCTCTTTCCTTTAAAATAATAATAATAAAAATAAAATAACACGTTTTGGCTCATTTAGATTTGCAATTTAAACTTTTGGTAAGAGACTCATATGGTGGGTCCAAATTTTAGACCCAGACCCACACAAATCAGATAACTTGTCCAATCAGCATAACCCATTTTGTTTCTTCAAGCCCACACTCTTTGACTTCAGGAATTGAAAGGGTACAAAAGTGTCCTTCTTGCTGCTCAAAAATCAGAAGTGGGGTGTAATAACATTCACTATGTGAATTTCCAAAGTGAAACTTTGGTGTACCAAATCAATGGGGATATTGGTTGTAAATAATGATAATTATTATTTAAGAAGCCTATTAAGTTCCCTAAACCTTGCCACGCGCCTGGCTGCATTTGGACCGCCCATTAGGTCCAGTCCACTCTTCTTCTTGAAGAGCTCACAGCCATCTATAAACGTTCGTGAATGGACCCATCCTTTATAATGAAGTACTTGTGCATCTGTTTTTGCATGCTATCTATCTAACAGACGGTTTGGATCATCTTACAAGTGTGAGTTTTTCAGGGTCGCCCGTGTCCCCACTAAGAGTGGACTGGACATTGATGGACGGTACAGATAGGTGATACAGATGCAACAAGTCAAATGTAACTAAGTGCATGTAAAAGGGTCATCTCTAGTTGAACACCATTGACAAGGCACAGTCTGCTAAAGCTGATCATCCCTTGCCATTTTTCCTCTCACGTGTCATGCATGTAAGATATCTGAGCCGTGCAAGAGGTGGGAACCATCATGATCAACAACAAAGAATCAGGCTGATCTAATTATCAGGTGGGCCATACCTGTCCCTTAGTTCAAATTGTGTAGCTTGGCAAGCTTAGTCCCATGCCTTTTTTGGGACTTTTAGACATAAACTCCCTATCCTCTTTGCTACACGTCGAATAAATATTTTTCGTTTTAGTATTGGTAAAAACCTCTTTACTTGGACGTGGTGGTGACCCCTACAGGACATAGATGTCGGTGTTGTGGCCCCACCACCATGATGTATATGTTTTATCCACTCTATCCATCCGTTTTAACCGCTCATTTTAGGGCTCAGGTGGACCACAACATTAGGAATAGGAAACAGTAGTGATTGAGCCAAACATTAAAAGCTTCCCAAGGACGGTTGTAATGTTCATTTGCCATCCAAACTTTTGTGGGCCCCATGAAGTTTTATTAGAGTGTGCGTCCAATCATCACTGTTTCTTGTGGATGGTACAGATAAAATACATGCATCATGGTAGACCCCACAAAGCTTTTTCAGCATGACCAGTGAATCCCAATCCTTCATTTTCCATATGCAGTTATAAAATACAGTAACGTTTATTTATTTGACAAATGAGAATTATTGACCATTGACCATCTTAAATGGCACTTTTGTCCGTCATTAAAAAAAATAATAATAATAATAAAGATTATGTGTTTAGCAAGATCTCAACCACTTGCAATGTAAGCCCCACCACAGTAAAATTACCAAGACCATCCAACGGTGGGCTATCCATGGCATATGATCTGAACCCTCAATACGCCATACAACACAAATCACACCATCTTTCTGCTTGAAACAACTGGCTATTTGCAATCCTCAAGAGTCATCCCATCATTGATAATTTACAAGAAAATCTTCCACACAAGTAAATTTTATTAAGAGAGTAACAACACCTTTCAAACACTCAAATAACAAACCATAGTAGAAATGAGTCTAATAAGAGTACATGAAACAAAGCAACACACTCCTATAACTGGTTAAAACAACTCTCCTCAACCAAACTCCAATTCAAAGTAAACTAGCTACGAAGAAAAAGAGGTCCAAGATTGGTAATCTGGACAGTTTTGGGTGCATGGTCAATCCGGACATAGCCCATTGATCATAAAACGAAAATCATACGATTCTTCAGAACAAGAAGAAGAAGATGATTTTCGAGAATAAGAAGATGATTATAGCGACGAAGGTGGCCAGCACATATTTGAGTGTGCATATTGCAGGCCCAATACTCCACGAGATAAGGGCAGAGCCCTGGTGGGACCAGCTATACCCGTTTGGTGAACCTGGCATATGAGTTATAGAGGTTGTTGAAGCAGTGCTCACTGAAAATGAATTGATGGTGGGTCGGATCTCTCGGCCCGAGGTTTCCGTTGTAGCTGCATAGATAAATAAATCAAGATCTAAGATGAATGATCGAGCCAAGCCAGAATTCAGGCCAGGGCATGCATGCTCGTGGTGAGGAGCTGGATTTCACACGTGCCAGCGTTGGCACGTGATCTACAGTCACCTCTACCAAGTCAAGCCCAGACGAACCCACATACATCATGGTGTATGAAATGCTCACCGAGTGCGGCAGGCTTCGAACTCGGTTGGTGGGCCCCATTTCTCCTGCCGCGTCGTCGGCCACCAGAGGCTCTCACGCTATTGCCGCCGTTAGGTGTAGTTGCTGCTGAGTCCACATGCGCCTCCTTCCCTTTAGAGCCTGAAGCCCTGTCACCGGGTGTCTGATTCTTCATTATCGGCAAATGTGCTGAAGCAAAAGTTGCTGTAAATGAACGCTAGAAAAGAGAGAAGGGAAATGTAGTTTTTTATATAATAGAGGGAAGGAGAAGGTGGGAATTAATATTATTCTTTTTTCCAACAACTACCCTTCCAGAAGATTCTAAAAGGTGAAGTGGGCACTGAACTCATCAAGCGTCCTGATTACCTAACTGCCCTTGCGTTTTTACTATAGATATCCTGAAAGAAAGGAGGTATGGCCAGGACTTGATCGAAAGTGGGCCACTTCATGATGAGGCACGGAACTGATGGGTGGGTTGATCAACTATTTATTGGTTTATAGATCTGCATTTGATGGAGGTGGAATGGACAACATCACAAGTAATAATTTTGATTGATTACCCATCAGTAAAACCTTACGCTGGTATTTGTTTTTTTCACCTTGTTGTTACTTCAACCTGTACGGTTGTCATGCCTGTTGAACGTATGTATACCTGTATACCAATATCTGCAGGATGTAAAGGATGATAGGGGCAATGAATTTCGCTAGGACCCTTCAATGCTTAAGGGCTTATTTGGACGGGGCCATCCCATGGTATTAGATTGTATTAGGATGGATGGCAGGTAATGATGGTTGCGTCAGTGGATTCTATATCAGGGAATCTACCACTGAGTATGTTTGGCCCGCCTGGCCAATTCGGGGATTACGCCCGGCCAATCCCTTCCAATCTGTCCACCCAAACATGTCCCAGGCAAAATAGATGGGATTATGAGGGATCGGGTGGATTTCAAGGTAATGATGGTGATGCCAGTGGATTGCTGACAATCCCATGGGATTGCTCCAATCTAGGGCCTGTTTGGCCAGGCAGGGTGTATGGGATTAGGTTGTATTAGGATGGATTGGAAGGAGCAATCCCGGGATTTGGCCGGGTGTGCCAAACACTTAGAAGTTGGATATAGCAATCCCATGGGCTTGCCAGCAATCCACTGGCATCACCATCATTACCTTGAAATCCACCCAATCCCTCTTAATCCCATCTATTTTGCTTGGGACATGTTTGGTTAGACGAAGCAATCCCGGGATTGGCTGACGTAATCCCGGGATTGGCCAAGTGAGCCAAACATACTCAGTGGTGAATTCCCTGGATATAGCAATCCCATGGGATTGCCAGCAATCCACTGACATAGCCACCATTACTTGCCATCCACCCTAATACAATCCAATCCCATGGGATGGGCCCGTCCAAACACGCCCCTAAGCAGAAGTTCAACGTGCTTGTTTGGCATGCCCGGCCAATCCAGGGATTGCTCCTTCCAATACAATCTAATCCCATCCAGTCTGCCCGGCCAAACAGGCCCTTAGTCAGGTATTCAATTTGATAGTAGAAGTTAAACTTGAGTAATAGTTCTTGGTGTTTATAGTTCTCCGAGGGTAATGAGTGTATTTGTAGACTGCTTAGGCAGCTTCTGAACTTGTGTATTTTAGTGTTATATGCTAAATTTGTTAGAGGATTCTTATTTGGATGGAGATCTTTTTCCAAATGTATCGTCAAGCATACTTCAGTTGGCGTAATATTCAAATATAATTATAACAAATATTTTCTTTCTCGATTCGAAGTGAAATTTTTTAAAATTTTCTACCCCTTAAGTTAGGGCCAATTTGGTCAACTCGGAAAGTGAGTCTTACTACAGAACCTTAACTTTAAGCAGGTCAGCTCGCTAGTCACCCCAAGACTCTTCTCGATGTCGGTACTTGATGTAGAGCGGGTCGTGGACAGTTTCATGGCCAAGATGGATCAGAAAAGGCCCGGTCGACGACAAAAGTGATCCGGAATGAGTTAACTGACGTAAAATATATGATTTTGGGGTAGAATGAGCTACTTTAGCCAACCAACTCCGCTATGCTGGGTTGCACAGCCCGAAATTGCGAAAAATCCCTGGATCGATGGTCGCTTCCCTATTTTAATTTTGTTTTTACTATAAATAATAAGTTCTAGTTTGATTATAACTCTTCATCCGTAGGGCTTTAGGAGTTGCGCCCAACGTGAAAAGAGCTTAGAATAATTAGGAGAACGGTTTGGTGAAGCCATATAGGACACTTACTATTTTTGGCCGAAAACCTTGCGCACTAGTAGACATCACGACTATCTATAAATAGTAAGTTTATTATTTGTAATAAGTTGCGATTTCTAGGAGTTTTAGTTGTAGTTTGATTCTGATTTCTTTCTCATTGCTTGGTACCCCTATTTAAAGGGTTGTGAACTTGTTTTTATTCATTCATTAATCAATTTCAAATTTATTAAAATTTATTTCTATTTTCTGCTTTCTTTCCTCCTGAATTCAAGAAGTCTCTGTGAGGAGTCCAGAGAAATTCCGTGGATTCGGAATAATTATCCTCTAGAGGAAAACGGTGCTCGACCTCACGTCCTCCCCTGCGTCAGTACCTCACTAAGGAAGTTCACCCTGATATTCTAATTAATCCACCCAGCTTTAAGGTACCCTTTTATGATTAGTTGAATTTATCGTATATTAGACTAATTCAATTTTCCCCCACACACACACTTCATCTAGGTCTATATGACCTAATCAACGCCTATTATTATGTTTTAAACAGCTAGCATTCAATCCCTACTATTTTCGTGTGTAGTCCACCTGAATTTAGATCTTCATTAATTTTTAAAAATTAATTCTTAAGGTGAAAAAATGAACTGACATACATCTTAGTGGTGCCCACGTAGCACCGACAACTAGCCCTTGTGGCGTGACTAGCCAAACCGCGTCCAATCTGACCGTTCTCCTCCAAACATGGAAAATAAAGTTTGAGGGTAAGGATTGTCAGAATCAACGGATAGGATTGCTTTGGTACTATATCGTGACTCCAAGAAGGAAACGACGGACAAGTCGACGGTGCGTGACTAAAAATCCCATCACACTCGATTGCATTGACTTTAAAAGGTTCCAGATTACGTGTCTAACTAACAAGAAGGGTATTTACGTAATTCTCACTTACACTCACTCCAACCGTCCATTTGCGGTTGCCCGCTCGCCAAGAAACAGAAAGGGTGGTGTTGATTCTACCAGCTCACCTCAGACACGAATCCAGCATGTGTTACCAGAAGCGGGTACAACGCTAGAGCTCTGTGGGGGCCACCATGTTATTTTCTTTGGAATCCACTCCGTCCATCAGATGAATACCCTCATTATCATCGTTCATCTCAAATATTAGTCCGATCTGAAACTCCGGTTAGCAATATGGTAGGGAACATATCAAATAACGACCGAAACTTGTAAGCTCCCCGTCTGGCTGGCTGAGTTTTGGATTAGTCTGATTTTTGAAATAATTGCTTCGTACAGGTGACCGGATCTGGACCGTTTACATGGGCACACATGGTGAGGCCTGCCGTATAGCAGTTCTTGATCAGTTATACTATGGGCCCACTTGAAGAAACAGGAAAACCACATTGTCTCATGGACCTTTTTGTCCATGACAATATGGGGAGTTATTTGATACTCTGGCACAGGTCTGCCTATAAGTTTGTCCCAAAATCTGATTGGTTGGACAATTCTAATGTGGACATTTGGTTATTGAAATAGGACCATTGGATTTGATCATTCTTATCTGTCCAATAAATATCAACCATCTGAAAATTAGATAATGGATAAAGTATAATTTTTGGTTAATGACACGGGTAAATTAAGTCACATAATTTGCACGGTTTAATCTGAATTACTCGTTTTCTATGTTGAATTTCCAAGTAATTTATAAGTAGGGCTGCAAATGGGTAAGGTGGAGTCATGGGGAGGCCTGGACCCTGCACATTTAAAAATGAGGTTAGAATTTTGGACTCAGACCCAACCCATTAAATTTTGGATCTGGTCTAAGTTAGGTCCAAGTCAAATGTAGCCAAGGAGCTCGGCCAGATTCATTTTTCACATGAATATAGATCGGTTCACCACTACAAGAAAACATTGTATAGCCGACACCTTGGGGGATAATTTGCCGACACTAATTAAAAACAGGGTGCTGGCAAAAGATCCTTATAAATAGAAAAAAGAAAAAGAAAAAAAAATTACCCTACTTTTGTGCACTCTGTTAGGGTTTGTGCGACAGAATTACATGGATACGGATCTAGGATAGTAATCCAAGAACACCAAGCAATCATGAGAGAACACAAAGATTTAACGTGGAAAACTCTTTCGAAAAAAAACCATGGCACAAAGCGACGGAAATCCACTATGAAAGCATAAATTGCAAAGAGAGAGAGAGAACTTACCTGATTCGAACAACTTCGAATCTCACCTTTATTACATCCTTTGAAACCCTAGAACCCATTTTAGAAACTCTTCGAATACTTTTAGAAAGCCTTAGCATACATTAGAATGGCCCTAGGGACTCCTATTTATAGTTTAGGAAACTCCACTTACGCACCTCCCTGAAATCGCCTCAAATTTATCCAGTCTGCGCAGAATCCACACACCATCCGCGTAACCTTCGGCTTGTCGAGTCTAGGCTTCAACTGGTCGAAGGACCCCTTCGATTGGTCGAGCCTGTCCCTCGACTGGTCAAAGACCTCGAAAATTTCAGAAACATTGTTGCTAGACTTCGAGTCGAACTTGCTTCGACTATTTGAACTTTTTCTAGAACTTTTCAAATTTAAGACATTTTTTTTAACAACAACCTCCACCATGTCTTCAATCTTCAAACGTGTATATTTTTTTTACCTCTTCTCTTATCTCTGCATCACATCATAGCTTCTCGTGCACACTTCGTCCTTCTTTTACGCTATCGCCAAGCCCAGAGAAGTTACACAAAACTTGAACTTCTTTTTAGGAATGACCTTGGTGATCATGTCTTTCGGATTCACGCTGGTGTGAATATTCTTCAGTGTTACGCCTCCTTCCTCAAGCACTTGTCGAATAACATAGACATCCAACTAATTGCTTCACCCACTAGTACAAACGAGTAACCTAAAGTCAGCTTCCTAAAATCCACACAGCCTGCGTATTCTGAATCCATATACCCTTCCAACTTTGTTCTCGTCTTCTCAAAAGATAAGACGTAGTCCTTCGTACCTCGAATGTATCGAAGTAACCATATCACCGCCAGCCAATCTTGTTAGCCGGTGTATTTGCTCACAACACCGATTGTGTACGAAATAACTGGTCTAATACAGACCATGGAATGCACTGTCAATCGCATTCGAATAAGGCTCATGAGACATATCCTGCTTTTCCTCATCTGTTTTGGGACATGTCCTGAGGAAAACTTGAGGAGAGACGCGTAGGGAATGCTCACCGGCTTTGCATGGTCTATTACATACTTGATCAATACCTACACAAGGTATTCTACTTGTGATTACCAAAACCTGCTCATCTTCCAATCTCTACAAATATCACCACCGAAAACCTTCTTTGCAGCCCCCCGATCCTTCATCCTGAATGTCCCACTTAACTGAGTCTATAGTACATTGACTTCAGACAAGTCATGATTGGCGATCTACATGTCATCAACATACAATTCCTGACTCATCATAAAGGAATTAAATTTTATACCGCTGCCTAGGCGACAGGTCGTACCACGACCTCCTGCAAGCTCTTTTTCTTAGTTCCTTTAACTTCGAACCACTTTGATTGCTTCATGAAGAACCGCTCTTCCAATTCCCATGTAGAAGCGCAATCTCCTCATCCGTCCTTTCAGTTGAAGATCGCATTAGGCATTCATCGCCAATACGGATCTAATAGACACCTGCTATACCGCCGGCGCGAATATCTCTGAGAAGTCGATCCATTCTCTTTGAGCATAACCCTCCGCTACCAGCCTCACCCTGTATCTATGTTATATCCTCTTGAAGATATCCATCTGTATCAAACCGTTTTCCGGCCCACTGGAAGCTCCACCAACTCCCATGTGTCAATATGGTACAATGATTCCATCACAGCGCCCATAGTCACCTTCCACTTCTCAGCACCAGACTCACCTAGAGCCATCTGATATAAGACGAATCCCCTACGATATTCGAGTCGTCCATGTACCTTACCGATCACCTACGATTATGCCGTGTGATTCTTCTCACAAGTGGCTGCTCCACCTGCTCTGTATCTCTGTTCGTGCATCTCATCCTTTCTACCCTGCCCACTCATGCGGCCATGCCCAGCATGCCATAAACGTGCAGAGGTAGAATATGCTACAGCCACTATAGCTCCACCTTTTGAAGTGCTCCTGATCAACCTGTATATGTTACCGAGTCGTTGCGCTTTCATGATTACTCGTGCTCCCTTAGATACTTTAACAGCACCATCAATACATGTGTACTTATAGCCCATTGCCTTAAGTACACCAAGAGAAATCAAATTCTTTTTCAAATCAGGAACGTGCCTGATATTAGTCAAGGTACGCTCCGCCCCATCAAATATCTTGATGCGCACCATTCCAACAGTCACAACATTATAGGCAATGTCATTCCCCATAAACACCTCTCCACCATCGCACTCTCTGTAGCTGGCGAAACAACTTCGATGAGGAGTTATGTAAAAGGATACCCCTGTATCTAGAATCCACTCGCCTCTACAATCATCGTATGACCGTCTGATCGTAGACACAGACAAAACATCACTATCACATTCACTCGATCCATCTGACGTGGCAGCATTGGCCTCCCTGTATGAAGCCTCAGATTCTTTTCTCTTAGATTTAGAATTTGTACAATCATTTTTCATGTGTCCTTCCATCCCACAGTTCCAGCACTTTAACTTACCTTTGCCCTTATCCTTATATTCGGATCTAGAGCTTGAAGATCCTGTACCTTGTTCAAAATTCTTGCCCCTCGTAAACAGTACATCAGAAGATGTCCCCATGCGCCGTTAAGCTTTCTCATGGCCTTCCCTTAAAGAGCTGAGATAACGGTGTTGACATTTAGGATTTTCTTCGTGGTGCACATTGTGTCCTTGAATAACTCATACGATGCCGGAAGAGAATTCAGCAATATATATTCCTCATCTTTCATCACTTCCTCCATACCCAGCAATTTGCAAACCAATTTATTAAAGTTGTTGATGTGAGCTTCAGATCTCCACCCTCTGCCATCTTGAAGTTATAGCACTGACGCTTCAAGTGTAAGCGATTTTCAGAGAATTTTTTCGCATATACATCCTCTAACTTCGCCCACAACTTAGCCACAGTTTTCTCCCTCATGACATTGTAGAGAACCTTATCCGTGAGACATAAACGGATTGAAGATAGGGCCTTCTTGTCAAGAGTATTTCAATCATCATCAGTCATAATAGACATTCGTTCCTCAAGAGCACCATCTTCGCCTCGCTTGATTAAGGAACTAATCATCTTGATCTTCCATAACTCAAAGTTATTTTTCCCTGAGTACTTCTCAATATTATACCTAATGCTTACCATTATTGCTTATCTCTCAGATTCAAATATGTGCCCCAACGATTGCTCTGATACCACTTGTTGGGGTTTGTGCTGCGGAATCACCCAAATGTGGATCTAGGATAGCAATCTAAGAGCATCAAGCAATCACAAGAGAACATAAAGATTTAACGTGAAAAATCCTTTCGGAAAAAAATCACAACAGAAAGTGACAGAAATCCACTATGAAAGTATAAATTACAAAGAGAGAGGACTTATCTGATTTGAACAACCTCGAATCTCACCCTTGCTACACCCTTTAAAACCCTAGAACCCCTTCTAGAAACCCTTAGAATTCCTTTAGAAAGCTTTAACATATATTAGAATGGCCCTAAGGACTCCGAAAACTCCACTTACGCACCTCCCTGAAATCACCTCAAATTTACGCAGTCCGTGCAAAATCTGTGCACCATCTGCGTAACCTTCGACTGGTCGAGTCTGGGCTTCGACTGGTTGAACCTGTCCCTCGACTAGTCGAAGACCTCAGAAATTTTATAAACATTGTTGTTGTACTTTGAGTCGAACTTGCTTCGACTAATCGAACTTTTTCTAGAACTTTTCAAATTTAAGACATCCTTTTTAACAACACACTCTCCTCGCACCGACTCTCTCCTCTCCCCACCACCGACGCTCTCTCTCTCTCTCTCTCTCTCTCTCTCTCTCTCTCTCTCTCTCTCTCTCTCTCTCTCTCTCTCTCTCTCGGCATTGAATGTTAGATCTGGTGTCGCGTCTGCATTGAGAAGTGAAGTGTCTCTCTCTCTCTATCTATCTATCTATCTGTATCTCTAATTTTCACTTTCTCTTTCGTTATATAATCTTTTTCGGCCCTAATTTCTTCAATCTCTGTTTGTGATGATTTGAGGAGAGGATTTCATTCTGTTTTGGGAAATCTAACATGCGTTTTGTTTATTTTCCGAGGATTTTGTTTCTTGCTTGGGATTTTTGAGGGTATTTATTGGAGGTTCTTTTCAAATCAATAGATTTGGGTGTGTTGTTTATATTTTTTGCCTAGGTTTCACATTTTCTACTTTTAAAGGAGGTTTCTATGGATATTTCACATTTTCTACTTTTAGAGGAGGTTTCTATGGATATTTCACATTTCCAGTGGTGGTTTCTACGAAGTATTTAGGCTTCTCTGTTTTTTTAACTAAGAAACTAGATCAGGCACATAACATGAGTCTTCAAAAAAAACTTGAAGAAGGCCTGCAAATCCATTTGCATGTTTACCTCAACGGGCTTGACTAAAGCTTGCAAACCAGGCTCTTGAATTTCTATACGAAATCTGAAGAGATTGGGTATGCACGTGAGGTGTTTGATGAAATTCTTGAGAGGAATTTGATCACGTGGAGTGCGATGATTAGTGCGATTCAATCATTTCAAATTTTGAGAACTTTGAATTAAAAACCTCGTCATGATGAAAATTGTTAAAACCATCACAGTAAAGTGAATGGTTCAAGCTATTTTGCATAACTCAACATGCAAAATTATACTTGAATCTACAACACTTTGAATTTCATAAGTTCGTTTCTCATGTTTAAATCACTACAAGAAAGATGGATGTTGCTGGCAGGTTTTTATTTGCATCCAGCATACACCCTCGGTAAAGTTCATTTATTTACTTTTCCTTGAGCGAAGCTCTACTCATATTCTGAACTCGTAGCAGTAAGAGCAGATGTTGTAGTGCTTCCTAAATAGTTTGACTTCTCGGTGAGTCATTTGACTTTTTCTTCTCTTCTTGCCTTTTTGTTTGATTGAATTTGATATACATTGTAGCTGCCAAGTGGCTACATGTGTGTGTGTGTGACCAGTTTCAAGTGCATTGCAAGCAGGTAGGACAGAGACACGCCTATGATAACTGTAAAACAGAAAATGTTTAAAGTTATTTCCCTTCTTTCCTTCTTGTACTGATTGTGGATGTAGGAAGGGAAAAAAAAAAAAAAAGCAAATTAATCTTGTTATTTACGAGTCTGCAATCTTTGTTTCAACTGAAACAATGCATTTACGACCTTTTAGGTCCTATTGTAGGAGTGAGTTCTTAATAGTGGTATACAAGCAAGACCTAATCATACTAAAGTAATATGCTATAGTATGTTGCTTGACATAATAGTGGGATCATATGTTATTTTACTGTTCTCAAATGGAGTAACATGGTCACAACACGTTTGATTTTTCATGTCGATTTGCCTAGAAATGAACCTAATGTATCATTGGACATTGATGATTCAAGAATCTGGCCATTTTATAGGGTTGCAAATGGATCCATTCTCCAAAAATCAACCCATCCCAATCAATTTTTAAGTGGGCCTTTGAACTGAGTTGAGATTTCTAGAGTTCTGCTTCCTTTATGGTATTTGGGTAAAATTCTCTTTTCCTATCCAATATTTCTTTATGGTTTGGAAGCAATACATTCTTAATGTATTTTTTAATTGCTTCAGGTGGATTTGAAATTTTCTCTATGTATACATAAAAATAAAATGGGCAGTGGTCCTATGCCTCTAGATTTTAGATCATACAAAAATTCAGATTTATATTTTTTGTGAAATTATTTTGTTGATTCGATGCATCTGTTTTTAGAATTGTTAGCAGTCCAAAAAAAAAAAACAAGGGTTATCGCATTTTTATACATAATTCCTTCTAAGCTTGCTTTTGAGTTTTTTTTTTTCCTTAGCTCTCTTATTTAATTCCTGGCAGCTGTATGATTAGATGGAAGGATATGTCACAACTCACAATCAATTGGGAATAAAAAAAAATAATTAAAAAAAAAAAATCAAATTTTAGAAATTTTTGGGGATGATCTATGTCAATGTTTTACATCACATCACACTCTTCCTTGATTGGATTGGGTTTTATTGGATTGGGTAAATCTAGTGCAGATTACACGAGGAGGGGTTTATTGGATTGGGGACAGCAGTTTAAGAATTTTCTTTTTGGTCACCAGTTGAAAGGTTAGAATTTTCCTGCTTGGGAGTTTTTCAGGCCATGAGCTGTCCACAGTGGAGCCCATCATATCTTTGGGTCACCATACTGAGAACCCAAGAAGACTAAATATACTGTGATCATGTATTGTGTATCTTCACATTTCTTTCATCACAATGAAACCTAATGCGGGAAAATGGAATGCAATGGTTATGTCTAGACTATGCAATGGATGGGCTTTTCTCAGTGAAATCAGATGTCTTTATCTTTGGGGTCATACTGCTGGAGATCATTAATGGCAAGAGGAACAACGGCTGTTTCAGGGATGATCCTTCACAGAATTTGATAAGATATGTAAGTGCAAGTTTTCTTTCTTGATCCATGTATATCATCACTAACATTGCATCCAGCTGAGCCACATTTTTCTGTAATAACAGCCTGCCCTTTTTGTGAACAAAGAGAGATAATTCATAATTAGCAGAGACAGATGGGCTGGAAGGATATAGGCATTGACACACCACTGACAAGCTATTCAATAGAAAATTTGAAAGGTATGATATGCAAACAAGAAGTGTTGTAGTCCTGGCATATTGCTGTGTAGATTTTCTTTTGTACATTGTTCAAAAAACTTGTGGCCTGAGCTTGGCTGAGTTGACCTATTCAAAAAGCTGGCAAAACATTCCAAGTTGATGATTTACTTGGAGTATTAGTAGTTTCAACCCAACAAGTTCTGGATTGTTGAAACTGAAGTGAAACTTTCAGTTTCTTCTGAGAATTGCCGGCATTTTGTTTGGTATCATCTTTTTGTTGATTCGGTTAACTCCTTTACTGCTTCTAACACAAGCAAAACCCAATTGAAATTGGTGACCTTTTGGCTTGTATTATTGGTTTCTGCAGGCTTGTATTGCAAGGTCCCCTTCATGGTTACACTTGTAATTTGTTTTCTCTTTCTGTACCATCTGACCGAGGTTTACGAATGTTGCAGAGGCACCCGAACCAATGGAAACATACTTCATGTCCCAAATCATAGTATCGTTTTTTTTCTCTTGACCATTCAATTTCTTTGATACAATGTTCCTACTACTCCAATATATGTTTATTTATTTATTTTGTTCTTTTTGGTAGCAGAGATACTTGTTGGATTCTTTTACAGCAATTTTGTCAGTTGCTTCTGTTCGGTAGTTTTGAATTATTTACGTTCTTAATGCTGCGTTTTTTATGCTCTATTGAATTGGATTGCAATAATTACCACTGTGATGTGGAAATGAACGAATGGAGGTTACCAATGTTGACCCAACAGCTTTAAAATTTAGTTGGAAATATTATTACATTATGCACATTTCTCCTTTGTTGAAATACTTTTTGGAATCCAATTCAACAGTGAATCTAAAATCTTCCTGAATCAATCTAGTTGGGTTGCATTTCTTTACTGTAACACCTCATCAGAAGTGAACAAAAAGGGAAAAAAATTCTCACCGGAAGTTCTAGTTGTATATATGAGAATGTATTTATTTTTTTCAAAAAGTGGGGACTAGCCCCCTGTATCTTTGTTAATTTGAAACAAGGATGTATGGATTGAACTTTCGGGTGGGCTCCACAATTACTTTGGGCCTCATCTATCATTTCGCCTAATCGGCAAACGAAAAAAAAAAAAAGATAAGACAGAGAGGAAAGGAAAGAAGAAACTGGAGAAGTATGAGGCTGTATTTAATTGCACCAAATATTGTGAAGTTTCATAATATTTTGTGCAACCAAACACACCCTTATGGGCATGCCTTTGTCAGTATAATGTGCCGTTGTCTCCATATTCTTGAATGAGAAATTGGAAGGTCCATGCGATGCATTATGTGGACTCCTAGTGTGAGTTTGGATGCCCAATAGAATTGAATAGTGGATCGGTTCAACCGACAGGAAATGACCAAATTGTAACGATATTTCCTTATATTACAATGTGGAAGTGGCCTTCAAGTTGCAGTTATGTTCCTTCCAACCTAAAAGGTATTGCTATTGTAATTTGGTGCCCTGCCCCTTAATGTGAATGCTATAGGAGTAGAATTTGACCGTTTCTGTTTTATTTGATTAGCTATTGCAATTCAGTTTGGTAGTACCTCCACACACATTTGTAATCTGTAGTCAGTAGAAAATCATTGCATGAGTTTATCTTCGTTTCATTGCCATGATAGAAGTAAGTTTTGCTCACACATTTGAGATTCAACTCCATTTGGAGTTCATATATGGCTGCAGATCAGAGTACAAGAAATTCAGGGACTTCCTCATCTTTGCAAGGACTCGCCAGAGTATGTTTCTAAAATTGTGGATGTTCTTGGACAACTCCTCATAGCTGGTAATCTGATTATTCAATTTAATTTTCTTCTAAAACTTTTTTTCCTGCCCTTATTTGTTACCACATCAGTTCTGTTTTCTTCATGCTGTTAGAGGAAAATGTGGAGCGTGATGCAGTGCACAAAGCCCTTTTGTCTCTTTTAAGGCAGGATCCAAAAGGTAAATTGCTGTAATGTTAATATATCTTGAAATCTTTGGTTGCTTACTGATTTTTTACTTCAATAAGATGTTGTGTGTTGCCCATGGGAACATGTTACTATTGCATTTTGATGTCAACTTCTCTGCTCTGAGATGCATATGATATGATTCTTACCTGACACGGTTCTATGAAGTATCAAATATGTTCATGAAATATTTTGCCAGTCTTAATATGAGATGCATAATGGTTTGCATGAAAACAATCTAAGTTATGAGATTCTATGCCAATTTCAATAGTACTAAGAAGGAGAAATAACTATCCATCTTGGAAAGGGTAGTTGGAACCGCACACAAGAAAGACCAATAAATCCCTTGCTTGGCTAAGACATCTCTAACTGTTGGCATCTCTCAACACATGCCTAAAAACCAACTGTGAGGATGTTACTTTCTCTTTAATCTTTCAAACAATAAAAGTGTGCTTCCATTGGCTTGGTACATGAATGGCCACAACAACAAAATTTGTAAGTCCTTTTTATCACTTTTTTGTTATATGAATTGATTCTTAATTAATAGGTATCCACCCTTATCTGTTTTGTATAAGTAGGGATGATTGTGGTGGCTTCATAATGAAATGTATGAAGTGTCTATCCTGTCATGGTGATGGATTTGCTTTTAATCCGGTAATTTCACTTTCTTTTTCTTTCTTTCTTTTTCTTTTTTTTTTTTTTTTTTTTTTTTTTTTTTTTTTTTTTCTTTCATTGATGTATAATTTATTATACCTACTTACACTCTCATATCATTGTTAGGTGTTGAGGGTCAAATATTGCATATTAGACTCTCATATCATTGTTAGGTGTTGAGGGTCAAATATTGCATATTAGACCCCTGTTATTACCGGATTTTACGAGCATGATACCATTTAACGCCCTATTTTAATCATGTTTGTGATGCAAGGTAACTTTAGGAGCCTGGACTGGAAAAGGGTACTAAAAGCATGGATTTAATGCTCACAAATCACCAAGGCAAGGAAATGACTCCAGGGGACCAAGATCGATGAATTTACACGCCAGAGATTCGGAAAAATCAAGCCATTCACGTTAAATGGGCACGAAAATCGTCAACTCGTTAAAGGGAGGAGCTTCGACTTGGTGGGAACAACTTCAACTCGTGCAGTTGAGGCAGATAAAGGTGACAATCCGCACATGGCAACAGATGAAACAACCGATGTTCACACAATTCCTCCCTAGCGATTATGATCAAGTATTGCTCCAATAATACCAAAATTGTCGGCAAGGTAGTTGTTCAGCGAGAGATTATGCATATGAATTCTATCGTTTGGTAGCGTGAAATGATTTAGTTGAGACTAAATTGCAATAAGTCGCCTGATTCAATGAAGATTTGTATGTTACGATCCAAGATCGGGTTAAGAAGCAGCTCGCTTGGATGATGAACGAAGCGATCAAATTGGCCACCGAACTGAGGCGCAACTTGAACAATATAATATACAGGCCTATCCTACTAATAAGGTAGCCACTGTGGGTCCTTCGTAGGAAGCACCACAGGCCAAGGAAAAAGAACCTGTAGAGGGCATCCACAACCTCCTACACCTATGAACCAAGATTTGGGGAGTGGACATGTGAGACCCCAAAGAGCAGCGACCACTATTGTCAGTCCAAGCAGGATCCTGAACCCTTATGGTTGGCTAATGCCAGATCATTATTGTCGATGTGGCCAATCGGGTCACCTATCAAACGCGTGTATCTAGCGGCAGTGGCTAACATAGCTATTAATAGTGAAAGCGCTTAAAATACAAAGGAAGACCCAGAGATTAATGAAGTGTAACATGCCGTGAATGACGAAGCGGACAAAGCAGATTGAGTTCCATAAGATCAGGGTGAATCCCTAATAGTGAGACGACTATTGTGTATGCTGAATGAAGAGGCACACCTGCAGTGACATAATATCTTTCAAATAAGGTGTGTAATGAATTGGAAAGTTTATGATGTGATCATAGACAAAGGGAGCAATGAAAATATTTTCTCTAAAGTCATGGTGGAGAAGTTGTAGTTGAAGACGGAAAAACATTACACAATCAGTTAGATTAAGAAGGTCAACGAGAGAAGGTAACTGAACAATGCACTATCTTCTTTTCAATTGATAAACATTACAAGGACCAAATAGTATGTGACATAGTTGACATGGAGGCTTGTTATATATTAATCAGTCGGCCACGACAATCAGATCGTGACGCCACTCATAAAGGACGAGATAATGTATACATTTTTGTCAAGGATAGTCGAAAAACCATACTCGCCCCTATGGACCTGGATGAGCAGCCCGA
The DNA here is from genome assembly GCA_021015155.1 of Magnolia officinalis. Taxonomy (NCBI): domain Eukaryota; kingdom Viridiplantae; phylum Streptophyta; class Magnoliopsida; order Magnoliales; family Magnoliaceae; genus Magnolia; species Magnolia officinalis. Next base: position 6,023,469 of record JAJHSJ010000010.1, read on the forward strand.
AGCTTCTACAGTAGAGGGGCGTTCTCTCCTAGCCATATGGGACTTTATGCAGGAATCCAAGAAAATATGACAAGTTTATGCATTGACTGTAAAAGGTGAAGAGGTAGAACCTATGATTATTCCTGAAAAACTGAAACTGTTGTTGCGAGAATTTATGGCAATTTGGCCCGATGACCTTCCTGATGAGTTGCCTCCTATGCGAGATATTCAGTACCATATCGACCCGAGAGGCTAGCCTACCTAACCACCCTCATTATCGAATGAGTCTAAAATAGTACAAATTTTTACAAGGACAAGTTGAGGAATTGATTCGTAAGGGTCTAATGCGAGAGCATGAGCCCATGTGTTATGCCAACTCTATTGCCACCTAAGAAGGATGGGTGCTGGTACATGTGTATCGACAACCGAACAATAAATAAAATCACCGTAAAGTACAAATTTCTTATACCATGACTGGACAATATGTTGGATATGCTAGGAGGGCAAAACTATTTTTCAAATTGAATTTGAGGAGCAGCTACCATCATATCCATATCCAGTCGGGTAATGAGTGGAAGACAACATGTAAAACCAATGAGAGTTTATATGAATGGATGATCATGCCCTTCAGACTTTCGAATGCACCTAGTACATTTTTGCAGTTGATGAACCAGGTTTTGAAACCATTCATTGGGTGATCAGTAATAGTTTATTTTAATAATATCTTGATATACAATCAGAGTGAGGTAAACCATGTGAAGCATCTCAGATAGGTGCTTCAAGTGCTCACTGAGAATAAGTTATACCTCAATTTGAAGATGTGCAACTTTTTGATAGAGAGCCTTTTGTTTTTGGGCTTTGTCGTGACGTCCACGGGCATCTGCACGAACGAAGAGAATGTGAAATCCATCAGAGAATGGTCAGTTCCAACAAACATTCATGAAGTGTGAAGTTTTCACGGGTTGGCGATGTTTTATCGTCGGTTCGTGAGGAACTTCAATACCATCGTGGCACCAATCATCGACTGCATAAAGAATAAACATTTTCAATGGACTGACTAGGCCGACAAAAGTTTTGTTGAATTTAAGCAAAGGCTATCCACTATTCTTGTCCTCGTACTTCCCAACTTCAATAAATTATTAGAAGTTGAATGCGATGTTTTATATGTTGGCATTGGGCGTGTATTGTCTCAAGAGGGTAGGCCGGTAGCCTTTTACAGCGAGAAACTTAGTAATGTTCGAAAGAAATGGTTAACGTATGAGATAGAATTGTATGCGGTAGTTCAGGCTTTGCGGCATTAGAGGATTATTTGATTCAGTAGGAATTTATATTCTATACAGACCATCAGATCCTCAAGTTTATTAACAGTCAGGTTAACGTTAATCGTGTGCATGCTAGGTATATTTCTTTCTTACAGGAATTTACATTCGTACTGAAGCATAAGGCCGGGTAGCAAAGTAAGTGTCTGATGCGCTTAGTTGACATACTGACTTGTTAAGGACCATGAGCAATAAAGTTGTCGGGTTTGAATACCTTAATGACTTATATGTTGATGATGACAACTGCAAAGACGCATGGATTCGATGTAAGGAGGGTCAGTACAGTGACCTCCATATTCAAGACGATTTCCTTTTCAATGAAAATCGATTGTGTATTATACGGAGTTCCTTGCAAAAACCTATCATTCAATATCTACATGGGGTTCGCATCAACGGTCACGTAGGGCGAGACAAGACAATAACTCTCTTCAAGGAGCATTACTATTGGCCATAATTAGCAGTCACGTGCGCTAACTCAGTTTCGTGTACAGCTATAGGACTCATAAAATACAGTTAGGTTTACTTATTTGACTAATTCAGATTATTGACCATTGACCATCTTAAACGGCACTTTTGCCCATCATGATTTAAAAAAAATTTTAAAAAAATTATTATTATTATTTTTTTTTAAAAAAAAAAAAGAAAGAAAGAAAGAAAGAAAATATCATTTTGCCTCTGTTTAATAATACAAAAGATCATATGTGTTTAGCAAGATATCAACCACTTGCAATGTAAGCCCCACCACAGGAAAATGATCAAGACTATCCAACGGTGGGCCATCCATGGCATATGATTTGAACCCTCAATATGCCATGCACCACAGATCACACCGGCTTTCTGCTCGAACCAACTGACCATTTGCAATCGTTAAGAGTCAGCCCATCATTGAGTACATTCCATCCGCAATAGAGCTCCAAAAACTAATAGTCTAGATCTTGCTTTGAACGATATCCAACACTTGTAACTACCAACTCAATAAGTCACACGAGCACACAGGCACGACCGACACACCCACATGGCACGCTTCCAATATCTTAACTTCTCCATCAGGTGGGCCACACTGTTTAAATATCTAGCTAAAAAATCAGGCTGTTTTGCTCCTAAGTTTGCCCAATGTACAAAACAAATGGGTAGGTACCACAAAAGCTTGCCCTGTTGTTTTGTCCGATTGAGTGATACCAAAATATCCGTGTGGCCCACCTAACGAAAAGCTCAGATGACATGTGGTGATAGCAAACCTCATTGATAATTTACAAGAAAATCTTCCACACAAGTAAAATTTATTAGGAGAGTAACAACACCTTTCAAACACTCAAATAACAAACCATAGTAGAAATGAGTCTTATAATAAGAGTACATGAAACAAAGCAACACACATAAACCATCACAAGATCAACACTCCTATAACTGCTTAAAACAACTCTTCTAAACCACACTCCAACTCATAAGTAAACTAGCTATGAAAAAGCAAACCAGAGAGAAATGAAAAGGGGTCCAAGATTGGTAATCTGGACAGTTTTTGGGGCATGGTCATCCACATCGAAAATCATACGATTCTTGAGATCAAGAAGATGATGATTTCTGAGAGGAAGAAGACAATGATTCTGACGAAGAAGGTGGGGTGTATATAATTGAGTCCGACTACTGTCGACCCCACACACCACGAGATATGCGCAGAGCCCTGGTGGGACCAGCTATATCCGTTTGGTGCACCAGGCATAACAGAGGTTGTAGTTGCGGTGCTCATCGAAAAGGAATTGGGTGTGGGTTGGCTTGCTTGTCCCAAGGCTCCCCTTGTAGCTGCATAGATTTAAAAAATAATAATAAATAAATAAATCATAGTCAAGATGAATGATCGAGCTAGCTGCTATTGGTGGCACACACCTGAATAGCAGCTGGATTTCACACATGTGCCAACGTTGGCACGTGATATGCAGTCAGCTCAGACAAGTCAACTGAGTCAAGCTCTAGTTCCGTCTGGGCAGGGCTCTGTGGGCCCACCGTGATTTAAGTGTTTTATCTACGCCGCTCTTCTCGGATCATTTTAAAGTCTGAGACAAAAAATTAGGCAGGTACAGAGCTTAAGTGGACCACAAAGTGGAGATTGAACGTCCACCATTAAAAATTACTTGGGAGTTGGAGAAGTTTCGGATCAAGCTGATATTTGTTTTTTCACTTCATCAACGTCTACATGACCTTATGTATAGTTTGGATGGTAAAAAAAACATCACGATGGACCTTATAAAGGTTTCAACGGTGGGTATCATTATCACTGCAGCTTCCTTTGGTGTGGTCCACTAGAGCTTTGGACGTGCTTCAATTTTATGATTATACCTTAAAATGATATGAGAAAAGCGATGAACGGCGTGAATAAAACACTTACATCAAGGTGGACCCCACAGGGCCCTGCCCGGACGGATTACCGTCCGGGCGGGGGTAGGACGCAATCCGCGTCCAGCCCAGACCAACCCAGACAGTCCTGAGTCACGATCATCAGTAAAATAAAAAATTTTAAAAAAAAATTACGGGTGGAAGAAATGCTCACAACTCGCAGCAGAACTCGGTTGGCGGGCCCCACCTCTCCCGCCGCGTCCCCGGCCACCAGCGCCGCCGCGTCTCCGTCTCCCCATATAGCCTGCAGCCCTGCCTCTGGAAGCCTGATTCTCTATTGGAAGGAAGTTCCCGTGAGGAAGAAGGGAGATGGGCGTTGTTTATATAGGGGAAGGAAAGGGCGGGAATTTGGAGGATTTTTTGTCCCAACAAGTACACTCGCGCTCTTCCAGAACATTCTAACTACTGGAAGTAGCCAGGTTCCTTCTTAACCCTTATCATGACATATGTGTATATATCCATACAAGGGTTGTTTGATTTTTAATTTCCGTTATAAATACGTGGTAATGACTAATTATTACTTACTCCACCTATTTGAAATAAGCCAGGTATTAGGTTTTGAAATTCGGTCCATAAAAATCTTGTCATTACTTATTTAATACATATGGGCTCATCATGAATTATGTGACTTATCCACACTATCCATCCTTTTTAACAGTACATTTTAAGACATGAGCCCAAAAATGAGGCAAATCCAAAGCTCAAATAGACCACACCTTAGGGAACAATGATCATAAAGACATCAATGGTTGAAAGTTGTTTTCTCCCTAGGGCCCACATTGATATTTATTTGTCATCTAACCTCTTCATAAGGTCACATAGTTATGGATAAAGGGAAAACAAAAATATCAGCTTGATCCAAAACTTTCAGGGTCCTCAAGAAGCTTTAATGATAGGAGTTCAAATCCCATTGTTTCCTTTGGTGTGGTCCACTTGATCTTTGGATATATCTCATTTTTCCGATCATGCCCTAAAATGAGCTGGATAAAGGGGATGGACAGTGTCGATAAGACACATACATCATGACGGGCCCCACGATATAACGTTTTTATCTTCCGGTGATGTGAAGAGTGTTATAAATGAAGGTGGCTGTTAAGTTCAGCATGTAAATCTAACCGAAAATACAAAGGTAAATAATTATTACCCGTTTACTTGAAATTATCACTGTAATTAGAAAATCAAACTGCCCATTAGAGAGTTTATTTGAGTACCGTCGATCAGGCGGATGATAAGGTCCAATAGGTGGGATTTTTATAATATAAACCATCCATGCTATGGATCAAAAGATGGATGGACACGATTGATGCGTAACCCTACTTTGTGTGGATCGTTGTATCATGTTGCCGTTCACCTCCTAACACGTAAAAGAAAGATGAGATCGTAATGATTGTCAGAATCAGCGGCTACCGTATGGTTTACTTCAGCTAGGAAATGTCGGAGAAATCCCATAACACTCGTTTGCATTGACTTACAGGTTAGTTTTCTAACTGACAGGAAGGGTATTTACGTAATTCTACCTTACACTCACTGCAACCGTCCAGTTGCGGTTGCCCGCTCGCCAAGAAATAGAAAGGATGGTGGTGATTTTAGCAGCTCACCTTGGACTCGAATCCATTACGTGTTACTGGAAGCGGGTATAACGCTGGAAATCTGTCGGGCCCACCTTGGTTTTATTTGAAATCCATTCCGTCCATCAGATGAATAATCTCATTTTCACCGTACATTTCAAATATCAGACCGATCTGCAACTCCAGTGAGCAATATCGTGGAAAAACATATCAAATTACGACAGAAACCTCTAAGCTCACTGTCTGGCCTGGCTGAGTTTTGGATTAGTCTGAATTTTTTAATAATCGCTTCATCCAGGTAATTTTTACCTGATGAAAGGGTTAGATGGTATGAAAAACCATAGCCAATCCCATGAAACCTATAGACACATGATGCCCCTTTATTAAAAACAAAAAAGAATAATAAACTTTTCCCTTATTAAAAACATAAAAGAAATAATAAGTGGTGGATTGGACAGCCAAGGTAATAAGTCGGACTAACAAGTGGGCATGGATCATTCTAGAAGCAGCTTACTCACTATCTACTACGTATGAACAGGTACATCAGATACTTTTTATTGTTTATATTTAATTAAATCTTACATCATGTAATCTACATTTAATCTTCATCACATCTCTTTTATTTAAAAATGATAAAGTACAAATCACAGAGATTTGCTCGTCCCCACGTTAATTAGTGGAAGCCAAACAAATCCACATGCAGTGCATGCATAGTAGCGTAACACGTGAGATTCGAGACTTTGAATGGCTATATACTGTAAGATATGTGACCATGACAAGTAGTATATGAACCAATTAAATCTCACCACCAAACAATTCATGTCCCTTCATGTTGGCCTTTCTCGGGCCCACCTAAACCGCGTTGGAATATATCAGTACCCAATCTGTTATCTGTCTCTATCTACTTTCACTATTTCTTATAGTGGAAGTGGTTATTGGGACCTACCATGTTTTTTGAGACCAGACATTGAGCGAGTCCTTGAAATTCTAAGGGGAATATTTTTGAAAATTTTAAAATCTAAGTTACTTATAAAGCAATGGCTTGAATTTATCAAATAAACAGATGGCTTGGATTTTTACAGCTTCCCCCTTTGTTTCCGTTTTCCTCTAACCTTATTCAATCCGGACCTAATTTGGATGTTAGATGTTGTTCGATCTACCATTTAGAACATTGGTTTTGTGTATCTTTTCCATTAAATAACCCATCAGGAGTAGGTCCCACAAGATAAACAGATAACTCTTGAGGTACCTGCATGTTTCAAGTATACCTTTCATGCACGTATAAATCATCATGCGAGAAGCTTTCTCAGCAATTGCCTGGGTTTTTCTTTGGTCAAAATATTTGGGATGCGGATTGACTGCGAAAGGCTTTTGCAGGAAGCTGGTAGAGGAAGCTAGGTGAGGCCATGATGGTTGGGATATGAGACAAAAAACGAGATGTATCCAAGACTCAAGGAGGCTACATGAGAAAGGAAAAATGGGGAAAGAAATGCCTATCATTGAAACCTTTGTGGAGTCCACATTGATGTTTACATGCCATCCAAACCATTTATATGTTATTTCTAGATAAACTGAAAACACAAAAAACTTAGACGATACAAAACTGTGGCCATATATGTTTCAACTGTGGTTGTTCAGTCCCCATTCATCTCGTATAGCCCACTTGAGTTTCGGATCCACCTCATTTATTTTCTCACCTTCTAAATGAGTTGAAAAAACAAATGAATAGGGTGGATTTCTCATAAACATCTTAAAAGGCCCAGCCAAGCTTCCCCAGTACAAGAAGTGCGCTAAAGGCACTGAGCAATTGAAACTGTCCATTAGATGCTCCTATAGAGGAAAAATCATCATAATCCAAAACTTAGGTGGGCCACGTATTAGGTTTACTGCTACGAATCTAACCAATATGCCAAAAAAGGCCTAACACTTGGGGAATGTGTCAAGCTAGGCTCTTTACATCGTTGACATTGTAGCATTCCATTATGCTCCACAGATGTCTAGAGCAGCCCACTTTAAGATGGCACTCTCACACTAGCCTCTTCTTTAGGTAGCCATTTTCATGGCATGGCAGCTGCACTCTAGCTAACTAGATAACCCTTTTCATTTTATGGTTTCATTCTAGTTGATCCTGATACCAATTATTAAGGACCTAATTATACGCTAAAGGTGTTAAAATTGATGGAACACATCAAGCTAGGCTCATTAAACTATCGAGATCATTGAATTTAGAGGTTTTGGGCCGGGTATTCCTGATGGGCCTTTGAGCTAGGCCTGTATTAGGCTCGGTTTGGGCTTAAACAAGGAGCCCGAATCTAAATCAGGGCAAACTCGAACTTAGCACCCCAACAGCTCATAATCTGGCCCGGCCCTATAGTTCTTTTCTAACCTAATTTTACTCCTTTTTCTTTCATTCTCTCCCTCTCTCTCTCACACATGAGGCACACCAAATATCATTTATCCATGGAGATATTCAGGGCTCGGTGTTGGGTGGACTTAGGTCGAGCTTTATAAATGTCCCGGTCAGACGCGGGCTGGACTATTCAGACAGCCGGTCACATGCCCCGGGCTGGACTTAGGCTTAGGTTAAGATTAATTGAGCTCATCCTGACCCTAACCCAGCTCATTGACAGCTCGAGTTTTCAGCATGCTTTAAATTGTTCTTTATTGTGTGGCCCACCTAAGGTGTAGTCATCTTTCCACACACGTGGCAGGTTAGTTTATCAATGGGGACCATGCATGCAATGGCAATGGTTGTGAAGAAAATTATTAACTATACAACAGTAAGGCACCTATATTTTTATCCAATCTGCCCACAAACATAGGCTGTTTGGTTGTCTTACTTGAGATTTTAGCTCAAACCATAGATAGCAAATACATGTATAATACACATCTTATGTCATGTATTGATCACTATTTTGTTAATCAAACACTGCTAGGCGTATTTTTTTCAAAACTACCGTATAAAGCACATTTAAACAGTAAAAAATGTAATGGCTCAACTGCCTAAATCCCTAACCTTTCCCTATATGTTGCAACGGTGGTTCGCTGAACAAGCTGAAGTAGAAGATCTATTTGATACTCTGGCAGTATCACTCTTGATACGCAGGCACTCAAAACCTATGCGCATGGTGTTTATTAACTAAGATTCAACCAACTAAACTGTGGAACCCACCTTCGATGACTGATCACACTCCCAGAATCAGATTAGGATCGAACTGCTTATGGGCCACACATGTTTCATGTTTCTGTCTGTGATCATGGAGACCCAACGGGCCACGCCTTTTGGCCCAGTTCTGGTCTAGTCATTAGGTCAATATGTCAAGTTTGGCCTGAGGAGCCTGGTCCTCAGGCCAAGTTTAAAGGCCAGCCACTGGCCGGGTTTAGGTTGCAGGGCCATTGCCACCTCTGGTAATTTAGGGGTGGCAATAGGTCCTGCTAAACTAGCGACTCAACCCCAACTGACAGCCCATTTTCTTCTGACTTGGCTCCACGCTTTTAAAATTCAACATGCTCAACTTCATCACCCAGCCTGACCTCAGTTTGTGACCGACCAACCAACACTTTAAGAATGGAATATGAAGTACGGCTATACAAAATTTAGAACCATACATTTAAATAAATAAATAACAGATTTCGTTTTTGGGAGTTTCGATTTGGAATGCATCTAAACCCGAATTACAATTATATTGGAATCAAGGTGATTCTGAAATGTAGAAGAGCATTAGAATTCTGTTATATATTCACCTGACTTAAATTTGATTAACTAAATCAGATTTCACATCCCAAATTAGTGTGCGTGTGAGAGAGAGAGAGATGTGTGTGTGTATATGTGTGTGTAGAGAGAGAAGAATGTAAGTGATCATGAGCACTCATGCACACCTTTGCACACATGTCATGAGCACAAAATCTAAACGGTTCATGTGATGGGCACCCCTTGAAACTCTATAGGCCTCATTTTCAGCCTAATCCAAAACTCTAGTAGGCCATAACAAGGGAAATGCAAATCAAGGGAGGAAGTTGTTTCATTTTGCCATGGCCCACCAGAGTTTTGGATCAGGCTGAAAATTGGGCGCATGAAGTTTCAAGGGGTGCTGCATCACGTAGACCATTCAGATTTTGTGCCCATGACACATGTGCAAAGGTACTCATGTAAGAAGGTGTGCAGGTGAGTATTCCTCTGCCTGTGTGCCATATTTGATAGATAGAACGATTTATAATAACCCATTAAATATATATTTTGGCAAAAAGTAAAAAAATAAATATCTGACCCTTAGGTTGGCCTCAAATACAAGGATCACAAACAAGTGAATTATCGGCATTTTTTAACTGTCCATTAAAATATTCAATGTTTGAATGATTCAAATTATTTTATTGATGTGATTTTAATTTTAGTTGTAATCGATAATTGAATTGTTTTGGGTATCATAAGAGTGCCATGTGTCCAATTAATTAGTAGTTTAGAAGGACGCGGATTGCGTCGATGTATGAGTTTTATCCACACTCCACACTGTTCATAGTTTTTCTCACATCATTTTAAGATATTATCCGAAAATGTGACAGGTCCAAGGCTGATGCAGGAGGATCTGAGTCAGATGATGCTGAGTTGTCAGATTGCACGTTGACTGCGCTGAATACTTTGAGGTGGCAGATCAGCGCAAAGAAGGTAGAAAATCGTGATCTTCCCTTGGTTGGAGCAGTTATTTCATTTACTGTTTTGGAAGGGATTCTGAACTTGATTTGGGCCAAATTTTGGCATGATTATTGGGATTTGCTATTTTTGTGGCCAGAATTTTGGCATGATTATTGGGATTTGCTATTTTTGGTGGCCAGAATTTTGGCATGATATTGGGATTTGCTATTTTTGGTAAAATTCCAATACAATCGATTTTCAGCTATTACACCCCGGCTTGTGGGTTGATTTGGGGGTCTTTTTTTTTAATGAATGATAATTTGAATTAAGATCAGACACGTTTTCTCTGTGTTTTTTTTTTTGGGCAATCTCTTGTTTTCTTTCCTGTGAATCATCTGTTGAAACTAGCCTACAGAATAATTGTTATTCTGTCCGCGTCAGTTGGTATCAAAGCCTTAGCGTCTTTCCTGGGGTGAATCTCATCAGTTTTCATGGCTGGTGGTCGGGTGGGTCGGTCGTCGTCGTGGACAGGTTCCGAACGAGGAAGTCCCGCACCGTGATCGTAGCGTTCAGGATGTGATGATTGAAGATTTGCAGAGACAAGTTGCAGAGTTAACCCGGCGTCTAACGGCGCAGTGGGAGTTTTCTTTCGTTACAGGCTGAAGGGTTCATTGATTGGTTGCATGAGGTGGAGAGGATTTTTTACTATAAGGAGGTTCTTGATCGTGTCAAAGTGAAACTGGTTGCCATCAAACTTAAAGGTAGAGCATCTGCATGGTGGGAACAGTTGAGGCGATCACGAGACAAGCATGGTAAGGCCAAGATTACTGATTGGGAGAAGATGAAGAAGAAGATGAAGGGTCACTTCCTTCCCTTCGGCTATACTCAATCTCTGTTTCAGCGACTTCATTTGTTGAAGCAGGGCACGAGATCAGTTGATGATTACACTGAAGAATTTTATCAATTGATAGCCCGTAATGATCTATCTGAGATAGAAGAGCAGTTGGTGGCGCGGTATTTGGGAGGATTGCGGCAGTCCCTACAGGATGTTCTTAGCCTTCACTCGCTGTGGACAGTTTCTGAAGCATACCAGCGTGCACTCATTGTAGAGAAACAACAGAGCACGAGACCAGTGACCAGAAGCGATCAAAACAGTCGAGCAGTTCGCCCTCAAGAACCTCGTCTCGCCCAACAGCCATTGCAGGGTCAGAGTTCTAACTCTAATATTAGATGTTTCAGGTGTGGTGAACAGGGGCATAGAGCGACTGATTGCAGGAAGCCTGCTAATCAAAAGGGAAAAACTCTTTTGATTGAGGAAGATATGGAAGCAGACACTGAGATGAATGGAGAGCCTGTGTACGATGATGATGAAGATGGAGACGTATTGTATGGTGATGGCTATGAGACCCTGGTTGTTCGTAAGAGTCTACTGACTCCCAAGGGTGATGCAGGTGACGATTGGTTGAGAACTAATATTTTTCACACAACCTGCACAGTTGCAGATAAAGTCTGCAAGATGATCATTGACAGCGGCAGTTGTGAGAATGTGGTTTCTGAAGAAGTTGTCCAGAAATTACAGTTGAAGACAGATCGTCATCCCAAGCCATACAAATTGTCGTGGCTAAATAAAGGCAGTGAGGTAACAGTAGATAGGCGATGCCTAGTATCTTTTTCGATTGGCAGAAAATATTTTGATAATGCTTGGTGTGATGTCGTGTCTATGGATGTTTGTCATGTATTGTTAGGCAGACCTTGGCAGTATGATCGCAGTGTTGTTCATGATGGGCGGAAGAATACTTATTCCCTTAGTATCAAGGGAAGAAGGTTGTGTTGGCGCCTCGCCGGGAAGGAACCACTCCTACCCTGCTGACCAATAATACTAACCTTCTCTCTATGTCCAGGTTCCTGGAAGAAATTGAGCGGAAGTTGTGATTTATGCCCTGCTGCCTTGTGGGAATAGTGCAGCAGACATGAGCCCAGATTTACCAGTAGAGGTGCAGCAGCTGCTAGCAGAGTTTTCTGACTTGATGCCAGAAGATCTTTCTCCTGGGTTACCACCTATGAGAGATATTCAGCATCAGATTGACCTTGTCCCAGGGTCGAGTTTACCAAACCGACCTGCATATCGCCTTAGTCCCAAGAAGCTGAAGAGTTGCAGCGTCAAGTGGTGGAGTTATTAGAGAGGGGCTACATCCGTGAGAGCATGAGCCCATGTGCAGTCCCTGCCCTACTGGTACCGAAGAAAGATGGTTCCTGGCGTATGTTATTGACAGCCGAGCAATCAACAGGATCACAGTGAAGTACAGGTTTCCCATTCCACGCCTAGATGACATGCTGGATCAACTGTCCGGTTCTAAGGTCTTCTCAAAAATTGACCTTAAAAGCGGATACCACCAGATCAGAATAAAACCTGGAGATGAGTGGAAAACGGCGTTTAAGACGCAGCAGGGATTGTATGAATGGGTAGTCATGCCTTTTGGGCTGTCCAACGCACCCAGCACATTCATGAGATTTATGCATCAAGTTCTACAACCATTTATGGGGAGATTCGTTGTAGTTTACTTCGACGATATCCTCATTTATAGTCCGACATGGGCGTCACACTTTGATCATCTTCGAGCTGTTCTTGACATGTTGAGAAAGGAGCACCTGTTTGTTAATCGGAAGAAGTGTTCTTTCTTTACTACTTCTGTAACTTTTCTTGGTTTTGTTGTATCTACTGATGGTGTTCATGCAGATCAATCAAAAATAGATGCGGTCTTGGGGTGGCCCAAACCTAAGACCTTGCACGATGTTAGGAGTTTCCATGGATTGGCGTCCTTCTACGTCGATTCATCAGAAACTTCAGCACTCTGATTGCTCCTATTACAGAGTGTCTCAAGGACGTGACTTTCAGTGGTCTGAGGAGGCAGAGATCAGTTTTCAATTGGTCAAGCAAAAGATGACGAGGCGCCAGTTTTTAGCACTTCCAGATTTTGACAAGTGTTCGAAGTCAATTGTGATGCATCTGGGATTGGCATTGGTGGTGGTTTTTGAGTCAGAAGGACGACCCATAGCCTTTTTTAGTGAGAAGCTGTCAGGGGCGAAGAAGAATTATTCCACTTATGATCTGGAGTTCTATGCCATAGTTCAGTTCAGTCCCTTGAAACATACCCTGGTGCAGACGTGACTCCTGGTGTAGCGTGATTCATTCTTGTTACTGATCACAAGGCCCTGAAGTACATCAATGGCCAGCACAAGTTGAGCAGGCGACATGCTAAGTGGGTGGCCTACTTGCAAGAGTTCACATTTTCATTGAGGCACTTGTCAGGAAGTCTGAACCGAGTAGCAGACGCCCTGAGCCGTCGTACATTACTCCTCACCCAGCATGATCACCAAAGTTGCAGGCTTTGAGGTTTTCAGTGACATGTATGCAGCAGATCCTTCATTTGGAAGGATATTTCGGGAGGTAACTGATGGTCAACGAAATGATTTTGTTTTACATAATGGTTATTTATTTTCATGGATTACAGTTGTGTATCCCAGATTGTTCACTAAGGCAGCAAATTATTTGTGAACTTCATAGCGAGGGTCATTTTGGGCGAGATAAGACGTTAGCCCTGGTGTCCTCTGATTACTATTGGCCCAAACTGACTAGTGATGGGCTCATTATGTGGAACGATGTTATGTGTTGTCAGCGGTCCAAGGGAACTCTCACAAATGCAGGCTTGTACACTCCTTTGCCAATTCCTGAGGCTCCTTGGTTTGATGTCAGTATGGATTTTGTGTTGGGTTTACCCCGGACACAACGATCCATGGATTCTATTTTGGTTGTAGTTGACAAGTTTTCCAAGATGGCCCATTTTGTAGCTTGCAAGAAAACAATGGATGCTGCTCGGATCGCTCATCTTTACTTCAAGGAGATTGTTCGTTTACATGGTGTTCCCCGGTCAATCACTTCAGATCGTGACACCAAGTTCATGAGCCATTTCTGGAAGAGCTTATGGGAGAAACTGGGAACCAAGTTGAACTTCAGTAGCGCCTACCACCCCCAAACAGATGGTCAAACCGAGGTGGTGAACCGGAGTTTGGGCAACCTTTTGAGGAGTTTGGCTGGAACTAATCCAAAGCAATGGGATCTTGCTCTTCCCCAAGCAGAATTTGCCTATAACAGATCCAAGAATAGAACCACACGACTAAGTCCATTTGAGATTAACTATGGTCAGAATCCGTCTGGTGTGCTGGACTTAGCCCCCATCCCACGTGTGGGTCGTTTGAATCCTAAAGCAGATGAGATGGCAGAACACCTTAGAGGCATCCATGATCAAGTAAAACTGGCCATTCACGAGAGCAATACCAAGTACAAGACTCAAGCAGATAGTCATCGTCGCCAGGTACTTTTGATGTTGGTGATTTTGTTTGGGCAGTATTAACTCGTGATCGTTTTCCTGTTAGAGAGTATATAAGCTGAAAGAGCGAAAGATTGGACCCTGTGAGATCCTACAGAAGATCAATGATAATGCCTACAGGTTACGCCTTCCCAGCCACTTGCAAACTTCTGATGTATTTAATGTGAAACACTTGAGCCCTTGTTTTGTGGATCCTGATGAAGCTACTGCGAACTCGAGGACGAGTTCTTTCCAACCCGGGGCGACTGATGCAGGAGGATCTGAGTCAGATGATGCTGAGTTGTCAGATTGCACGTTGATTGCGCTGAAATACTTTGAGGTGGCAGATCAGCGCAAAGAAGGTAGAAAATCGTGATCTTTCCTTGGTTGGAGCAGTTATTTCATTTACTTGTACTGTTTTGGAAAGGATTCTGAACTTGATTTGGGCCAGAATTTTGGCATGATTATTGGGATTTGCTATTTTTGGTGGCCAGAATTTTGGCATGATTATTGGGATTTGCTATTTTTGTTAAAATTCCAATACAGTCGATTTTCAGCTATTACAACCCGGCTTGTGGGTTGATTTGGGGGTCTTTTTTTTTTTAATGAATGATAATTTGAATTAAGATCAGACACGTTTACTCTGTGTTTTTTTTTTTGGGCAATCTCTTGTTTTCTTTCCTATGAATCATCTGTTGAAACTAGCCTACAGAATAATTGTTATTCTGTCCGGCGTCAAAGGCTTAAGGGGACCACAAAATGGGGATTAAACGTCCACCATTAAAAACGTCTTGGGAGCTCTAGAAGTCTCAAATCATGCTGATATTTATTTTTTCACTTCATCCACGTCTAAATGACCTTATTAATAGGTTGGATGGTAAAAAAAACCATCACGGTGGCCCTTATAAAGGTTTCAATGGTGGGTATCATTATCACTGCAGCTTCCTTTGGTGTGGTCCATTGTAGCTGTGTACCTGCCTCATTTTTAGGGTCATATCTTAAAATGACCTTAGAAATGCGATGGACAGCGTGGATAAAACTCTTACATCATGATGGGTCTTACAGAGCCCTGCCCAGACCGATTACCGTTAGGGTAGGGTAGGACACAATCCGTGTCCAGTTTACCTTTATTATACGTCCGGCTCTCACTTTCTCTTAAAGATGGTAAATAAGTATTTTTCATGGATTACATTGAAATCTCAATAGTTTACTAAGAGTAAATTTAAAATATCTGCAATTCCATTTACCTCAGATCGAAGGCTTTTTTTTTTTTTTTTTAATTTACACACGCACACACACCCCACGCAGTCACGCTAGTGAAATTTCACCACGTATGGGTACTCGAACCTTTGACCGGAGTCGAAACTCCTAAGAGTCTACCACCCGAGCAAGAGTAAGGACCCCTCCAGATCGAAGGCTGCATACACAAAAAGTAGCTATTTAGAATTGAAATATGCTCATTTACCACCAAATCCAAGGTGTCAAACAGGGTGTTGTTTTATTTTAAGTTTTGATTCAGATCGGGTCAGCTTTTCTAACCCAACCTATTGATAACCTATATGGACGGGGTCAGGCCCACCCATTTACTTATCACTCATCAACCATGCGATGTTCCAAAAGCGAACCGGAATCATGATTTATGGGCAGCAATGGGTTAGTTGGCCCGTGGGTCTTGTAAAGTTTTTAATGGTGAGTGTTCAATCAACGGGTTGGATGGGAAATAAACATTACGCATCTTCTTACAGTGGGCCTTGGGAAGTTTTTAATGGTGAGCGTTCAATCATCACTGTTTCTTTTGGTGTGGTCCATCTGAGATTTAGATATGCTTAATGCTTCAGACCATGTCCTAAAATGGGCCGGAAAACGGATGGACGGAGTGGATATACAACATATCGTCAAGGTGGGCCCTACTTTAAGGGTAACACCCACTAAACTGTTACCCGGGTAACACCTAATCCGTGCTTTTCTCAAGAAGGCCCAGTGCTAAAATTTTGCCCATTTAATAATCGGGCCGGATTCAAGATATGTCTAAAGCCCACGGGCCTGGCCCATTGAGGGTTTCAACAGTATTTTTTCCATATATCATGCATGGTGGGGCCTATTTAATTAATAAACCAGATCTTGCACAAAAGTATATGGCTGGACTCAGGCTTAGGATCACGCCATGATAGTATATATTGGCCAGGCTAAGACCCGTTCTCTTGTCATGGGCCTGGGCCGGGCTTGAACTTATGTTTTACTTTGCGGTCTGGAATTTGACAGACATTGCCTGTTCCAAGCTTGGTCCATGGACAGCCCTAATTCATAAACTAAGGACTTGAAGCAAGCAATTTGGGCTCATGATTCATGATCTTCCAAGCATACAATGCTCAGCCAAGTTGTACAAGTAGCCCTTTTGTCCAGTGATCCAAGCCATGAATTTTATGGGCCCCACTGAATGATCATGAACAAAAAATAAATAAATCTTCCTGAAGGAATACTTCTAGAACTTTCAATTGGCAGGCACAAAGAAACAATTAAAAAGGACAAATAAGACTAGGATATTTCAATCCCACCATATAAAAGTTCTAGATCATTGAAACTATGGGCCCACTTGAACAATCTGGAAAACCATAGTGTGTGATCGACCATTTTACGAAGTGCATATCAGGAGTAGCCATGACAAAATGAGGAGTACTTATTTGATACTCTCACAATCTCGAATTCAGATTGCTTGAACAAATCTAATATGGAAACTTGGTTATTAAAATAGAACCATTGGATGTATCTCATTGTTATCCCTCTAATAAATATCCACCATCTGAAAGTTAGATAATCAAATACGTACAATTTTTTCTTAATGGTACAAGTAACCTTAGAGACATAATTTGGACAGTTTAATTTGGATTACTTATATTCTATGATGATGTTCTAAGTAATTTATGAGTAGGGCTGCAAATGGGATAGGGTCGTGGTGTGGTCAGAATTTTAGACCCAGAACCCCTACCAATTAAATTTTGGATCAAATCTAGGTCAGGTTTAAATCGAAAGTAGCTAACCCATTTATTTAATAGTTCGGGTCTTGGCATTGGAGCCAGGCTGTTTTAGGTCCAGTATAGAAATTACAATTGAGGTTACACATGAATAGGGCTCTACATGAACTGAGTTAGCTTGGTTAGCTTGCTCGACTCGACTCGACTCGGAAAAGCTCGATTCGACACTCAATTCAAAACCGAGTTCGAGCCGAGTCGAGCTGATTTTTTTAGCTCAAAAAATTTTCGAACTGAGTTCGAGCTTTGCCAAGCTCAACTCGACTTGAATCGAACCCCAACTCGGATCGAACCAGCTCGGTGACTCGGTTGCTTTGATATTGATGTTGCTCACCAAGTGTTCGATGAAATGACCCAACGAAGTGTTGGCTGGTGGCAAGGAAGGTATGTATGTGAAACAAATATCCCTTTTTTCTTGATTTTGATGTTGCCTACAAGGTGTTTGATGAAATACCTATAATACCATTGCTTCTGTTTTACAAACGATGAGAGTTTGAAGGTGCAGTCCATGTGTTTGTGAAAATGCCGTAAAAGCAAACTCGACTTGATCTTGGCTCAAACTCGGCTTGAACTGGCCCGAGCTGCTGACAGAATCGAGCCGAGCTGGCCAGTCAGGCTCGAGGACCAAGCCGAGCCGAGTTCGAGCTGGGGTCAGCTAGTGGCCGAGCCGAGTCGAGCCGTGCCAAGCTCACAACTCGACTCGGTTTGACTCGTGTACACCTCTACACACGAACAATGTTCCATCTTATTTAATTGGCAATCGATATTAATTTTTTATGGTAAAGAACAAAATGACCAAAGGTTTAAATTCAAAGAGTGAAATAAGATATTTTTGTTAGTTCAATTAGTGTAATTTTTGGTATTTTATTTATCAATAAATGGTTACAATTTGTTTAGGTTAGATTATCATGTTTCAGAAAAGGTGGTGAATCATTATTTTAGTATAGCCCACGAGAAAAAAAAAAAAAAACTCATGGCTCAGATTATCACTTTTTTTTTTGGGTCTGGTCAAATCTAGTATAGATTAGGTTCATCTTAGTATGATCCAAATTGGACTAGTTTTTAAAAATTAGGTCATGGTTGGGTTGGGCCGGATGGGTTCATTTGGAGGGGACATAGATTTTGGCTCATTTAGAAATTTGATTTGAACTTTTGGACATGGACCTATCTAGGCATCTAAAATTTGGACTCAGACTCATTAATTGTGTATTGGATTAGATAACCTATCAGGTCAAACAAATTCATTTACACCCGTATTTATAAGTGCCTTTGTATCCTACTTCACACTATCTGGAAGTTTGTCGATCATGATATGAACCCATCCCAATGGCCCCACAAGTGGGTCATTTGCACTAATCCAATTATCTAAACCTTTTGGTTGAAATATGTTGACATGCTTATTTGGGAACATGGAATTGCGAAGATAGATATTTAGTTCAATTTGGTAACATAGATTTTCCAAATATTCAATTTCTCAATTTCAGAAATTGTGTTAGGGAACTTGGATTTTAACTCTTGGATTCCTAAATATATTTAAATATATATTATTTAGTCACAATATATATATATATATATATTGTAATGAATTAAATACACTCAAATATTATAAATATAATATACACATGCAACATAAGATGATCATTGTACAGAACTTATTGTAAGACAACTTTGGCGGAAAAAAAAAAAAAAAAAAAAAGGGCACCTTTAGGCTTTTGGTGGCCTACAAAAGTAAGCCCATTAATTTGATATTTAATTTTTTTTTTTTTTCTTTTCTTTTTTTTTTTTGAATGACTATCATTTTATATCTTGATTGCATATAAGCTTAATTTTTATAGCATCCCATCATCATGATATAAATGTATTTGAAATCATTCAATGATATAAATGATTGCTACAAAAAAAAACAAAAAAAAAAAAAAAAAAAAAAAATTATATAAGTTATGGGCTTGGAGATGACCTCAAAATTTTAGATTTTCCAAGGTAGGGATCTCCTTTAGAATTGGAAATTGATAAAAATAACACCTTAGAATTGAAATTTAGGATTTCCAAGAGTGCCCAACATCCCTTTAAGTCTTGGATTTCAATTCCTAGCTACCCAAAATTCAGGATTTCGAGGGTATCAAACGACCCTAGAAATTTTTAGTAAACTGATAATATTTACATCTATACTAATTGATTTGATTTAACCTACTATTCACTTTGGGAATTGAAAGAGTACAAGTCCATCTTGCTTCTCAAAATAGAAAAGTGGGGATATATATAAGAACATGTACTACTTGAATTTCCAACATACAACTAGTTGTACCAAATCAATGAAGGTGGCTGTAAATAATGGTAATTGTTATTTAAGAAGCCTGTTAAGTTCCCTAAGCCTTGCGACGCACCGCGTTGCATTTGGACTGTCCCTTAGGTCACATCCACTCTTCTTCTTCTTCTTCTATGAAAAGCTCATAGCCATTAAATAGCTCTAAACGTTCGTGAATAATAATCAATAATTTCTTTAATAATCAAATCTAATAGAAATTAATCTTAAGCTGTTTTTTGGCAAAACATGAAAAATAAAAGAGCTATTTGTCAATACTGAAAAAGAATGGTATCATTTAGCATATAGCAAAAAAGAGAAGGGGTTATATGTTAAGAACTTCTTTTTCTTAATAAAAATTGTTATTGTGGTGGGCCACTATGGATGGGCATGTTACAAACTTATTACACTGTTGTTAGTGGACTTAATTCCTCCCACTAAATATCAACCATTAGCTATATCATTTTTTCTCTGACCATTTAGGACCGAACAATTGAATGGGTTACGTTGGTCCATGGACAGTATCCTTTTGATCACAAGCTTACCCCTTTGTGGGCCCCACCATATGAACGGTTTGGATCAATAAAAGGTGGGACACCACTCTGTATAGTTGTTGGGCCAAGCCAAACAAAACCCTAGTTTTACTCGATCGAGCATCACAGCATAGTTACTACCTACCTGATTAAACTCCACAAAAGCCTAGTTTCCACGGCTCGATCATGTGCACGCATTTTAGAATGAGATAGACTCCCGTATGAGTTAACCACCATTTTGAAAACTGCATTGATTCTTTAACCATACACATGAGCTAGTTTTGCGGCAATCTAGTCCATCCAAATCGCTGGCCCAGTTCTTGATAGAGCATAACCGAAACTTACACATGAGAAAGTAACAGCAACCATCTGATTTTCACTTGGAATTTGGGCCACTCATTAATTTACTTTTAACCATCGATTGGATGAGTAAGATCTCTTGATCAGCTTCATTTTAAACATACGTTCCACCCACAATGTGCCCCACAATTTAGATGGTCTGGATGCAAGCAAGATGAATCACCATCATTTTAAAACGGTGGTAAACTAACACAGCAGTCTTCGTGAGCTGCTCGCTCAGCCAAGCATGTACAAGAGATTGGACGGTGAAATGGGTGGTACACAATACCCATCCCCAGGAATGTCTACATCCATCTCAATAGACCATAAGATCACCGTCCATCAAGACGCATGCAGCCAGCACATCACGTGCATAAAGCATCCAAACCGATGAAAAGATAGGCCCCACATTGAAAATTATTCTTAGCAAAAATCAGAAAGATCCATCCATACAGTACGTGGCACAGCAGAAAACAAAGAACAGCCAATTATTGTAGTGGTCCACCTGATGAATACATGGATTGATTTATTCCCAACCATTGTCTAGGTCCGGTAGCAAGGCTCCCCTAGAGGCTAGCCCATTATAAATGATAGATCATCACCGTTCATGCTAAGGTGAGTTAGAAAATGCTTTTATTGGACCGTTGTTTCTAAGTCACTCTGGTTGAGATGATGAGATCAATCATATAATAAAAACTATCTCTGGTTGGATCTTTTATATCAACGGTCTAGATCAATCATATGATTGTGCGGTATATTTGTACGCAGTACACACGCGATATATCTGTGCCGGTTACGTCACTCATTCCCACTTGTTATGATTTCGGGTCACAGGTCCAAACTCCATCATAAATCAAAGATTCTCTTCGCGTTTGGAAGCGACAAAAGCAAAACCAAAGCGAGATTTCCATCACGCAAATGCGAGAGAGTACCATATTCTCCTACACGTGCCTACATGTCACTCGTGTGAGAGATCTGAAATGTTCATGTGATGGGACCCACAGTGCTTGTGTCGTGGCCTGAAAGTTAGCCCTTTTCGGCCATCGTATGGCTTAGTTATCCATGATGAGAAAACTAATGGCTATAAATAATTGACCAACGGCCCAAGTTTCAACGTGTAGATGGAAACCAGATTATGGATTGAACGGCTCGATTTTGACGAGATTAGAGAATTAGCCCGGAGGAATCAACTGATGAACGGGTCGGATCCCATACAAACAAGCCATACTGGTACGTGCGCGGGTAGAGTAGAGCTTAAAATCGTACTCGCATTCTAGAGCAGTCCAAACTGAATTTCGCTCGGACGTGGACTGCTTGGTCACCCGGTCACCCGGGAATTCCCTAATGGCACGACTCTGTGGGGCCCACAGTGATATTTTTGTTTTATCCACGCCGTCCATCCATTTTTCGAGGTTATCTTAGGGCATAAGCCCAAAACTGAGTAGAGAAAAAAGCTAAAGCGGACCACGCAATAGGAATTAGTAGGGATAATGACACCTTGATATTTATTTTCCATCCAACTTGTTCATAAGGTTACAGAGACTTGGATGAAGGGAAAAAAAAAAAACAAACAAACAAATATCAGCTTGACCCGAAACTTCCGTGGCCCTAAAAAGTTTTCAACGGTAGTCGTTCAACTCCCACTGTTTCCTGTTGTGGGTCTATTTGAGCTTTGGATCTGTCTCATTAATGTTCTTATACTCTAAGATTATCTGAAAAAACAGATGGACGGTGTGGATAAAACATAAATATCACGGTGGACCCCACAGAGTCGTGCCACTGGGGATATGCACCAGGCAATCTGCGTTTGTCTGGTCGAATACTTCCCGACGTGTTGCTACAGAATACATCGGCATTGTAGCCGTCAGATTTGGGGAATATTCAGTGATCCAAACCCTTGATTTGACAAAACATAACTATAAAGGTGGCTGCGTGAAAATATTCAAGATTGAAAATCCTAGACCATCGAATACATGGGCCTACCGAGCAAAGGTCAAGGACATGGTTCATATTCCGCGGAAAAGTTTAAATAATTAAAGTGCTAAAGTATCGGGGACTGACAGTTGCATTATTTGTGATTCTCTATTCACAGTGACATACATCTTGTAAACGGGGTTGCCCGAGTGGTAGACTCTTGAGGAGCTTTAACATGAGGTCTTGGGTTCGAAACCTATAGGTTGTGAAATCCTACTACTATGTTCGTGGGTGTGTGGTGGGTGTATGTGTAAAAATAAAAAAAATAAGTATGCATCTTGTAAATGGTTTGGATCAACCAACATGTCTACGGATCCAATAGCTATGTTCTCATGTATTTTATTGTTGTCCAACAAGAAATATTATTTTAAACCATAGTTCAAAGTTCATAATAAAAAATAAATAAATAAAAATAAAAAACCATATGAAAGGAAATATTGTTTGTTGGGATATTTTAATTTCCATGTTTGGGGGAAATTATGAGAAAAAAAACTCTCTCTCTCTCTTTTTAATCATTTAAAAAAATATTATTTAGCAAAAAACAAATCTTCGAGAATATTTTACATAGTCACTATCATATATCAGGTCATTACATGTGCCATGGGTGAAGATCGATATTGACATGCATTATGTATATGCTGTTGAAGTTGGATGTTCACGTGTGATAGGTATTGTTGATAGTTCGAATAAAAAGAGAAAAGAGAGATGGGTAATGCCCTTAATCTTTATATTATTTATATTAAAATTATATCAAGCAAAACGATAATACAACCCTTGTCTAAAAGAAAAATAAATTAACAAAAGAAATTCTAATATATGAGAGATGAGGATGAGCTACGTCCCCAATAGATGAGATACTTGAAGCTAAATGGCGGTGCTTGTACACATGCACCAATGCACAAGACAAGATATGCATTGGTGCATTTAACACTTGGACACTTGAAGCTATCTAGATGGAAGTGCTTGTGCACATTGGCACCATTAATGGTGCATGTGACATATTTGTAGTGATTGAAGATGGACTCACGTACATGGCATATTGGCACATGTAGAATCCTTTGCACATGTGGGGCGCAAGTGAAGATGAATGTTGGTACATGCATGTGGCACATTATTAGTACATATGGGGCATAAGAGAAGTTGAATAGGGTCACATGTGGCTAGGGGTGCACACGGGTCGGTTTGGTCCGGTTCCAGGGTAAAATCGGAACCGAACCGTTCCTAACAGTTCTAGGATTTTCAGAACCGGAACCGAACCGTTAGCACACTAGAACCGAACCAGAACCGGACCGTGAAAACCGGTTCGGTTCCGGATCGGTTCCACGGTTCTGGATTTTTCAAATATAGACAGGCAGATACCCCCATCTTTCCTTGCTTTCTATTGAAAAGGGAAATGTCCCTTGGGACGTTTTTGAGCACCCTACATGATGGACGGTTCAAATCGCGAAAAAGGATGATGGGTGGGGCCCACTGTCAAAACCCAATCCATGCACGTACGTCCCTGGACGTTTTTGGCATGGTTTGGATATTTTGAAGAAAAAAATAAGTGGGGCCCACTTCTAATGGCATTCTCGGAGATCTACTCCGCTCATCCTCTTCGTAGTAACGACCACGTTCTACCTGCCCCTAAACTGGAACCGAACCGTATCCAACGGTTCTTGTAATTTTGGAACCGGAACCGGAACTGGTGCTGTCCAGAACCAGACCAAACCGGACCTATCCAACAGTTCCGGTCCGGTTCCACGGTTCTACCGGTTAAATGTACACCTATGGCGTGCTAGAGAAGATGGATGGTGACATATGTGACACATGGGCACGCATGGTTGTGGCATACCCAAAGTCGAATAATTGATCATTTGGCACCGTGATCAACACATGTTGCACATGTGAGGGAATTGAAGATAAATGGCCGCACATTTGAGATTAACTCTTGCATAGCCTATTTTACTTACATTGTTGGAAAATGAATTTCTTAGAAGTGAAGGTGGAAAAATAAATGTCCATTTTATAACCAAGATAAAAATGAGAAATGGTATTTTCTATAAAAAAAAGTTTTACAGACAACAAAAAGAATTGGTTTCATGAAAATGGTGTTTCTATTTCTTTTTATGAATCTAAACAAAACCCTAAAATAAAACCTCCTTTCTGAGTAGAAGATTTAATAGGTTGGTGATCTAGGCCCTTGGGCATTTGGGTTGGATAGGTATTTGAGCCAGGTTTGGATATGCCTTTTAAATCCTTAGGATGAGCCATGCTTAGATATGGAAGCTCGAACAAATTTACCATGAGCTTGGGCTATTCTAGTCTGGCACATATATCTATAACATGCATTATAGAAGTACGTATTATATGTGTGCGGGCATGCACGCATGTTTACATGTTTGTGTGGGGAATGAGATATTATCAACATCTCCAAAACTTTTAAACAACACAGGGTGACCTATCATCAATCTGAACTATTCATACATTCACACAACTAGGAGCAGGTCATAGTACTCTACGAATCATGCTGACCGGATTATCCTAATCCTTTAAATGGGACCAATTTGTTACAATTTTCTTTTTCATTTCATCTTCTTAATTAGATGCATTTTTCTCTTTTTCAAAAATACAAAAAATGGGTATACACATGTATATAAATAACAACAAAATATCAAAAAAAGAATAATAATAAATGTACATCACTCCAACCACAGACCCTTCCTTGAGGCACCCGTGAACCACAACCTCAATCTACTACTTAGGCAAGTTTCTCGCTCGCTACTCCAACTTTTCTATCTTCCTACTAAAGCACTCTTACTCCTTATACATACTAAAGCTCCCTCGACAATAACAAGAATGGCCCAAGAGTTTGGGACATCCAATCAAATTTGGAATTCACACTTTGAAAATATCTAAAATTAACATCAATATGATGTTGTCCAACAGGATAGTCCCCAAATAAAAAATCAATCTTGATCGTGTTTGGATCACGGATCGATGGATTGGATCCTTTCATAAAATTTAAAAAATATTTTTCAATAATAGCCTGTCTCGATTGTAACCATCAGATCGCAAGACAACGGACTAGACCTTATTCCAAAGTGTGTGTGTGTGTGTGTGATCCTAATCATAATTGCCACATAGTGAAATAGTGGAATGGATATATTCCAAAAAAATACAAAAATATTTTTCAGTAAAAGCCTATCTCAATTACAATTGTTGAATCGCAAAATGATGGATCAGATTTTTTTTTTTTTCAAAAATTATATATCCCCAATTGAATCCCCTAGTGGAGACGAGATGATAAGTCTGATTTTATTCAAATTTTAAAAAACAAATGATGAAAAAAACAAAACTGACGTCACCTCTCCATGATATCGAACTGATATTTTCAAAATAAACGGTTTAGAAAAATATTCAAAAACTGCCACAATAAAATCCCCATGGAATGTTATTCTACATGTGAGACTTATTTACCCAAAAAAATCTTCTTCTTTTTTTTGAAAATTTTCAAAAAATACAAAATGTGTAGGTGACGCACTGGACAATAATTGGTTTTGGGCTCTTTCAAGTTATTAGTTATTTCTGAAATCATATGTGGAATATGGGGCAATGGGGCTGAACTCTTAGTGTCAGTCCTGTTACCTTGGAATGCAAGCTTACCTATTCAGGTCAGGGAAATTGTAACTCAAGCCGTTGAAAAGTTTATTATAATTCTGAAGCTTGAAGTCCACAAGCTGAGTAGCACAATTCAAGTTACTTTAATCTGGGACACTTGACAAGCATAAGTAATTATAATTGCAGTGCAATAGATCCGTAAAGTCACGAAAGGATAGAACAACTACTCATTTTAAACGACTAGTCTTAAAGCCGATCCTATGGGATTATGCAACATTGAGAACTACTTTTTAGATTATTTTTTTTTTATTTTATTATTATTATTATTATTTTTTAAAGTATTAGGTAGATCCCTGTAAAGTTCAAGAAAGTATAGGGGCACTAACACACCAAAATTCAAATTTGCAGACAAACTCAATATATATTGCCAATCACGATGTGAAAAGATTATGATTTGGTTACTTGTAATGTCGCAAAAAGTGTATGTATAAATCACAATATTTTTTTCAACCCTCAGGAGACACTCAAGTTGTTCTTTAGCTAAACGAGCTTTTGACAATGACGCTTTGGTGCGAATAACTGACTAGACCTACTTCCATGCCTAACCAGGATGATGGAGTGCCCACTCACTTTAGCATTCAGTTGCACACCTTTGCCAAAGAGGAATATCTGTAAACACTCACCCATAATGAGAGAAACTAATCAATTTTAGTTGAACTTCATAATCGACCTCGTATTGACCTGGAGAAGCATCGTTAACCCAAACAGAAAATATAGAGAGGATTTTATTGACCTCCCATAGTAAACCAATGGTTCAAATTAGCCTAACAGAATCGTTGGGAATTTGATTCCTACATATTTCCTCTACTGAGCTGGTGGTTGCCAGATTCAAAAGAGAGAAAATCATCAAAAAAGAAGTTCATTGAAGTCTATGAGTAGAGTTGAAGTTGAGAAACCCGATCATCTCTTTAATAAAAGAGTATTTGGTTTTTCATTCTCCTTCTAACATCTCAAATTAAGCTCGCATTCCTGTCTACATATTTAATCATGCATTTCTATTACTACTTCTTTCCTTTTTCTTTATTTATTTTTATTTTTATTTTTACTCCAGCGTTTGTCCATTTAGACCCCAAATATAGTTCTCTCTAGAGCTCAAAATTCAAAATTCTATAAAGTAGAGATCGTGCAAGCGGAAAATGGTGCTTAACTTCTTCCTTTTCTAGCACTTAGAATCTTC
This sequence comes from Magnolia officinalis, assembly GCA_021015155.1. Classification (NCBI taxonomy): domain Eukaryota; kingdom Viridiplantae; phylum Streptophyta; class Magnoliopsida; order Magnoliales; family Magnoliaceae; genus Magnolia; species Magnolia officinalis. The sequence continues at coordinate 6,050,737 of JAJHSJ010000010.1, forward strand.
AACCGTAAACTAACTGTAAGAGTCACTTGAGCCGGAGGACCTTCAATTCTCTAACTCTTCAAGTGATTCTATAGTTTTTGGTTAGCTATAGATTTTAACCTTTCGTTGGCCAGTATAACGACTCTAAATTGTGTGCATTATCTCATCTAAGTCAATTCCACGCCCATCTATGGAAAGAGAAAAAAAAAAGTAGAAGTGAGATGACCCGCTAGTGCGGTCATCATTCATACTAAAGTTAAAAAATGAGAAGTGGTGTTTCTCACAAATTGCCACAAAGAAAAGCCTCATAAACAATAGAAAGTGGGTTTCATAAGAAACAATGTTCCCTTTCATTTTCTTTCCATGAATCCAAACAAGCTTAAAAAGAAGAAAAAAAAAAACTCCTTTTTTTTTAATAGGGTAGTTAATGGGCTGGCCCAGGACCTTGACTTTTGGATGGACATGTATTTGGGTCAAGTTTAGATATGGCTTTTAAGCCTTAGGATGAGCCTATGCTTATATATAAAAGCCCAAATAATTTTACGATGAGTTTGGACTACTCTAGCCTGGGCCCATATATCTCTAATATGTATTAGATGTATATTATGTGTGTTCACAACCTAAAGTGCAGGGTCGCGATGTAGTAATAACTCGGTGAGACCGATGTCGAATTCATAGGGACTAATCTTGTACATATTCTGAAAATAACTAGAACTAGAAGAATATCTAAATATAAATCTGAAATAAAAGAAAGTAATTGTGAATAATATTGATTAAAACTATCAATTAAAAGATGTGAACTATGGTGCCAAGGATCCACTTATAGCTATCAGGATGCTACCTCACCTTGATTCAAGAGATACAATTGGAATTGGAGTCCTATCTTATCCAATTGAAAGATGAAGCAATTAAATCAAATCTTTAAACTTTTCCTTGATATAGTCCTCAATGAATGAGTATTGTGATAATTGGAAGGGATTCCATCATCCTACCATGCCCAGGAGACGATGGTAAACAACAGGATTTACCAATCTCACAATCTCAGAAATAGGAAAAGAAGATATCCAAAGCTATCACGGCATCTATTGTAATTTCGAGTCATAATAAATCATAAAAAACTGAAAATATTTATTTAATATCAAACTAAAAATCAATGAGGTTCAACAAAAATAAGTATCAAAGCAAGAAAATTATCCCAAAATGCTACAAGTTTCACCTCTTAGCCCTAGCTAAGAGGTTTAGCCAACCATAGACATGATTGGATCTAAAACCCTAGAAGAAAGCATTAAAAATAAATAAGAAGTCTTTGTCCGACCGTCTCTAAAAACCGCCTCAAATTTATGCACTTTGTGTAACGCCTTCGATGTCATCCGACGTAACTTAAATCCGAAAGTCGCGCATTTTCGCACTGCATAACTCTTCATGTCATCGAACATCCCTTCGATGTCATTGAAGTGTGTTCGAGTGATCGAGAATGTGTCCAGAGTATTCCAGCGAGTTACTCAAAAAATCTACGAAAATCTCGATGTCATCGAACTGCCTTCGATGTCATCGAGCAGGTCTTCGAGCAATCAAACAGGTCTTCGATGTCATTGAGAACTGCATCCAATTTGTCCAGCAACTAGACTTGATTTTCATGTAATTCTTCGATGTCATTGAACGCTGGCTTCGATGTCATCGACCGGCGGTCGATGACATAAACAGTGAAGTTTAGATTCTCTAAATTTCTGCACTTTGCACTTTTGACTTCTTTCCTTCTCCATTTGGTTTCTTTGAATCTTGGGGTCTCGAAATCTTCAATTTTGGCCTCCTAAGATCCATCCATTGCCATGGTGATTCTCGAGCATCAAATCCATGTTTTTAATATTCTTTTCAATCCAAGCTCTTAAACTCACATTGCAATACAAATATGTATAAACTATACTCATTAAGCATTATCATGTTCATACAACCAAGATATAAATAGGGAAAAATATGTTGGCTCAGTGAGAGTGTCCGGGGGAGGGAATGTGTATAGGAAATGATAGGAGGCCTACTATTTGGTTGCATTCCCGCCCGAATGTCTAGGTTGTTCACATCTTTGTTTTTCCTATGATATATAGATGGTGGGCCCCAAGTTTTGGACTACACCTTTCCGGAAAAAAAAAAGGAGAAATATGAAATATTTGACACTCAACAATGTGTGTGCGCACGCATATAGTTTGTTAATGTCTTGCTAATGTGCCCACCTTCATGTGAACACATTGCTAATGTTTTTCAAACCTTTTAAATGGCACACAAGGTGACTTATCATCAATTTGAACCATTCATTCATCCATACTAGGAGCAAGCAATGGTGCAACAATTATGTAGATCAGATGATCCTAACCCTTTAAACGGGGCCAATTCGTTACAATCGCACGTTGTTTTATGAGTCATGTATCAAACAATTAAATCTTGAAGTTAAAGTGTTAGGTAGATACTTGAATAGATTAAAATTATCTATCCATGATGAGATAGTTTTATGCCATTTAAGTAGTCTTAAAGAAGTTTACTAAATTGCCATAAAAGACGTGAGTCAAATTAAGTAGAGCCTCTTTTAAGTGATTTTAGAAAAGTTCTAATGACAAGAAGATTATCACACTGTCTAATGAATGCCCCAACTCATGAGATGGGGTAAGAATGAATCCCATAACTCATAAGAAGAGATGAGAACTAAAGAACATCTAACTACCGTATGAGATAAAAAACTCCAATCAAACCTAATCAAATACATATTTTCAATATGAAGAGAAAGAACATTAAGCTTATAAGTACCCTCAAAAGAAGGTTAGCAACCAACTAAATCTAATAAATGAAAATAATGATGAGGTTGTCTATAATTTTAAAAATGACAATGACACCTACGTAACCTTAATAGTAGTGCCAAAAGTCCTGTGATAAAATGAATGCTAGCCACAACTAAAAGCTAAGAAAATGATAATCGACTCTGTGGTAATATTTCTTTTGTATTTGGGTAAGTGAACATCCAAGCTTAAGTGAGTAAATTTTTAGGCCACCTACATGTATTGTTTACCACCTTTTTACTAAAAGGAATCATCATGTTCTCTCTATTTCTCAGCCCTGTGACATCACCGGCCTATTCACACTCCTATTTCAGACGCCATGGCTAATACATGCTCTTTATAATCCCTACAAGCCCTCTGCACTCACCATTACGTGCCAACCTTAGAAAAATGTGTGAAATCTGGGCGGTAGATAAGATGGCCCCCACCCTGAAGAAGATAACATATAGAAAATTATAAGTCCGGTCGACCGGTAAGGTCGGCCACACCTATTCTATAAGAAGTTGCAATTCGTCCACGTTCAAAATACAAGCGTAGCCCACGTCTTGAACCGAACTTCCTGATGTTTGCATGCGGTCATTCCACAGTGGGGTCCACCTTACTCATAACCGACAAATCCCGCACGTAGGACGCGAATTTCCTGCGAATTCCTGCGCTTGAAACTTAGGTGGGTCCGCCGTGATGTTTTTCAGAAATCCACTCCGTCCGTCCGTTTTGTAAGCTCATTTAGGAGAAGAAATAAAAATTGAGCGGGATACAAGACTCAAGTAGGCCGTACTAAAGGAAAAGGTGGTTAGGGAAATTTCTATCGTTGAAACCTTCCTAGGTTCGACAGTGATGTTTACATGCCATCCATACCGTTAATTACGTCATTTGTCCTGGGATGAACTGGAAACACAGATAATAGCATGATTCAAAACTTATTTTGGCCCCGGGAATATTTCAACTGTGGACGTTCAATTATCACGTTTTCGGCCCACTTGAGCATTGGATACGGTTCATTTTTGGCCTCATGTTCTAAAATGAACTCAAAAAACGGATGGACGGAGAGGATTTCTCAAAAATATGACAGTGAGCGCCACCTGGGTTCCAGTGCAGGAACTTGAAATCCGCGTCTTCGAAGGGGAGACTTTTCCCGTGAGAACGTGTGCAGCGTTTTAACGTAATCGAATTAGTTCGTTTTGCCTCCGTCGCGACGCATAATATAGTGTGTGCACTCACACAAAAGGGCCCACATGCTGAGTGGTTAGATAATCGTCACCGTCCGTACTCTCACTGCTACATGAAATTAGCTGCTTTTCCCTTGATTCAAGCTTCAATGACGATCTTAACCTTTGATCTTTAGAGTTGAACGTGAGCCGTTGAACATTTTCTCTTCAATGTTACAAATTCATCCACAGATTGTGATTTTTACAATCACCCATTTAGAGTAATGTTCACAAGGTGGGCCATAAAACATAGATTCACAAAATGGACGGTTCCGATCATAAGATCATTCAGTATGTGGGCCCACTCGTGGACCCACGCTGGTTGGACTCGCAAAATGAACGCTTTTTAATTATGGTGCTCTTAGAGAAGAAGTAAGTTATTGTGCTCCAACTTGCATTAGGACACTTATAGAGTCTGATCCATTGATCTAGACCATTCATTAGGTTCTATTATGGGATTCCATGGTATACCGATCTAAAAAATATGAAATTTTTTATCAATGGTCTTCACTATAACGGTAAGATCACTTACAGAAGACTGGTCCAGCAGAAAGTTCGATCCATCTATTAGTCAGGGCCCATCATTGATTGCTTACTATTCTAAAGAATCACCTTCTTAAGGCAATCATAACCATCCATGGCTTTGAAAACGGATGGATGTAGAATATACGTCAAAATCAAAGAAGAATAGCATCTCCCAATCATTAAAGTTTTGGATGTCCCGTATTATATGTGTGTTTAGGACATAATGAACGGTTCAGATCGACTAAATGGGAGTTTTGCAAGTGAACTGATACAACTAGTTGCACTATCATTTATAGTGCTCCAGAGCACTGGAGTGTTTCTCTCTTCTTTTTTTTTAATATTCCTCACCACAAAGGTATAAAATCTACCCTCTTTCATAGCTGCTTCTATATGAAAGGCATGGAAAAACCCACATATCTGAGAGAACTAGAGAAAGAAGATGATGGGCCATTTTCATGTTGGTCCCACTTCAAGCTCTTTAGGATTCCATGGCAAAAGAGAGAGAGACAAGGACAAGAGCGTTGCAGGCTCACAAGAGCTGTTTTCTTCAAAACCAGGCAAGCAAAACCAGGTGGTTTCAGATATGATCCTCTCAGCTATGCCCAGAACTTCGATGAGGGGTGTTGGGATGAAGAAGGTGAGAATCCTAGACGTGGGTTTTCCTCCAGGTTTGCTGTCTGCACGGTGAAACCGGTTCCAGATCGATGAATGGCGGTTTTGGAGTGAAAATCAGTGGTATTAGGTGGGCGGTTTTTGTTTTTTGTTTTTTGGTTTTTTTTTTTTTTTTTATGGGGTGGAGTTCGTTTTGCCTCTGGCGTGTGTCGTTGCCCACTGGGGCCCACATGCTGAGTGGTCGGATGTTTGGAACCGTCCATGTTGTGGACTCTATTTTCTATGGGCCACCTTAACAAAATTGCAGTAAATGGATGATTGAGAGCATCACTATCCGTAGATGAAGTTATAACCATGAAGAGAAGATTTTCAATGGATCACTTTCAACTCTAGAAATCAACGGTTAGAATCATCAATAAAGTGTGATTATGGGAGAATAGCTCATATGATACAGTAAGGAGAATATGGACGGTTCAATTTATCTGATCACTCTCGCATGTGGGTCCCAGTGGGTGGCGACATACGCTCCATCCTGTGACGCGACGGAGGTAAAACGAACTTGGTTGGTTTTCTGTACGTCGTGGGCGTGGGCCGGTGGTATCTATTTCGAGTTCTTCTTTTGTACGTCGCGACCGAGGTTCATCTAGCCTGCGTCGCTATGTGAGGCCCACATAGAGATATGGGTTGAAGATCTAAACCGTTCGTCTTGGTGGTACTGTTTTTGGGTCATAATCCATAACTCGAATTGAATAATAATTGTAGCTGTGAACTGTTGAAGACTTTCTATGATTTATCATGCAACTTCGGAAATCAACGGTCTAGAATTAACATTTCCGCTTGGTTGCTGTAAATTGGCCCACCAAAAATAGGACCCCATCAGATGTGTGGTTTGTATTGTTCAGCCAAAACTTACGTCGATACATCCTGGCCTACGAAATGGGAGAATGTCATGCTGAAATTAATACTATTGATTTCTTGTAGGTGAGCGAAAAATCTAATAATCATGCTGAACGTACAATAATGACCATTGATTTCTTTAGATAGAAAAGTGATCTTTGAATGGTCACATTCATTTGCGGATACCAATGGTCAGGATCGTCTTTCACTCGGAGTTATGGATTATCGCCATCCACAACACTGCCCAAAATAGACGTTTCGCACCTTCCGTCCATCTCTCTGTTTGGTCTACGTAGGGAGAATGTATGTGTATGATTTTTTTTCAGCTTTGTAATATGTTATGTATACCATACACTTTGAATAAGAACATATTCCTTCCAAACTTTCCAATTCGCATTTTGCTCCATGGCCCATCGACAGTGGGCCAGGAAGTGGACGGTTAAAAGCCCAACCGGATTGCGTGGTAACCTCCACGCCAAGGATATACCTGTGACCGGACTCTGAGGGGGCCATCATGATGTATGTATTCAATCCACGCCATCCATCTTTTTTTAGCTCATTTTAGGGCCTATTTGGTTCATGGTATTAAATGGTATGGAATTGTTTTAGATGGGTTTAACGCCATTATTACAAATTGATTGCATGTTTAGAAATACCATACTATTTAAGCTATCCAATCCCACGTTCGGGATAAAATTCTTGCTAAGGGAAAACTACTAGATTAAGCAAAATCCTGTTTGGTGGACCATGGAATTGTAACCAACGAACGAAATTCACAACAGATGCAAGTCATGTGTACATGTATAACTAGAAAATCACATGTAGTGATGCCCACATGTGTAATGGATTTCAGAATCTACCAAAAATTCCGCACGGGACTAAACATGATTCCATTCCACCTAATCCCAACCCTTCCCATCCTCCCAACACACTTTGCCATGAACTGGGATTCGGGAACGACCTTCCAATACCGAACTCGGTATTGGTCAGTGCTGGTAGGTGCTCGGCCCCACCATGATGCATTTGTTTTATCTATGTTGTCCACGTATTTTGCCAGTACATTTTAAGCCGTGAGACAAAAAAAATGAGGCAATCCAAATTTTACGTGGACCACAACACGGAAAATAGCAATGATTTTTTTAAGATAACAAAAGTATATTATAAACACATACCGAAAGGCAAAGGACTATACAAAGAGAAAGCTAGAACCATCCCAACTATTTACATGGAAAAAGAATTATTAATTTCCCCTCTCCTCAAAATCCAAGGCCCATTCAATAATTATCCTTTTGGCTTTCAACACGACCTGACTTGACAAGTAGTTCAAGTTTCTATAGCCCAAAGTCCCTCTAACAAGCATAAACACCGTGGGATTTGTAACTCTTGTTTGAGATTCATCCCATGCCAATATAAATGAATAAATCAATAAAAACCAAATAGGCCTAAGACACCTGGAATGAAGATATGATACAATTTCACCTGAAAGATGTTGTCAGGCAGTGTAAAAGGAGGTAATCAATTGATTTCGCATTAGCTATACACATCAAACAAACATTTGGAATAGTCATTTTCTACTTTGAAGGTTATTAACTATCAAATTTTTGTTCCAACCAACCACACAAACGCCGCTATTGGAGGAGCTTCATAATGCCAAATAAAAACTTGGTAGCAACAACACCACTTGTGAACTCCTTAGGACCGTCGCTTAAAAGCATGCTATAGAAGGATTAGACCGAGAATCATCCTGACTTATCTAGTTGCCATCACATCTTATCCAAATTATTATGGAGTGATGGATTGCAAAATTTAATACAATTGAATAGTGATGTCGACTCTCCCACATCTTCCTCCGGCAAGAAAGGCCGGCAATGAAGAGTACACGTTATATAATCCTCGAGTTGAATCGAGTTGAAAGAAGCATCGACTCACCAACACCTGTCGATCCATAGATGAGCTTACAAGATTTTCTCACCAATCTAAATATATTTCCAAAAACAAATGTTCTCAATATTCTCGAGCACAAAGTGTACACCATTACCAAATCTAATTTCCATCGAAGCAATCCTTTTCCATAAGTAGTGATAATTAAAAGCCCACCATTAAAAACTTTGTGGGGACACATCAAGTTGATATTGTGTTTTTCCGGGCAACTCAGGTGGAGGGTGTATTTGTAGGGACGACAGGGGCGGCTTCCTCTTTACTTTTGCTTCGGCATATGGAGTAGGGTCTAACGTCAATGCGGAATTGAAGGTTATCCATGACGGGATGGAGATATGTCTGGCTAGTGGCTTGTTGAGGGTGGAGGTGGAATCTGATTCCCAGCTCGTGGTGAATTTCCTGAGCGGGTCCCTCAGCCCTGGTTGGAAATGGGGGTATTGAATTGCTAGGATCGACCGGCTCAGGTGTAGGGGGCAGTTCCTTTTTCATCATATCTTCAGGGAAGGCAATGGGGCAGCGGATGCAATGGCCCGGTTGTGAAGTATGCTATATATATTATTGTGTTTTCCCTACATCTAGGTGTGTTTGACCTAATCAACATGTTGGATGGCAAATAAACATTACAATAGTCCTATAAAACACACACATGATGGTGGGGCCACGTAGCACCGACTAGTACCGCTAGTAGACTTCAGTACTAGCGGGTCACTACCAAATCCGAGTCCCTTTGCCATACCTTCTGATCTCCAATGATTCTAGCTTTGTGTCCCGTTCAATGTATTGATCAAAATGATTTTTATACCAGGTAACCATCATGGTGTGGCCCACCTTTTCTATGGATAGGATATCCTACATATGTGGTACGTTGGAAGGAAAGAAATGGCTGTACAGAAAGTTCACCTACAGCCGCGGTGTATAAACATTTCTCAGTTAAGAAGCATGATAGGAGATGTTGGGGCCTACACCTGGTTGTAGGTAATGAATTCTCTGGGAACAAATGCACGTTTCTCAGGAACTGCAGTGTCCTGACATGGCCATGTTCGAACGATCGTAGCCCGTGGTTCAGTGGGCCCAGATCTGTATACGGGTAACCAATTCGCTGATGTCGGATAATCCAAAAACGGGTACTCGGGTACCTTATATGGATTGCCAGCTTTCTACAGAACCTCTTGACTAGGGCATTCTATAATACGCCTGCCTGATTGATACTGGTGGAGTTGGAACCCTAGACGTCCATTTGATGGCCACTAGCTGGATTTCATAATCATTGTCTTAATATGATTTAAAGACTCCATCTAAAATAGGTCTGAGAATTTGGACGGTCTCAAATAATCTAGATTGGCATGCGTGTTATGGATAAAATCTTCTTTTCTACGATGAAAATGAAAATTACTTTACTTCCTAAGGATTGTTGTTATCGACTGTTAGTGAAAGTAAAGTCAAAGTAAGGTCAGCTGTCCAAATCAATTCGGCTTAAGTGGTTTATGGAAAAGGGAGTGACTTTCATTTCTGACACGGAGGTACGTGATGAGGTCCATTGCCGTCTTTCTCAGAGAATAACTACTTCCAAGCCACATAGCTTTCTGGACTTGTAAGAAGGCTTTCTTGAATCCACATGGGAAATAAAAATAGAAATAATTTCTGATAAATTTAAAATAAATTGATTGATGATTTAAAAAAAAAAAAAAAAAAAGAAATTACAATTCTTTAAATAATGAGGTCAAACTTAGGAAGGAATTTTAGACTCAAACTCCTTAAAAACATGACTTATAAATAGTAAAGTTATTATTTATAGAAGTTCACCATTTCTACTATACTTCATGGTTTTCGGCCAAAAATAATAAGTGTCCAATTTAGCTTAACCATGTTGTTATCCTAACTTTTCTCAGTCATTTTCATGTTGGGCACGACTCCTACAACTCAAAAAATCAAAAGTTATATGCCAACTAAAACTTACTATTTATAGTAAAAACAAAAATAAAATGAACTTTTGACTGTTGATCTAATTGAATCTCGCAAATTCAACATGAGCCACTTAGCATAGTGGGATTAGTTCACTAAAGTAATCCCGTTATGTCCAATTTAGCCTAACCATGTTGTTATCCTAACTTTTCTAAGTCATTTTCATGTTGGGCATGACTCCTACAACTTAAAAATCAAAAGTTATATGTCAACTAAAACTTACTATTTATAGTAAAAACAAAAATAAAAAGAACTTTTAACCACCAATCTAATTGAATCTCGCAAATTCAGCATGGGCAACTCAGCATAGCGGGATTAGTTCACTAAAGTAGCTTCTCCTACCGCAAAATCAAAATTATATATGATGTCCAAAAACTCATCCCATGTTCCAAGACATGACTGCTTTAAAGTTTTGACAGTCCAGATCATTTCCACCTCCGATCAGCCTACTCTGGTCCATCTTTGCCATGAAAGTGTATGCCACCCGCTCTGCATCAATTTCTTAGAAACATTAGGAATCGAGATTTTTCATGTTTTTTAAAAGACAATTCTTACTTATTTATCATTGATTTCTTAATATTTTTGTAGTAATTACGTGTGTACTACCAGATTTGGATTCTTTATTATATATCGATTCCGATTTTTTCATAGATTCTCAGGTGTGATGTTTTTTCTTTTTAAATATATTTATTAATTTTTATCAATCCAAGCAGGGCCACGTGAGACAACATGTCTTAACAGACCCATTCTATACAAGTACAGCCTAGGATAGGAATCCACAACCCATCATGTGGTGATTTAGACCGTTGATAAAGTGTGGTTCACAATGGAGGTGGTGTCAATCATAGTGAGAAACCTGGTTCCAAGGAATTTCTTAAGATCTTTTCAAAATGGAAGTGTTTTATGGGGATAATATCAAGAAAATCTTGCCAAAATAGGAATTATAAATATATATTATAAATTAATAAATAGTTTTAAAATTTTAAATATATTGTTAATAATTTATTTAAAATTATAAATAATTTCATGCTGATATTGACATATTTCCACAATGAAATCATGAAAAGTTGAGAAGTATTGTCATTTTGAAAATCTGGCAACATCATGATAATATCATTTTAGTATTATTTTTTTTTTCAAAAATATTATGAGATTTTCAAAACCTTCCTGATATTTGTTGTTGATGGGAAAAACTGGTTAGCCTTCCTTGGACCTTTAGATGCCTGCAAAGGAAGAAGACAAAGGAGACTCTAGTTAGAGTAGGAGACCCTCCGATGCCAAAGTTAGGATATGAATCTAGGTATGGAAATATCGAGGGATTTTGGGTGAGAGACTCTTCGTAACTTTACTCATGTCAGCGAATATATTTATAACGGCGGTGGAGTATATGTCAAGACCTATACTGTAAGGGCCTGTTTGGCCGGACCGATCCCACGGTATTAAGAGGGATGGGATTGCAATATCCCGGAATATGCATGACGAGCCAAACAGACCCGGTGAACTTGTCCCGGGATATAAGCAATCCCATGGATCTTAAAACAATCCATTGACATCACCATCATTACCTTAAAATTGATCCCATCCCTTGGTTGGATGGATTGGAAGGTAAAATCTCGAGATATGCGGGCGTGCCAAATAGACCCAGTGAACTTGTCTCGGGATATAGCAATCCCATGGATCTTAAACCAATCCACTAACACCACCATCATTACCTTAAAATCCATCCCATCCCTCCTAATCCCATGGGATTCGCCCGGCCAAACAGGCCCTAAGTGTATTTGAATTTCGAGGTGGTGGTTTAACCGAGGCCAAACCAAGGTCGAGGTCAATATCCGATGTTGACATCCAAAGTTGGTAACCGAGGCGGACCTCCGACGTCGAGGTCATTTGGTGACCTCCAAGGCCAAGGTTATTTTTCGGCTCTCAAGCAATCCATACAGTCTTCAAATCTATACATTTGGTCAATCCATTTTTACCCATAACATTTGTTATACTAGTATGACCAAACACTTTATAGATTAATTACTTGATTACATTTATAATAATATTATTTTAGTTAAAAATACTATTAGTTGGGTAAATTATAAAAAATGCTCTCAAATGCTTGGGTAAATAGACTTCCTACTTAGAATTCCAGTAATAGAAATGTTTAATTAGGTAAAAAATTTCATATTAAAATTCAACTTTCTCAGGTTGGATATGCCAATTTGGTGTGAATTAATGGTTAGGAGCTCAAAAAGTCTTTAATGGTAGTTAGGTCCAATGGGATCTTCATGAAAAGTCATCAAAAATTCTAATTTTATGGGGAGAAATGAGCTAAACCTTTCTTTTTTTTTCTAAAATGTGAAAAAGTTGAGAATTGTGTGCTCAAGTTATGTGTACATGACAACCAACCGTCCAAGAGATGAGCTTTACTATGATGATCATGATGGGGTTTTCCTCCTCAGTTCAGAGGAGAAGTAGTGCAACCCGTTGAAAAAATGGATGTTTTTCCACAGTGCTCGACTAGTCGAGTGGGCTGCTCGACCAGTCGAGTGGCGCTCGACTTAAAGTCCAGCGAGTAATTGGTTTTGGAATTCCGTGGTGCTCGACCAGTCGAAGGGTCTACTCGACCGGTCAAAGACGCTGCTCGACCAGTCGAGGTTACGCAGATTCATGTTCAGATTTTGTGCGGACTGCGTAAATTTGAGGCGGTTTTCACAGAGGTGCGGAAAGGAGTTTCCTAAACTATAAATAGGGGTCCCTAGGGCTTTTCTAGGTAATGCAAGAGAGTTTCCTAAAGCTTTGCAAGGGTTTAGGGCTATCAAATGTGTGAGAGAGAGAAAAAAAAAAAAAAAAAAAAAAAAAAAAGAGAGAGAGAGAGAGTGAGAGAGGAAGCTTGTGGAAGGGAGGTTCTGCTCGTAGAGGTGATCTACTGTGCACTTGACATCTCAGCGCTTCTACGTCCTCGTAATCGGTGAGATCTCTCCATTTTTCTTTGTTCTCTTATTGCTTATCCATTCCTGCATGAGTGAAGAAGGTTTGATCCAAGCAGTGTGTGCTTGTGATCGGTTGTAACGTTCTACATCATAGTGGATTGTTGATCTAGACTAGGTCCCATGGTTTTTACCTCTTCGAGGGTTTTCCACATAAAAATCTCTTGTGTCGTGTGGTTTATGCTTTGATTTATTTCATTGCTTTATTATCCCATAATTCCGGTGTTTTGGGGAGGCTAGATCCTAAGGTTTTGTGCAACGGCCCCCAACAAAACGGTATCAAAGTGTTCAGGTTGGTTGAACAGAGTGGGATCGGTTCTGAATTATGGAAGGTGGCTCATCACAGATGATTAGTCTCAATGGTTCTAACTAGACCATATGGAAGGCTAAGATGGAGGACTTGTTTTATTGCAAGGACTTGTATTCTCCAATTCAAGGCATATCAGCAAAGTCAAAGGATATGTCAGATGATGATTGGAAGAAGTTGGACCAGAAGGTGGTGGGGTTTATTAGACAATGGCTGGACGATTCCATATTCCACCATGTGTCTACGAAGACATCAGCCGCTAGCCTATGGTTGAAACTGCAAGGGCTGTATGAGAGGAAGACAACCGGCAATAAGATATTTCCGATAAGACGACCTGTGAATCTCAAGTTCAAAGATAGTGGTTCTATGGCTGAGCACATGAATAAAGTCAGCAATATATTGAACCAGCTCTCCGCCATGAAGATGGTCATGGACTGTGAATTACAGGCTTTACTATTGCTTAGCTCATTGCCTGATAGTTGAGAGACAGTGGTGGTGTCTCTGAGTAACTCCATGCCAGACGAAAAGATATCCATGGAACAGGTAACTAATTGTCTCTTCAATGAGGAGACAAGGAGGAAGTCTCAGGGGTCTACTCAGTAAGAGGCCCTTGTAACACAAAATAGGGGAGGAGGAAAGAACGGAAAGATCAGGAAGGCCCAAGATAAATCAAGAGGCAAGTCAAGTACTAGGAAGGATGTTGAATACTGGAATTGTGGCAAGAAGGGCCACTACAAGCATGAATGTCATAAGAAGAAGAATGTAAGAAAGGAAAAGAAAAAGAGAAGAAAGATGAATCAGATTCCACTGTGGTAGCTTCAGATAACGACGTTGTATTTATTTTTTCAGCAGATCATGATGTTTATCTCACAGATACGAGTCAGGACACCAACTGGGTGATAGACTCAGGAGCCTCGTTTCATGCGACTTCACGCAGGAATTTCTTCACAAGGTACAAGTCAGGTGACTATGAGACCGTGAAGATGGAAAATTCTAGCATATCGAATAGGGGTCGGTGATATTTGTGTGACGACCGATGTGGGTTGCACATTGGTTCTCAGGGATGTGAGGCACATTCCAGACCTTCGCCTCAACTTGATGTCGACGAGAAGGTTGGATGATGATGGCTATGAAAGCAGATTTGTTAGTGGGCATTGGAAGCTCATTAAGGGTTCGTACGTTGATCGCAGCTAGAGGAAAGAAGTGTTGCACCCTTTACAAGACAAGCGTTAGTGTATGCAATGGTGGGTTGAACGCAGCGAAAGATTCAGCTATTGACATGTGGCACAGGCGTATAGGCCACATGAGTGAAAAAGGGCTTCATGTACTAGCGAGGAAGCGACTCCTTCCAGACGTGACAGGCATACCTCTCAAAACCTGCATTGATTGTTTATCAGGAAAACAACATAGAGTTTCATTTGTTAAATCTGTTTATCATGTTAATAAAGTGCATGCATTAGATTTGGCTTATTCTAATGTTTCTGATCCTATGAGGACAAAAACCTTAGGTGGGGCATTGTATTTTGTCACTTTTATAAATGATGCATCTAAGAGGTTTGGATTTATGCTTTGAAATCCAAGGACGAGGTCTTTGGTGTGTTTAAATTATTTCATGTTATGGTCGAGAGAGAGACATGTAGATCATTAAAGTGCATCCGCACTGACAATGGTGGTGAATACATGGTGACTTTCATGAGTATTACAAGTCCCTGGGTATACGGCATGAACAGACGGTTTCCAAGACCCCCCCCCCCCCCCAGCATAATGGTGTGGCTGAGCGAATGAATCGCACCATTATTGAGAGAATCAGATGCATGTTATCCCATGCGAAGTTGCCTAAGACGTTCTGAGGAGAAGCAATGCACACGGCAATGTATTTGATAAACAGGTCTTCATCAGCCCCGTTGAATGGAGAAGTGCCTGAAAAGGTGTAGACTAGACAAGATCCATCGTACAGTCATCTCAAGGTGTTTGGCTGCAGGGCATCTGGTCTAAGCTCGATATGAAGATCAGGCAATGTCTGTTCTTGGGGTACGGTGATGAAAAGTTCAGTTACAGATTGTGGGATCCGACCGAGAAGAAGCTCGTCAGGAGCAGAGATGTGGTATTCTTTGAAGATCAATGTATAGAAGACATTTGTAAACCAGATAAGAACCACCCTAGTTCAGGAGAGCTAGAAGACATGGATCCGATTATTCCTTCTATGGTGCCTGATGACGGGGGAGTACAGCAAGGTATAGAAGACGATGGATTTCCTACAAAAGATGGACCGAGTGAGCAGCTCCCACTTGATCCACCTGTTGAGCCACAGGTGAGGAGGTCATCTAAGGACAAACAGCGGTCCAAGAGGTACTCGCTGCATGAGTACATTATGCTCACTGATGGGGGGAGCTAGAAGATTATTCTGAGGCCCTAATCGACGAGCATAAGGGGGAGTGGTTGAAAGCTATGCAAGAGGAGATAGAATCCTTACATAAGTACCACACCTATGATATGGTAAAATTATCTAAAGGCAAGAAAGCTCTGAGCAACAAGTGGATGTTCAGAAATAAGATTGAGCAGAAGAATTCACAAACAAGGTTCAAGGCCAGACTCGTGGTTAAAGGGTTCGGTCAGAGGAAAGGTATAGACTTCGAGGAGATATTCTCACCAATGGTGAAGATGACATCCATACGGGTGTTACATGGGTTGGCGGCTAGCATCAATCTGGAGCTAAAGCAGTTAGATGTTAAAATTACCTTTCTCTATGATGACCTGAAAGAAGAGATCTACATGCACCAACCAAAGGGGTTCGAAGTCAAAGGTAAAGAGCATATGGTGTGTAGGCTAAGGAAGAGCTTGTATGGGCTGAAATAAGCTCCATGGCATTGGTACAAGAAGTTCGACTCGTTCATGTTAAAGCATGGATATGACAGAACGGAGTCGGACCACTGTGTGTTCATACGCAAGTTCTCATATAGTGATTTCTTAATTCTGATGTTATACATTGATGACATGCTCATCATAGGAAAAGACATCAAGAAGATTGACAGGCTGAAATAGAAGTTAGGCAAGTCGTTCGCGATGAAAGACTTGGGCCCAGCTAAGCAGATCCTAGGAATGGAGATAACTCGTGACAAAAGCAGCAGTAAGCTTTGGCTATCACAAGAGCAGTACATTGAGAAAGTCCTAGAGCGGTTCAATATGAATGCAGTGAAGCCGGTCAGTACTCTACTGGATAGTCACTTCAGATTGAGCGACAAGTAATGTCCCAAGACGAAGGCAGAGGTGGATGAGATGCAGAAGATACTCTATGCATATACGGTTGATGTTATCAGCCGGTATCTTGCCAATCCTGGCAAAGAACATTGGGCAACTATGAAATGGATACTACGGTATCTAAGAGGCTCATCCAGGTTGAGCCTATGCTATGGTGACGGAAAACCTGTGTTAGAAGGCTGCACAGATGCAGATATGGCAAGTAACATAGTCTCCAAGAAGTCTACATTGGGGTTCATGTTCACGTTTGAAGGGGAATGGTTTCTTGGCAGAGCAAGCTACAGAAGGTCATAGCATTGTCGACGACAAAGGTCGAGTACATTACAGTCACAAAGGCATGTAAAGAGATGTTTTAGATAAAGAGGTTCTTTCAGGAACTTGGCCTGAAGTAAGAGCAACACGTGGTCTATTACGATAGTCAAAGTGCTATACACTTGAGCAAGAATCCAAGTCAGCACTCCAAGTCAAAGCACATAGAGATTCGGTATCACTGGATTAGGGATACTTTGGAACAGAAGGTGTTACAGCTTGAGAAGGTCCACACGGATGATAATAGGTTAGACATGATGACCAAGGCTTTACTCAAGGGCAAGTTTGAGGTTTGTAGAAACCAGGCTGGCTTGAAAAAGGTGAATTCCTCCTGAGTCGGAAAGGGGGAGATTTGATGGGGCTTTCCTTCTCAGTTCAGAGGAGAAGTAGTGCAACCCATTGAAAAAATAGATATTTTTCTATAGTGCTCGACTAGTCGAGTGGGCTGCTCGACCGGTCGAGTGGGCCGTTCGACCAGTCGAGTGGCGCTCGACTCAAAGTCCAACGAGCAATTGGTTTTGGAATTTCGTGGTGCTTGACCAGTTGAGGAATCTGCTCGACTGGTTAAGGGTCCGCTCGACCAATTGAGGACCCTGCTCGACCAATCGAGGTTAAGCAGATTCATGTCCGGATTTTGCGCGGACTGCGTAAATTTGAGGTGGTTTTCACAGAGGTGTGGAAAGGAGTTTCCTAAACAATAAATATGGGTCCCTAGGGCTTTTTTAGGTAATGCAAGAGAGTTTTCCTAAAGCTTTGCTAAAGGGATTAGGGCTATCAAAAGTGTGTGTGTGTGTGTGTGTGTGTGTGTGTGTGTGTGAGACAGAGAGAGGAAGCTTATGGAAGGGTGATTCTGCTCGTAGAGGTGATCTACTATGCACTTGACATCTCAGCGCTTCTACATCCTCGTAATCGGGGAGATCTCTCCGTTTTTCTTTATTCTCTTATTGTTTATCCACTCCTGCGTGAGTGAAGAAGGTTTGATCCAAGTGTGTGCTTGTGATCGGTTGTAACGTTATACTTCGTAGTGGATTGTTGATTTGGACTAGGTCCCGTGGTTTTTACCACTTTGATTGTTTTCCATGTAAAAATCTCTTATGTCTGTGGTTTATGTTTTGATTTATTTCATTGCTTTATTATCTCATAATTCTAGTGTTTTTGGGAGGCTAGATCCTAAGGTTTTGTGCAACGGCCCCCAACAGATCAAACAATCCAAAAATTAAGCCAATCCAATCATCAAATATGCCACGTCGTAAGAAGCAATGCAACTCCACCCAAAAACATCTAAACTCATGTATGGCCCATTTAATGATTGGGTCAACATGATTTTTGTTTTGTCTGATTCTCATAGTGGGGTGCATCTCTTCGATGGGTTGGATGTCATACAAACACCACAATGGACCACACAATTCTCAACTTCTCCACTTTTTAGGGAAAAATAAATAAATGAGAAAATATTGATCATTTAATCCCCACAAATCTCAACTTCACCACTTGTTTAACAAAAAATAGAGTCATGTTGGTCATTTCAGAATTCTTAAGAAATTTTGCAGTAAAAATCCATCCAATATTCAGCCTTAATTTTTCCATGGAACGAAGACCGTTTACATTTATGATATTATATTTTCTAAAAAAATGCATTGTTTGAAAGTCTGAAAAGATGTTTTCTTTAAGATGAAATGGCCACAATACCATTAATATTTTGTTTTTCTTTAAAAAAAATATATATAGAGACTCAGGATAATGAGTCCTATATGGTATTCATATGAAATCCAACCCATTCAAGAAGTTTGTCTGCATAGCTTGAAACATGGCCCATCTCATCGGGGCTAAAAACCCTAATGTAGTCTGCAAATCCTAAATCCTAGAATGGAGGATTCTATGGTTGAGGAAAACTTTTGGTTCTGTGGGCAGAGAGCTAGGGATGGTTCATATGCAAGCACTTGGAGATGTAAACTTGTTACCTACCAAATGTAAAATAAAAAATCAATACCGTGGGCCCTATTTTACCTACCGTTTCATGACGATTGCAAATACCTCACATTTGTTTTGGATTACTGCAAGTATCTCTCCTATTTTAGGTATGATAGGGAAATTTGTAACCCCTCCGGTAGCGAAAGCCTTAAATACCGCACCTTGAGGAGTTCCTTTTGCCAGTATCTAGGCCCTACTATCATGTATAAATGGTATCAAACCTGTCTGAAAGGGTCGTTCCTGCATAAATATTGGACACCCAAGTAGTCAGGTGAGTCTAATCATCAAGTGGGTCATACTACATATCACATTCAAAATCCTCTAAATTACATGGTACGTCTGCTGGTAGTTGGGATGGCCTAATATTTGTGGTGTTTGCATTCAAGAACTGTAAGAATTTTCACAAGACTTAATATGATATAATAAAAAAACTGTCCTATGCGCCTATCAAATGAATATCCTTTAAATTTTAAAAAAATTTAAAAAAGCCAAAAACATCATTCACATAGAAAAACCTCTATTTTTAGGTGTAGGTCTTCATCCTTTCACTTAGAACTTTTACCTATGTGCATTATACCTACCCCTAAAAGAAAGAAGACAAATTCAATCTCAATAATAATAATAATAATAAAAGAACTCAAATGAAAGTATGACTATTAGCTTATTGTCATCTAACTTTTTTTTGCCTGCAAGTGGAAATCTAGTTTCTGCGGTGTCTACAATCAGTCTCATGATAAAGAGAAGTCTTATCCTATCTTCCACTGACAAAAGGTATCATCACCACCAGATCCTGGGGCTCCCATTGCTTGAGAGATTTTCTTTTAACTCATGGGGTTATTTTCATTATAAACTCCAAAAGTGTAAGGTAGATGAGTACAAAGTCTTAAAAACTTCATACAATGAATGATCTGCCATTTCATTTGTGCTTTAGCAAGTAGTCCACATGAATCTATGGTTTCTATATTTATGTAACAAATGGTTTATTTATTTATTTATATATTAATGGGTGAACGATGGGGATTGAACCTACGCGTGGTAATTAAATTCACAATCCACTGCCTTGATCCTACCCAGCACTGGTTTTAGTCTTCATCCGTCCAAGTAGATAATGTGGCCCTATGCAAAAGTAATATTATCTGTCCGTCTAGTCGTCCTCAGTTCTTTTAGTTGAATCTGAAACAACGATGGAATGCAGCTGTATTTGGGATATATGTAGTGTTGTAAACCCTAGCGATGGACGTAAAACCTTTACGACATCAGTTGTAGGAAGAGCTTGAAACACCCAAGCTCTATGGGCCCACTTTGATGTGTCTCAACAACTACTCCGGCAATCAGTTGCGACAACTCATGTTAGGATGTTGGAACAAAAATCAGGACGATCCAAAACTCAGGTGGGCCACACCAAAGGGAATAGGAACACCCACAACAGAAACCTTCTTGGGCCATTGTGTTTTCTATATGCCATCCAGCTGGCTAATAAAGTGAGCCTCACCAGGATAAAGAGACACCCATGAAATCGTCTTGATCCGATTTTTAGGTGGGCCACAACAAGTGATTTTGTGGTTTTAGGCATGATTTTCATCGTGTGTGTCCGACCGAGTGAATTGAGGCAGCGCAACAGATAAACGGACTGGATGTACGCTCATATATGGTTGGGAAACCACATATTGCAGGCACTTCTTATATGGTATGTTGAAAAACTCATCCCGATTGCGAGATACAACTTATTTAAGGTTTGACGGTCCAGATCATTTCCTTCTCCGATCAGGCCTTCTCTGGTCTATCTTTACCGTGAGAGTGTCCGAGACCCGCTCTACATCATGTTTGGACAGATCTTGCCAGGACACCTTGATGTACGCATACTGAATAGGGACGTGGGTCCCACCTGAAGTATGTGTTTTACCCATGCCGTGGGCCCACCAAGCTATATGCGTTTTACACACGTTGGGGGCCACCATTTTATACGCTGTGGGGCTACGTTGATGTATATGTGTGATCCATGCCGTCCATCCATTTGACCGCATCATCTCCATGCAAAAGCCTAAAAAATGGAACAGATCCAAATTTCAGGTGTGGACCGCACCACATGAATTAGTGAGGATTGATGACTACTATTGAAATTTTTTTGAGGGGGCCCACCATGGTGATCTTTTTGGCACCCAACCTGTTGTTTTGGACACTCAGACCCTGGATGAAGGGCACCACAAATAGTAGATTGATCCACCACCTCTGTGGACCGCACCATGTGAAACAACGGTGATTGATCATTCAACGTTGAAACCTTTGTGGGGCTCACCAGGGTGTTTTGTTTTACCATCCAACCTGTCCACGAGACCCCCTGGCCTGGGACGTGTGGAGGGCCCCACACGTGTGGAATATCCACAGCCCAAGTGGACCCCACCACAGCAAACAGTGGGCAATGAATACTTACCGTTGAAAACATCCTTGGGCCCACCTCCTTTCACTCTGACAGCAGTGTGGGCCACATGCTGGGGGCCCACCTAACGTATGTGTTAAATTCACACCGTCCATTCGGTTGACATCTCATTTCAGTGCATATCCAAAAAAAAAAAAAAAAAAAAACAAAAACAAAAATAAGTAATGATCCAAAGTGATGAAGTTTCTGCCATCCAACCCTTTCATAAGGTTACACACGTCAGCTTGATCCAAAAGAGTTGTGGGCCGAGCTGTGGAAAACAAAGGGGATTGAACCCCTACCGTTGAAACCTCCCTGGTGTCCACCGTGATGTTTATTAGCTGATCAAAGTATCGTGGGCCCACCGTGATATTTATTTATCGACCAAGGTGTTGTGGGCCCACCCTGATTTTAATTTGCCAACCAAGGCATCATGGGCCCACCCTGATTTTTATTTGTCCACCAAGGTGTCGTGGGCCCACTTGAGTATGTGTCTTATGCACCCAGCCCACAGGGCCCACTACCATGTGTGTCCTATTCATGCAGCCCTTCCCTAAAGAAATGAGAAGCTTCCACAACCTCACAATATTTTACTGGAAGTTCATCAATAATAATATTGTTGTCCTTGTAACGTATTACATAAATGCCAACAATTTTATTAGACTTAAGAAGCTTAATTGGGTCCTTACTCTTACCCGGGTGGTAGACTCCCTGGAGTTTCAACACCAAGTCAAGGGTTCGAGTACCCACAGTGGTGAAATCCCACGGTGTGCTTGTGTGGGGTGTGTGTGCGTGTGGCGTGAGTGTGTGGGGGTGTGTAAAAAATTAAAAAAAAAAAAAAAAAAATTTAAAAAAGCGTAATTGAGTTTTAACTTAATTAAAGAAAAGCTAATCAAAATACTTGTGCTTCTATTGTCAAATTTTAATGAAGTGTTTAAGGTCAGATGTAACACATCTCACATAGGAATTTGGGTCCTTTTAAGCCAAAGGGGACACCAATAACCTTCTTTAGCAAGAAACTCAACAATGTCAGTAAACATTATGTTGCGCAGCACGCCAACAACACAGTAAGCCTAGATCCAATCTCTCTCTTGGAAGTACAGAGAAAATCCCTTGCCCACACTTTTAACCTAGAATAGCCCTAGGGACCCCAATTTATAGTTTTGGCAACTTCCCTTTCCGCATCCCAGTTGCGAAAGGACTTGCGACACGAAATCTGCAAAACTCCTTTCGCATCCCAGTTGCGAAAGGACTTGCGACATGAAATCCGCAAAACTCCTTTCGCATCCCAATTGCGAAAGGACTTGTGACACGAAATCCGCGCAACCTCGACTGGTCGTGGGCGGCCCCAGATGTGGCTCCACTTCTCAACAATCTCCCACTTGGAGACACATCTCCATAAACCTTTGTCTTCTTCATCCGGAGTGCACCACCTCCCCGTCTTCAAGCCTGAAGATCAATCAAAGCTGAACAGAGCTTCAGCTTCTCCCTTGTGACCGCCTTGGTCAGCATATCCGCAAGATTCTCACTTGTATGAATCTTCTCCAGAGCAATCGATCCATCTTCCAGTAACGAACGTATGAAGTGATATCTGATGGCAATATGCTTGGTCCTTGAATGAAAGGCTGAATTCTTAGCCAAGTGTATTGCACTCTGACTGTCACTGTACAGCTTGCAATCTGCTTGCTTCTTACCCAACTCTTCCATAAAACCTTGCATCCACACCATCTCCTTGCATGCTTCTATAGCCGCAACATATTCTGCTTCTGTCGTACTGATAAATACTATCTTTTGTAACTGAGAGACCCAACTGACTGTAGCACTACCCAGAGTAAAAACATAACCCGTAGCGCTTCTTCTGCTGTCGATATCTCCTGCCAAATCTGAATCCACGTAGCCTTGTAACTTGATTTTCGATCCACCATAACACAGCCCTACGTCCTTAGTACCTACCAAGTACCTGAGGATCCACTTCACAGCTTCCCAATGTTCCTTCCCGGGGTTGTTCATGAACCTGCTAACAACTCCCACTGCTTGAGCAATGTCTGGCCTCGTGCTCACCATAGCATACATGAGACTCCCAATAGCTGACACGTATGGGACTTTAGCCATGTAGTCCTGTTCCTCTTGCGTCTTTGCACCTTGCTCCTTAGATAGCTTGAAGTGGTTGGCTGATGGAGTGCTAACCGGCTTAGCACCTCCCATATTGAATCGATCAAGTACCTTGGCTATGTACTCTGCCTGTGACAAAACTAATTTCTTGTTTTCCCTGTCACGCTTTATCCTCATGCCTAGGATTTGTTTTGCAGCTCCTAAATCCTTCATGGCAAATTCTCTAGACAATTGTCTTTTGAGATCTGAGATGTCCTCCATGCTTGAGCCAGCCACAAGCATATCATCAACGTACAGAAGAAGGATGATGTATGACGTATCAAACTTCTTCAAGTAACAACAGTGGTCTGCATGACATCTCCTAAAACCGTTTCCCGACATGAAACTATCGAACTTCTTGTATCACTGCCTCGGGGCCTGCTTCAGGCCATATAGACTCTTCTTCAGTCTGCACACCTTGTTCTCATTACCTGGTGTCACGTATCCTGTCGGCTGATGCATATATATCTCTTCTTCAAGGTCCCCATGAAGAAAGGTTGTCTTAACATCTAGTTGTTCTAGATGTAAGTCCTCTGAAGCCACTATACTCAAGACCATGCGAATCGTAAATATTTTCACTACCGGTGAAAATATTTCAGTGAAATCAATACCTGCCTTTTGTTGAAACTCTTTCACAACCAATCTGGCCTTGTACCGTTTCGAACCATCGTGCTCCTCCTTCAGTCTGTAAACCCACTTGTTATGAAGAGCTTTCTTACCCTTGGGTAGAGTGACTAGCTCCCATGTACGATTAGACTCAAGAGAGTCCATCTCATCATCCATGGCCTGCTCCCACTTAACCCGTATATCTGACTGTAACGCCTCTTCGAAACACTCTGGCTCACCATTATCTGTCAGTAGTAGATAATGTAAGGAGGGTGAGTAACGGACCGTGAGTCTTCTCTCCCGAGTAGACCTCCTCACAACTGGTGTATGCAGGTCTGCCTCATCCTGTGGCACTGTAACACCCATGTCTAGTAATTCTTCCAACTCTACGAATTCCTTTTTTTCGGCCTTATTTTCCTGTACAGTCCTTATGCATCACTTTTTCATTAAAGACTACGTCCTTGCTTCTGATGATTTTTCTGTTTTCTGCATCCCAGAACCTGTAGCCAAAATCATGTTGCCCATAGCCTATAAACGTGCACCTCCTGGACTTCGCATCCAGCTTGTTTCTGTGCTCTGCATCAATGTGAACATATGAAGTGCAACCGAACACTCTGAGATGTGCAAGGTTCACTTCTTTCCTAGTCCACGCTTCTTGTGGTAGCCCACCATCCAATGGTGCTGAGGGACTTCTATTGATGAGATATACGGCAGTATTCACAGCATCTGCCCAAAAGGTCTTGGGCAACCCTACATGTAACCTCATGCTCTTGGCGCGCTCAAGGATGGTCCTGTTAATGCGCTCAGGCACACCATTCTGCTGTGGTGTCCCTGGAATCGTTTTCTGATGTTTGATTCCATTTGTTGCACAATACTCCTCAAACCTCTTATCACAATTCTCTCCCCCATTGTCAAATCTGAGACACTTTACTGTTTTACCTGTCTCATTTTTTACCATAATTTTCCACTTCTTAAATACATCAAATACATCAGATTTATGTTTTAAGAAGTAGACCCATAGTTTTCTACTAGCATCATCAATAAAGGTAACAAAATAACGTGAGCCACCAAGAGATAATACCTGTGTCGGTCCCCACACATCAGTGTGTACAAGCTCCAACAGATGTGTCTTTGGAGCGCGTCCCGTCTTCTTGAAGCTTACCCTCTTCTGCTTGCCATACACGCAGTCCTCGCAGAATTTCAAGTCAATAGACTTCAGCCCTGGTAGCTTCCCTTTTGACAATAGCACTTTCATCCATTTCTCACTCATATGTCCCAGCCTCTAATGCCATAACTGCCCATTCACTCCAGTTGATGCGACTGCGAGTGAACTATACGATCCTGAAGTCACGTACAAAGTACCTTCCTTTTTGCCTCGAGATATTACCAAGGCACCTTTTGTGATCTTCCAAGAGTTACTGGTGAATGTCGTCACATAACCGGTATCGGCCAACTGTCCCACTGAGATCAGATTACGTTTCAAACTCGGTACATGTCTGACATCCTTCAATTTCAAGACCGTTTCGTCTTTCTGATTTACATGAACATCCCCCTTTCCAACAATATTGCATGGCTCATCATCACCCAGGTAGACTCTCCCAAAGTCACCTGACACATAATCACGCAGAACTTCCTTACACGAAGTAGCATGAAACGAAGCACCCGAGTCTATAACCCAAGACTCATTCCTCGCATCAAGAGACAAGATCAACGCCTCTGTGTCGCTCTCTTCAGACAAATTCACTGAATCCTTCCCGCCTTGAGAGCTTCCTTCTTGTTTCTTGAGCGCCCTGCAATCACGTTTCATGTGCCCTTTCTTGCCGCAATGCCAACACCCGTCTTTGTCTTTTGGTCCATTAGACTTCTTCCTCGACTTAGAACGCCCGTGTTTATTGCCTCATTTGTTCAGCGATCTTCCTCTTCCTTCAACGTTTAGAGCATTCCCTAAATCCCCTGAAACTCCTGATGCCTTCTTTCTAGATTCTTCGCTGAGAATTAGACCGGCCACATCATCAAATTTTAGCTTTGTCGATCCTGAATAATTGCTTACAGCAATCTCCAAACCATCCCAACTGTCTGGCAAACTGGATAAGATCAATAATGCCCTGACCTCATCCTCAAAAGTAATGCCAACGGATTCCAACTAGCTCGTAACTGTATTGAACTCGTTTAGATGTTCAGCCACGCTCCCACCATCTGACATCTTCATGTTGAATAGCTGTTTCATAAGATGAACCTTGTTGGATGCTGAGGGCTTTTCATACATGGTGGCTAGGGCTTCCATTAATTCTTTTGTCGTTTTTACCTTGGATATATTGAAGGCGACGCTCTTAGACAAAGAGAGTCGGATCGTTCCTAAAGCCTTCCTATCCAGTAAAAACCATTCATCATCTGTCATCTTTTCTGGTTTCTTCTCTTTTCCTCCTAGAGGAATATAGAGGTCCTTCTGATACGGATAATCCTCCATCTGCATCTTCCAGAAGGCAAAGTTTGAACCATCAAACTTCTCAATTCTAGTTTTTTCATATTCCGCCATCGCTCCCAATAGAACTAAACCAATAGCTCTGATACCAATTGTTGCGCAGCACGCCAACAACGCAGTGAGCCTAGATCCAATCTCTCTCTTGGAAGTACAGAGAAAATCCTTTGCCCACACCTTAGAATAATTTCCTAGAATTCACCTTTTTAACCTAGAATAGCCCTAGGGACCCCAATTTATAGTTTTGGCAACTTTCCTTTCCGCATCCCAGTTGCAAAAAGACTTGCGACACGAAATCCGCGAAACTCCTTTCGCATCCCGGTTGCGAAAGGACTTGCGACACGAAATCCGCGAAACTCCTTTCGTATCCCAGTTGCGAAAGGACTTGCGACACGAAATCTGCGCAACCTCGACTGGTCGTGAGCGGCCCCAGATGTGGCTCTACTTCTCAACACATTACTCCATATATGATGTTGATTTTTACACCATAATTTAAGCCTTTCAATTTTTGTGTCACTATTTGAGACATAAGGAGTTTGTGTTATATTCTAATTTGGAGGCTCTCCACTTTTTTTATGTTCAAAACTAGCTTAATGCAAAGCATGCTAAGTGGGTATCATACCTATAAGAATACACCTTTTTGATTCGCCACAAATCCAATGTCATGAATAAAGTGAGGGATGTACTTAGTAAAAAATCTTGTCCTCAAAACTGTCTTTTGAGGTGATTATATTTGATTTACTATTAGAAAATTACAAGACCGATACATAATTTGATTTTATTTTTTTTTATGAAAAATTATAAAAGTTGACGAAATAACAACTCTAACAGTGTTGAAAGGTTATCTCTTTAAAGGGAACCAACTTTACCTTCCCAAAAAGTCCCTACAATTCCAAGTCATGACCTAGCTATATGGTGGTGGCTTAGGGAGTCATTTTGGTTGAAATAAAACTGTTACTATGGTTAGCGATCATTAGTATTGGCTTCAACTGAATCAAGGTGTGGAGTGATTTGTTCATAAATGCACGATATGTTAAGAAGCTTAGGGTAAGCAACAAAATTGTAACCTATACCAACTCATTTGCGAGAAGACATTAGTATAGATTTTACATCCAAGTTATCAAGAACACAGTAAGTCTATGCTTCTATCTTCATAGTAGTCGATTGTTTATCTAAAAAGTCATATTTTATTCAATGTATAATTGCTATTGATGTCTCTTATATTGATCAATCTTCTTTAAAGAGATCATTCGACTCCATGGTATTTCAAGAACCATCACCTCTAATCGAGATATATAGTTTATATGCCACTTTTGGCGAACTTTGTAGAAATATATGGATACTTAACTCTAATTTTCAAGTGCCTATCATTCTTAAATTGACAGTCAAACCAAAGTTCCCAATCGATTTTTCAGTGATCTATTTCGATGTTTGACAAGTGACCACCTACAATAGTTGTATCTTGTCTTGCCTTAAGCCAAATTCGCTTATAAAAACTCTTAAGTGTCGATCTATTCAAAATGCTCCATTTTAAAGTAGTTTATGTAAGAAATATGAATCATATCATAGGTTCAATATCCATTTCTAACTCAAGAAAGAATAGCATGGAAGTCAAAGAACTTGTTAGCCACGTTTAAGAGGTCCACAAACAAATTCGAGCCAACTTCAAAAGTGCCAATAATCAGTATAAAAAAGTCATTGATGTTCATCACCATCACTTGGAGTTCAAAAAAGGTGATTTGGTTACCGCATACTTGCATAAAGAGTGCCTTCCAACTGATAATTATCATATATTAAAGGACAAAAAGATTAGTCAGTGTTGTATCATTTAAAAAAGACAAGCCAAATGTATATTGAATTACCAAATTAAGGGGCTGTTTGATTTTTAAATTCTCTGGTAAATACATGGAAATAAATAATTATGACTTTCACCCCCTGTTTGAAATTGGCTATGAATTACATTTCGAAAATTGGTCCATAAAAACCATGCTATTACCAATTTAAATATGTGGGCCCCATCATGATATATGTGACTTATCCACACCATCCATCCTTTTTAACAACACATTTTAAGGCATGAGCCTCAAAATGAGGCAAATCCAAAGCTCAAGTGGACCACACCTTAGGAAACAATGATCATAAAGATGTCAATCATTGAAAGTTGTTTTTTCCCTAAGGCCCACATTGATGTTTATTTGTCATCCAACATGTTCATAAGGCCACACAATCATGAATAAAGGGGAAACAAAAATATTAGCTTGATTCGAAACTTCTAGAGTCCTCAAGAAGCTTTCAATGGTAGGACTTCAATTCCCATTGTTTCCTACGGTGTAGTCCACTTGAGCTTTGGATCTGCCTAAAGGGATGGACGGTGTGGATAAGACACACATATCATTGTCAGCCCCATGATTTAACATTTTTCTCCTTTGGTGACACAAGGAGTACTATAAATGAAGGTGGCTATCAACATCACCTTGGAAATCCAACTAAAAATACAAAAATAAATAATTATTATCCATTTACCTTGAATTACCATTATAATTAGAAAATCAAACAACCCCTAAATATATGGGGATCAATCTCATTCCCAACACTATCGATTTTTATTCATGTCATGGTAATCCAAATCAATCTCCACCAAATATCGAAGACTTGAACATGCATTCTTCAATTAACTCATTTAAACTTATTAATATCATTAATGTATGATCCATAAATACAAGACAAGAATCCTACACTCAACATCTTGTTAGGAAGAAGAATAAGCCTATGTTCAAATATATTTAAATCAATGAAGAGGAGTTATGGAAAATGATCTTCAAGTCAAATTCAATTACTAGTTCTCTTTAAGAGTAGACTGATATTGCGTCCTAGAATAGGTGCCTCAACGTCCACCTGAGGCCCTTCTCCTATTCAATCTCTCTTTATCTCTCACTCGATCTCTCTATCTCTAACAGGCAATCTCTACCCTATATATATATATATATATATGGAAAAGGTATTATGCGCTCGAGCTCACGGGTCTGTCCCATGAGGTCGAGCTGTGTGGGCCCCACCGTGATGAGTTTCGAACATCTACCCCATCAGTCAGATGCACCATTCCATCGTGGGCCTAGGTCCCAAAAATCAAGTCAATCCGTGATTTGTGGGCCACACCACATACAGAAGTGAAGAGGGGCCGTGCACCATTAAAACATTCATAACCATTTTTGAAGGCTCACCGAGATGTGGTTTGCAAATCCAGCCCATCCATTGTGTGTCCCACTTGAATGAGGGTTCAGACCAAGTTTCAGTCGCAAGCAAAACTCAAGTGGGCCCCACCAAGTTCTTTTATATGTTTTAACAGTGTCTTCACATAATTTTAGATGGTATGGCCCACCTAAGTTCCGCATACGGATGATTTTTGGGATATCCCATAATTTAAAGGGTACCCATCAAATGCACAGTATTGATGGTCGACACGCATCATAGTAGGGTCCACACAGCTCCACCTTACGATAAGCTTATCGTGAGCTCGAGCGCATAGTACCTTTTCCCATATATATATATATATATATATATATATATATATATATATATATATATATATATATATATAAAGTTTGTAAGAGAAGAAAAGTTAGTATATATATTTTATTTTTTTTTACAAGATCATTCAATCTTCCGCACCAATCAATACGTTTATTTTTTATCTGGGTGAGTGAATTCAAAAGCAATCCACTGTTTATTATTTAAATACATTTTCAAGCAAAGCAATCAATATTATTTTTTCTCTACTTCTTACTTGTATGTTCTTTTGTTCTTTTTTTTTTTCTGTTTTTTTCATTTTTTCCCTTATGCTTTGGATCATATTTCCTATTTGCGTGGTGGCTAATACATGATCTCTATGATCCCTATAAGCCCTCTACGCTCAGCATTACGTGCCAACCTTGGAAATATGTGTGAAATCTGACCGCTGGATTATGTGGGCCCCACCATGAAGAAGATAACATACAAAAAAAAATATAAGTCTGCTCGACCGGTATAAGGTCGGCCACACTCAATTCTAATAAAAGAAGTTATTTGCCATTCGTCCATCCTCAAACCACACGCATAGCATACGTCTCGTACCCAACTGAACCGAACTTCCTGATGTTTGCATGCACTCATTCCCCAGTGGGGCCCACCTTACGCACACCCAACAAATCCCAAGCCGAACTTTTTGGTAGGCACGTGTGTGGCGTTTATACGTATTTGAACGTTTTGTCTCTGTCGCCACCACTCTAATCCCGCGTGTGTCGTCACACAAAAGGGCCCACATGCTGAGTGGTTAGTTAATTTTGACCGTCCCTACTCTCATTGCTATAGAAAATAAGGTATTCGCTCTTATTCAAGATTCAAAGACCATCCTAGCCTTTGATTTTTAGAGTTTAACATCATCTCTTCAATGTTATAAATTCATCCCTAGATTTTTACAATCACCCATTCAGAGAAATATTCATAAGGTGGACCATAAAACATAGATTCACAACATGTACGGATCCGATCATAAGTTTATTCAGCGTGTGGGACCACTCGTGGGCCCACGCTGGTTCCTTCCGGAAACTGATTGGCTACTTCCCCCGCCACCAGCCAATGGCTGGTGGTCGGTGCGATGTGGCCTCACCATAATGTATGTGTTTTATCCATGCCGTCTAATTAATTTTCTATTTCTTAAATCTCAAGTGACCACGTTATAGGAAACAGTGTTGAATGAACATGGACGATTATAAACTTTTTGGGGGCCATAAAAGTTTTCGATTAAGTTTATCTTTGTTTTGTCCCTTTATCTGGGTATCTATGACCTAATCAATATACTGGATGTCAAATATAAAGTACAGTAGACCTTAACAGGATTTTAATGGTGGATATCCAATCACTATTTATTTCCTGTGGTGTGGTCCACTTGAGATTTATATCCCTCTCAATTTTGGATCAAGCCCTAAAATCATATGTAAAAATGGATCAACAGAATGGATGATACAAATACATCATAGTGGGCCCACAGAGCACCGACCACCAGCCAACGGCATGGTGGCAGAGGGAGTAGCCAATCCGTTTCCGTTCCTTAATTAGTCTCGAAAAAAAAAAAAAAAAAAACCGACGGGGACGCGGATTGGGTCCTACCCTCTGCCGGGACCCATCCATGGGGCCCACCGTGATGTAAGTCTTTTATCCATGCCGTTCAACGCTTTTTTTAGATAATTTTAAAATGTAAACCAAAAAATGAGGCAGGTCCAAGGCTTAAATGGACCACACCAAAGCAACCCACACTACTAATGACACCCACCGTTGAAACCTTTGTAAGGGCCAACGTGATGTTTTTTTACTATACAACCTATTCCTAAGGTCATGTAGACGTAGATGAAGTGAAAACACAAATATCAGCTTCATCCGAAACTTCTCCAGCTCCCAAGAAGTTTTTAATGGTGGATGTTAATCCGTGTGGACCTACCTTATTTTTTGGTTCACTTATTAAAATAATCTGAAAAAAGTGTTTAACGGCAGGGATAAAACACTTACATCACAATAAGCCTCGTAGAGCCCTGTCCGAACAGATTAACGTCCGGGCGGGGTAGGACGCAATCCGCGTCAAAAATCGGAAGCAGGAAGCGGATTGCGCGGTGTGCCACACACACCACCGGACGCGGATTGCGTCCTACCCTGCTCGGACGGTAATCCGTCCGGGTAGTGCTCTATGGGGCTTACCTTGATCTAATTGTTTCATCCATACCATTAATCGTTTTTCTCGGATCATTTTAATGTATGAGACAAAAATTGAAACGCATCCACAGCTCCACTTGACCGCATAAAAGAAAGCTGCAGTGATGATGACACTCACCATTGAAACCTTTCTAAGGGCCACCGTGATGTTATTTTTACCATCCACCTATTAATAAATTATGCAGATGTGGATGAAGTGAAAACACAAATATCAACTTGATCCCAAACTTATGCAGCTCCCAAGAAGTTTTTAATTGTGGAAGTTAAATCCTCACTTTGTAGTACATTCAAGCCTTTTACATGTCTTATTTTTTGTCTTATGTATTAAATTGATCGGAGAAAAAAAATGATTAATGACGTGGATGAAAAACTTACATCAGGGTAGGCCCCACAGAGCCCTGCCCGGATGGTAACCGTCCGGGTGGGGGTAGGACGCAATCGGCCTCCACACACCACCTGCTATGTGTTGACGTGGCAAAGTTATGTGGGCCATACCATGATGTATATCTTATATCCACACTGTTCATCCTTGAGTGGACCACACCACGGAAAGAAGTGGGGATTGAACGGCTACCATTGAAAATTTATTAAGGGCCCGAGAAGTTTTGGATAATCTGATGTATGTGTTTTCCCTTCATCCCGATCCCTGTGACCTAATGAACAGGTGGCCTAGGAATGTTTAAACGGTTGATATTCCTATTTTTGGTTTCTGACATAAGATGATCCCTCAAAATGTATGCACGTTGCCTGAATAACACACACCATGGTGGGCCCACAGAACTTTACCACGTCAGCACACCACCGCGGTCAGGGGTGCGTGGCACACCACGCAAGCCGCTTCCAAAAAGATCGTATTCCTTAGAAGGGAGATGTTCCACTGATATTAGAGGGTTATTAGTTACGGTGCTCCAACTTGCGTTGGGACACATATACGGTCTAATCCATTAATCTAGGCCATTTATTAGGTTCTTCTATGGAAAAATAACACCGATATAACAAATATGAATCATTTGATCAGTGGTCTTCAATATGGACGGTTATTATTAATTACACAAAATAAAAAAATAAAATAATGAAATCATCTTCCGATCATTATTATTTTTGTATTAATTGTATTTTTGACTTAATGAACGGTTCAGATCGATTGAATGGACTGACCAAGTGAAATTATGCAACTAGGAGCACTATAACTTAATAGTGCTCAAAAGCACTGGAAGCTCTGGAGCATATGTCTCTTTTTTCTTCTTTAAATATTCCTCGCCACAGAAGATAGTGGAAGGGAGAAAATCTACCTTCTTTCATAGCTGCTTCGCGAAAGAAAGCCATGGAAAAACCCACATATCTGAGAAAAGGTGAGAAGAAAGATGATGGGCTTTTTTCATGTTGGGCCCACTTCAAGCTCATTAGGATTCCATGGCAAAAGAGAGAGAGACAAGGACTAGATCGCTTCAAGCTCACAAGAGCTGTTTTCTTCAGAACCAGGCATGCAAAACCAGGCAGTTTCAGGTATGACCCTCTCAGCTATGCTCAGAACTTTGATGATGGGTGTTGGAATGAAGATAGTGAGAATCCTAGCCGTTGGGTTTCCTCCAGCTTTGCTGTCCGCACGTCGAAACCGGTTCCAGATCGATGAAGGGCGGTTTTGGGGGAACGTTGGTGGTTTTGGGTGTGCGGTTTTTGTTTGTTTTTTTGGGTGGAGTTCGTTTTGCCTTTGTTGCGACTCAGAATCTTGGGTGTGTCGTTGCCTGCTGGGGCCCACATGCTGAGTGGTCGGATGTTTGGAACCGTCCATGTTGTGGAATCTATGTTTTATGGGTCACTTTAAGAAAATTGCAGTGAATGGACGATTGGGACCATCACTGTCTGTAGATGAATTTGTAACCATGAAGAGAATATTTTCAATGGTTCGTTTTCAACTCTAGAAATCAACGGTTAGGATCATCAGTGAAGTGTGATTGTAGGAGAATAGCTCATATGATGTAGTAAGGAGAATATGGACGGTTCGATTCATCGGATTGCTCCTGCATGTGGGTCCCAGTGGGTGACGATACACGCTCGATCCTGAGTCGCGACGATGGAAAACCAACTTGGGTGGTTTTCTCATTTCTGTACGTGGTGGCCGTGTGGCGTGGTATATATTTCAAGGTCTTTTTTTTACGTCGCGACTGAGGTTCATCTAGCCTCATCTCTATGTGAGGCCCACATAGAGATATGGGTTGAAGATCGAAACCGTTAGTCTTGGTGGTACTGTTGATGGGTCATGATCTGTAACTTTAATTAAATAATAATTAATTTAGCTGTTGACTGTTGAGTAGGACTTTCTATGGTTTAAATGCAACTTCGGAAATCAACGGTCTGGAATCAACATTTCAGCATGATTGCTGTAAATTGGCCCACCAAAAATAGGACCCCATCAGATGTGTGGTTTGTATTGTTCAGCCGAACTTACGTCGACGCATGCTGGCCGGCAGCCTGGGAGAATGTCATGCTGAAATACCATTGATTTCTTGTAGGAGAGCTAAAATCTGATAATCATGCTGAAAGGACAATACTGACCATTGATTTCTGTATATAGAAAGTTGTTCTTTCAACGATCCACGTTCACTGCGGATACCAATGGTCAGGATCGTCTTTCACTGTGAGTTATGGATTATTCCCATCCACCATACTGCCCAAAATAGAAGGTTCTTGCCATCAGTCCATCTCCGTGTTTGGTCTACGTAGGGAGAATGCACGTGTATGCTTTTGTCAGCTTTGAAATATGTATACAATACACGTTGAATAAGAAAACATATTTCAATTTGCATTTTATTCGACGGCCCATCGACGGTGGGCCCATGAAGTGAACGGTTAAAATCGGAAGCGGATTGCGTGGTAACCCCAACACCAAGAGACGAGGATTGTGTACTACCCCACCGGGACCTAGCTGGAGACGGACGGGCTCTGTAGGGCCCACCGTGATGTATGTTTTTTATCCAGGTTGTCCATCCATTTTGAAAAATCATTTTAGGTAATGGCCTAAAAATAGCCGAATCCAATACTCTAGTGGACCACACGACAAAAAGCAGTAGGGATTGAAGGCTTGCCACTGAAAACCTCTCAGGGCCACGGAAGTTTTGTATTAAGCTGATACATAAGATGCACGTATATGTGACTTTATGAACAGGTTCTCATGAATATTACGATGGCCCTTAAAAGGTTTCAAGCGGTGGGGGACCATTGTCACCACTACTTTCTGTGGTGTGGTCCACTCGAGCCTTCTATATTTATCCTTTTTCTGTCCTTTCTGGACTCATGCCTTAAAATGATACATGACTTGGATAAAACAAATATATCACGTTGGCCCGACAGAGCCTCTGGCAGACCGTCCCTCTCTAGCTGGGTGGTGTGGGGGTATCCTTGTGACCATACTCTGTGGGCCCACCGAGATAGTTTTATCCACACCATTCATCCTTTTTTTAAAGCTCATCTTAGGGCATGAGACCAAAATTGAAGCGTATCCAAATCTCAAGTGGACCACACCACCAGGAACAATGGAAATAATGACGTCTACAGTTAAAACCTTCCTACGGCCTACCTTGATGTTTATTTGCCATCTTGACTGGCCTGCATGAAAAGAAACGACAAATATAAGGGGGATTAGCTGTTATTACCCTTACCTTATGAGGCCCACCTTTATGAATTTGTTGCATATCCATGACGTCCATCCATTTTTTCAGCTCTTTTTCGGTCGTTATCCCAAAAATTAAGTAGATCCAAATCTCTGGTGGACCTTACTATTGGAAAATGTGGCGAATGATCATTAAAAGCTTTTTCGGGCCACAAACTTTTAGTTCAAATTAATCTTTGCATTTTTTTTTCCCCTTCATCCATTTATGTTTGACCTTAGAAACGGGTTGGATGGCAAAAAAAAAAAAACATTAAAGTAGGCCGTGGTAAGTTTTTAACGATGAGCATTCAATCATCCTTACTCTTACTGCGGTGTGTCTACGTGTGTAAAAAAGAATAAAAAATCATCAGTGTTTCATATGGTGTGGTCCACCTGAGATTTGGATATAATTAATGTTTGGTACCGCTTCCTAAAATCTGCTAGAAAAACGGATGAACGGAGTGGATATACAACATATCATCAAGGTGGACCCTGCGGTAAGGATAACATCCACTAAGCTGTTATTACCCGGGTAACACCTAATCCGCACCCATGAATATCAGCTCGATCAAAACTTCCGTGGCCGCCGAGAAGTTTTCAACGGTTCAACCCCCACGAATATGTTTCAATTTTGGGCTTATGCCGTCAAAGTTCTGTCAAAACAGATGGACGGCGTGGATAAAACACATACATCACGGTGGGCCCCACAGAGCCCGTGATGTCGGGTCACCTTACAATCCGCTTCAGTTACTTCCAGTACAATTTAAAATGACAGAGAACCAACCATCTCTTCCGTTTAACATGCGTCTAATATCAGATTCCCCCCAAGGTAGAGCTACATCATCACTTGGTATAAAATCATTACGATCCACTTATTAAGTGGGCCACACCAGCACACTTTGTCATACCCGCAATCTCCATTGATTTTGAAATTGTGTCCCGATCGATGTGTGGATCGGAATGATTTTTATACCAGGTGACCACCATGATGTGGCCCACCTTTTCAATGGATCAGATATCCTACATATATGATACGTTAGCAGAAAAGAAATGGCTGTATAGAAAGTTCACCTACAGCCGCGCTGTGTAAACCTTCCTCGGTTCAGAAGCATGAGAGGAACTGCAGTGCCCTGACATGGCTATGATCGAACAATCGTAGCCCATGGTTCAGTACGCCCAGGGATGTATACGGGTACTGGTTGGATATGAGGGACGCGGATTGCGTCTTACCCCTACCCGTCTATAGCCCCGAACGGGCAGTTCTGTTGGCGTGCTCGTCGTGATGTATCCGTTTATCCATGCCGTTCATCCTTTTTCTCATATCATTCTAAGGCACAAACATAAAAATGAGTCAGATCTAACGCTCAAGTGGACCACACCACAGATTACTCTTGCATTTAATGCGACTGGCATTTAATGCTTTGTGCATTCAATACAACCAAGCTTATTATTTGTGTGTGGTCTACTTGAGCGTCGGATCTGCCTCATTTTTATGTTCACGCATTGAAATGATCCAAGAAAAGAGATGGACGGCATTGATGAACAGATACATCACGGTGGGCCCGCCCACAGTACTGCCCGTTCGGAGCTAGAGACGGGCCGGGGTAGTACGCAACCCGCGTCTGGACATGAGATATTATTTCGAAGATATCCGTACCCGATTTGCTTTTGTTGGATAATCCAAAAACGGGTACTCGGGCACCTCATATACATTGCCAGCTTTCTACACAACCTTTTGACAAGGACATCCTATAATTCACCTGCCTTGATTGATACTGGTGGAGATGGAATCCTGGACGTCCATTTGAGGGTACTAGTTGGATTTCAAAATTATTGTGCTAGATTCATATGCATGTTATGGATGAAATTTGTTGGAGATCGCGGAAGCACATGGAGATGAATCTAGGATAGCAATCCAATAGCACCGAGTAAACATAAAGAGAACACAGAGATTTTTAACGTGAAAAAACTCTTTCAAGAAAAAATCATGGCACAAAGTAACAGATAATCACTATAAAAGTAGAAATTACAAAGATAAAAAGCTTACCCAATTCGAACAACCTCGAATCTCATCCTTTTTACACCTTTTTGAAATCGTAAGATAATTTAGAAACCCTTAGAATACCTCCAAATTCCATTTACACTTTATATATATATATATATATATATATATATATATATATATATGTGTGTGTGTGTGTGTGTGTGTGTGTGTGTGTGTGTGTGTGTGTGTGGCTTTGGAAAGAATCCTAAACGAAATTAGAAATAAATATGACGAATTCGCATCTTTATGAAAAATCTGCACAGAATTTGTCGATGTCATCAAAGCCTTATCGATGACATCAAACTAATTTTGTCGATGGCATCGAACTAACACATCAACTGTCCGGAGACAAAATATGATTTTTCAAAAATTCTCGATAACATCAAACACTCATCGATGACATCGAAAAAGTGCCCAGTTAGTCCAGCGACCAATTGAAAAAAATCCAGAAAACATCGATGAGATCGATAACTATTTAATGTCATCGAAGGTGACGTCGAACAGACTATCAATTGCATCGACAGACCCAATAACAAACTCGATTTAAGACATCTATTATAACAAAATCATCTTTTCTACCATGAGAATGAAATTACACAACCCCATGGATTTGGAGGGTTTGAGGGGATTTCAAATCTCCTGCTATATTTGGCATCATAAAGTAAATAGGGGTTTCAAATCCAAAGGGTTTTAAATCCCTCAAATAGGGGGTTTGAAAATCCTTCTAACAATTACAATTGTATGTGTAACATGTGTCATTACACTATTAATTTATTGGGCACCTGGCCCATTGATGATATTCCAATCACTTTGATTATCAATTGCATTACTATAATTACTTTATATAAATACGAAGATTAGCACCATTCAAATATTGTCCATGTAAATCAATGGTTAAAAATCATTGGTTAGTTACTTGGATGTGATCTTTTGCTTGTGGCCAATTTGAGACTTATAATTTTATCATTTTCAAGCAAAGTATATATTTCAGCAGGCTTATTACAACCATTGTGTCAAACATTACCTGCGTTCACTAATTAAAGATATTAAAGTTGATTTAGTAATTACATTCAAACCCTCGTGGATATGCGATGCACAATTACTTTTGGATTAAGGTTTATTCTAAATCCAAGGTGTCAAACACAGTTGAAGGATTTCAAATCCAGAGTTCCAAATCCATGCTCTCAAACAAGCCATAATGATGGTTGTTTTTCACTATTACATTCAACTCTGCTCAAATAGTTTCTAAAAAAGGGAGTGACTATCATTTCCAAGAAAGATTAAGGAATTGAGATTTTTCATGTTTTTTGGAAGACGGCTCTTACTTATTTATCCTTAATTTCTTGATATTTTCATAGTAATTAGTGTGTTAAAACTAATTAAGTTGGATTTATTTTTTTTTATAGATTTTCTCAAGTGTGATTTTTGTTTTTAAATATATTTCTTATTTTTTATCGATCCAAAAAGGGCCACGTGAGATAACATATCTCGATACACCCATTTTATATAAATACAACCTAGGATTCATCGACCCATCGTGTGGTGATTCACACCGTTGATAAAGTGTGGTTCAGTAGAGGTGGTGTCCACCATAGTGAGAAATCTCGTTCTCAGGAATTTCTTTAGATCTTTTCAAAATTGAAGTGTTTTCTTGGGATAATACTAAGAAAATCTTGCTAAATTAGGAATTATAAATTAATAAATAGTTTTAATTGTTAAAATATATTATTAATGATTTAGTTAGAATTCTAAATAATCTCCATGCTGATATTGACATACTTCCACAATAAAATCATGAAAAATTGAAAAGTACTATATATTATTATAAAATCTCGCAATATCACGATAATATCATTTCAGTATTATTTTTATAGTGAAAATATCATGAAATTTCAATTATTTGGCGATATTTGTCATAATGGTATGGACCAAACCCTTTAAAGGTTACTTAATTAACTGCATTTATACTAGTAATATTTTAGTTAAAAATGTGATTAGTTGGGTAAATTATGAAAAATGCTCTCAGATAATTGAGTAATTTGAATTCCTATTTAGAATTTTTTTAAAAAAAATAAAAATCAATCAAGTAAAAATTTTCATATCAAAATTCAACTTTCTTAGGTTGGATATGTCGATTTGGTAAATCGATATACACAATGGATGAATTGACCATTAAGAGCCCGGAAAGTCTCTAGACTTGGAAGTCAGTCCAATGGTATTTTCGTTGAAATGTTCATCAAGAATTCTAATTTTATGAGGAGAAATGAACTTAATGCCTTTTTATTTTTTATAAAATGTGAGAAAGTTGAGAATTATGAGCTCAAGTGGGGTGTGTGTGACATCCAACCATCCAAGAGATGAACTTTACTGAGATGATCTGACAATCCAAAAGACAAGCCGATCCGATCATCAAGTGTGCTACATCGTACAAAAAAGAACGCCCCTCCACCCGAAAACATCTAAATTCAAGTGTGGCCCATTTGATGATTGGGTCAGCGTGATTTTTATTTTGTTTGATCATCATGGTGGGGTGCATCTCTTTAACAGGTTGGATGTCATACAAACACCACAATGGACCACACGATTCTCAACTTCTCCACTTCTAGAGAATTAAATAAAAGAGGGATAATGATCATTTAACACCACAATTCTCAACTTCACCACTCGTTTAACAAAAATAGAGTCATGTTGGAAGGAATTTTGTAGTTAAAATTCAATTCAATATTTTTTCCATGGAATGAAGATCACTGACATTTAAGATTTTATATATTCTAAAAAAATGCCATTGGTTGAAAGTCCGAAAATATGTTTTCTTTAGGATAGAATGACCACAATACAGTGGATATTTTGTTTTGTTTCGTCTTTTTTTTTTCTTCTTCTTCTTAAATGGTGGGAAGTCAAGAATAGTGGGACCTACATGGTATTCATATGAAATCCAACCCATCCAACAACTGTGTTCGAGGATTGTCGATGGTCTGAGTAGCTTGAAAAATGGCCCATCTCATCAATGCTAAAAACCCTGAAGTACTATGAAAATCCTAAATCCTAGAATGGAGGATTCTATGGTTGAGTAAAACTTTTGGTTTTGTGGCAGAGAGTGACAGTTCATTTACAAGCCCTTAGACATGTACACTTGATACTCATCAAATTTAAAAGAAAAAAAAAAAAATCAAAATCAAAATGCAGGCCCTATTTTTACCCACTGGGCTCCGTTTCAAGTCAACATGGTATAATGAAAAAGAGCTACGTGCATCTATCAAATGCAAATGCATGTGAAAAGTATTAAAAGAAGAAGAAAGGAAAAAAAAAAAAAAAGAGAGAGAGAGAGAGGAAAAGGCAAAAACATCATTTCATATAGGAAAATCTTTGTTTTTAGCTGAAGGTCCTTAGTTGATAAGCACTTATGTTATGGGGCCACATTAGCCCTTGATTGCAGGCTTAAGGTCGAATCTATAAAGGAAAAAAATAAAGATATTCATTGGTTGTAAATGGATATATAAAATCAAATTTCATTAGATAAAACTAGTGAATGCTATAAAGTTTTTCCTCTCAATTCAAATTAACTTAACATGGTATCAGGAGACCAATAGTCACATTTCCATGGTATGCGTATGAAATCCAACCCATTCAATATAAGTGCGTCTGAGGATTATCGATGGTCTACATAACCCTAATGAAGTCTGCAAATCGTAAATCTTAGAATGGAGAATTCCATGGTTGAGGAAAACTTTTGGTTCTATGGGTAGAGAGCGACGGCTCATATGCAAGCACTTGGAGATGTTCACTTGATACCTACCAAATTTTTTTAAAAATCAAAATCAAAATTAGGGGCCCCATTTTACCTACCGTTTCATGACAATGTTAAGTACCTTATATCTGTTTTGGATTACTGCAAGAAATTTGTAACCTCTCTGATAGCAAAAGACTTAAAAACCGCACCTTGAGGAGCTCCTTTCGGCTGCATCTTCGGCTTACTGTTGCGTATAAATGATATCTAACCTGTCCAAAAGGGTCACTCCATCCTAATTATTGGACGTTCAAGTCGTCACGCAAGTCTAACCATCAAGTGGGTCATACTTCAGAAAACAAACAGATAACACTCAAAATCCTCCAAATCACATGGTATGTCAGCTGGTGGTTGGGGCAGCCTAATATTTATGGTGTCCATTTATATGGTATTCGTGACTAAATTGCTGCAATGAGGGGTTGTAGAAATCTTTCTAAGCCTTTATATAATTAAAAAGAAATAAAAATTTCATGTGCGCCTATCAAATGCAGGTCTATAGTCAATAAAAAAGAGCAAAAATGTCATTTCACATGGAAAGATCTTTGTTTTCATGTGGAAATGTTTGGCTGTGTGCATTATTTCTATCCCTTCAAAAGAAAAACGACAATTTCAATCTTAACAAAGAAGGAACTCAAATGAAAGCATAACTCTTAGGTTATTGTCCTCTAGCTCTTTTTGCCCGCTTGTGGAGATCTATTCTCTTGGATGTCTGCAGCATATATGATCAGTCTCGTAATGAAGAGAAGTCTTATCCTATTAATGAAAGGTAGCATCACTATCAGATCTCGAGACTCGTATTGCTTGGGAGATTTTCTCTTCACACGTGGGTGTTGGACGTAGGCCAGTGGGGCCTATACTCATGAGCAATCACTAGTGGGTGGGTCCCATATGGTTAGGCTTCTTCCGATTTTTTCTTTTCTGTTGAAATATCAAATTCAATTTTGAATTTGATTTTGGATAGGAGATAGGGAGAAGACCGGATAATCTGGTTTCATCCCATCTCCTTCCTTTCCTATAAAAAGGGATAGCTTTTCTCTCGTAAAAAGCACTGAGTCATAAGAAATATAAAGGGTATACAGAGAGAGATATAGTGTGCACAGTAATCTGTCCATTTTGGCTTGTCCTTGGGACGATCTAATCTATAGATCGCAATCCGGGGCCACTTATACCGTAGGATCAGAGGTGTGAATAGATCCATCTACTCCAGTAGTAGATAGGCGGACCGTTGGAGAGTCAATCTTCTGCTTTGTGAGGGTTCCAAAACTCGTGTAGACCATCAGATCTTGAGGGCTGACCATTGGAGCTTCCCAATAGTGGTATCAGAGCAATCAACGGCGGATCTCCAATTATTTTCATCTAAAAAGGTAAGTGACCCTTTTTTTTAAAGATTAGATTCCTGCTCATGACTTTTTGTATGGAGTCAAATCATTATGCACACTAAAGATCTCGATGTGCACATATACATCGAATTTGGGCCCACATGGATGTATGTGCACATGTAAAAATTTGGACCTGGACAGGACTACTGTGGACAGTACCCACCACCACGGTCTGACAATTTGAATGATCTGGATTCCATACACGTAAAGCCATATGTATGGTGGATTAGATTTTATATAATTATAATGCTAAACAGTTTGAATACACGTATGCCATGCATGATCATGTAGATCTTTACGTTTTCATACACGTAAAGATGATAGTTACCTTTGCATGCACGCCAAGTTCTTTGTAGATCACAGTGATTTTCATTACAAGGAATCATGTGATAAGTAGACCATATCTTTGGGTTGTGTACATGCATTCATATTCTGATAAGTGGGCCCATAGCTGTTTAAATCCAGACCATATCATCCGATCACATCCCTATCTCCCATCAAAAATCAAATTCATGTTTGCCCCTCAATATTTGAAGATACTTCGATATTGAGGGGCAAACATTCTCTTACGTTGCAGTTGATGATGATGAACTTAATTCGTATCAGGATGCATTATTATTTTCTAACTCGGCTGATTGGGTGAATGCTATGGACGAAGAGATCGCTTCCATGGAGAAGAATAAAGTTT
Source organism: Magnolia officinalis (assembly GCA_021015155.1). Classification (NCBI taxonomy): domain Eukaryota; kingdom Viridiplantae; phylum Streptophyta; class Magnoliopsida; order Magnoliales; family Magnoliaceae; genus Magnolia; species Magnolia officinalis. Next base: position 6,094,444 of record JAJHSJ010000010.1, read on the forward strand.
GAAAACTTGTTGATCTGTCTTCCAATCGCAAAGCGATAGGTAATAAATGGGTACTAAAGATCAAAAGAAAGGTAGATGGTACAGTGGACAAGTACAAAGCACGATTAGTTACTAAAGATTTTACACAAAAAGAAGGCATTGATTACAAGAAAACTTTTTCACATGTTGCAAAGTTCTCCTCAATCTACATGATCTTGTCTATTGTCACAAGTTTAAACTTAGAGTTATATCAGATGGATGTAAAGACCGCATTCTTAAATGGTGACTTGGATGAAGAAATATATATGCAATAGCCCATAGATTATGTGGACAAAAAGCATCCAAAGAAAGTCTGCAAGTTGTTGAAATCTATCTATGGGTTGAAGCAATCTTGAAGACAATGGTACATGAGGTTCCACTTGGCCATCACCACTTTTGGATTTACGATGAGTGAAGAAAATCATTGTGTATACCTGAAACGGTCTGGAAGATCTTTTCTGATACTATCTCTATATGTAAACGATATCCTGTTAGCTGGTAATGACATGCAATTGTTGATATTGACTAAAGATTGACTATTTTTGAACTTTGAGATGAAAGACCTCGGTGAAGCCAACTTTATTCTTGGGGTAAAAATCATCAAGGATCGCCCTAAGAAAGTTTTAGGCTTGTCTCAAGCAACCTATATACAAAAGATCTTAGAGCGGTTCAGGATGAAAAATTCAAAAGCTGTTGAAACCCCTATGGATAAAGCTACCAAGCTAGACGAGAAATCGTTGTGTCCCCAGACTGAAGCCGAGAAATTGGCTATTCCTTAGTACCTTATGCAAGCGTAGTAGGGATCGAGCTTAATGTATGTTATGCTTTGCACCGGACTGGATATTAGCTATGCAGTTGGCATAGTCAGCCGTTATCAGATTAACTCGGGACAGTCTCATTGACAAGCCGTCAAACGTATATTCCGCTATCTCAGAGGAACAAAAGACCTAATGTTGTGTTATGAAGGCACAAGCCTTGAGCTCAAAGGATATTCTGATGTTGTTTGGGGTAATGACGCCAACGAGGGAAAGTCTACTTCAGGATATGTATTCTTACTCGAAGGAGGAGCTATCTCATGGTCGAGTAAGAAACAGACATCCACAGCTCTTTCATCTATGGAGGCCGAGTACATTGCATGTTGTACTACAATTCAGGAGTGTGTATGGGTTCGCAGATTTCTATTGAGTCGGGGTGTTGTACCGAGTGTTCGTCAGCCTATATCGCTGAAGATAGACAATACTTCTGCCATTGACTTGGCAAAGGACCCTAAACACCACCAGAAATCTAAGCACATTGAGATCAAGTATCATTACGTTCGTGATCAAGTGAGAGATAAGAAGGTCGCCCTCAGCTACATTCCTACTAAAGAAATGATGGTTGATCCCATGACGAAACCTATAGCTAGAGATCTATTTCAGGTTCACTTCAGACAGATGAGATTGAGGAAAGCTTGACTGATGTACTTATTATGTAGTACATTTGATCTTTCATTAATGAATAACACAATCCATTTATTCAGTATTGAACACTAATATAAACTAGGTAAGTAGATCATCAGCATTTACCTTGTGATCATGTAGGATATCTATTTTTGTTGGCAGGTCTGTCACCCACTCGCACGGGTCGACCAACCTTTAATGTAAAAGAAAGGTACATTTGGAATCATGTTTATACATCGAGGTATAAACTTTCCTTTATTGTGAATAATAAAGGATGAGGATATGAGTGACTCATATCCGCCTACAATCTTTAAAGATTGAAGATGAGACTGATAAAGTCGAATAACATAATCGCATCATTCCGTTACATGCGATCAATGTTATGACCTGAATTTAGAGCCAGGTTATAAGGTTGAGATGAGTCATACCTCATGTAGAATGACCTGCGTATCATAGACCCGACCTTCTCCTAGTATTGTCTACTTTACGACGTGGATTGTAGCCACTTGTAGGGACCTTTTACCTCAGATTGCTTTGATTCGATCTAATCATTGCAACATGCGAGTAGCCAGTCCTGTAGGTGACTCTCTGTGTCCTTAGCTACCATCCTCTTGTGTATATGAGGATGAGATTGAGTGTTGCTACTTTAGTGTATTATGATGAAAGGTCCTTGATTGGCCAGACTCGGTTACGCTAGGAAAATAGTTTGATTGATTACAAATTACACATCTGCGTGGGGAAGATCGTGTGACAGCTACACCAAGTTTCTAGAACTATAAATACGCATTTGAAGACTTATCCGCTGGTAATATCGAGTTATTTTTCTTAGACTTTTGTAAACAATATTTTTCTTAAAAAGCATATATAGTATTGCTTTTAAAATTGGTTTTAGTCGAAGTTTGTGAAAAAAATCAAGTTTTCAGAATAACTCGATAAGTTGGATAAGTGCGTATGTTGGCCGAGTACTCCAGATCGGGAGTTAACTCCATCCGGTGTGGTCATGCGGACTAGGACAGGCATTGCAAAGTTTGGATTATTGAGTACTAGTTAGGTGGTCACTAAGTGCTTAAGCACCTGTAAGAAGATTACGGTGATCCAGCCCTACGTCCTTAGTACCTAGCAAGTACCTAAGGATCCACTTCACAGCTTCCCAATGTTCCTTCCCGGGGTTGTTAATGAACCTGCTAACAACTCTCACTGCTTGAGCAATGTCTGGCCTCGTGCTCACCATAGCATACATGAGACTTCCAATAGCTGACGCGTATGAGACTTTAGTCATGTAGTCCTGTTCCTCCTGCGTCTTTGCACCTTGCTCCTTAGATAACTTGAAGTGGTTGGCTAATGGAGTGCTAACCGGCTTAGCACCTCCCATATTGAATCGATCAAGTACCTTGGCTATGTACTCTGCCTGTGACAAAACTAATTTCTTATTTTCCCTGTCACGCTTTATTCTCATGCCTAGGATTTGTTTTGCAGCTCATAAATCCTTCATGACAAATTCTTTAGACAGTTGTCTTTTGAGATCTGAGATGTCCTTCATGCTTAAACCGGCCATAAGCATATCATCGACGTACAGAAGAAGAATGATGTATGACGTATCAAACTTCTTCAAGTAACAACAGTGGTCTGCATAACATCTCCTAAAGCCGTTTCCCGACATGAAACTATCGAACTTCTTGTACCACTGCCTCGGGGCCTGCTTCAAGCCATATAGACTCTTCTTCAGTCTGCACACCTTGTTCTCATTACCTGGTGCCATGTATCATGTCGGCTAATGCATATATATCTCTTCTTCAAGGTCCCCATGAAGAAAGGTTGTCTTAACATCTAACTGTTCTAGATGTAAGTCCTCTAAAGCCACTATACTCAAGACTATGCAAATCGTAGACATTTTCACTATCGGTGAAAATATTTCAGTGAAATCGATACCTGTCTTTTGTTGAAACCCTTTCACAACCAATCTGGCCCTGTATCATTTCGAAACATCGTGCTCCTCCTTCAATCTGTAAACCCACTTGTTATGAAGAGCTTTCTTACCTTTGGGTAGAGTGACTAGCTCCCATGTACGATTAGACTCAAGAGAGTCCATCTCATCATCCATGGCCTGCTCCCACTTAACCCGTATATCTGACTGTAACGCCTCTTCAAAACACTCTGGCTCACCATTATCCGTCAGTAGTAGATAATGTAAGGAGGGTGAGTATCGGAACGTGGGTCTCCTCTCCCGAGTAGACCTCCTCACAACCGGTGTATGCGGCTTTGCCTCATCTTGTGGCGCTGTAACACCCATGTCCGGTAACTCTTCCAACTCTACGAATTCCTTTTTCTCAGCCTTATTTTCCTGCACACTGTCCTTATGCATCACTTTTTCATTGAAGACTACGTCCTTGCTTCTGATGATTTTCCTGTTTTTTGCATCCCAGAACCTGTAGCCAAAATCATGCTGCCCATAGCGTATAAACGTGCACCTCCTGGACTTCGCATCCAGCTTGTTTCTGTGCTCTGCATCAAGGTGAATATATGAAGTGCAACCGAACACTCTGAGATGTGCAAGGTTCACTTCTTTCCCAGTCCACGCTTCTTCTGGTAACCCACCATCCAATGGTGCTGAGGGACTTCTATTGATGAGATATGTGGCAATATTCACAGCATCTGCCCAAAAGGTCTTGGGCAACCCTACATGTAACCTCATGCTCCTAACGCGCTCAAGGATGGTCCTGTTAATACGCTCAGCCACACCATTTTGTTGTGGTGTCCCTGGAATCGTTTTCTAATGTTTGATTCCATTTGCTACACAATACTCCTCAAACCTCTTATCACAATACTCTCCCCCATTGTCAAATTCGAGACACTTTACTGTTTTACCTGTCTCATTTTCTACCATAACTTTCACTTCTTAAATGCATCAAATACATCAGATTTATGTTTTAAGAAGTAGACCCACAGTTTTCTACTAGCATCATCAATAAAGGTAACAAAATAACGTGAGCCACCAAGAGATAATACTTGTGTCGGTCCCCACACATCAGTGTGTACAAGCTCCAAGATGTATCTTTGGAGCGCGTCCCGTCTTCTTGAAGCTTACCCTCTTCTGCTTGCCATACACGCAGTCCTGCAGAATTCCAAGTCAATAGACTTCAGCCCTGGTAGCTTCCCTTTGACAATACACTTTCATCCCCTTCTCACTATATGTCCCAACCTCTGATGCCATAACTGCCCATTCACTCCAGTTGATGCGACTGCGAGTGAACTATACGATCCTGAAGTCACGTACAAAGTACCTTCCTTTTTACCTCGAGATATCACCAAGGCACCTTTTGTGATCTTCCAGGAATCACTGGTGAATGTCGTCACATAACCGGTATCAGCTAACTGCCCCACTGAGATCAATTACGTTTCAAACTCGGTACATGTCTGACATCCTTCAATTTCAAGACCGTTCCGTCTTTCTGATTTACATGAACGTCCCTTTCCAACATACTGCACGGCTCATCATCACCAGGTAGACTCTCCCAGAGTCACCTGACACATAATCACGCAGAACTTCCTTACACGAAGTGGCATGAAACGAAGCACCCGGGTCTATAACCCAAGACTCATTCCTCGCATCAAGAGACAAGATCAACGCCTCTGTGTCGCTCTCCTCAGACAGATTCACTGAATCCTTCCGCCTTGAGAGCTTTCTTCTTGTTTCTTGAGCGCCCTGCAATCACGTTTCATGTGCCTCTTCTTGCCGCAATGCCAACACTCGTCTTTGTCTTTCGGTC
>JAJHSJ010000010.1:6099767-6161624 GCA_021015155.1 Magnolia officinalis
TTTTGTTCTTTTTTTTTTTTTTTTTTCTGTTTTTTTCATTTTTTCCCTTATGCTTTGGATCATATTTCCTATTTGCGTGGTGGCTAATACATGATCTCTATGATCCCTATATGCCCTCTACGCTCAGCATTAACGTGCCAACCTTGGAATATGTGTGAAATCTGACCGCTGGATTATGTGGGCCCCACCATGAAGAAGATAACATACAAAAAAAAATATAAGTCTGCTCGACCGGTATAAGGTCGGCCACACTCAATTCTAATAAAAGAAGTTTTTGCCATTCGTCCATCCTCAAACCACACGCATAGCATACGTCTCGTACCCAACTGAACCGAACTTCCTGATGTTTGCATGCACTCATTCCCCAGTGGGGCCCACCTTACGCACACCCAACAAATCCAAGCCGAACTTTTTGGTAGGCACGTGTGTGGCGTTTATACGTATTTGAACGTTTTGTCTCTGTCGCCACCACTCTAATCCCGCGTGTGTCGTCACACAAAGGGCCCACATGCTGAGTGGTTTAGTTAATTTTGACCGTCCCTACTCTCATTGCTATAGAAAATAAGGTATTCGCTCTTATCAAGATTCAAAGACCATCCTAGCCTTTGATTTTTAGAGTTTAACATCATCTCTTCAATGTTATAAATTCATCCGTAGATTTTTACAATCACCCATTCAGAGAAATATTCATAAGGTGGACCATAAAACATAGATTCACAACATGTACGGATCCAATCATAAGTTTATTCAGCATGTGGGCCCACTCGTGGACCCACGCTGGATCCTTCCGGAAACTGATTGGCTACTCACCATAATGTATGTGTTTTATCCATGCCGTCTATTTAATTTTCTATATCTTAAATCTCAAGTCGACCACGTTACAGGAAACAGTTTGAATGAACATCAACCTTATAAACTTTTTGGGGGCCATAAAAGTTTTCGATTAAGTTTATCTTTGTTTTGTCCCTTATCTGGGTATCTATGACCTAATCAATATACTGGATGTCAAATATAAAGTACAGTAGACCTTAAGAGGATTTTAATGGTGGATATCCAATCACTATTTATTTCCTGTGGTGTGGTCCACTTGAGATTTATATCCCTCTCAATTTTGGATCAAGCCCTAAATCATAATGTAAAAATGGATCAACAGAATGGATGATACAAATACATCATAGTGGGCCCACAGAGCACCGACCACCAGCCAACGGCATGGTGGCAGAGGGAGTACCAATCCGTTTCCGTTCCTTAATTAGTCTCGAAAAAAAAAAAAAAAAAAAACCGACGGGGGACGCGGATTGCGTCCTACCCTCCGCCCGGACCCATCCATGGGGCCCACCGTGATGTAAGTCTTTTATCCATGCCGTTCAACGCTTTTTTTAGATAATTTTAAAATGTAAACCAAAAAATGAGGCAAGTCCAAGGCTTAAATGGACCACACCAAAGCAACCCACACTAATAATGACACCCACCGTTGAAACCTTTGTAAGGGCCAACGTGATGTTTTTTTACTATACAACCTATTCATAAGGTCATGTAGACGTAGATGAAGTGAAAACACAAATATCAGCTTCATCCGAAACTTCTCCAGCTCCCAAAAGTTTTAATGGTGGATGTTAATCCGTTTGGACCTACCTTATTTTTTGGTTCACTTATTAAAATAATCTGAAAAAAGTGTTTAACGGCAGGGATAAAACACTTACATCACAATAAGCCTCGTAGAGCCCTGTCCGAACAGATTAACGTCCGGGCGGGGTAGGACGCAATCCGCGTCAAAAATCGGAAGCAGGAAGCGCGATTGCGCGGTGTGCCACAGACACCACGCGGATTGCGTCCTACCCCGCTCGGACGGTATCCGTCTGGGTAGTGCACCATGGGGCTTAGCTTGATCTAATTGTTTCATCCATACCATTAATCGTTTTTCTCGGATCATTTTAATGTATGAGACAAAAATTGAAACACATCCACAGCTCCACTTGACCGCATAAAAGAAAGCTGCAGTGATGATGACACTCACCATTGAAACCTTTCTAAGGGCCACCGTGAAGTTATTTTTACCATCCACCTATTAATAAATTATGCAGATGTGGATGAAGTGAAAACACAAATATCAACTTGATCCCAAACTTATGCAGCTCCCAAGAAGTTTTTAATTGTGGAAGTTAAATCCTCACTTTGTAGTACATTCAAGCCTTTTACATGTCTTATTTTTTGTCTTATGTATTAAATTGATTGGAGAAAAATGATTAATTACGTGGATGAAAAACTTACATCAGGGTAGGCCCCACAGAGCCCTGCCCGGATGGTAACCGTCCGGGTGGGGGTAGGACGCAATCGGCCTCCACACACCACCTGCTATGTGTTGACGTGGCAAAGTTATGTGGGCCGTACCATGATGTATATCTTATATCCACACTGTTCATCCTTGAGTGGACCACACCACGGAAGAAGTGGGGATTGAACGGCTACCATTGAAAATTTATTAAGGGCCCCAGAAGTTTTGGATAATCTGATGTATGTGTTTTCCCTTCATCCCGATCCGTGTGACCTAATGAACAGGTGGGCTAGGAATGTTTTAAACGGTTGATATTCCCATTTTTGGTTTCTGACATAAGATGATCCCTCAAAATGTATGCACGTTGCCTGAATAACACACACCATGGTGGGCCCACAGAACTTTACCACGTCAGCACACCACCGCGGTCAGGGGTGCGTGGCACACCACGCAAGCCGCTTCCAAAAAGATCGTATTCCTTAGAAGGGAGATGTTTCCACTGATATTAGGGGTTATTAGTTACGGTGCTCCAACTTGCATTGGGACACATATACGGTCTAATCCATTAATCTAGGCCATTTATTAGGTTCTTCTATGGAAAAATAACACCGATATAACAAATATGAATCATTTGATCAGTGGTCTTCAATATGGACGGTTATTATTAATTACACAAAATAAAAAAGTAAAATAATGAAATCATCTTCCGATCATTATTATTTTTGTATTAATTGTATTTTTGACTTAATGAACGGTTCAGATCGATTGAATGGACTGTCCAAGTGAAATTATGCAACTAGGAGCACTATAACTTAATAGTGCTCAAAAGCACTGGAAGCTCTGGAGCATATGTCTCTTTTTTCTTCTTTAAATATTCCTCGCCACAGAAGATAGTGGAAGGGAGAAAATCTACCTTCTTTCATAGCTGCTTCGCGAAAGAAAGCCATGGAAAAACCCACATATCTGAGAAAAGGTGAGAAGAAAGATGATGGGCTTTTTTCATGTTGGGCCCACTTCAAGCTCATTAGGATTCCATGGCAAAGAGAGAGAGACAAGGACTAGATCGCTTCAAGCTCACAAGAGCTGTTTTCTTCAGAACCAGGCATGCAAAACCAGGCAGTTTCAGGTATGACCCTCTCAGCTATGCTCAGAACTTTGATGATGGGTGTTGGAATGAAGATAGTGAGAATCCTAGCCGTTGGGTTTCCTCCAGCTTTGCTGTCCGCACGTCGAAACCGGTTCCAGATCGATGAAGGGCGGTTTTGGGGGAACGTTGGTGGTTTTGGGTGTGCGGTTTTTGTTTTTTTTTTTTGGGTGGAGTTCGTTTTGCCTTTGTTGCGACTCAGAATCTTGGGTGGTGTGTCGTTGGCCTGGGGCCCACATGCTGAGTGGTCGGATGTTTGGAACCGTCCATGTTGTGGAATCTATGTTTTATGGGTCACTTTAAGAAAATTGCAGTGAATGGACGATTGGGACCATCACTGTCTGTAGATGAATTTGTAACCATGAAGAGAATATTTTCAATGGTTCGTTTTCAACTCTAGAAATCAACGGTTAGGATCATCAGTGAAGTGTGATTGTAGAAGAATAGCTCATATGATGTAGTAAGGAGAATATGGACGGTTCGATTCATCGGATTGCTCCTGCATGTGGGTCCCAGTGGGTGACGATACACGCTCGATCCTGAGTCGCGACGATGGAAAACCAACTTGGGTGGTTTTCTCATTTCTGTACGTGGTGGCCGTGTGGCGTGGTATATATTTCAAGGTCTTTTTTTTACGTCGCGACTGAGGTTCATCTAGCCTCATCTCTATGTGAGGCCCACATAGAGATATGGGTTGAAGATCGAAACCGTTAGTCTTGGTGGTACTGTTGATGGGTCATGATCTGTAACTTTAATTAAATAATAATTAATTTAGCTGTTGACTGTTGAGTAGGACTTTCTATGGTTTAAATGCAACTTCGGAAATCAACGGTCTGGAATCAACATTTCAGCATGATTGCTGTAAATTGGCCCACCAAAAATAGGACCCCATCAGATGTGTGGTTTGTATTGTTCAGCCGAACTTACGTCGACGCATGCTGGCCGGCAGCCTGGGAGAATGTCATGCTGAAATACCATTGATTTCTTGTAGGAGAGCTAAAATCTGATAATCATGCTGAAAGGACAATACTGACCATTGATTTCTGTAGATAGAAAGTTGTTCTTTCAACGATCCACGTTCACTGCGGATACCAATGGTCAGGATCGTCTTTCACTGTGAGTTATGGATTATTCCCATCCACCATACTGCCCAAAATAGAAGGTTCTTGCCATCAGTCCATCTCCGTGTTTGGTCTACGTAGGGAGAATGCACATGCTTTTGTCAGCTTTGAAATATGTATACAATACACGTTGAATAAGAAAACATATTTCAATTTGCATTTTATTCGACGGCCCATCGACGGTGGGCCATGAAGTGAACGGTTAAAATCGGAAACGGATTGCGTGGTAACCCCAACACCAAGAGACGAGGATTTAAAATGAAAAATCATTTTAGGTAATGCCCAAAAATAGCCGAATCCAATGCTCTAGTAGACCACACGACAAAAAGCAGTGGGGATTGAAGGCTTGCCACTGAAAACCTCTTAGGGCCACGGAAGTTTTGTATTAAGCTGATACATAAGATCCACGTATATGTGACTTTATGAACAGGTTCCCATAAATATTACGATGGCCCTTAAAAGGTTTCAAGCGGTGGGGGATCATTGTCACCACTACTTTCTGTGGTGTGGTCCACTCGAGCCTTCTATATTTATCCTTTTTCTGTCCTTTCTGGCCTCATGCCTTAAAATGATACGTGAAAGTGGAAGGATGACTTGGATAAAACAAATATATCACGTTGGCCCGACAGAGCCTCTGGCAGACCGTCCCTCTCTAGCTGGGTGGTGGTGGGGGTATCCTTGTGACCATACTCTGTAGGCCCACCGCGATAGTTATATCCACACCATTCATCCCTTTTTTTAAAGCTCATCTTAGGGCATGAGACCAAAATTGAAGCGCATCCAAATCTCAAGTGGACCACACCACCAGGAACAATGGAAATAATGACGTCCACAGCTGAAACCTTCCCACGGCCCACCTTGATGTTTATTTGCCATCTTGACTGGCCTGCATGAAAAGAAACGACAAATATAAGGGGGATTAGCTGTTATTACCCTTACCTTGTGGGGCCCACCTTTATGAATTTGTTGCATATCCATGACGTCCATCCATTTTTCAGCTCTTTTTCGGACGTTATCCCAAAAATTAAGTATATCCAAATCTCTGGTGGACCTTACTATTGGAAAATGTGGCGAATGATCATTAAAAGCTTTTTCGGGCCACAAAACTTTTAGTTCAAATTAATCTTTGCATTTTTTTTCCCCTTCATCCATTTATGTTTGACCTTATAAACGGGTTGGATGGCAAAAAAAAAAAAAAAAACATTAAAGTAGGCCGTGGTAAGCTTTTAACGATGAGCATTCAATCATCCTTACTCTTACTGCGGGTGTGTCTACGTGTGTAAAAAAGAATAAAAAATCATCACTGTTTCATATGGTGTGGTCCACCTGAGATTTGGATATAATTAATGTTTGGTACCGCTTCCTAAAATCTGCTAGAAAAACGGATGAACGGAGTGGATATACAACATATCATCAAGGTGGACCCTGCGGTAAGGATAACATCCACTAAGCTGTTATTACCCGGGTAACGCCTAATCCGCACCCATGAATATCAGCTCGATCAAAACTTCCGTGGCAGCCGAGAAGTTTTCAACGGTTCAACCCCCACGAATATGTTTCAATTTTGGGCTTATGCCGTCAAAGTTCTGTCAAAACAGATGGACGGCGTGGATAAAACACATACATCACGGTGGGCCCCACAGAGCCCGTGATGTCGGGTCACCTTACAATCCGCTTCAGTTACTTCCAGTACAATTTAAAATGACAGAGAACCAACCATCTCTTCCGTTTAACATGCGTCTAATATCAGATTCCCCCCAAGGTAGAGCTACATCATCACTTGGTATAAAATCATTACGATCCACTTATTAAGTGGGCCACACCAGCACACTTTGGCATTCCCGCAATCTCCATTGATTTTGATATTGTGTCCCGATCGAAGTGTGGATCGGAATGATTTTTATACCAGGTGACCACCATGATGTGGCCCACCTTTTCAATGGATCAGATATCCTACATATATGATACGTTAGCAGAAAAGAAATGGCTGTATAGAAAGTTCACCTACAGCCGCGCTGTGTAAACCTTCCTCGGTTCAGAAGCATGAGAGGAACTGCAGTGCCCTGACATGGCTATGATCGAACAATCGTAGACCATGGTTCAGTACGCCCAGGGATGTATACGGGTACTGGTTGGATATGAGGGACGCGGATTGCGTCTTACCCCTACCCGTCTATAGCCCCGAACGGGCAGTTCTGTTGGCGTGCTCGTCGTGATGTATCCGTTTATCCATGCCGTTCATCCTTTTTCTCATATTATTCTAAGGCACAAACATAAAAATGAGTCAGATCTAACGCTCAAGTGGACCACACCACAGATTACTCTTGCATTTAATGCGACTGGCGTTTAATGCTTTGTGCATTCAATACAACCAAGCTTATTATTTGTGTGTGGTCTACTTGAGCGTCGGATCTGCCTCATTTTTATGTTCACGCATTGAAATGATCCAAGAAAAGAGATGGACGGCATTGATGAACAGATACATCACGGTGGGCCCGCCCACAGTACTGCCCGTTCGGAGCTAGAGACGGGCCGGGGTAGTACGCAACCCGCGTCTGGATATGAGATATTATTTCGAAGATATCCGTACCCGATTTGCTTTTGTTGGATAATCCAAAAACGGGTACTCGGGCACCTCATATACATTGCCAGCTTTCTACACAACCTTTTGACAAGGACATCCTATAATTCACCTGCCTTGATTGATACTGGTGGAGATGGAATCCTGGACGTCCATTTGAGGGTACTAGTTGGATTTCAAAATTATTGTGCTAGATTCATATGCATGTTATGGATGAAATTTGTTGGAGATCGCGAAAGCACATGGAGATGAATCTAGAATAGCAATCCAATAGCACTGAGTAAACATAAAGAGAACAAAGAGATTTTTAACGTGAAAAAACTCTTTCAAGAAAAAATCATGGCACAAAGTAACAGATGATCACTATAAAAGTAGAAATTACAAAGATAAAAAGCTTACCCAATTCGAACAACCTCGAATCTCATCCTTTCTACACCTTTTTGAAATCGTAAGATAATTTAGAATACCTCCAAATCTCATTTACACTTATATATATATATATATATATATATATATATAATATATATATATGGCTTTGGAAAAATTTTAAACAAAATCAGAAATAAATATTACAAATTTGCATCTTTACGAAAAATCTGCACAGAATTTGTCGATGCCATCAAAGCCTTATCGATGACATCAAACTAATCTTGTCGATGGCATCAAACTAACACATCAACTGTCCAGAGACAAAACATGATTTTTCAAAAATTCTCGATGGCATCGAACACTCATCGATGACATCGAAAAAGTGCCCAGTTAGTCCAACGACCAATTAAAGAAAATCCAGAAAATATCGATGAGATCGATAACTTTTTGATGCCATCGAAGGTGACATCGAACAGACTGTCGATTGCATCGACAGACCTAATAACAAACTCGATTTAAGACATTTATTACAACAAAATCATCTTTTCTACCTTGAGAATGAAATTACACAACCCCATGGATTTGGAGGGTTTGAGGGGATTTCAAATCTCCTGCTATATTTGGCATCATAAAGTAAAAAGGGGTTTCAAATCCAAAGGGTTTTAAATCCCCTTAAATAGGGGGTTTGAAAATCCTTCTAACAATTACAATTGCATGTGTAACGTGTGTCATTACACTATTAATTTATTAGGCACTTAGCCCGCTGATAATATTCCAAATCACTTAGATTATCAATTGCATTACTATAATTACTTTATATAAATACGATGATTAGCACCATTCAAATATTGTCCATGTAAATCAATGGTTAAAAATCATTGGTTAGTTACTTGGATGTGATCTTGTGCTTGTGGCCCATCTGAGACTTAGAATTTCATCATTTTCGGGCAAAGTATATATTTCAGCAGGCTTATTACAATCATTGTGTCAAACATTACATACGTTTATTAATTAAAGATATTAAAGTTGATTTAGTAATTAAATTCAAACCCCCGTAGATATACGCTGCACAATTACTTTTGGATTAAAGTTTATTCTAAATCCAAGGTGTCAAATACAATTGAAGGATTTCAAATCCAGAGTCCCAAATCAATGCTCTCAAACAAGCCATAATGATGGTTGTTTTTCACTATTACATTCAACTCTGCTCAAATAGTTTCTAAAAAAGGGAGTGACTATCATTTCCAAGAAATATTAAGGAATCGAGATTTTTCATGTTTTGTGGAAGACGGCTCTTACTTATTTATCATTAATTTCTTGATATTTTCATAGTAATTAGTGTGTTAAAACTAATTAAGTTGGATTTATTTTTATTTTATAGATTTTCTCAAGTGTGATGTTTTTTGTTTTTAAATATATTTCTTAATTTTTATCGATCCAAACAAGGCCACGTGAGATAACATATCTCGATACACCCATTTTATATAAATACAACATAGGATTCAACGACCCATCGTGTGGTGATTTACACCGTTGATAAAGTGTGGTTCTCAGTAGAGGTGGTATCCACCATAGTGAGAAATCTCGTTCTCAGGAATTTCTTAAAATCTTTTCAAAATTGAAGTGTTTTCTTTGGTATAATACTAAGAAAATCTTGCTAAATTAGGAATTATAAATTAATAAATAGTTTTAATTATTAAAATATATTATTAATGATTTAGTTAGAATTCTAAATACTCTCCATGCTGATATTGACATACTTACACAATAAAATCATGAAAAATTGAAAAGTACTATTATTATAAAAATCTTGCAATATCACGATAATATCATTTCAGTATTTTTATTTTATTTTTTAGTGAAAATATCATGAAAATTTCAATTACTTGGCGATATTGATATTTGTCATAATGGTATGGACCAAACCTTTTATAGGTTACTTAATTAACTGCATTTATACTAGTAATATTTTAGTTAAAAATGTGATTAGTTGGGTAAATTATGAAAAATGCTCTCAGATAATTGAGTAATTTGAATTCCTACTTAGAATTTAAAAAATAAAAATAAAAAATCAATCAAGTAAAATTTTTCATATCAAAATTCAACTTTCTTAGGTTGGATATGCCGATTTGGTAAATCAATATACACAATGGATGAATTGACTGGACTTGGAAGTCAGTCCAATGGTATTTTCATTGAAATGTTCATCAAGAATTCTAATTTTATGAGGAGCAATGAACTTAATGCCATTTTATTTTTTATAAAATGTGAGAAATTAAGTTGAGAATTATGAGCTCAAGTGGGGTGTGTGTGACATCCAACCATCCAAGAGATGAACTTTACTGAGATGATCTGACAATCCTAAAGACAAGCCGATCCGATCATCAAGTGTGCCACATCGTTAAAAAAAAAAAAAAAAAAAAAAAAAAAAAAAAAAAAAAAAAAAAAACGCCCCTCCACTATCAAACATCTAAATTCAAGTGTGGCCCATTTGATGATTGGGTCAGTGTGATTTTTATTTTGTTTGATCATCATGGTGGGGTGCATCTGTTTAACGGGTTGGATGTCATACAAACACCACAATGGACCACACAATTCTCAACTTCTCCACTTCTAGAGAATTAAATAAAAGAGGGATAATGATCATTTAACACCACAATTCTCAACTTCACCACTCGTTTAACAAAAAATAGAGTCATGTTGGAAGGAATTTTGTAGTTAAAATTCAATTCAATATTTTTTCCATGGAATGAAGACCACTGACATTTAAGATTTTATATATTCTAAAAAAATGCCATTGGTTGAAAGTCCGAAAATATGTTTTCTTTAGGATAGAATGACCACAATACAGTGGATATTTTGTTTTGTTTCGTCTTTTTTTTTTTTCTTCTTCTTAAAAGGTGGGAAGTCAAGAATAGTGGGACCTACATGGTATTCATATGAAATCCAACCCATCCAACAACTGTGTTCGAGGATTGTCGATGGTCTGAGTAGCTTGAAACATGGCCCATCTCATCAATGCTAAAAACCCTGAAGTACTATGAAAATCCTAAATCCTAGAATGGAGGATTCTATGGTTGAGTAAAACTTTTGGTTTTGTGGCAGAGAGTGACAGTTCATTTACAAGCCCTTAGACATGTACACTTGATACTCATCAAATTTAAAAGAATAAAAAAAAAAAAAATCAAAATTGCAGGCCCTATTTTTACCCACTAGGCTCCGTTTCAGGTCAACATGGTATAATGAAAAAGAGCTACGTGCATCTATCAAATGCAAATGCATGTGAAAAGTACTAAAAGAAGAAGAAGAAAGGGAAAAAAAAAGAGAGAGGAAAAGGCAAAAACATCATTTCATATAGAAAAATCTTTGTTTTTAGCCGAAGGTCCTTAGTTGATAAGCACTTATGTTATGGGGCCACATTAGCCCTTGATTGCAGGCTTAAGTTCGAATCTATAAAGGCAAAAAAATAAAGATATTCATTGGTTGTAAATGGATATATAAAATCAAATTTCATTAGATAAAACTAGTGAATGCTATAAAGTTTTTCCTCTCAATTCAAACTTAACATGGTATCAGGAGACCAATAGTCACATTTCCATGGTATGCGTATGAAATCCAACCCATTCAATAAGTACGTCTGAGGATTATCGATGGTCTACATAACCCTAATGTAGTCTGCAAATCGTAAATCTTAGAATGGAGAATTCCATGGTTGAGGAAAACTTTTGGTTCTATGGGTAGAGAGCGACGGCTCATATGCAAGCACTTAGAGATGTACACTTGATACCTACCAAATTTTTTAAAAAATCAAAATCAAAATTAGGGGCCCCATTTTACCTACCGTTTCATGACAATGTTAAGTACCTTATATCTGTTTTGGATTACTGCAAGAAATTTGTAACCTCTCTGATAGCAAAAGACTTAAAAACCGCACCTTGAGGAGCTCCTTTCGGCAGCATCTTCGGCTTACTGTTGCGTATAAATGATATCTAACCTGTCCAAAAGGGTCACTCCATCCTAATTATTGGACGTTCAAGTCGTCACGCAAGTCTAACCATCAAGTGGGTCATACTTCAGAAAACAAACAGATAACACTCAAAATCCTCCAAATCACATGGTATGTCAGCTGGTGGTTGGGGCAGCCTAATATTTATGGTGTCCATTTATATGGCATTCGTGACTAAATTGCTGCAATCAAGGGTTGTAGAAATCTTTCTAAGCCTTTATATAATTTTTAAAAAAAAAATTCATGTGCGCCTATCAAATGCAGGTCTATAGTCAATAAAAAAGAGCAAAAAATGTCATTTCACATGGAAAGATCTTTGCTTTCATGTGGAAATGTTTGGCTGTGTGCATTATTTCTACCCCTTCAAAAGAAAAACGACAATTCAATCTTAACAAAGAAGGAACTCAAATGAAAGCATAACTCTTAGGTTATTGTCCTCTAGCTCTTTTTGCCCGCTTGTGGAGATCTATTCTCTTGGATGTCTGCAGCATATATGATCAGTTTCGTAATGAAGAGAAGTCTTATCCTATCTTCCACTAATGAAAGGTATCATCACTATCAGATCTCGAGACTCGTATTGCTTGGGAGATTTTCTCTTCACACGAGGTTGTTGGACGTAGGCCAGTGGGGCCTACTCATGAGCAATCACTAGTGGGTGGGTCCCATATGGTTAGGCTTCTTCCGATTTTTTCCTTTCTGTTGAAATATTAAATTCAATTTTGAATTTGATTTTGAATAGGAGATAGGGAGAAGACCGGATAATCTGGTCTCATCCCATCTCCTTCCTTTCCTCTAGAAAGGGATAGCTTTTCTCTCGTAAAAAGCACTGAGTCATAAGAAATATAGAGGGTATACAGAGAGAGATATAGTGTGCACAGTAATCTGTCCATTTTGGCTTGTCCTTGGGACGATCTAATTCATAGATCGCAATCCGGGCCCACTTATACCATAAGATCAGAGGTGTGAATAGATCCATTTACTCCAGTAGTAAATAGGCGGGCCGTTGGAGCGTCAATCTTCTGCTTTGTGAGGGTTCCAAAACTTGTGTAGATCGTCAGATCTTGAGGGCTGACCGTTCGAGCTTCCCAACAGTGGTATCAGAGCAATCAACGGCGGATCTCCAATTATTTTCATCTAAAAAGGTAAGTGGCCCTTTTTTTTTAGATTAGATTCCTGCTCATGACATTTTGTATGGAATCAAATCATTGTGCACACTAAAGATCTCGATGTGTACATATACATCGAATTTGGGCCCACATGGATGTATGTGCACATGTAAAAATTTGGACCTGGACAGGACTGCTGTGGACAATACCCACCACCACGGTCTGACAATTTGAATGATCTGGATTCCATACACGTAAAGTCATATATATGTACGGTGGATTATATTTTATATAATTATAATGCTAAATAGTTTGAATACACGTATGTCATGCATGATCATGTAGATCTTTATGTTTTCATACACGTAAAGATGATAGTTACCTTTGCATGCATGTCAGGTTCTTTGTAGATCACAGTGATTTCCATTATAAGGAATCATGTGATAAGTAGACCATATCTTTGGGCTGTGTACATGCATTCATATTCTGATAAGTGGCCACATAGCTGTTTAAATCC
Organism: Magnolia officinalis; assembly: GCA_021015155.1. Taxonomy (NCBI): domain Eukaryota; kingdom Viridiplantae; phylum Streptophyta; class Magnoliopsida; order Magnoliales; family Magnoliaceae; genus Magnolia; species Magnolia officinalis. The sequence goes on from JAJHSJ010000010.1 coordinate 6,112,887, forward strand.
AGACCATATCATCTGATCACATCCCTATCTCCCATCAAAAATCAAATTCATGTTTGCCCCTCAATATTTGAAGATACTTCGATATTGAGGGGCAAACATTCTCTTGTGTTGCAGTTGATGATGATGAACTTAATTCGTATCAGGATGCATTATTATTTTCTAACTCGGCTGATTGAGTGAATTCTATGGATGAAGAGATCGCTTCCATGGAGAAGAATAAAGTTTGAGAACTTGTTGATCTGTCTTCCAATCGCAAAGCGATAGGTAATAAATGAGTATTAAAGATCAAAAGAAAGGTAGATGGTACAGTGGACAAGTACAAAGCATGATTAGTTACTAAAGGTTTTACACAAAAAGAAGGCATGGATTACAAGAAAACTTTTTCACATGTTGCAAAGTTCTCCTCAATCCACATGATCTTGTCTATTGTCGCAAGTTTAAACTTAGAGTTATATCAGATGGATGTAAAGACCGCATTGTTAAATGGTGACTTGGATGAAGAAATATATATGGAACAGCCCATAGGTTATGTGGACAAAAAGCATCCAAAGAAAGTCTGCAAGTTGTTGAAATCTATCTATGGGTTGAAGCAATCTTTAAGACAATGGTACATGAGGTTCCACTTGGCCATCACCACTTTTGGATTTACAATGAGTGAAGAAGATCATTGTGTATACCTAAAACGGTCTAAAAGATCTTTTTTGATGTTATCTCTATATGTAGACGATATCCTGTTAGCTGGTAATGACATGCAATTGTTGATATTGACTAAAGATTGGTTATTTTTAAACTTTGAAATGAAAGACTTCGGTAAAGCTAACTTTATTCTTGGGGTAAAAATCATCAGGGATCGCCCTAAGAAAGTTTTAGGCTTGTCTCAAGCAACCTATATACAAAAGATTTTATAGCGGTTCAGGATGAAAAATTCAAAAGCTGTTGAAACCCTTATGGATAAAGCTACCAAGCTAGACGAGAAATTGTGTCCCCAGACTGAAGCCGAGAAATTAGCTATGTCCTCAGTACCTTATGCAAGCGTAGTAGGGATCGAGCTTAATGTATGTTATGCTTTGCATCGGACCGGATATTAGTTATGCAGTTGACATAGTCAGCCGTTATCAGAGTAACCAGGGACAGTCTCATTGGCAAGCCGTCGAACGTATATTCCGCTATCTCAGAGGAACAAAAGACCTAATGTTGTGTTATGAAGGTACAAGCCTTGAGCTCAAAGAATATTCTGATGTTGTTTTGGGTAATGACGCCAATGAGAGAAAGTCTACTTCAGAATATGTATTCTTACTCGAAGGAGGAGCTATCTCATGGTCGAGTAAGAAACAGACATCCACAGCTCTTTCATCTATGGAGGCTGAGTACATTGCATGTTGTGCTACAATTCAGGAGTGTGTATGGGTTCGCAGATTTCTATTGAGTCAGGGTGTTGTACCGAGTGCTCGTCAGCCTATATCGCTGAAGATAGACAATATTTCTGTCATTGACTTGGCAAAGGACCCTAAACACCATCAGAAATCTAAGCACATTGAGATCAAGTATCATTACGTCCGTGATCAAGTGAGAGATAAGAAGGTCGCCCTCAGCTACATTCCTACTAAAGAAATAATGGTTGATTCCATGATGAAACTTATAGCTAGAGATCTATTACAGGTTCACGTCAGGCAGATGGGATTGAAGAAAGCTTGACTGATGTACTTATTATGTAGTACATTTGATCTTTCATTAATGAATAACACAATCCATTTATTCAGTATTGAACACTAATATCAACTAGGTAAGTAGATCATCAGCATTTACCTTGAGATCATGTAGGATTTCTATTTTTGTTGGCAGGCCGGTCACCCACTCGCACGGGTCGACCAACCTTTAATGTACAAGAAAGGTACATTTGAGGTCATGTTTATACATCGAGGTATGAACTTCCCTTTATTGTGAATAATAAAGGATGATGATATGAGTGACTCGTATTCGCCTTCAATCTTATAAAGATTGAAGATGAGACTGATAAAGTCGAATAACATAATCGCATCATTCCGTTACATGCGATCAATGTTATGACCTGAATTTAGAGTCAGGTTATGAGGTTATGAGATGAGTCGTACCTCATGTAGAATGACCTGCGTATCATAGACCCGACATTCTCCTAGTATTGTCTACTTTACGACGTGGATTGTAGCCACATACAAAGACCTTTTACCTACAGATTGCTTTGATTCGATCTAATAATTGCGAGTAGTCAGTCCCGTAGGTGACTCTCTGTGTCCTTAGCTACCCTCCTCTTGTGTATATGAGGATGAGATTGAGTGTTGCTACTTTAGTGTATTATGATGAAAGGTCCTTGATTGACCAGACTCGGTTACGTTAAGAAAGCAGCTTGATTGATTCCAAATTACACATCTGCGTGGGGAAGATCATGTGACAGCTACACCAAGTTTCTAGAACTATAAATACGCATTTGAAGACTTATCCACCGGCAGTATCGAATTATTTTTCTTAAACTTTTGTAAACAATATTTTTCTTAAAAAGCATATATAGTATTGCTTTAAAATTGGTTTTAGTCGAAGTTTGTGAAAAAAATCAAGTTTTCAGAATAACTCGATAAGTTGGATAAGTACGTATGTTGGCCGAGTACTCCAGATCGGGAGTTAACTTCATCCGGTGTGGTCATGCGGACTAGGACAGGCATTGCAAAGTTTGGATTATTGAGTACTAGTTAGGTGGTCAATTAGTGCTTAAGCACCTGTAAGAAGATTACGGTGATCCAGCTGGTCCCACGTCTCTGATTCTTTTAATCGCGATGTTTGGTCTTTGATTGTTATTAGGCAAGTTAAATGGATAAATTTTTGTGCCTATCCCATTATGTGTTGAGTGGGAGATGTTGGACGTAGGCCAGTGGGGCCCACTCGTGAGCAATCACTAGTGGGTGGGTCCCATATGGTTAGGCTTCTTCCGATTTTTTCCTTTCTGTTGAAATATCAAATTCAATTTTGAATTTGATTTTGGATAGGAGATAGGGAGAAGACCGGATAATCTGGTCTCATCCAATCTCCTTCATTTCCTATAAAAAGGGATAGCTTTTCTCTCATAAAAAACACTGAGTCATAAGAAATATAGGGGGTATACAGAGAGAGATATAGTGTGCACAGTAATCTGTCCATTTTGGCTTATCCTTGGGATGATCTAATCCATAAATCGTAATCCGTGGCCACTTATACCGTAGGATCAAAAGTGTGAATAGATCCATCTACTCCAGTAGTAGATAGGCAGGCCGTTGGAGCGTCAATCTTTTGCTTTGTGAGTGTTCCAAAACTCGTGTAGACCGTCAGATCTTGAGGGCTCACCGTCCGAAATTTCCAACAGAGGGTTCATTTCATTATGAACTCAAAAAGTGTAACACTAATTAAAAAGGTCTTAAAAACTTCATACAATGAATGATCTTAGGTTCCATCATGCTTTCAGTAAGTAGGCGACATGAATTTATGGTTTCCATGTTTCAATCAGATATCAATAGCTTGGATGCATTTGAAATCCACAATATGAAATTGACTCCTAGAGAAAAAAAAATATATATCTAATTGGGAAAGGTTTTATCTTGTGTTTTGGTAACAAATGGCCCATTTATTGACAGGTGAACGACGAGGATTGAACTCACGCATGGTGGATTCACAATCCACTGCCTTGATCCACTTGCGTATATCCACCCCTACCTGTACTGGTTTCAGTCTCTATCTAAGATCAGATCCTTTCCGAACCCCACCTTTGACCGCTATCAAAGAGAAGCTTTTTTCAAACAGATAATGTTACATCCATGTCCATTAAAATAGGTTAATGGCATACACGCAATATGGTAGGGGCCCACGATCGATCTCAAAGATAATATTGTTAATATGCCAAGCAGAGGTAAGTATTTATACAAAGAGATTGCAGAGGGGAGATTATCCCAACAAATATATTCTACAGAAACTGTCTCAAAATAAATGTGCATTATACAGAGGTTAGGATCATTCAAGGGTATAATCCTGTATTCTACGAAAATAAGGTCCACAATCTCAATGGTTCGATTTGAGTCACGTGGTGCTACATGTACGGTTGCTGAATGGGGGCCACCAAGTGGATGGCATATGGACCAAAAATCGCAGTGACTTGAGAACTCTGCCCGTTTAGTTGTCCTGAGTTCTTTTGGTTGAATCTGAACCACCGATAGAATGCACCCATAAGTCCAAGCCCTTTTTTTATTTGGGATATATGGGCCGTCGTTTTGTGAGCCCCAGCGATGGACTGGAATCCTTTACAACACCTGTTGTAGGAAGAGTATGAAACACCCAAGCTCTATTAACAACTACTCTGGCAATTAACTGCGACAAGTCATGTTAGGATGTTGGAAAAAAAAACATCAGGACGATCCAAAACTCAGGTGGGCTACTTCACAGGGAATAGTGGGGGATGGGAACACCCACAATAGAAACATTCTTGGGCCACTGTGTTTTCGATATGCTATCCAGCTGGGCCATCAGTGAGCCTCATAAATAGGGCGAGAGGGCACAAATTAGGTGAGTCCAAGCAACATCTTAGTGGGTGAATCCCTGACTATGGGGCCCACCTTGATGCATGTGTTGTATATTCACTCTGTCCATCAGTTTTTAAAGTTTATTTTACAGTATGGTCCTAAAAATGAAGCAGATTTAAATCTCAAGTGAACCACACCACAACGAATGATGATTGTTGATACAAACCTTTACACTCACCATTTAAAAGTTCCTAGGGCTTATTGTAATATTTATCTGCCACCCAACTGTTGATAAGCTCACAAAGACCTGGATGAGGTGAAAATATACTATAATATAAAACTTTTATAGCCATAAGGAGTTTTTAATGGTCCATTGTTACTATTTCTCGTGTTGTGGTCTACTTGAGAATTAGATCTACTTCATTTTTTAAACTATGCTTTTAAATGAGTTGAAAATTTTGACGGTAGAGTAGATATACAACATATGCATTAAGGTGAGCAACATGGTCGGGGACTCATCAGCTAAGTTGTTACCCTAGACTCTCCCATGGTGAAGACCTAAGAGGATAGGTGCAGCCGAGCCTCACCCAAGACAATAAGCCCTTACCATGGGCCCACCTTAATGTATGTGTTTTATGTCCACACCATCAACCATGTTTGTAGATCATTTTAGAGCATGATTGCAAAAATGAAGTAAATCCAATTCTCAAGTGAACCATACCATTTTGGATCAAGTTCATATTACTTTTTCCCCTTCATCCAGGTTTACCTTACACTATCAACAGGATGACAAATAAACATTACAGTGGACCTTAGGAAGTTTTTAATGGTGGGATATTAAATCGCCATTCTCCTATGGTATGGTCCACCTGAGTTTTTGATATGCTTCATTTTTGGGCTCATGACCTGTAATGATATGGAAAAACGGATGAACGGCGTGGATGTATAATAAATACATCAAGGTAAGCCCCACGGCAAGGGCCGCACCTAATCCGCTCCCGGGCTGGACACCCACAATCAGACGGTGAGATTTATTAATTTTACGCGCGTGTAAGAGCCCTGCCCATTCACATGCAACATACGTGCCAATATAGAATATATGTAAGATATCAGATACGTCTATCATGTGGGCTACACTTTTTAATTCTTATAACCTGAAAAATAAGACTATTTCACTTTTCAGGTTGGCCACAGGATACACAACAAACGTACGGCTGAGAATAATTGTTTCGACTGTCAGTTGTACACCGGAGAAGTGAAACTGCCTGGTTTTTAACAAAGAAGATCTCAGCATTATTTCCAACCAGATGGAAAGCTCAGATCATTCACACGTTTTCCAAATTTCCATAAGCCACCATATATGATAGCGTTGCATAGTGGCATGAGATTCAATCCGTCAGTCACGTGGGTCCCACTAATTATATCACCAACCCAGAAAATCAGGACGGTTCATTCGTCAGATGCTACAAAAATTAAGAAATATTTGGACGGCCTATAAAAGCTTAGTTAAAGCTTTTTCATCCGTCCATTTCCTTTTCTAAATTGTTTCCGATTTACTGATCTGTCCAGCTGACGGAAGTTTTGGATCCACGCTCGTGTGCGACGCTGCCACATGCGGTGTCCTGTGGTTATTTGATACTCTGGCCGAGCGTGAAGGTCGATACACAGGCAGTCACAGATTATACACGTAGGTACCTTAACTCCAATTAAACTCTCAAACATGTGAGGCCCACAACACCGACCGTCGGTACTGGACGGGTCACGATCGATTGTACAATTTATCAGTGGCTGCGTATCAACTATCACGCTTTGCCAGAGTATCAAAGGTTCTCCCTTGAGATCTCAAATGGGAAAAACCATTCCATGGAAATACCGTTTCTAGCCTCTTCCTCGCACCCGAACGCGAGAAAAGGGCGTTTCCAGGGAAACTCGTTCCACTGAAATTCCACACAAATCTCTCTCATTTCATTCCCTCCTAATTTCAAAATCGCCATGATTCTCTCCTCTCTCTTCTCACGGCGATGGCAGGCCTCCGTAATTTCTCGAAACTTCAGGTCTAAAGCTGCACTAGATGCCCTGAATAGGGCTTCTGAAGAGAAAATTACCAATATAGCCCTCTACAACTACCCTTCTTTCTCCGGAGCTTTCGCTGCTCTTTTCGCTCATCTCTACCACTCTCATCTCAATCTTCCGTTCCTCGTTTTGCCCTTCTCCTCTATCGAGCCTATCAGGTAAATAACCTCTTCTAGGCTGTCCTTTTTCGTCATTTTGCTTTTTCTTTCGTATTTCTCTTTGTGCGGCTCACTACCGTTTTAAAAGTGGCGGTGACTCGTACATTGTACACATGCATACTTGTATGGAGATCCAGACCGTTCAAATCGAGCAGATTATAGTAACCGTAAGTTTGATTGCTGCTAGTTGGACGGTTGGGATTCCGCGATCTATGAGTTTCAAGATATACTCCGTCCACTTGTCGCCCCATAATTTGGATGGTCTTGATAGCCGTACACGTGATCCAAGTGTAAGAGAATGGGTCACCACCAGTTGGGAAGTGGTGGTGAACTATCATGGGAGGCACGCCAATATGAGAAATGATTAGCACTACATTGGCGCACGTGGATGGATCAAGACGGTAATCTGGACCGTTCATTAGGTTCAGCACACGATTCATTGCATGGATCGAACTATTCCAACATTCAATTCATAGCCTTTAAAATGGACGGTCATGATTGGTTTAATCAGCAATTTCAATCCTAGTGAGCGGTCCAGATCGATCGATTGGACTGTCCACGTGGCCAGATGCAATTATCAGCACTATAACTAAAGTTCTCTAGAGCACTTGATCATTCTCACATCAATCTCTTTGTATGGGTGGGAGTGACCTTTCAGTGATCTACACCGTTCATCTGTTGGGCCTATCTTGGATGGCCCTATTCTGAAATTCTCCTCCATCAGACAATCCTAGCTATTCCATTTTAAGCAGACAATGATTGAATTGCTAGGATCCAATGGTTGATGGTGGCACCACACCAGATGAACGATCCAAACACCAGTGGTCATCAAGTGTTCTAGGCTGTTCATTTGGTGGACCCCACTATAGTTGGTTGAGCTGGAAATATACTCTGTCACTCTATTTCAGCCATCTATCAGTGAACTTTCCAAAGTTGTGTATTATCCACCGTCCATTACTAATTCTTTTCAGCTGATCATTTGCTAGAGCTGATTACTGGATGGGTAGGATTTACCTATAGGGGGAGTTCTTTCTAGCATCCTCCATCAGTTATCAAGCCCGCCTTTCAGCAATCCAAACCGTCCATTTGGTGGGCCACACCATGTATGGGTGATGTAAGATCTGATCAATGGACATTTTGCATATGGACAGCTGGCTATGTTTCTTCTCACCCATTCACTTGCAAGACCAGTTATTGGATGGGTGGGGTTGTCCAAGGGGTGAGTTCTTGGTAGGACCACTTGTCCACATTGGGTCCTGTAGGATGAATGGCCTAGATCATGCCCACCTTTCAGCAATCCAAACCGTTCATCTAGTGGCCCACACCATGTATGGGTGATGGAAAATCTTATCAGTGGACATTTTGCATATGGGCAATTGGCTATGTTTCTTCTCACTCATCCATTTGCAAGACCAATTATTGGATGGGTGGGGTTATCCAAGGGGTGAGTTCTTTGCAGCACCACCCGTCCACTTTGGGTCGTGTAGGATGAATGGCCTAGATCACTAATAGTTGGCTCCACCTGTGCGGGTATTGTCCCACATGAGAATGCGGGTAATTCGACCTAAACGTTGTACATTCCACCAATGTTTCTTACTTGTTTTTTTTTTTTTTTCCTTTCTGTTTAGGGTGGAAGATTTGAATTTTGAACATCTCGACACATGTTATCTTCTAGATTTCATTGGACCAAAAGGATTTGTTTTTGAGCTCTCACGAATCTTCCAAAGGTAAAGAAATTTTCACGTCTTCGTTTTCGATTTGTTGAGAATTTTGCTTAGTTATGTTCCAAGGTTCCATAGTCAGCATTTTATATATGATGGCAACCTTCTTGCTATTGTGCTTTGCAACAGTAATGACTGTTATAATAATTGTTTTATGAGACTCAATCTGATACAAAGTGTTGTGTGCTAAGCTTAACTGACAGACTGTATCTAAGTGTGTTTAACTGCATCTAAATGTGTCTAAGTTTATCAAGTGCATTTTAAGGAAGGTATTAAAAAATGGTTACGTAACGGCTGTTACGGGAAAAAAAAAAAAAAAAAAAACAAAAAAGGCCCATGATACGAGGCCGATACAAGGCCGCTATGTCCACCATTACTGTTATTGAATACCTTGATTCTAAGGGCCTATTTGGAATGTGGGATTAAATGGTATGGAATTGCATTAGGTGGAATTAACACCATTATTGCACAATGATTACATGCCTGGAAATACCATGGTATTTTAACTGTCCAATCCCACGTTCGGATTCAAATTCTTCCTTTCAGAAAAACAATGCATAAAGTAAAACTTGCGTTTGGTAGACCATGAAATTGTAATCAATAGACCAGATTTTATAACTAATGCCAGTGACCTGTATGCACATGCAATTCGATTGTCAGGTGTAAAGGGCACATATGGATGGACGGGCAGGGATGAAACACATGCATCAACGTGGGGCCCACAGATGTAGTGAATCTCGAAATCTACTAGAAATCTCACTGTATCTCCTGCTGGGACTGGATGAGATAATGCCTGGATTAATCTAATTCTTTTCGTCGTTTCCAAACATCAGATCGAATTTACATTGGACCAAACGCAATTCCACACCACCTAATCCCACGTTCCGAACAGGCCCTAAGCGTGTCCGTGTGCATTGTGAACTTAGATGTACTTATTTCATGTATTTAGATGAACTTAGAAGCATTTTATACATTAGATTAACGCACAAACTTTTGTATTGGATCCGTCTTCTTTTTTCAAAACATGAAAAAAATGAGGGGCAAACTGAATGAATGGCAATTCCTAAAACGACTATTATATCAGGTGGTGCCTGATATGATATTTCATTCTGTGATTGCTATTGTTTTTCGTTAGTTGGCTTTTTCTGAAAGAGAGAATGTAGATCCATGTCTCGTTTTAGTGTTATATGATGTGCCATTATAGTTATAAATGCTGTTGTTTTGTTTCCCAAATGATATTTTCAAACCATGGTTTGTTTAAGTTGCATACAACCTGTAGAGCAAATGTATATTTGCGTGAATTGAGAATGTGGCTTACACAGTCTTGGTTGAGTCTGCTAGGGTTGTTGTCTTTGATCACCGAAAATCTACGGTTGCAGAAGTTCCTCGGGTAGAACATTGTCCAGAGAATCTAATTCTGCATATCGATGTTGAGAAGAGTAGTGCTATTGCTGTGTATGAGTACTTCTCAAAGAAACTAGCAGAGATAATGCCGCCAGAGGTAAGGAAGGGCATTTGTAGGATTTTAAGGGAAAGGATTCAGTGCTAAACTCTTCTTTTCTTAGACATATCCTTTGTATGCATCGATTTTGAGTTTCTTATCTTAACCATTCATTTGGTGGGCCCCGTCATAGGTAGGCTATACTCCAAAAGTCACAACAACAAGACCGTTCAAACCATTTAATCAGGGAACTTTTACTCTTTGAATTTGGACCATTGGTGACATTTTCTCAACTCTTTCATTTGAAATCCTTGAAAGTCATCCAATGGGATGGTTTTGTTCTTTTGATTGTTTTGTTTTTGGGCTATGGCCCATCTTCAGTGCAAGCTGTCAGATGAATGATCTGGATCCCGTATTTGTGTCATGTGTACAGGGATAGAGTTCTTCACATCTATGAAGTTAAGTGTTTAACATTGGATCCTTCCCCAGATTATAATGCCTACTCCCACCTTTTGTTTTCCCTTGATTGGTTAGTATTTAGCGTGTGTTAGGAGTAACGTCTTTGGGAAACAGAGGGAGATTGCAGAGCTAGTAAACCATGAAGACAGAGATCGTCTGGCAACGGTCCTGAAGTACATTGAAGATGGTGATCTTCGCCACTGGGTCTTACCGGACATAAAGGCATTCAATATAGGACTCAACAAAGAGCGTTCGAAGCTGAATTGTATCAATAATCCACATATGTTTGATGAGGTTCAGTACTTTGAATTTATTTAGACTTTTTGAACATCCTAACATTTTATGTTGTTGTCTTCATTTAAGTGTGACTCTCTCAATCGACAGTTGCAGCAGATGAGTTCAATTGATCTAATTGCCAAGGGAAAATCATACAGTTTCTCGCGCAAGGATGCTGCAAATAAGCTATTGGGAAAAGCTTTCAGAATTCGATTGGGCAGAGGATTCTATGGGGAGTGTCTGGTAAGGTTTCTCTCTCTCTCTCTCTCTCTCTCTCTCTCTCTCTCTCTCTAAAAAAAAAAAAAAAGAGAGTCCTGTTTTATCTTGGATGACAATGTACTTATACTTTTGATCTTATTTTAGTTGTCTTTGGTTGATAATTTCTTAAATTCCATCACCAGAATATTGTCGTTTTCCTGCTTCTTGCTTTCCACTCAGACATGACAAAAGCTTTTCTAGAATACAAGCTAGTATATGAGGTTGTGGGGATTACCTGCTTGTTTCCTTTATGGGGTTGGGCCATATATATTGATTGGTCTCTTATCGGACCTATGGGGATTATCGGGATTTCATGACTGTTACTTCACACGATCAAGTGATTTGGGTGCTTTCATAACCACGGAGGTATGGATGAATCCCACACCATGAGTCCATGGTGACCTTGTCGAATGCAATTGCAGCTCGTTCACTTCGGTGATTCTCACGTGGTGCGTAGGAGACTATTTTAAGTATTTTTTTATTTGTCCGTTTTGAGGAATTTCCTGTGAGATGACGGGTATGCAAATTCCTCCTAGAAGCAATGTGCCAGCCAGTCTCTAGCCCACATAAAGGAGGGTTGATGTCAGGTAGGTAGCTAGTTGCTTAACTTCTGCCAAGCAATCATAAGAATACATGTTTTAAATATTGATGGTTGCCAAATTAGGATTTGTAAAGCTGACTCCAAACAGCTGGGATGAGGCTTTGACAACGATGATGATATGGGTACTTCTGGTATCATCTGAGGATGCTGGGCAATTACAATTATAGAGCTTTATCTCTACGAGTTGAATGGAAAATAAACAATCTTGTGATGGGCAACCAGCACTCAGATACTTGCTAGATTGCAATTTGGGCAGTTCGTGATCCACTTGCTTAAGTTGATTTGATATGCGTGAGATATTTTGCTCCTCAATTCTCAAATTTGTTTGCAAGATGTTAAGAAGACCATCTGTTTTTATTATTTTCCGAAAATGCCCAAAGTATATAAGAAAAAAGAAATATTTTTAATGTGGGAGTATAATGGTGATTTTAAAAATCTCTTGGCTTGAATTTTTTTCCTTCCTTGTGGCATTTTGGGAATCTTCGATTTTTTTTATTTTTTATTTTCCCCAATTTCTTATAAAGTATTTATTTCCAAGAATTATTTTGGTCCTGCAAATTTGTTTTGGTGAATTGGTTGTGGCATGGATAGCACTCTGCACGTTATGGCATATCTTTTTGGATATCGATTGTTGGATATGAATATCTAAAATACCACACAAATCGGGCACGGGGAACAATCTAAACCCAAATTGTTAGAATAAAACTATAGGAGTGCCAAGCGAGTTTTTTATTTCATATAGCTTTTGGACCTTCCTCGTCTTCATTTCAAAATCATCATATTCATCATCATAATAGCCTTGTTGCAGCCTCTTGGGGGTTATTTCTCATGACTCGCTTGCAAAGGTTTACCGACTGGTCGCGTTCCTAACACAATCCTTGACGTCTTCATTTCAGAATATCTTAACTGAAAATGTTCACCCATGTGTTACCGTTTGTAGGGAATTAGGGCTGATGGGCATTCCGATTTAAGCAACGAAATCGGTGAGGAACTAAGTATAAGGAGTGCTGCAGCTGGTCTAAGGTATGATTCTCTCATTGCTGGTAAAGGTAATTCTTTTGAACACATGGATTTGTATCAGATACTGTATTCACAAATACCTTTTTTTTTTTTCTCTCTCGCAAGAGCTTTCTTTGTGTATTATGTTGTTCTTTTTATTTTGCAAATTTGAAATGACAAGCCACTTTATCGGGGAAAAGCGTGTTTGGTTGCACCAAATATCATGATATTTTGCTTCAAATTAGGCTGATTTATCAGGAAATACCATGAAACTTAATGATATTTGGTGCAGCCAAATGCACCCTCAACTAATTTTACTTTGAATTATTTAGTGCAACTTTCTTCTTTGATTTAAGGCAAAGTGTGATGGTTGCAGTTGCTGCCACCTCACCATTTATTTTCATCCTAAATTGCATGGATATGGTACATTCAACTTGTCTACTTACTCCAACCCTCCTTTGCGTTTTCAATTCTTCTTCCTTTTTTCTTTTCGTCTCTCTCTCTCTCTCTCTCTCTCTCTCTCTCTCTCTCTTTTGCGTTTTCAAACATTTGCTATTATGCCTTCCAAAAAAAAAAAAAACATTCACTATAGTAATTTCTTTACTCCCTATTTATGCAAATGTTAATTTTCACCAAGCTCTATGCCTCTATCACTAATTCTTGCTGTTCATGTTTCCATCATCATCGACACCCTTGTTGTTCCTGTCGTTTTCATTGTCATGATTATTTCATATTTTCTCTTAGTGGAACCACAAGAATTGAATACCATCATGGTCAATTTGTCTTCTATATGAAGATCTTTTGCTTACTGTGATAACGATGCTCTGTATCCACGGCTAATATCACTATGTCCAAGGCATAATCTTAAAGAAATTACGTGTTGGTGATGGCAGGCCTATAGGTGCAGTTGTGTACATGCAACGAGGTAATCTAAAGATGTGCTTGAGGAGTACAGATAGTGCTACTGATACTTCTGAAATTGCAAAGGTACATATGACCATGCAAAAAATATATTTTATTTTTGGACGTCTATGGTATGTGATTTTGAACATCGTTCGCTTTGCAACTTAAAACATGAAGATGTATGGTGGGGGAGGCTGCCATGGTTCGAGCTCCTTTATAATAAGGATGGACGAGTACAATGAGTGGATCTCTGTGAATTGGACAAAGTCATGAAGGTAAAATCCATAACTTGACCCTTCAGTTGGAGTTGAATGCTTTTAAGAGGTATCTACTCTAAGCTTTGCTAAGCCCACATGCATGTTCAATAATTCATGAACACGCCACACATGTGCCAGCATGGCACGATAGGTCTGAAATACAATCCATCCATCAGAATGGCACCACTGTATTGATGCCCTGGCCTAAGAATCAGGTTGGTCCACTAGTAAGGAGGACCACAGTTAGCAAAAAAAAAAAGTATGGCTCTGGCAAACTTGGCTGAAGTTTTGTCACCCAGCACCTGGTTGATATTGTAGCCTATGTGCTGAGCAGACTTGATTTATTTTAGGGAAAACATGTACAAGGTCAGATCAACCTGATGGATGGATTGGATCTCGTACCTATGTGCCATGCTGGCACATGTGTGGCATGTACATGAGCTTTATTACACGTGTGTGTGTGCTTAGCAGAGCTTATCTACTATATTCCCATCTGTGTGGGCATTCGTGTATGAGAAAATAATCTTTAGATGAAATCTTTAGGGTGAGGAGAATCACTCCTTTTGAAAATCTTAATGAGCATGCTCGATGAAGTTCTTAGTGACAACGCTTACTTCGTTGCTGTTTGGCTAAAGAAATCTTGAATCATTGTTTTCAGCGGTTTGAAATCTGATGGGTTCTTGATTATAATGAGGCAGAGTGCCATTAGTTGGCTGGTTCATTTAAGGCTAGAGGTATAATTATGTCAGGGCTTTGAAAGGAGATAAATAATAGAGATCTTTGATGGTGTGGTGAAAGCTGTTGGGGAGAGTTGGAGATTCTCTTATTTTATTTCATTGTTCAACGACATTCACTCATAAGTCATAACTATTTAAAATGAGCTTTGGTAAAAGTTGAGTTGCTTGGTATTTCATTTAATTCATTTTTCCATTAGTTACACCCACTGAAATGCTTTTATGGTCAAGAGAAAAGCCTTTGTTTTTTCCCTTGATTTATCTCTGTGTGCAATCCACGAATGAAATCTCACAAAGTTTAAAAGAATTGGAATTTAGATGGAATGCAATGAAAACTTATATAAGAAAAGATTAATAAATTTATGCATCTAAAAGAATTGAAAGACATTTATTTGGATTTGTTTATGAAAACAGAGAACCAATGCAGCCATAATGAACTCGTCAGTTCTTAAAAAAGAAAATTTCTTTAAAATCATGGTCATATACGACGCAGTCTTTTTAGGGGAAAAAAAAAGTCCACTAACCAGTCGAAATTCAAAAAACGAAAAAACAGAACAACAATGCCCATCCTCTTAGCACCCCTCAATCCTTGTACTTAAATTTTTTTTCGTTCTTCCACAAGATTTCCGAACATGGCTTACTTCGTTTGGTTGGTTGTGGTTTTATAAGTTGTACCTTCTGAGGGAAATGGTACTTCCACACTCACATGGAAAGTTCCAACTGAAGTACTGTGTTTGGTCTTACCCACATAACCTTGGATGATCTAGACCACCCATTCGGTGGGCCCCCATGACGAGTGAGCATTGCAACCAAGAAAAGAATTGAGAAAGATCTATTAGGGTGATCCTAACCACCTGATTGAGGTCTTTCACCTGTTTAATGTGGAGCGTTGTCTATTTTCTTAACCCTTCTCAGCAGGCCTGCAGGACAAAAAACTCGGACCATTCCTGAACCCATTGAAGACAGAAAAGTACAATTGAATATCAAGCAATACTGATACAGGACATGAAATTTAAATATGATATGCAAAATTTCAGGCTTAGAACATACCAATTCAGAAACAATTACACAAATTCCACATCCCACATGAAAATCCAAACATTCAATTAAAGGGGAATCTATGCGGGTCCAGGCCTACACATGATAGGGCTGGATCAATAAAAATTATGAACCAAACGATACTCAACGATAAGAAATAATCATCCACACATGCATAGTAATCAGTCCCTAATCCAAGGGATTCACCAATTTCAAATCAAGGAACCATAGGGTAAGAAAAAGAGCATATAACTTGGGGAAAACGTAATCTAGGACTAGGTTTCATGAAAAACAGCTATGAGAGGATAAAAACCTGAGTTAAAAGACGATCCTGCGCGTGGACAACAACAATGACCTAGACGGACGTGCGTGTGATCCCGGCCGCACGTGTGTGGGGCCCACTATTCAGAAAAAGGCCACCTTGGCCCTGGTTGACCAGGGATGGACTCCAAAACCCCCAAATCTCAGCTCAATCCGATGTACGGTTTGTGCGTGGTACTCCGCCTAAGTTTCAGCTCGTCTACGGGCCGAAATCTGGAAACCTGCTGTAATGAAGAAATCTGATGCAACAAAAGGACGAATTCGAAGTATGGATGGTAGGAGAAGATGGAAAAAAGATGATGGGGTGAGATGAGAAGAAAGGATGATAGAAGATGGGTAATAGAGATGGTGATGGATGGGGGCGAATCGGGATAGATGTGGCTTCGCACCACGGTAGTTAACCCTTCGATGAAGGGAGGGCTTCGCACCCAATTAGGCTTCACGACTGAGAGAGTAGGAAAATGTAGAATTTTTATTAATCTTCAATGACTTAAAAGAACTACAAGGGGTGACTATTTATAGGAAAACCCTATACCCCAAAAACTTGCACCATGTGCGCAACCTATTACTTGGCGATGAAGTAAACAAAAATAAAAACCAAACACAAAAATATAAAACGTTCACAATGTTCTAAATAATAACAATAAGCAAAACCTAAAAAATGAAATCAATCCGACGAGTGGGCCACGATCATGAGATCCCATGATGAGCTTTTCTTGACTATCGGGCCCACTTTTCTGAACCAAAACTTGTCTTCTAACTAGGATGTCCTCTCTGGATGTCGTCATCGAAGCAGATCGATGATGGGATCCTCCTGCGTACGTACGTGCGTAGGGGTGGTGGTGTGCATGCGCGTGTGCGCGAGATGTCCTCATCAATTCTCCTCGGCTCCGAAGATTTCGCCACTGACGAAATAAAATTCCTGAACCGCTCCAGGACGTCAAGATCAAGTCTCTGAAGCTCCTCCGCAGTGAACCACGTGCTGTCTGAAGCTGAGCGTGACTTCCACTTGACCAGGTACTTCTGAAACCTGCCGTCCGACGTTGAAACTATCTGATGGTCCAGGATATCCTCTATTTTCTCTCTGGGTGTGTGAAGGTTAGGTATGGGAGGGAGAGACTGAGAAGAAATGTCAGGAAGAATAGGTATGGGAGATAGAGGCTGGGAAAATGGGTTGGGACGGGTAGGTATGGGAGGTAGAGGCTGGGAAAATGGGTCGGGACGGGTAGGTATGGGACGTAGAGGCTGGGGAAATGGGTCGGGATGGGTAGGTATGGGATGTAGAGGCTGGGGAAATGGGCCGGGAAGGGTAGGTATGGGAGGTAGAGGCTGGGAAGAAAAGTCAGGAAGAGTGGGTATGGGAGGTAGAGGCTGGGAAAATGGGTCGGGAAGGGGCCATAGTTTAAGGGATAGATATGGGGAATCATGATGGGTGGGCGAAGGGCCAGACAAAGTATCAGTGGTCTCCTGAAAAGTAACTAGATCATCCACATCAAATGTGAAACTAATTCTCATGGAAGGTGGAAGATCTATCTCATACACATTGAGACCGTTTCGTTTTATAATTTTGAAGGGTCCAGCGCTACGCGCGTGTAACTTACGAACGACCCTCGGGGGGTACCGCTCGGGCTGATGCGGACCATCACGGAGTCCCCAATATTGAATCCTTTGAAACGTTTATACTGGTCTGCAGAAAATGTGTAATGTTCATTACTAGTCATGATCTTCTACTTGATTTCTTGATGCCATGAATGAATGTGATGCGCAAAAGACTCTGCAGACTCTGACAACCTATGGGACAGTGACATAGGGACAAGATCAATAGATTTCCTAGGTTTATAACCAGTAACGACTTCACGAGGACTTAGACCTGTGGACCTATCAACAGAACTATTCAACGTAAACTCGGTTGTAGGTATTACAGTGTCCCATGTTCTGGTGTGCTTTATATCCCTCCTAGGGAGAGACTCATCCAGTAGATCATCAAGAAGAACATCACGAAACTCATCTACTACCGGAATGACCTCGGTGGGTAACTCTACACTAGCTTCTGGTGCACTCTCTCTAGCCACAAGGCCGCACATGTTGTTCCCCTCAAAATAGTGGTCTTGATGTCCCTCATGGGGTGAGTGCACGGGTGCACGCCCATAATTAATTCCTTGACCAACTCCATTCATTGGTCTATCCTCCTTGCCACCTGCCTGAGATTGGACATTTTCTTTAATGGTGGGGTTTGTCCTGAGGGAGGCCTCTACTTGGTCAAGGCGTTGATCTATGCTTTGTTCCATGCGCTTACCCCCAAGACTCGATCTGCTGGGACAACTTGTTTAATGACTCTAGCAGTTGTTCCATGTCTAGTGTAGGGTGCTAGCTAAAACCATGACCCATACGTGCGGGCGTACAACTTGTTAACTCCACCTAGGGACTTTCTACGACGACTATATGGGACTAAATGATCCTATGAGACTCTATATGAGGGAAACTACGTAGTACTACTAAAATCCAGCAATATAGTTGTCAAAATAAGGAATAACAGAAAATTCCAGCAACGTGAGTTGCTAGCTTTCTGTTAACAGAAATTTCAGCAGCTGATTTCAAGGACTATGGACTCCTAAAGGCTATATGTGATGGACTGGATGCATGAAAGACTCAAATAAACTAAACCCTAAATATGTGGTGAATTCCCCTACAAGAACCCTAGGCTCTGATACCAAATTTGATGCAGGACATTAAATTTAAATATGATATGCAAAATTTCAGGCTTAGAACATACCAATTCAGAAACAATTATACAAATTCCACATCCCACATGAAAATCCAAACATTCAATTAAAGGGGAATCTATGCGGGTCCAGGCCTACACATGATAGGGCTGGATCAATAAAAATTATGAACCAAACGATACTCAAAGATAAGAAATAATCATCCACACATGCATAGTAATCAGTCCCTAATCCAAGGGATTCACCAATTTCAAATCAAGGAACCATAGGGTAAGAAAAGGAGCATATAACGTAGGGAAAACGTAATCTAGGGCTAGGTTTCATGAAAAACGGCTATGAGAGGATAAAAACCTGAGCTAAAAGACGATCCCACGCGTGGACAACAACAATGACCTAAACGGACGTGCGTGTGATCCCGGCCGCACGTGTGTGGGGCCCACTATTCAGAAAAAGGCCACCTTAGCCCTGGTCGACCAGAGATGGACTCCAAAACCCCCAAATCTCAGCTCGATCCGATGTACGGTTTGTGCGTGGTACTCCGCCGAAGTTTCAGCTCGTCTACGGGCCGAAATCTGGAAACCTGCTGTAATGAAGAAATCTGATGCAACAAAAGGACGAATTTGAAGTATGGATGGTAGGAGAAGATGAAAAAAAAGATGATGGGGTGAGATGAGAAGAAGGGATGATAGAAGATGGGTAGTAGAGATGGTAATAGATGGGGGTGAATCGGGATAGATGTGGCTTCGCACCACGGTAGTTAACCCTTCGATGAAGGGAGGGCTTCGCACCCAATTAGGCTTCACGACTCAGAGAATAGGAAAATGCAGAATTTTTATTAATCTTCAATGACTTAAAAGAACTACAAGGGGTGACTATTTATAGGAAAACCCTACACCCCAAAAACTCGCATCATGTGCGCAACCTATTACTTGGCGATGAAGTAAACAAAATAAAAACCAAACACAAAAATCTAAACGTTCACAATGTTCTAAATAATAACAATAAGCAAAACCTAAAAAATGAAATCAATCCGAAGAGTGGGCCACGATCATGAGATCCCATGATGGACTTTTCTTGACTATCGGGCCCATTTTTCTGAACCAAAACTTGTCTTCTAGCTAGGATGCCCCTCTCTGGACGCCGTCATCGAGACAGATCGATGATGGGATCCTCCTGCGTACGTACGTGCGTAGGGGTGGTGGTGTGCGTGCGCGTGTGCACGAGATGTCCTCATCAAATACAGATTCAGGTCGACATTTATAAAAGTGGCTCACATGGAAAGTGAATCAGTATTTCAAATAAAATCAATTGTCTTGAATCAAGAGTGTCTGGAATTCGTTGCTTCAGTCAGTGTTTTCCATTCAGCTTGAATGTATGTTACCTAATGTGGGATAGATGTGGGCTATACCATAGCTCAAGATTACAAGTGCCAATTGTTAAAACAATGCAGGACAATTCCATGGATCTGCTCTCTTTGGGTATCTTCTCTGGGAGAAGGAAGAGAAACACCTTCATGTTTAACAGAAGGGGAGAGAGAGAGAGAGAGAGAGAGAGAGAGAGAGAGAGAGAGAGCCCTAAATATCTGCACACTTACACAACTGATAAGTGATAACTTGCAACCAGGTGCACACTAAACCATCATTTCTGCACACTTACACAACTGATAAGTGATAACTTGCAACCAGGTGCACACTACACTCCCATCATTTTACCTTTCAGAAAAAATTTCAATTTTGGCCTTGAAAATAGGGGTTTAGGGGACCAATGGTTCAATGAAATCAAAGCTTTCCAAAAGAAAAAAACAAAATGAGATGTCATGGGAGAGAAGGGGTCCATGGGGTGCTTCCGCTTCTTGTGGGAGGTCGGTCGTCCGTTTCGACGTGAGGACACTTAGGAAATCCCTTGCCTCAAGAGTTCACTATGGAGGATCAGTCTCATCTCAGAATCATAGCAATATCCAAAGAGACGGTTGAGTTCGGATGTCATCGAGGGAGATGCGGTACTCCATTAAGGGCAAAGGAGTGAATGAATCTGAATCTCACTCTCAAGTTGTTCCTGGGGATAGCAAAGGGGTTTGGATTTCAGCGGATAAAAGGAGAAAAGGGGAGAAAAGGAGGAAGGTTTTAAGGTATAAGTTTCTTTGAGGGAACTACCAACCATATATGTGGACAGTTCCTAGAGGAGCAGATAGATTTGAATTTTTCTTCAGTATTTGGGAAGTTCTGGTCTGTGAAAGATTGTAATTCCCAGGGTCAAGGGTTCAACAGCCATTAGGGGGTTTGCTTTTGTTCAGATGGGTACTGTCGAGGAAATGCTAAAGGCAGTAGAGGGTTTTAAGGGGAGGCTCAATGATAAAGAAATTAGGGTGCAAAAAGCTCATTATGGGCCAACGATTGTTAACCAGGAATCGAAGAGGACAATTGGAAGAAGCAAGATGGAGGGGGTGGTTTGGAGGGAGGGAGGATCTTGTGTGTCTACCATGGTTGTTTCTCCCTGGTCATTCCCGATCATCTATTCCGCCTGAAGTTATGGAGAATCTTGTTGCGGCTGTTAAGGGAAAGAGGTGGATGAGGGAGGCCATTAGCCATGTGGACAGGCTCTTAGGGATGGCATTTAGTGATCGGGAGGAGGATTATATCGCCTTATTCCAGCTCGTGAAAGAGAAAAGCCTCCGAAGGAGTTCATCCTAGCTCTCTCATCGTTCCCCGATTCGTCCCAAAGTTGGCAGGGAGTTGGCTAGCCTTGTGGCTGATCCTAGCAGATCGTTTGGAGCCATTCCAAGATGCAAGAAAAGGGAGAGAGGGTGAGAATGAATTCCCAATGAAGATTCTTAGCCAGAATGTTCGTGGGCTTGGGTGTCCCACAAAACGTACCTAGGTAAGAGATATTTGAGAAAGGTCTAAAGCTAAAGTTATCATTATTCAAGAAACTAGGCTCCAAAAGATCGACTATGTTTTCGTTGAATCTATTTGAGGCCGTAGGAGATTTGAGTGAGAGGCCTTTGACGCGGTTGGTTCGGCGGGAGGTAGTTTGGTTCTCTAGGACCCATGGATCTGGGCTAGGGAAGACAGCTCGAAGGGTTGCTTCTCTGTTCTTCTCCAATTTCAGATGGATTTTTTCAGGGGTTTATGGCCCTCTACTATGGGAGGAGCCATCCAACTCTTTTTCCAAATGGCAGCTCCCTTGTTTGGGCGGTGATTTCAATGTAGTTTACTTCACCCATGAGAAGCTCCATGGAGATCGGGTGTCTAGCATTATGAAAGCTTTTTGACTGGGTTATCAAGCATGAGTTGGTCCATCTTCCTTTGGGAGGTGTTAGGTTCATATGGTCAAATGGCTAAGCGAACCCAACCATGTCTAAGCTAGATAGATTCCTTGTCTCTCCTGGGTAAGTGGATTTATTCTCCCTAGTTTGTCAAATGGGCCTTCCTATACCCATGTTTGATCATTGTCCTATTCTTCTTGAGGTGGATGAGGTTGATTGGAGCTTGGTCTTTTTTATTTGAGTTGGCCTGGCTCGAAGTTAAGGGCTTCTAAGACTAGGTCTCGAGCTGGAGGTCCTCTTTTGTGGTTGCAAGTCAAGCAATGTTCAAACTTTTCCAAAAGATGAAGCTGTTGAGGGCCAAGCTAAAGGTTTGGAAAAAAATAAGTGTTTGGTTAGAGATAGTTAGAGCTGGAGCCCATTCTTTGTGAGATCCAATTGCTAGACATCAAGAAAGAAGGTGGTTATTTATTTGTTGATTAGAAGGCATCTAAAGATAAGCTATTTGCTGATAATTGTGCTGAATTAAAGATGAGGGATCAAATGACGTTGACACTCTCAGGCTATTTGGCTTAAGGATGGCAATAAGAACACTAAGTCCTTCCATGCTATAGCTAGTGCTAGAGCTCGGGTCAACTGCATCTCTTCCCTCGTGTTTGACGAGGTAAGGTTATCTAGTAAGGCTTCTACCTATGATGCAATCATCAATTTCTTTGAATTTACACTCGGAAGAGTCCTGGGTGCAGTTGAATCTTGACTATCCATCATTTAATCATTTCTCCTCGGAGGATGCTGTAAGCCTTGAGGCACCTATTGGTGAGGAGAAAGTCAAGGCTTTCGTCATGGATTTAGAAAGGGACATAGCCTCAGGGCCAAGTGAGTTCCCTTTGGCTTTCTTCCAAATTTTCTAGGAGATGGTCAACTTGGATCTATTGGGTTTCATTGAGGAAGGCTTTGATTTTGGCCACTTGCCGTTCGAGATGAACTGTTCTTTCATTGCTTTGATTTTGGAACTTCAAGGTGCATTGTTTATATGACTTTAGACCTTTTAGTTTGATCAGTAGTTCTTATAAAATTATTGTGAAGATTCTCATCCGAAGATTGAGAGTTGTGCTTCTTTAGTTGATTTCCCCATTCTAAAGTGCCTTCATTACCGGGAGAGATCCTCAATAGTGCACTTATTGCTCACAAGTGTTTGGACTCCTGTCATAGGTGTAGTAAGAAAGATATTTTGGACAAGGCATATAACCACGTTGATTGGTTTTTCCTTAATTATATGTTGGCTCGATCGGATGTGGGGCCAAGTGGATTAAAGCTTGTGTTTCCTTGGATTGGTTTTTTGTCCTCCTTGTTAACAACTCTCCATTTTTCGTGCCTCGAGGGATCTTTGTTAGGGGTATCATTTATCTCTCCTTTCTGGTTTTGTGGTTTCTGACGCCTTAAGCAGGATGTTGGTTAAGGGTCAATTCGTTGGCCTGTTCTAGGATTTTAAGGTTAAGAATGCCCTCTAGCGCGTCAACCACCTTCAATTTGCTGACGATACTCTCATTTTCTGCGGGTTTGATGCGTCCATGGTGGACAATCTTAGGAAAATAATAAGATATTTGAAGTTGTTTCGGGTCTCAAGGTTAATCTTGCAAAAAGCGCATTGCTCGAAATTCTCTTGTCTGAGGAAGAGGTGGCCCAACTAGCTGCCATTTTCAATTGTCAGGTCAAGTCTCTTCCCCCTTCCTATCTTGGTTTGCCTTTAAGGAAAGCTTGCCAAGCATCTCTGGGATTTGGTGATAGAGAGAAGGGAGAGGAAGTTCTCGCCTTGGAAAAGAAAATTTCTGTCCTTGGGAGGTAGAATCACTCCGATTTAAGTGGCCCTCTGCAATCTCCTTGTCTACTTTATGTCGCTTTTTAGGTGCCCGAGGTAAGTCTTTGATAGGATTAATAAACTTTGGAGGGATTTCTTTGGGAAGGAGGAGCATCAAGCAGGTTTGCAGATGCCGAGGGTGGTACCAGAATTCATTATCTTGAGGGAAGCCGGCAGAGGTCCATTGTTGCTGGAAATGAATCGTCTCTTATATCAAGCATCTTTCGTCTAGAAAGTAGTCGCTCGTATTGCTATAGTTTTTTTCTGGCTTGGACTTCGCAATAGGGGATGGATTGAGGGTTAGATTCTGGGATGATATCTGGTGTGGGGATTCCTCGCTTGGAGATATTTTTCCTTATTTGGCCCTCCTCTGCCCTTTTGTTGAGGTTTCGATAGACCACTACTTCTCAATGTCTGGATTGGGGAGTGTTTGGACTTCTCCTTATCATTGGAATTTGCCTGATTCTGATTTTGATTTCCTTTTGCTTCTTTCTCACCTGCAAAGGATCCATCCTTCTTTGGGAGTAAGAGATTCACTAGTATGGCTTAAGGATAAATCAGAGTTTTTTTTTTTGGTGAAGCCTTTTTACTTGTTCGTTTTGCATCTCGAATTCTACGTCCTAGTATCATACTAGCCATGTTTGGTCCTATGGTGTTGTGGCGGCTTTTGGGACGTGGAGTCAGCTCGGTGGAGGGTTGCCCAATGGCTTGATAAGGGGGGTTATCAGTCGGGTTATCTTGTGTCCTTGTCACCCTCTAGCCTTTAATTAAATTCATTATCTTTCTTCTTCTTTTTTTAGAGGGTCGGGGGGAGTACTAAACCCAATTCAACTCGTTTTACAATGGAATTTGGATCCTATGGGTTTGGTTAGGGTGACAAACGAGTCCAAAGAAGCTAGGTCTCAATCTCATCTAGACCAAAGCATGTTTGGATGCACTCTCCTAAGGAGCTTTGGGGCCGAAATGCAGTTTTGATTCAAATGGCAGTTGTGTGTTTGGATGCACTTTGCAAACCATGTCTTTCTGATGTTTTTCTATTTTTCATTTAAAAAAAAAAAAACCTTTTCGGAATCCCCTTTTGAGAATGTGCATCCAAATGGTGCCATAAGAGGACCCAGCCAACTCACATTTCTATGGGTCTGGATCAATATAATTTCTTATTCTCCAGTTAATATGGACTTCCTATGAAGCACCCAACTACATTTTTCTTCAGATAGACTTCTACATTTCTAATCAATTGCCCTAATTGAAGGGTTTCTATAGATGATGTTTGGGTCAGGTCCACAATGGCTGGTCTAGATCTAGATCTGACCAATTCAAAAGTCAAGTTAGAGGCAGATCAAGTCAGGTCCACTTTGAAAAGTTGCAGACAAGACTCATTTGGTAATGGGGGCAGTTTTTTGGACCCAAAACAAAGTCAGTGGGTCCAATTTCAAATCCTGACACATTTATGGATCAACTGAACCATTTGCATCCCTAAAGGTGACCATTTCTCCACTTTAGAATCACAACTTAGAACCAAAACCAACGCCCAAAGGAGGAATCCATAGCCTTATTACACTGCCATTTGAAGGTACAAGCTATGAACCATGTGGGGTGATTCAATAAAAAATATGGTATGCATATGAAACTGCAAAAAAAAAAATATAATACAAAAAAAAAATGGAAGACTTTTTAAAGCTTGAACTCACCTAAAACAAAGAAGCAAAAATCAAAGACTTCACTATCAAATGCTGAAAAGAAGAAGAAGAAGAAGAAGAAGAAAAGCACCAAGTCTTATTAAGCAGCTACTTTAATCCTCCTGAAACAATCACTAATTAAACCTGAATTTCATCTTCTTTGCATTTTAATAACAAACCCAAATTGCATTTTGAACATCTGAGCTCCATCCAACCTTCTCTTTGCCTTTCTAGAGCAAAGCCAATCCACAAGGCCTCCTAACTTCTATTAACTGATGAATCCTTAAAGGAGAACCTAGAATGTCAAGGTAATATCGCTGGGAGAATATATGGAGAGAAAAGCGATAAATATCAGAATACTGGACAACCATCAACCACTACGCCCTTGGCTGTAGGACAGGTGGCGAGCTCACAGTGCTCACCTTCCGCTCCCCACCAAGTCATGCTTTTTCCCTCCATGCTCAAAGTGAAGTACAGCAGCACGCCCATGAATGCAACTCCAGCGTCCAGTGCTGCTGAAAGTACGTAGTTGTACCTCTGCCACCATTTCTTCCTGTACCTGAAAATGAAGAAATTGAATATCGTCCCAACCGCTGCCCATGAGTTGTAGTTCAATGCAGTCGCCGGTGGCATTGCGCCTGATGCTCCCAAAAGGACTGGAAGATTTATCAGGGGGATCCAGGACTGGTTGGGGAATGCCTTGTGTAGGAGCCACACTAGAAATGGGCCCAAGGCACCGCCAAGGAAGAACCAGTTGAGGGTGCCGTAGTTGCCAAGTTTGCCAAATATGCGCCTGGGTCCCGCCAGGCCCCAGATGACGGATGCATCGAAGAAGACACGGTCACCCGGGCATGTCCAGGGACTGTTGGGTGGAAGGAGTTCATCATGACATATATTTTCAATGGAGTTGAGCAGCCACCATGCGACCCCAAGGTTTATTGTGCCAGCTAGGATGGTGCCGACGAACTGATAAGATGAGATTGTATCCACGGTCAGTAAAACACTACAAAACGAAAAGTGGTGGAAAGCATTACTCATTTACTCCTACCTAATATAAGATATTTACATGAAAGTTTTAAGATCCGACCCTTTTTTGGTTTCTTTGAATGTGTTTTAAAATGACTCATATAGGAAGATATTGCCACTGTTTCTTTTGTGTTTGATGCATCAAGGACCAAGTGGTACTCCACTTTCAGTAATCTAAGACATCAATCTGCTGGGGCCCTGTTATTGGATGGTCCATCCTAATTTCTTCCCTGTCAGATGATGCCAGCCATTTGATAAAATGGGCTGTATTACAAACAATGCCAAATGTTTACAGGGCCAAAACAGAAGGCTGATATCATCCAATGGGAAGATTTTTGTGGCATCTCCAATCAATTGTGCCAGCTGTTTGAACTATTTCTACCATCAAATGTGGGCCTCTACAGTTGAATTTTTCTACAATATGATAACAGAGCATGTGAAAATTTGTGTTGCTTATATTACTGTTTCTTGATCTTATAATAACTGAGCATGGTGCTGTTATTTGTTTGCTTTGATTATTCAATCAAATGCCTCATCGGTACCAGTCTAGTAAATGAGATAGCTGAAGATTGGAATGGCTGAAAAGAAGAGACTACCTGAACTAAGAACATCGATCTAGGTGGGATCTTCATGTAATGGCCAAGCTTGAAATCAGAGAGGAAAGAAACAGCCTGAGTCATGCTTATATACCCATAGACTTTGAAGCAGACATTGGCTATGGGCTTTCCTGGTAATATCAGACCCATGAGGTATTCTGTGATGATGTTCAGCCCTGGCGTCTGAGAATGGAAGGGGGCAATAAATAGAACATCAGAAAGAAATTAACAAAGATTAATGTGAATAATGGCAAAAATAAGCTCACGTTAATAGCTAATGAAATGTTCTTGTTGTCTTCTGAAATTTTATTGTATATATCATGCTAAGGGGCCGATTGGATGCGATATGTAGTGGTGGCAAAAGGCCAGGTTCAGGTGCACGGGTACCATACCTGCGGCACCCGTTTCAGGCCTGAAAATGGGACCCATGCCTGTACCTGTTTAGGGTGTTGAGCACGTATATATGATTTAAAAATTTTGAAGAAAAAAAAAAAAAAAAAAACATATTTTTCTTTAAAAACATTTTTTAAAATAGCATATATTAACATGCTATTGTAGATCAAAAATTCAAAACAGCAGTTACTCGTGATAGCATGTCCCACATTCATTGTGGGGTGACCTTGTTGGACGGGTTGGATGGCATACACATTGCACACACTAATGGACAGGTTGGATGACATACATACTGCACACACACCAGTGGTGAGCTTGGATGGCATACATGTACATCCACCACATTTGCCCCACATGCAAAGTGTTGTAGGGCAAGTCTACCCTACAACTGAAATTTGTGAGATTGCATTTTCAGAAGTTGATGGGAAGTGCTGCAGGACATCAGCAAATAACTTGATTCTTGGCCACAAAATGCAAAGTTGGGAGAGGCCCATAAAATGACAAGAGAATTTCTGATGTGGCAAAGTGGGGCACAAGAAAATTTATAAAGATTTGAAAAGACAGCAAGCTGTTATGTTTTGGTTTCTAGTATGTATTTGAGAGTTGCAGACAATGGAAAATAATAATATGAAAATAGCTTCATGATGATGATATACCTGATTTGTGGTGGCAGTTATGATGCTGGTAGGAAGAGTAAATCCGAAGGCCATAGCACAAGCGAGGATGAGGCCCCACCATGGCATCTGAATCTGGTCCTTCATGACAATGCACGCAATAAGAGAGACCACAAAGCTCAAGCCCAGCAAGAGGTGGAACCACCATTGGGGTATGTCCTCGTACTTCCTCATGAGTCGTGTGTGGATGTCTTCCTTGTTGTTGTGAGAAGCCCGGTAGCGTTGCCACACCTCCCTGTGAGGGTTAGAATTCCAAAACAGGACTTACAAATGGTTTTTAAGCTTTGTTTTGTGCCTTTCAGTTCATCTTCTTTTCTTTCACAGATTGATTAAATTCCACTATATTACCCATGTTCACAAAAATCTACAAGCAATGGCAGTGGAGGAAATAAAACACTTGAACAAAAGATTAGTAGATTAGTAATTCAAGAGTTTTTGCTCATTCCACATGCAGCTTCACGCAGGCACGTGTGAGCTCCAAGCCACTCATCGGAACCGCGGGATCAGGTCAGCTCAAAAATCAGGTGAGTCATGTATGAAAACAATGCACATTTCAAAATATAAAAGCTGCCAACTGCCCATATTGACTGCATGCCTGTGGACCTGCCTGTGTGACATCAACATGGTGGGGTTCACCTGATGAACAGCTTGGTCCTCGCACGTGGCACATGTTGGATGCTTTAAACCAGATCAACATAAAAATAAAGTGTTTGAATGTACCACAACACACCCAAAATGATTAAAGATCTCTACCTTCCATTGAAGAGAAACACATGAGTGACTGTGGCTGCTATGGTGGCAAAGCCAAATCCATAGGAAAGAGAGAAGAACATGCTCAGATGGATCCGGCCCATCGCTTGGTAGCTGGGCATATCAATCTCGAACTTGTCGTTGACAATGGCAGATATGTTATAAGGGTGGCCGCTGGCCGTGAACAAGTGCGATGAGAACAAGGGAATGTCTTGGCATTGTAGACATCGAACCACCAGTAACAGATTGGGATGACCACATATATGATCATTAAGAAGCCAATGTAGATGTTGACGATGGCAAAGAAGGGGCAGATCAGAGGGCTGAACATGAAGGCAGCGACGGTGGACCAGTCGAGCGTGAATGACCCAATGCCCAGGCCCTTCATCCCTGAGCCAATCTGCTGGGCGGTGACGACTTGGAGAAGATCCAGCAGATCCACGACATGTTCGACAGCGTTGGGAAGAGGTAGCCTGGTAAAACATAGTAGGAGAAACTGCAGATGAGCGCGATGAGGAAGAACTTGCCGCGGGACATGCGCCGATCATCTTTCTCATGCAAGGCCCTGTGAAATTTTAAACATGAATCAGCTCAGTTGATTAGTGGGGCCATCACTGTTGTTTATGTTTACACAGACACCGATCCAGATCGTCCGCAGCGGCCATAGTTGTGAATGGGCCATGTTACTACTGACTAGACATCGATGACTGGATTTTTTTTGTTCGACTTATGAAATGTCGGTCCTAAGTAGATGAACTCATTGAAATCTGTGCATACACTGATTTTGGGCTTAGGAGGAGCATCATGGAGTTCAAGTCCCTCAACCTGGCCATCCTGCTGTCCGTACATTTTGATATCCGAGTGATCTTTCTATGGGTGCAAGAAGCTCCGCTTATTGCGATTTCTGGTCTATCTGCCCTGGGATTGATTCAGCTACCTAAAAGATAGGAGTCAATGACTCATTACTCATGGCTAGCTATTTCAGCTTCCATCACTTTTACAAGCCACCAATCGAAAGGTCCGGATCATCCTATCCATGTGGCAATAAATAATAGGAATTATGAATGGGCCAAGGTGGCATGCGTGTGACTGTTGTTGATGTCTTAAATTTGTCAATAACAGGGTTTGTCGATACCATCGACAGACCACTCGATGCCATCGAGCAAAGGTCGATGACATCGACTGGTGCTTGATCTCATTGGAAAATTCTGGAAAATTCATGTTGGTTGCTGGACCATTTTAGTATTGCTATTCGATGTCATTGACAGATCCTCGATGGAGTGTAGATGCCATTGAAGGTCCCATCAAAGATATGCGCAATTCATTGTTTTATATTTTGGTTGTAATACTATATATATCGGGTGTAATCAGGATTTGGGAGAGGTGTTTTATGGTTTTTTAATTCGTTCTTAAGGTTCAAGGGCATAGCTAGGGCTTGTGAAGTGTATTGGAGGCTTGTTTGAATCACTAAGACTCTTTATCTCTTGTGTTTTCTACTTTTATAGTATATTATTTGTAGCTCTGTGTCGTGGTTTTTTCCAACAAGAATTTTTCCAAGTAAAATTAAGATTGATCTTGTTTAGATTTGTTTGTGCAATTGCATGTACTTTGCTTGATTTGTCTCCGAGTGTGTTTTAGTGATTTCCAACAGTGACATGGATGGTTAAGAAGAATTTAACAAAAGACTCCATCCAACGCATTATGTCACCCACCTAGTGTGGCCCAAGGAATGACCGGACCTTGCTCATTTTAGCGGTGGGGAAGACATAATGAACGGTGTGGATCTCTAAAAGAGTAGGGTTCAGGTGGTGGACCTCAGGCGAGGAGCCAATGCAAAGTGGTCAGTGCACTTTCGCCTCACGCTTGGTCGTCCATCAAGCAATCCTTGCTTTATTATATATAATACCTCGTCTCAAAAATCAGTAGCTATGATCGTCATGAGTGCCACACGTGTATATATAACACAATTCCAAAAGCATGTAGAGCCTTAAACATGAACATGCAAGCACAGGTGCAAATATGAAACAGATAAGTGAGATTGAGATTTCCAGTGAGGTTGGAAATAGTTCGCGGATCTTCCGCTTCTGACAAGTTCACTCTTCAGGTGGGCCGGAATGTGGAAAGTTGGGAAGCGGATTGCGTGGTGTGCCAGAACACCACCCACCCATGTTGATGTGGCAAAGTTTTCGTCGGCCCACCCTGAGGTATGTGTTATATCTACACCGTCCTTCCATTTTGGGGATCATTTTACGGTGTGGGCCCAAAAATGAGGTAGACCCAAAGCTCAAGCGGACCACACCATAGAAAGCAGTAGGGACCATTGAAACCTTCTTACGGCCCACCATGATGTTTATTTGTCATCCAACCTGTTCATAAGGTCACACAGACCTGGATGAAGAGAAAACACAAATCTCAGCTTGATCGAAAACTTATGTGGGCCCCAAGAA
Source organism: Magnolia officinalis (assembly GCA_021015155.1). Lineage (NCBI taxonomy): Eukaryota > Viridiplantae > Streptophyta > Magnoliopsida > Magnoliales > Magnoliaceae > Magnolia > Magnolia officinalis. Next base: position 6,144,051 of record JAJHSJ010000010.1, read on the forward strand.
GTTTTCAATGGTAGGCGTCCAATCCGCACTGCTTTCTGTGGTGTGGTCCACTTGGATATGCCTCATTTTAATACTCACGCCCTCAAATGATCTTCGCAAAATGGATGGACGGTGTCAATAAAACATACATGATGGTGGGGCCCACGGAACTTTGCCACATCAACAGACCAACAGGCAATCCGCTTCGTAGTACCAGATTGAAGCTGAAACAAGCGGGCAGGAGTAAGTCAAAATCAACGAGTTAAAGATAATTATCTTTTAGATAAGGGTAAATTGCATAAAAGGTGGGGACTTCTAACGAAATTCCCTGGAAATTTTCATCTTAGGATATTGCTTTTGAAGGAGTGAAAGTACCAAACTGGGCTCATTTGTTTTTTAGGAGGTGGGTTTACAAATAACTACTTCATTAATATATAATTTATATTCTAATACCTCTTTCAAAATTTTCAAAAAACTACCTCATTACACAATTCCAATACATGTGGGTGACTTGGGTGGGCCCCACTGTGATGTTTATCTAAAATCCACCCTACCACTAAGTGAGCCATGTCATTTTAGGTCAAGAACCCAAAAATCAGCTCCATAGGTGATTCAAGTGGATCACATGATTGGAAACAGTGTACACAGGTAATACTCTACCTGGCCCTCTAAACTATTTCCAAACATATGGTCCACCTGAATTGCGGATGGGTGGGTTTAGTGAAACGACAATCCAATTGATTAATGATGTAGCTGTTTGAAAATCCTTTTGGAAAAGGATTCAAAATGTAAATTACATATTAATTAGATAATTGTTTTTTTTTTTAATTGCGCTTTTATCTTTAAAAGACGGTGAAATTGAGAATAGTAGGACCCGTGTGGATCTCTGGAAGCGGATTGCGTCCGACCTTACCGGACAATAATCCATTGATATAGGGCTTCTGTGGGGCCCATCGTAACATATCTGTTTATCCACAGAATCCATTCATTTTCTCAAATTTTAAGGTATGAGTCAAAAAAAAATGTGGTAAATCCAACGTTTAAGTGGACCACACCAGAGATGACTCTTGCATTTAAGATAGGCCAATCTCACTATTTGGTGTGCTCCACTTGACCGTTGGATCTGCTTCATTTTTAGGCTCATACCTTATAATGATATGAGAAAACGGATGGACTGCGTGGATTAAAAAAATACATAATGGTGGGCACCACAGGAGCCCTTATACGGATGGATTATTGTCCAGGCGGACGCAGTCTACGGTGTAAGGTTGGCACCACCCAAAAGTACGTCGAATCGAACAACCAAATGGGACGATTGCAAATAGACGGTTAAGTGGAGCAGACTCGACTTTTTCCCTTTTCAGTCTCTGCAACGAAAATCGGTTAGGCTCATTTTGATGGTTTGAAATCCATTCCGTCCATCGTTTGTGCCATCGCATGTTAGATCGCAGGCCGAAAAATAAAGCCAAACCAACACTCAAGCGGGCCACACCAAAAGTAACAGTGGGGATAGGCCTACAGTGATATTGATATGCCGTCCAAGCCCGTTCGTTAGGCGATTCCCATCAGGATGGAGATAGAAACAACACTTAAAACCTTCGGTGTGGCCCAGAATATTTTAACGCTAGACGTCTCACCTCAGGTGGGGCTCACTTGAGTTTTGGATTGGTCTTATTTTTTTGAGTCACCATAGAGTAGATGCCGCACGTACATATAGACATATCACGGTGTGCCACATAGAACTTTATCTCGCATAAGCATGATTAAATTTCATACAAATTCAGGAATTGACACAGTGAAGACGGACGAACCAGAATATACTAGAGCCATCTATCTACACCGTCCATCTATCTACACCGTCCATCAGGTGTCAGAAGATGTAGGTTCTATATAGCATGCCATCCTTAGTAATTCACAATCGATGGACGGTCTAGATCGAGATCAACTAACTGCATTTACTCTTAAAAGATGCGGCTCTACCCTATTTCGGTTCTCCCGGATCTACCATATCATTTCCTAGAAATCGGAGTGTACGTCTCCGAGCTGAAACAAACTTCTTTCTCCCGCAACGGATAAACACTGGAAATTCGTAACGGACCGAAACTCCAGCAGCTTATCGGCGGGAAGTAGGGAATCGCGGGAGAGAATATCAGGTGTTACGTCCGAAACATTTTACGTACCGAAAGAGCGAAACCTGGACGAGAGTACCCGGCCACCACATGTGCGCGGGCTCAACCACGTAACTCCTCATCAGCCCAGCCCATCCGTATCCCAAAACCTGCACCCCTAAGCGCAGGTTAGTACGATCCCGTCGTTAAAGCCCGCCCGCTGACTAGCAGAACTAGAAGAAAAAGAGGCGTGCATACACAGAAACGGGATAAAAAAAACAAATAATGCCCGAAATGGATGTATGACGGGAAGCCGAAAATATATGACAACCCAAAAAGGTTGCGCACTTTAGCAAGACCCACGTAAAAAGATGTAAGAGCTCCCCGAAACGGTATCGCGCATGTTAGCTACGGCTGTAGCAAGAGGGAATCGAACGCTATGGTGTTGGTTGGTTAAAGATACCCACTGCTGAACGGAAAGAAAAGGAAAACCTCGTAAACACAGCGCACGTTAGCAAAAAGCATAAAACGCGATGATGACAACACCAATACCAGCGCAGGTTAGAGAAAGAAACCCCAAAAAAACAGGAAAAGATAACGAAAACCAAAAGGGAAGCACACGAAGCGTGAAGCGCAATCCCAGCACGCAGCGCAATCTAGCGAAAACCCGAGCAGCTTGGAAAAACTACCACAAGAAATGAAGATAACAAGAGACAAAACGAGAAAAAGGCAGCCAAGAAAAACCGCGCAATTTAGCAACACTGGAACCAGCCCACGTTACAAAAACCCCGTGAAGGAAGCCCGGGATTCGGCGCACGCTAACAAAACATCGCAAAGGAAGCACACACCCGGCGCACGTTAGTAAACCCGGAAAAGAGCACTGGGCCCGGCCCACGCTTGCAAAACACTGCAACGGAAGCCCGGGATCAGCGCAAGCTAGCGAAACCTCGCAGAGGATGCCCGGACTCGGCGCAAGTTAGCAAACCAGGGAGAAAGCCCTGGACACGGCGCAGCGAAAGACAGCCCGGGATCCAGCACACGTTAGCAAAACCCCAGAGGGAAACACGAAAAACAGAGAGAGCACCCGATTTTATTCTTTTTACAAAAGAGTACCTGCGTAGTGATTATGAGAATCCAGCTCGCCAAGAAAGTAATACTCCTACCGTAGAAGGCCTTTACGATGTTGACGATCATGACCGCGTACGCCGATCCGTTCCCGAACCCGGACCCGGCATTCGCGAAGATCGAAATCAGGACGTGCTCCTTCATGTTGAACGGCCCTGGATTGAGCGAGAACTGCCTCGACCCGAACCCGGGGATCCGGAACTTCGTCCGCGGGAGCACCGAAGCCATAAAGTGCCCGATGGGCAGGGAAGCAACCTGAGCTGAGATCTGCGATATGATGAGCGGCTCCGTACGGTACGAGAAGAACTGGTTGAGGAAGGAGAGGAGTGCGCACGAAAAGATGCCGATGGTCCACATACGGAAGGTCCAGACCGGCAGCGTCGGATCGTCCGTGTTCAGGACCGTGAGCCGGACCTCCTCGATGGGAGACACATCATCGTCGTCGGCTTCGTTATTTTCTGGATCTTTTAGTGCATTTTGGTCCTTTTGCCTGGAAGAGGAGGGATGAGCCTCGATTTCCAGAGTTCTCATGGCGACGGCGACTGAGAGAGAGAGAGAGAGAGAGAGAGAGAGAGGTTTATGTACTGTTGAAACGGACTCACGTATGGAACTCTGGTACGCGGCACTGTATCGTAACAAAACACAACCTTCTGCCAGTAGACGCAGGGGTAGATCTGTCATTTTATAAGACGAATGCTCATGTGCTGTCTGAGCTACTATCTGCATTGATTCACTTGGACAGTCCAATCAATCAATCTGAACTGTCCATTAAGTTCAAAAACATATTATATGGGCTTTCGTGCAAAAATCACACTGATCGGATGGTGCAATCCATTTATAGCTGTCCGATTGGATGGTTACGATTTCCTTAGAATTATAAGCCATCCATGATGATCCCTAACAAGTAATTGTATCATGATGTTGCTTACACCTGATCTTGACCGTACATATTAAGGCCTTTAATCAAATGGTTAATATTTGTCAGATTACTGTGATGTTTTCATGGTGGGCCATGAATTGTATGATGGACCTAATGAACGGTATAGATCAATCGATTGGACTATCTAAGTATCCCAATGCAACTAGGAGCACTATAACGCTTTCTCTTCAGAAATTTCGGAGGTTTGGCACGGGAAGTTGGCAATTTAGGTAGGAAATAGTTAGACGAACGGACGAGTCCGTACCGTGCCTTTCTAATTTTCACTTGCCGGAAACTTATTTTACAAAAACAACTTTTTACTGCTCGGCAGCTGCTATTTTTACTAAAATACCCTTTGACTGTTAGGATAAGCAGGGTAGAAGGAGGGTATTTTAGTTCTTTTGGGTTCATCCGTACAACCCCTAGGTCTAGTTTCAGAATTAAGGTTTCTTTGAGGCGAATGAAATCGCTGGCTGAAACCTGAGGTCTATACGCCTCAAGAACCCGGTAGACGATGGCGGGTTTCGGGCACGGCCCGAAAATTGATGAAATCCCTATTTTCGTCTTTAATGTTCTTAATCTATCCGTTAATCGAGTAGACCACACATGCACAAAGAAATACAAATTTTAGAGGAATGTATCCAACGGTCTACATTCAAGATAGGTAATTATCATAGAATATTTTTAGAATATAACACTTGCTAATGTAACGTCGGTATAAAGCCGGGTCGGGTTGTCGGGTCCAGCGTGCTACCTGGCCCATTTCCACCCCTCGCTTCGCAAGGGAGATGAATCAATCCTATCCGTCAATTTAGTTGCCCATACTTTGGATGTGTTACTGTTCGCAATACACACATTTCTGATTATCTATCCATCTGAAAGGTGACCTTCAAATCAACGGTGTAAGATGAAAAAATTAATGGCCGTTTTCATCAAGGAAAACTGGAGAAATTCGATGGACAGGACTGTCTTATGGGTACGACTTTTGAAAGATCAACCGTCCGTGATAGAGCTTACTAGCTGGACGGCCCGGATAGGTACGGCTCCATGTCACATATACTATGGAGAGACGTATTCCCGTCCTTCCGGCTCCATAGTGAAATCGGATTGCGTACTGAGTTACTCCGTATACTTTTATCGTAAGGAAGCGGATTACGTCCTGCCCCCGCCCGTCTCTAGCCCGAACGGGCAGTTCTGTGGGCGGGCCCACTATAATGTATCGTTTTATCCACACCGTCCATCCATTCTCTCGGATCATTTTAAAGGACAAGAAAAAAAATGAGGCAGATTCAACGATCAAGTGAACCACACGATAAATGACTGTTGCATTTAATGCAACTGTCATTTAATGCCTTGTGCATTTAATAAAACTAAGCTTATTATTTGGTGTGGTCCACTTTAGCGTTGGATCTGTCTCATTTTTGTGTACAGACTTTAAAAAGATCTGAGAAGAGAGATGGACGGCATAGATAAACCGATACAAAACAGCGGGCCCGCCCACAGAACCGCCGTTCGTGGCTAGAGACGGGCGGGGGTAAGACGCAATCCGCGTCCTTATGTAAACTCAGTTGGCCTACTATGAATGCACGTGGATTATCCACGCGGTCCATCTTTTTTCCCGATCATTTTAGTGGTTGACTGCAAAATATAAGTATGCCCAAATCTTAAGTGGGCCACACCAAAGGAAACAGTGAGAATAATGACTTTCACCTGTGAAACCTTACTAGGGTCCACAGTTATGTTTATTTGTCATCCAACCAGTTCATGAGATCACTGACATGGATGAAGGGAAAACACAAATATCAGCTTGATCTAAAACTTCTGTTGGCCCAAGAAATTTTCAATGGTAGAATTTCAATTCACGCTGTTTCCCATAGTGAGGTCCATTCCAGATTTGAATATATTTAATTTTTGGGCTCAAGCTCTAAAATCATCAGTTAGAATGGATGGACACGATGGACCCCACAGAGTTTACTCAGTATGCAATCGGCTTCCCTCTATAGTATCATGTCCCACTTTGCAAGGTCCTCTGTGGGCGCTGAGTGGGTTAGGGCTGAAAGTTGGCCGGTTCAACCCAACCGACCCGTGACCGACCTGACATTGGGTTGGGCTCGGCAGGATGTATCCAGCATCAACCCAATAAAACTTGAGTCAGGCTCGGGTTAAGGTCTGGGGTTACCCAAGCCAATCTGAACCCGATCAATATATAACTTATAAAATACAGGGGTTAGGATTGAGTCACAGGAACCTTGGGTTGGGATAAGGTTGAGCAACAACCTGCCGGATTTTTAGCCCTGGGATTGGGTACCACCCTGACTGGGATGGAGCTAGAGACAAACCATGATGTCAGGGGTTATGTGGAGTCCACTTTATGTATATGTTTTATCCACACGGTTAGTATATTTTGACAAGTCATTCAACGACATGACTCAAAAAGACTCAAGTGGGCACAACACAACATAGGAAGCAGTGTGGATTGAAATCTTACAGCGGCCTATTGTGATATTTATTTTCCATCCAACTAATTTATAAAGTCACCTGGACATGGATGAAGGGAAAATATAATTACGAGCTTTATCCAAAACTATAGCTAATTTATAAAGTCACCTGGACATGGATGAAGGGAAAATATAATTATGACTGTTGAGGTCAAAATTCGGTCAGCCTTCTCCCCTCCGTACTTATCTCGAACGAATGACGAACCTGGCTTCCTGCGCAAAAACTATGAGCAATGGAGAACCTGGCTATGCCAGGGGACCCTCCGATGCCTAAGTCAGGACACTGGAATCAGGGTCTCAGTTGAAGAGGGAAGGAAAGTGTAATTTTCTGCGTACCTGTAGTCATCGAATGATGCGACATTTATACCCCTTCGTCTTTCGATCCTAATTCGATAATCTCGGCACGATCAGTGGGATTCTGCGGATCATGAAGATATTGCCCAGAATCCACAGATTTGGACGTTACAGCGCACGTATCTCCGGACGAGATAAGGCGACGTATCCCTATACGGCAGTTTCCTTACTTAGATCGCGGAACCTTTATTCCCGGAGATGCCTCGGCTCAGTCAGACCGAGGCGACAGCATTACTCCGAACTACTGATAGTTCGCGAGTGACGCAGCTATTTATTCTGACTTTATGACGGATATCCGTTCGGAATTGATTGTACAACTCCAGGTATTCTCCACTGCCTTTGGAAAGAACATACTGAACTCGGACAGTCCGATCGGACTAGCGGCTTATAGTACTCCGATTGTAGTTGGCTCGGATCTTCTAATAACATGAAGCCCCCACTCTCTGAGGTCAGTCGTGATCTCGGAGAGTAGTTAATGAGGAGATCAATCGTCTCGACTCTCAACCGCATTTATGATTCTCGTGTGGAGCATCACATCCTCGGGATACCGCAACCGTAAGCTAACCACGAGCAGACACGTAGCGACGGTTAGGATTTTGAATCGTCACAGTCCCACGAACAGTTGCCACGTGTACTCGGAGTGTCGTGTCGAGCACGCTTTTCTGCGCCCAGACGCCATTTCGACCGTCCCAGGCACGACAATCGAGGCGGATGGCGTTGCTTTTGACAGGTCTTGGATCAATGACATGAGGCCACGTCGGACTCGGAGTCGGCGCGCAATGATTCCGCTGCAGGCATTACTGCAGGCCTTTAAATGCTGGAGCTCTGCTGTCTATAAAAGACCCACCCATGACCTCCATTCAGTCATTTGCGATCGAGTGGTTTATCGGAGAAGGCGATTTCTGGTGAACACGACTTCCGGCAGAGACGATCCCCGGCTTGATTTTAACGCTTCCCGTAGTGATCTCCGGCGGTTATCGGGTGAGTTTGCTTCTCAGCACCATCATTTCACAATGTCTTCAGATATGGAAACGGTTAGAGGGTACAACGACGACTCTGGATCAAGAAATTCCTATAACGGAGAGGAAACCGCTGAGGGCTCTTTTGAGGCCGTACCTTTGTACCCTCGGCCCCAGAAGCAGACAGTAACGGGTGCTAAAACCCGACAGGCCAGCAAGAAGGCCAGCAGAAAAGGGGCAACGCGGGCTCCCAGAGCGGCAGTAGCCGATGTCCCAGAAATGCCTCCTGGTGGGCGGGCTTCGGAGTTGGTTCCAGGGGGCTCTGTGATAACGGAGTCCCAGATGGGGTGGATCCGCACGGAGTTTGACATACCACTCTCCGTTCGGATCAGGGCCCCCGAACCTACTGATGCCGCTGGCGCTCCCGCGGTCGGGGAGATAGCCATTTTTTTATGTGGATTACAATGTGGACTCCGCCTCCCGATGCACCCCTTCATCCGAGCCCTGACCACCTACCTAGGGCTCGCGCCTGGACAGCTCACGCCTAATGCTTGGAGGGTACTGGTTTCCGCCTACATCATCTGGCATCAAGTCGGGAACTTGGAGCTAACACCCGCCGAGCTGATGAACCTATACTTGGTCAAACACGAAGGCAGGGAGCCATGGTATTACTTCGCAACCAGAGGTAGCAAGGGGTCAGGGCTCGTCTTGGGTCTTCCGTCCTCGAACAAGAACTGGAAGAACAAGTGGTTTTGGGCCGCAGGCGAGTGGGAGGTGCCGGCAACGGAGATGGGGGCTTTGTCGACTCGAGTCATTACCCGCTTCACTACACCAGGTCGGACCGAAATTCCTTTCACTTGTTGCTTTTCACCTCAACTTTTCTTAGGATAATCTTTTGGTTCTGCAGTTTTTGCGAGGGGCGTGCCCTTCATTACCTCCGACCAAAGGAACCAGATAGCCAAGGCGAGGACATACTCGGAGGAGCGACGCAGCTGGTCGAGCCTCGTTACAGCAGCCAACCTGCACCGATCAGGGCTCTGCAAGACGAAGCCACTCCCCACTTCACTTAGTAAGCATGCTTGCTCTTTACTCAATATACTTTCGTTAGTCGGAGATAATGCTTATTCATTCTCTTACGCAGGTATGGCTGAGGCATCTGGTTCTCGGAGGAGGAAAGCTGCGATGACTGCGGAGGAAATGCTAAGAGCTGAGCCTCCGGCTAAGATAGCCCGGAGGAAGAAGACTACTCAAGGAGCTCATCTTTCTACCTCAGAGGTCGCACCCCAGGGGACAACACTTCCCCCTGCTATCCCGAACATCCCAGTTCGGGATACAGCTCCATTTCCCGCCACCATACCTGCCGACGCGCCTCCGGTTAGGGGACCTATTGCATCTGCAATAGTGTCGCCAATTCCAATACTACCGGGGGCGGCAGCTAGGGGACCAATTGCATCTGCAATTGTATCCCCAATTCCAATACTTCGGGGTGCAGGCTCGGTGCCCCTGACGGGCGTCGACGTAGTCGCGCCTCTGGGCGACCGTAATCTTGCTGCTGCCCCAGCGGCCGGAGTAACTCCCCCTCCGTCTACCGCTCCCCACCTCATCGAGGGGACTCGGCCAGATCCTCCATTAATAGCTGTTGCATCATCTTCTGAGAGAGAGGAGGCCGTTCGGATGGCTGATGCCATGATTACCCATCCGGGTAATGAAGGGGAGGCAGTACGTGATGCCGAGGGTGAGGCTCAACCCTCGGCTGGAAGTCGAACAGGAGCCGAGGAGACGGCGGGCTCGGCTCAAGTTGGCACGAGCGGAGGGAGGTTCGAACCGGGATATCACATGTCTTGCCTGACGGACTGGGCGGCAAAGCATGTTCCGGAGGAATCCATTTCACGCCTCCTTGAAAAGCCGGACGACAGTTTCCTGGAAGACTTGGCTGGAGTCTTCTACCAGGTACATTCCAGCTTTCTCCTCGAAGATTTTTCTTTTCCTTTGAAGTTGTAGATATTTTCATATTATCATCTCACTCTATTGCTTTGGATCAGTCCGTTCCGAGGATTGTCCTTTGTTGGGAGAGGGTCCGGGAGCGTCGAAAAATTGACGCTGAAGTCGAAACCCTCAGGGATGAGGTAGGAACTCTCCGATCGGAGACGGAGAAGCTCAGAGCAGAGGCGGGGGTACTAAGGGACAGGTCTTCGATCCTTCAGTTGGAGCGGAGCAATCTCTGCCATCAGCTTGAAGGCAGTAAGTCTGAACTGCTCCAGCTTCAGGGGGTCATGAAGAACCTTGAAGCGCGACGTGATGCCGCAATAGCTGAGCTGGATCGTGCCAGAGCTCACGCCGACACCTTAGCTGGAGAGACGACCCGACTGAGCGAGGAACTGGTGAAAATCAAGGCCGAGGCCGCAGAAGAGAAGAGGAGAGCTATTGCCTCGGCTCTAGAAACTCAAAAAGCCGAGGCCGAGGCTTCCTTGGCAGTGGCAGTCTCCGAGGCAATCGAAGCGTACAAGACCTCGAAGGAGAGGGATGACGAAGCCGCCAAATTCTATAACCGCGGCTATGACGAGTGTTAGTCGAGGTTCAGAAATTATATCCGGACCTTGACCTCGATCCTCTCCTGCCCGAGGATCCTGCAGACACTGCTGCCGAGGCGACCGACCGAGACCAAGTCCTCAATCAAGCCCCCGGTTCGCAAGCTCCTTCGGCCTCTTGAAGATTTCTGCTCATTTACTTGTACTCCTGTCCATCATATTGAAGTCTATAATGAAAAAGAATTTTTTAGATCACTTGTGCATGATGTGGTTGCTCTCTTGATTATGTAGTCGAACCGGGTGAAGCCTCCCATGTAGGTGGGCCGACTCCCCTACTGGGGAGCCAAGTTACCCATTAGCCCTTATCATCCTTAGTTGAGAGGGGAAGCCTTTGCGGAAATGGGTCCGACTTCCTTGCTAGGGAGTCGGATCGCCTCGTGGCTTTTGCTCCTCGATTAAAAGAAGCTGCCTTTGTAGAAATTGTTCCAACTTCCTTACTAGGGAGTCGGATCGCCTCGTGGCTTTTGCTCCTCGATTAAAAGAAGCTGCCTTTGTAGAAATTGGTCCAACTTCCTTACTAGGGAGTCGGATCGCCTCGTGGCTTTTGCTCCTTGGTTAAGAGGAGGTGCCTTTGTAGAAATTGGTCCAACTTCCTTACTAGGGAGTCGGATCGCCTCGTGGCTTTTGCTCCTTGGTTAAGAGGAGGTGTCTTTGTAGAAGTTAATCCGGTTGATTTTCGTCGATGATCGAACTGATCCGATCAGACATAATTTTATTCATGGCCTTGAAGGCTCGTCGCTTGTGAGCGTACATTTAGCGGACGGACTTCCAGAGCCAGTCAGCTATTCGGAGTACGTAATTAAGGATAATAAACTTTCAAATGTTCAGCATTCCATGGGTGAGGTAGTTGACGGCCTTCGAGATCCTTCAAGCGGTAAGACCCTGGTTTAACAGACTGGACCACTTGGTATGGCCCTTCCCAGTTGGGTCCGAGTGCTCCGGTTCCCGGCTCGGCGGTGTTTTGAAAAACTCGCCGGAGAACCAGGTCTCCCGGTCGGAATCGTCTGACCTTTACCCTGGAATTGTAGAATTTGGCCACTTGTTGATGCCGAGCAGCGACTCGGAGTTTTGAGACTTCCCGCATTTCTTCGAGGAGATCCAGGTTGGCGGTAATTTGCTCGGCGTTAGAATTTTCGCTATAATTTTCCACTCGAGCCGTGGGGAGGCCGACTTCGACAGGCACTATTGCCTCCGTCCCGTAGGAAAGAGAGAATGGGGTTTCCCCCGTAGAAGATTGTGCCGTAGTTCTGTATGCCCAGAGGACGAATGGAAGTTCGTCCGGCCAGTTACCTTTTGCCTTTTCCAATTTCTTCTTAAGGTGAAGCTTAATGACCTTGTTAACCGCCTCCACCTGCCCATTGGACTGCGGGTGTCGAGGAGACGCGTAAGCGTTCCTGATACCGAGCCCTCGACACATACTCCTGAAACTGTCGTTGTCGAACTGTCTCCCATTGTCTGAAACAATTGTATTCGGAACCCCGAATCTGCAGACTATGTTCTTCCAGACGAAGTCGATGACCTTCTGTTCGGTTATTTTAGCGACGGCTTCGGCCTCAGCCCACTTTGTGAAGTAATCGACAGCAACGATGGCAAATTTAACCTGCCCTTTTCCGGTTGGCAGAGGGCCGATGATGTCGATCCCCCATTGGGCGAAGGGCCACGGGCCGCTCATGGGAGTCATTTCTTCAGCCGGTTGTCTAGGTACGGCCGCGAAACGTTGCATTTGTCGCATCTCCTAACATGATTCTTGGCATCTTCTTTGAGAGTTGGCCAAAAATACCCCTGCCGGAGCACCTTTAGAGCTAGGGCTCGACCACCAGAATGATTCCCGCAGATCCCCTCATGAATCTCCTGGATGACATACTTTGCTTCCTCGGGTCGAAGGCACCGGAGATACGGTTGAGAATACCCTTTCTTGTACAGGGTTCCGTTTAGAATGACGTATCTTGCTGCTCGGACTCGCAGGCGTCTAGCTTCTTGTTTATCCGAGGGAACCTCCCCTGACTCGAGGTAGTTGAAAATGGGATCTATCCAGCTCGGGGTGCTGTTCACCGGATTAACTGTTTTCTTTTCTCTTTGGCTGATGCTGGGATGTTCGATGAATTCCACCGGGATGATCCGCGGGATGTTCCCCTCCGCAGCCGATGCCAGCTTTGCCAAGGCGTCCGCCCACGTATTTTCTGTCCTCGGAATCTGGTGGATCGTACAGTTCCAAAATTTCTCGATCAATTTTCTGGCTTCGTCCAAGTAAGCCACCATTCTGTTCTCTCTGGCTTCGTAGTCAGCAGAGATGTGATTCACAACCAGCTGAGAATCACATCGGACTTGTATGGATTGGACCCCGAGGCTGGCAGCCAGCCTGAGACCGGCCAACAGGGCCTCATACTCTGCTTCATTGTTGGAGGCTTTAAAGCCGAGCCGGATGGCGTACTGGATGATTGTAGTATCAGGGGCGATTAAGACGATCCCTGCCCCAGCTCGCTTTGAGTTAGACGATCCATCTACGTAGAGGACCCACCCGACCTCCGGAATGACCTGTGGGATGATCGGGAGGTCCAACGGAGTCGTCTCACCCTCCTTGTTGATCCGCCCTTCAGTCGGAAGTGTGAATTCCGCGATGAAGTCGGCCACCGCTTGGCCTTTCTTGGCGGTCCTTGGCCGAAAGGTAATGTCGAATTCTCCGAGTTCGATTGCCCATTTGGTCAACCGACCCGAGACCTCCGGTCTTTGCAGAATCTGTCTGAGCGGAGAATCAGTTAACACAATGATTGAATGTGCTTGGAAATACGGGCGCAGCCTCCGAGCTGAAATGACCAGGCAGAGGGCGAGCTTTTCCAGAGCGGGGTACCTTGTTTCCGCGGGTGCCATAGCTTTACTCACATAGTACACGGGATACTGTTTATTTTCCACCTCCCTGATCAGAGCTGAGCTGACTGCTGAGTCTGAGACCCCTAGATATAAGAACAAAGACTCGCCCTCCTCTGGTTTTGATAGCAGAGGTGGTGAACCCAGATATTCTTTCAGCTGCTGAAAAGCTCGCTCACACTCAGGTGTCCACTCGGTCTTCTTATGACCCTTCAGTTGCTGGAAGAAGGGGAGACATTTATCAGTAGCTCGGGATATGAAGCGTCCGAGCGCTGCTACCCGTCCAGTGAGGCATTGTATTTCCTTGACAGTCCGAGGTGAACTCATGTTGAGGAGCGCCTTAATCTTATCGGGATTGGCCTCGATGCCTCTCTGACTGACTTGGAACCCAAGGAATCTTCCGGAGTCAACTCCGAAAGCGCATTTTGCCGGGTTCAACTTCATTTGATATTCCCGGAGGACCGCGAAGGTTTCCCCAAGGTCTGCCAAGTGATCGGACGCCTTGATGCTTTTTACTAACATGTCATCAACATAAACTTCCATTGTACGCCCGATCTGTTTCGCGAACATCTGATTGACCAGCCTCTGATATGTTGCCCCAGCGTTTTTCAGACCGAATGGCATGACCCGATAACAGTAAAGCCCCCTGTCCGTGACAAAGGTGGTTTTCTGCCTATCTGGTGGATGCATCGCGATCTGGTTGTATCCGGAATAGGCATCCAGGAAGGAAAGCAGCTCGTGTCCCGCCGTACTGTCTACCAGTTGATCGATTCGAGGTAATGGGAAGCTGTCTTTCGGACATGCTTTGTTCAGGTCCGAGTAATCTACGCAAACTCTCCACCTGCCGTTAGCCTTCTTAACCAAGACCACATTAGCAATCCAGTCTGGATAATATACTTCTTCTATGAAACCGGCTTCTGACAAGATCGAGACTTCATCCGCGATAGCTTCACACCGCTCGGCATCGAACGGTCTTCTCTTCTTCTGCTTCACCGGCTTGTGGTCAGGGTCTACATTCAATCGATGGACCAGGACGTCTGGAGAGATTCCTGGCATATCCGCGTGCGACCAGGCGAATACATCCCTGTGTCGCCGCAGGAAAGTTAGCAGTTCGGAGCGTTGTTCAGGCCTGAGCGATGTTCCGAGCTGAACTGTTTTGCTAGGGTCTGCTTCATCGAGTGGGACCTTTTCCAAATCCTCCATTGGCTTACTCTCGTCCGGTCCGCGCGGATCCAAAAGGTTGATTGTGAACGTCTGCTTTACGGATCCTTTCCGAACCGCGAGGGCGTAACATCTCCGAGCCTCGCGCTGATCGCCTCGGAGGTAACCCGTTCCGCCTTCAGCGGGAAATTTCATCGTCAGGTGATAAGTAGACACGACCGCCCGCATTGCATTGAGGGATGGTCTTCCCATAATCACATTATGTACTGACGGTACATTGACGACGAGGAAGTCCACCATCAGGGTGACTTGATGTTGCCCCTCTCCCGCAGTCACCGGGAGGGAAATGGCTCCCTCGGGGATTATTCTCTCCCCGGCAAAGCCGTGTAGGGGGGTCTTTACAGGCCTGAGATGAGTCTGTGGAATCCCCATCCTTCCGAAGGCCTCAGAGTAAATTACGTCAGCTGAACTTCCTGTATCCACGAGGATCCGATACACCTTATGATTGGCTATGGTCATAGAGACTACCAGGGCGTCATCATGTGGGTGCTGGATTCCTCGAGCGTCATCTTCAGTGAAGGTGAGACTACAAGGACTGACTCGTGGTTCTTTGTTGGGCCTCTCGGTAAGATTGACGTGCCATTCAGGGCTCCTTCGGGAGTGAGCCTTTCGGGCTCTGTTTGAATCTCCCCCGCCTGATGGGCCCCCGAAGATGGTGCGAATTTCTGCGGGTTCTTCGGGCGGATTTTTGGGGCGTTCTTGTGTTCGCCCTTCCTTCCGAGTATTCTTCCCCTGCTTAGTGTACCGGTGTAGGTGCCCTTTTCGAATGAGGGACTCGATCTCGTCTTTGAGATCTACACACTCATCAGTATTGTGGCCATGATCTCGATGGAATCGGCAATATTTGCGCTTGTCGCGAAGTTCTGGGTCTGCCCGCATACAGACAGGCCAATTGAGAAGTTTATCGCCTCGGATATCCAATAGGATTTGCTCGGCGTTAGCGTTAAGAGGTGTATAAGAACGGAATCTCCCTTCCGGCTTCCTGCTCGGTCGGCGATCCCGAGAGGATGATCATCCGAATTCTTCCTCGGAGCTTGAGGTTCCTCGTTCCTTGGCCTCTTTCCCTTTCCGTTCAGCTCGGTTATTTGGGTATTCTTGCGGGTGGCTGAGAACTCCTCGGCGTGGACATACTTTTGGGCTCTAGCGTTGAGCTCCGCTAGTGTCCTTGCCGGATTCTTTCCTATAGAAAAGGCGAATTTCCCTTCTCTTAGGCCGCTGCACACCGCGGCGAGAGCCATTTTGTCGTCATAGTCTTCCACCTGTAGTGCTTCCTCGTTGAATCGGGCAATGTAGTCTTTCAGGGACTCTTTCGGCCCTTGTTTGATAGTAAGCAGGTGGGTATTGGGCTTTCGGCTTCTCTTACCACTTATGAATTGGGTAAGGAATGACCGAGCCAACTCTTCGAATGAACTTATGGACCCAGGCTTGAGTTGCCGATACCAGTTCCGAGCGGATCCCGCCAGCGTAATTGAGAATCCTCTGCACATCATCGCGTCGGTCGCGGTTTGTATCTGCATCCACGAACGGTAAGCCTCCACGTGCTCGGATGGGTCGCCGGACCCAGAATATTGAATGACAGGAGGAATCCGAAATCTCTGGGGCATAACCTCGTTCATAATTTCTGAGTTGAACGGGGGCTCGGTCTCTTCCATCATGGCTTGAACAGCAGCCCGGTACTGACGACGGCTGTTGTTGCTTCCGTAATATCCGGACTTGGTTAGTCAGGTCTGCGAACCGTGATTCCCAGGGGTCTCGGTTTTCTGCCACCACCTCCCGCTCAATCTCCGGTTCGGGCGTTCTCCTTTCCCTTCTCCTTTCCAAGGTATGACGAAGGTCTGTTGGCGCCAGGGCCGAGACCGCTGGGACGTCCGTCGGGGCCCGCGTTGTCCTATTCCTGGTAGGGGCTTGCGTTGGCTCTGGGGGAGGATTTTGAGCCGAAACCGGTACTCGGGTAGCTTGGTGCGGAGATGTCCCACGCCTCGTCACCGAATGGGCTTGAATGACCGGCCCGACAACTTCCGGATTCCTTCGCTCGGGTTTTGTTGCTGGGACTCGCGTTCCTGTCTCATCCGTTCCACCTCATCGCGCAAGGCCTGTACTTCTCCTTGTAGGGCGCGGTACTTGTTAGCACGATTGCGGGAACGTTGGGAAGGGCCCGGTGCAGATTCCGCATGAAGTGATGACGTGGAGCGGGTCTGCTCCGGCTCCACCACCACCGCTTTCTTCTTTCCTCTAGCCATAGATTTAGGTTTTTTTTTTTTTTTTTTAAATGGGAACCTGACTTTTTGCGTTAGATTCCCACAGACGGCGCCAAAAATGTTGAGGTCAAAATTCGGTCAGCCTTCTCCCCTCCGTACTTATCTCGAACGAATGACGAACCTGGCTTCCTGCGCAAAAACTATGAGCAATGGAGAACCTGGCTATGCCAGGGGACCCTCCGATGCCTAAGTCAGGACACTGGAATCAGGGTCTCAGTTGGAGAGGGAAGGAAAGTGTAATTTTCTGCGTACCTGTAGTCATCGAATGATGCGACATTTATACCCCTTCGTCTTTCGATCCTAATTCGATAATCTCGGCACGATCAGTGGGATTCTGCGGATCATGAAGATATTGCCCAGAATCCGCAGATTTGGACGTTACAGCGCACGTATCTCCGGACGAGATAAGGCGACGTATCCCTATACGGCAGTTTCCTTACTTAGATCGCGGAACCTTTATTCCCGGAGATGCCTCGGCTCAGTCAGACCGAGGCGACAGCATTACTCCGAACTACTGATAGTTCGCGAGTGACGCAGCTATTTATTCTGACTTTATGATGGATATCCGTTCGGATTGATTGTACAACTCCAGGTATTCTCCACTGCCTTTGGAAAGAACATACTGAACTCGGACAGTCCGATCGGACTAGCGGCTTATAGTACTCCGATTGTAGTTGGCTCGGATCTTCTAATAACAATG
>JAJHSJ010000010.1:6161724-6251532 GCA_021015155.1 Magnolia officinalis
ATAATTTTTTAAAATTATGTCGATTGTTCGAACCTCCAAGGTCGGTCGATCGATCAAACTTGTCCAAAACTGTTCAGAGAGAAATTTGTTTAATTCGGGGTTCACTCAATTGATCGAGCATCTATTCAATCGATTGAAAATCCCCTGCTTCTGCATAGATTGAAGACATCTAGACAACAACAACCTCCTCTTTAACCATCTGAAATTGATTATCTCCAGGAGCATTTCAAGGACTAACTTAGGGCCAGAGAAAAAGCTCCAAATACAACATGAGGTGGGAACTCCCTTCCACAAAATTCAAAGACATGTATCCTTTCTTGGATGTCGGGGTACCAACAAACTTCGAAGTACCCAAATTCTAAAGATACGACGTCGTAATATATTATAAGTATTGCTTTGAAGTTTAATAAATGTATATGGAGTGCTTAAGAGAGATCCCTTTACAATTAAGGAACACTAGATGTCATGGGTTATGATATGAGTATACAAATATGGAAGGGTAGCCTAATAAGTCCCATAGAGTTCCATGCTTAAATTTTTTTTTTTCCTTAACATACAAAGTGTTGGGAAGCGCAGAAGGTGAGCTCTCAAGATCTAACGGTCTACACGAAGTTTGGAACCCTCACAAAGCAGAAGAACGGTGCTCTAACGGCCCGCCTATCTACTACTGGAGTAGATAGAACTATTCACACCTCTGATCCTGCGGTATAAGTGGCCCCGGATTGCGATCTATGGATCAGATCGTCCCAAGGACAAGCTAAAATGGACAAACTATAATGCACACAGTATCTCTCTGTAAACTCTCGGTTTATCGTATGATTCAATGCGAGAGTGAGCGCATCCCTTTTTATAGGAAAAGAAGGAGATAGGATGAGACCGGATGATCCGGTCTTCTCTCCATCTCCTATCCAATATCAAATTCAAATTTGAAATTTCAACTGAATGAAAAAGGCCGGAACAAGCCACCCACTAGTGATTGCTCACCATTGGGCCCCACTAGCCTACGTCCAACACAAAGATTCTAGAGCAACTAGTTCTTTTTTCTTTTCTTTTTTTTTTTCTTTTTTTTTTTGGGTTAGCTTGTTAGTACACACACACTCCATGTTAGCCACCCCCACTAGAGTAACTAGTTTATAAGAAGAAGGGGAGAGAAAACAAGCGTCAAACGTCCATCCCATACTCCATTAAAAGTACGCTTTATGTTTATATTATTCATGCTTGAATAAAAGTAAATCAAATTTGATGTTATTTTGCTTTTGTTGTTTCTAAACTCTATCATGATTGTTAAAAATAATTGTATGAGATATGGGCACACTATTTAGATGAATTTGAAAGTAGTAATCTTAGTCGATGAGAGGTGCAGGCTCAATCTCTAGAGCTCTTTGAGATAGTTAATGTCCCTCGGTAGGATTTCTCTAGCGCAGAAGGTGCACGTTTTGGTTTCGAGTATCCATATCTACACGCTTGGTTAATTGATTTCCAATCTAGTTTTTTGTCTACGTCGGCCTCGTATGCGTGAACGAGCTAAAGTATAATGTTGCACTTTTCAAAAGACCAAGTAAATGAAAACTTTACTGTTCCTTTACAATTCATATGTGACTAAACTTATTATAATAAAAATAAAAAAAATTAATTTAAGATATTTTATTTTTTTTTTTTTTTTTTTTTCTGAAATACCCTAACAAACAACATATGCATGACAAGATGGTCCCCAATAAATTTAGAAAGTCTTTGTGGGTAGGCGTCCCTTCTTGCTCCCTATGATGTGTGGCCCACTTAAGTTTCAAATTTGGCTGATTTTTGGCCAATGTACCCACTACGTGGGCCCCACGATAACTTGTTACCATTCCTGAGTTCTCCATGTTTATAACCTCATCAAACAACTACAAAATACAACCAAACTACATGAAAAACATGCCCACGCAAATTTATTTATTTTTTTAATGTACCCAAACAGGCTATAATGGGCATTTGGTAATCTTACCCCCACAAACCCCAAAACCTAAAGATGAAGATCACGAGAATCAAGTAAACTTCTAGGTATACAAGATCTCCACACGACGATATCGACACCGTACTCGGGTTTCCATTTAGAACAAGTGGACCACACGTGGTCAGTGATCAAGACCGTTGATGGTTGGTCCCACTATCAATATCCTAGCCATCAATCTTGATCTCTTTTTTCAGCTAAATATGGACGGCTGCTGTTACTTCTATTATCAACCATCTATCATCCAATATCAAAATTGAAACCTCAGGATCATCCAATAGAGAAGAACTTTGAAGTCCAGTCCATCCATGGAGAGATCAAACTCATCAACGGTCTGGATCTATGAACATGGACATCAGTTATGCAAACTGAAAACCAGAGTATACCATACATCTCGTTGGGTCGAGGACGTATAAATCCTCTTTGATTAAAACGACCCCAACGGCTATTTCAATGAAGCCAATCCACCAAAACCTTGGAAGGACCTCCTTGACATGTCCCACCAGCTGTATTTGGTCTACTCTCTCCCCTTTTTATAACCCTTCAATCCCTTCAACCCCTAGTGGGGAAAATCATAGATTTCCCTAAATAATCTCCTCCCTTCATCTCCACCATGGCCAATCACCATGGGCGCGGGTAATATCAACATCAACGGTGGCGATGCAGTCATCGACATCATCAAGCCGTCCAATTCACAGGTGGGCTCGAATTCACCAATCTAACGTACTCAGTCACGAAGGAGTTGGAAGGTGAATGATAAGTGGACCACACAAGAAGTGGACCTGTTGCACCAGATCACCGGCTATGCACCGAAGGGATGTGTAACTGCGGTGATGGGGCCCAGTGGGGCTGGAAATCTACATTCTTGGATGGATTAGCGGGCAGGATTGCGAGTGGGAGTCTCAAGGGACGGGTGTCGTTGGATGGATCTGAAGTGGGGCCCAGCTTGATCAAACGGACATCTGCATACATAATGCAAGAGGACCGGCTTTTCCCGATGCTGACCGTTTACGAGACGCTGATGTTCGCTGCGGATTTCCGACTCGGGTCCATCTCACGGGCTGATAAGCGGCCAGCGGGTCGAGAAGCTGATCGAACAGCTGGGATTGGCGGTATGTGATTCAAAATTCAGTTATTGGTTAGATTAATGGGACATGATGCAGTACTGATCAAAGTTACCACCATCCAATCAAGATCCAACGGTGATAAGAACATGGGCCCCACTTGCTTTGATTTTTCAAGATGAGGTGGGGCCCACTTGGGCTTTCTTAAATATGCTCCATCCAACTCACTGACTACCTCTTTGATGGACATGGCCCATCAAAATTCAATTTCTGATTGACCCAAATCATTCTAGGATAGAACAGCCCAAAATTGATCTGAATCGTCCATAACGGGATACCTTTGTGGGGGAATTATAGGGTCGTCATGCATCAGAACCGCTAATTTGTCCATGTGGGGCCACGTTTTGGGAATCCTGACCGTTGATATGAAGGAACCTAACAAGGATTGGGTGATACCCAATACATTTGAAGATTGTTAAATTCGATTAGTGGCTTAAAAATAGATTGCGAGGACAAAAACAGTATCTCATGGTTAGCATAATCGGATATGGAATAGTTTTGGGATATCCCACATCCACCGTTGGGCACATCATATCATCGGTATGGATCACTGGATCATGGGCCCTGCTTATAATTAAAAAAAATGGACGCTTGTGATGCAGCAGGACCTTATAATTCCTCTTGGACAATATCACCAATAACAGTTCCCCGCTGTAGGATGTTGATCAGGCCATTGGGAAATTTCTATTTGCAAGGTCTCTACTCTATATGAAATGGTCTATCCAAGAAGTGGGCCAGGGCCCAGTTTGACAGCGACGGCCACAGACAGTGGAGATGGTTTTATTCACAACTAAAACACAAGATATCATCTCTAATTCACGATTTTGTGTGGCTAGATTTGTTCTTGTTTGGCTTGGTTATCTAAATTTGAATCATCTATTGCAGTCATCTCAGAATACTTACATTGGTGACGAGGGGACCCGAGGTGTGTCCGGTGGGGAGCGGCCGGGGTCTCAATCGGTGTCGACATAATCCACGGGCCCCCATTGCTCTTCTTGGATGAGCCCACGTCGGGCCTGGACTCCACCAGTGCTCACAGCGTCATCGAAAAGGTGCACCACATCGCCCGTGCTGGTAGCACCGTGATCCTCACCATCCATCAACCGTCGTATCGAATTCAGATGCTCCTTGACCACCTTGTAATACTTGCACGCGGGCAGCTTATGTTCCAAGGGTCCCCCAAGGACGTGCCCCGCCATCTCAAACGCATGGGCCGCAAGATCCCAAAGGGGGAGAACGCGATCGAGCACCTCCTAGATGTGATCCAAGCATATAATCAATCCGAACTAGGCGTTGAAGCATTGGCCGATTTGCCTCACAGGGTTAAAGCCACACCCATCACAGACGAGGAGCTGTCGATGATATCATCGGTAACGCAATCACCATCTCCTGGGCCACTGCGTCATGGGGAGACTCCGCACAATCGGGCATTAGGGGCTGGTGATGGAGGGAGATCGGGCAAGCGACTCCACCTCTCGGTGGGGAACTGGACCCAGAGGGCATCCACCAATTTCGATCATAGCGTTAGGAGCCCGTGGGCCTCATCATCTAGGTCTCCATGGAGTGGGAGCCAGAAAGGGATCTTGGAGACACTGAGTTTCACTCCTTCCAGGCAAGGGCGTGGCCAAAAGATGCAAAATCTACCCGTCAATCGGAAAATGCAAAATCCACCCAGGTTGTGATTCATTCATATAGGTAGATTAACAATTTATGTGATTTGAAAGAAAAAAATAAAAAATAAAAAAATCATGAAGTTTAAATGGTGTATTTGGATACCGAAAATTGAAAAAGAAATTAGATTATCTTAATTAAGACAAGAATCATTATTTGAATAGATAAAAAATAGTAAATTACGTAAAGTAATCATTAACCTTATCTATGGCAAAATACAAAATAATAATTATCTAATCATTTTTCTTGCTATCCAAACAACACCTCTTTTATGAAATCTATTAGGTTATGCCGCGGATCCAAACAAGCCCTAAGGTTCTGCTTGGATGACAATGAAAAACCATTCCAACTCATTTCTCCTCGACAAGCATACTTGATGCCTCAACCCGTTTCTTCACTATTATGGCTCATGCCAAGAATGGGTGGGTTTGATTTTTCAATGAGGGTATGGTCACATGATGGACGTCACACCCAATGGACAGTATAGACGGATTCTGAACAAATGCAACACCATGTCTGTTGGTGGTAGATTACCGTCTCTGAAAATCATTATTGTGCTGAGATTCATTTTACAAACTGCGCGATCGCATGGGAACAAATTATAGAAAATGATAGAAGGACATCATTCAAATTGATCCTAAGAATTTAGAAAGGGCATGGAAGAGTCCTCGCGACTTATAAGAGTCCGACTTCAACTTGGTCTCAGTCGGACCTGATCGGGTTCCACACCATGAGTCACCTGGACAAGGCACCCCTGACTCAGTCAAGTCGGGCGAGACATGAGTCAACCCGAGACCAGACTATCAACTCACTAGTCTTTAACCCTAATGATGACATTAATGGCTTCTATATCAATTAGATGTAAAAAATGCATTCCTTCGTACCGACAGCAACAATCAATACAAGCTTGGACTCTCTAGATTATACCTTTGTTGGTTGGTTACAATTCAACTAGCTTGACATGTGCTTCTGTCACTATATCTCGAATGTTGCAGTGCTTCGCCGGGGTATTATACATATTCCAGCGAGATACTTCCCGGCACTCCGACCCCTCACAGCAGCGACTACACTGTCAACGAGAACGATTACCTGACCCCAACATCTCTGCCAAGTACAACAGGCCCGCCACCACCTTGGTCCCAAGTTCTCCAACTCATTCTTCCCTGAGATATGGGTCCTCGTGCGCCGCAACTTCATAAACATCCGGCGCACACCGGAGCTTTTCCTCTCCAGGCAAATGGTCCTCACAGTCATGGGCATCATGATGGCAACCATGTTCATGAACCCAAAGGAGAACATGCAAGGGATTACGAACCGCATCAGCTTCTTCATCTTCACCGTCTGCCTCTTCTTCTTCTCGTCCAATGACGCTGTCCCTGCCTTCATCCAGGAGCGCTTCATCTTCATCCGCGAGACCTCCCACAATGCCTACAGGGCCTCTTCCTACACCATATCAGGCCTCATCACCAACCTCCCTTTCCTTGCCATCCAGGCGGCCACATACGCAGCGATCGTGTGGAAGGCATTGGGCTTAAGCGGAAGCTTCCTCTACTTCTGGCTCGCACTGTATGCCTCCCTGCTGTCCACCAACTCATTCGTGGTCTTCATCAGTTCTATCGTGCCAAACTACATACTGGGTTATGCCGCGGTGATCGCCTTCACCGCCCTCTTCTTCTTGTTCTGTGGTTACTTCTTGAATAGCCACGATATTCCGGGATGGTGGAAATGGATGGATGAACACAGTCTCAACAATGAAGTATCCATATGAAGGGCTCTTGATGAATCAATACCGAAATGACGAGACCTTTGCGTTTAATCTCAATGGAGAGAGAGTGACCGGCACCTCCATCTTAACAAAGATGGCGATCCGCACTGAAAAGATGGAGAAGTGGAACATGATCCTGTATCTATTGGGGTGGGCCGTCTTGTATCGGATATTGTTTTATTTGGTCCTCCGCTTCGCCTCGAAGAATCAAAGGACATAAAGATCATAAAGCTAGGTTGCTATAATTTCCATTTTCTCTATAGACATTGTTTTGTTACATTTGAACTGTTTGGTATGTTGTTGAGAATCTTGTTGGTGGTAAGAACACTCACACCAAGTTCCTTGGGTAGATTTTGTGTGGCTGTATTTGGGAAAGGAAAAATACTGTGTAATCGACTGAATTTGTTGATATTAATACATGCCTTTACTTTAAATTTTGGTATGTTGTTGAGAATCTTGTTGGTGGTAAGAACACTCACACCAAGTTCCTTAGGTAGATTTTGTGTGGCTGTATTTGGGAAAGAAAAAATACTGTGTAACCGACTGAATTAGTTGATATTAATACATGCCTTTACTTTAATTCAGAAGGCATTGATTTAAATGGTAAGGGATAGTTCATGATTCAAATGATTGAAGCTTTATAAATGGGGGAGTAATCAGTAGGGGGAGTTTGCTTGCACCAAGTTTCCTCAAATTTGGACTAAGAATGAAATTTATGATATTTGGTCCGACCAAACGCACCCCAAATCTTGCATTGTGATTATGATATAGAAAGCATTGCATCATGGGTGTGATGATTTTGGGTGAGGTGTCAGGGAATGTTCATTATCATCATCATCATCCAAGCCTTATCCCTATTAATCGGGGTTGGCTACACGAATCCTTTTCCCTGTTCCCTCTATCTAGGGCCATAACTTCAGTTAAACCATAGGTCTTCCAGTCTTTTCTTACTATTTCCACCCACATCCTTTTGGGCCTTTGCCCTACCCTTTTAGGGCCTTCAACAAAGTTAGGATAAATCCTCTTTTCTATCAATTCGGTGGAATGCCTGGGCCCACAACAACAATTGGGCAATTGAATTGTCATTGTCATCATCCAAGCCTTATCCTAACTAATTGGGACTGGCTACAAGAATCCTTTTATGCCGCTCCCTCTATCTAGGGCCATAACTTCAGTTAGAGCATAGCTCATCCAGGCTTTCCCCCGCCCCTTTAGGGCCTTCCACAAAATTGGGATAAATCCTCTTTTCTAGAGGTTTGGTGGGACGTCTGGGCCCCACAACAACAGATTAGCAATTGAATTGTCATTGTCATCTGGAGGTCCACCCTGGAACCTGAACGGTGGGATTTCTTCATTTCTTTCCCATATAGAAAGTGGGGCGGAATGTAGATCAAAGTATTGGAATGACTTGTTTTTTAGATGGGGGAACCCGGGAACGTTTGAATAAACAACTGAATCGAGTCATAAACATTCAGTTCAATCAAGGCAAATGATAAAATCACAGTTGCTTTTAGTGTTCAAAATAAGGCCTCAAACAGCATTACATTCACATTTTCAACTCCAGCATGAAAAAGAACACAATTGCAGTTTGCAGTATAGTTGCAAGATGCAGCCAACAGATCATGGCGTGGAGCAGGTAAACACCTGCAAGTGGGAGCGGCGGTGTGAGTCCGAAGCATGTTTCGAAGTGGGAGTGGTATCTAGTTAGGTGAATCCTGCAACCAAAGATTTGGAGCCTAGCTGAGTGAATATGAATACTGACGAAAGTGCAGGATGATTTCAAACACATGGGTGCTGATATTTGTGCAGGCGGAACTTCAACAACATAGGAGACTGTGACATGTACATAAGCTACCTTATACATGTGTTGTGTGTGAGCTCAAGCAAAGCAGTATCCAATGAATAACATCAGAGCATAGAAAAATTCCCAAACAGCTTGTATTATATCCAAAGAAAAGGATCTGCTTAACAAAACCAATATACTGCAACCTAACACAAGATGCCAAACTATAATCTTACTTGAAACTTGGAAGCTTGCAACAACAGTGATTTTTAGTGAGACATGAGATAGAATCTAACATCAAAGTTACAGACCGATTGAAGAATGAGAATGAAATGGAAGACCAGCTTCTCCATGAAAAAAATTCTCACTTTTAATCTTTGTCTGCATCTTCGATTTCTTCATCCTCTGGTACACCTCGAAGATAAAGAACATTGTTGCATCTGTGTAATACAGTAGAGATGAGGTAACAGCCCATATGAATGTGAGGCAGAGATTGGATGTGTAGTATGAAAGCTAAACACTACACACATGCAGCTCAAATTAAAACCATCGAAGTCATGGGACCTAATGTGGTTAGGTCATTGCCCCAAAACCATATTTGATTAGGACGATCCTAATCTCTGATTAATCAATAGACGATGGACCATCTTTCATCTCAACTGCCTGCAAGATATCCACCAATCAATCATGGCATCAGTTTTTGTGTAATCTTTTGTTTATGACCCATCAGAGTTTAGCCCATGATTTGGACAGTTTGAGTTGAATTGCATATGTGCCACAGGTAAAATTTCCGAGTGCATGCATATGAACCATCACAATTGGCCAGAGTATCAAAGTTTCTCTTTTAATAATATCATACACCATAGATAGACTGGGCAAATATTTTTATTGAAGGGAAATGTGCATTGGTTGATGTTCAGGCACGTACCCTGTAGCACAAAGATCTGTATACAGATAGTTGAACCCTGCTAAGGCCACTATGCTAGTTCACACAATGCAAGATCCAGGCCATCCATCAAGTGGCCACCATGTATTTTCATGGGCTGAATATCTGGCAGGTCCAGTCACCTGGTGGGCTCAATGTGCCCATTGAGCATGGGCTCTTGATTAATTCCTTTCTCACTGTCCTCATTTTTTTTCCTCATATGCTTGTGATTTGCCTGATAAAAGGACCAGCATGGTTCCTGTGGCATGATGCATAGTGGGTCCTGCCTGATGAATGGCCCAGATCTCACTCACATGCCCCATCGGGATGTGAGCGGGATCCAAAATCCTACTCAAGCCTGAGGTGAAGATTTGAAACCTCCAAATCATGGCATGTGCAAAATGAAACTGTAATAGGAATGGTTACAATAATTTGGATTTGTATAAACATCTTACCAAGAACCAAAACAGAAAGAACTTATGTTGTTAGAGGCAGTTACCTTATCAGAATTTCTCCAAGATTTCCCGTAAATTGTCCATCGATGTATTCTTCAGTATTGGCCAGCTGCAGGAAAAGACCAAAACAGTAAATAATATTAGGTAGAATGACCAAAGACCCCCTGCTTATAAGCATCGGGTCATGAAAATCCCGGTCTAAATCTCTCACAAAAAAAATAAATAATAATAATAATAATAATCCCAGTCTAAATTAATGTCCGAAAAAGCACCCAGTTTTATGATAGGTATTAAAGAGCACCCACCATACACTTCTGTTAATTGAGTTCCATGTTTGCCCTCATGGCAGAGCAAGAGTCTTGAAGAAATGGAAAACATTTGGGATACCTTGCGCTAGGCACCTACTTGGGGTGCCATCTCTAACATGGGGGAAACGACTTAATGTGCATGAAATCTACCCCATCCATCAGGATCACCACCCCTCGTTTGTCTTTGATCCCAAAAATCAGGTGATTCAACACTAAGGTGGGCCACCTAAAAAAATTTATACCTAAAACCTCTAAATTACATGTTATGGCCCACTTGAGTTTTGGAAATATTGTGATTTGGGGCAATTCCTTCATCCTGATAAGGCACATTAGATGAATGGATTGAATGGCATATAAACACCACAGTGGGCCATACTCAGAACTAATGATTAGCATACCATCCCAATGTTTGCTATGTTGTGCCTACCTGAGTTTTGGATCATCATGATTTTGGGGTAAATGAATAACATGAGGCAGTGTGCATGATGCACGGTGTGGATCTCATGAAAGTTCCACCTGTGGTTCTCAGTTTATGAAGGAAAACTTGGTAGGTACCTAGTGCAGTTCTGTGAGGAATCACCTAACAAATCCTACTGCTCTTGTAAATCTGATACCTTTATGTTCAATCTGACCTGTTCGTCTAATGGTGTCAACCATTTATGTGACGTAGATTGAGATCTAGATGATTGGCTTATAAATGGGCAAAAGCTTTGTGAGAAAAAATGAATGATTAAAAAAGATTGACCAAAAACTAAATTCAACACAAGTAGTGTGCCTTACTTGAGATGGACTACCCTGATTTTTGGGACAACTCACATACACTTTGGGATCCGCATGAGAAACAGTGCACGGGAGAAAAAGGAGAAGCGGAAACATCTCTTTACAAAATGAGGGGTTATTTGGTATCTCATACTGTAACCAGTGTTCGAGTTGTCGGTATCACTACAAGTTTCGCTGGCCGGAGATAAAGATATAATATCGTTATCGCTGATAATATCGCCGATAACCGGAAATGCAAGGAAAAACGGGGAAACATGGAGAAAATGGTGGAATTTTTCAGTGAAACTTCAGGACATGCCTAATTACACATTTACATATCCAGGAATGAAAAAATTGCAAAAAAAAGTTTCCATTTAATGGGGGCCAAAAGGCATGCGTTGTAGTAAGAAATCACTTAAATAGTAATCAAAATGAGTTTTTATAATACAAATGCAAGCTTATAAATTTTTATTTGCCTCATTCTTTGGTTCATACCCTAAAATGATATCTAAAAATAGATGGACGGTGTGGATATAACACATACATCATGGTGGTCGGTGCTCTGTGGGCCCCACCATGATGTATGTGTTTCATCCATGTCATTCATACATTTTTACAGATCATTTTAGGGCTTTATGCAAAAAATGAGAGGGATATAAATCTCAAGTGGACCACACCACGGGCAAACAATAGTGATTGGATATTCACCGTTAAAATCCCCCTAAGACCTACTGTACTATTTATTTGACATCCAATCTATTGATTAGGTCATACGAACCCAGATGAAGGATAAAAACAATGATCGGCTTCATCCAAAACTTTTATGGCCCCCAAAAAGTTTTTAATGGTCGAAGTTCATTCAAAACTGTTTTTGTAATGTGGTCCACTTGAGATTGGGATATACTTCATTTTTGGTCTGATATAATAACATGATCTAAAAAAATAGATAGACGACATGGATGAAACATGTACATCATGGTGGGGTCCACAGAGCACCGACCACCAGCCATTGGCTGGTGGCAGTGGGAGTAGCTAATCCGATTCCGTGCCAAAGGAAGCGGACTGCGTACTGAGTAACTCTAAGTGTACTGAGTAAACTCTGTCGGCCCCACCGTCGTTCATGCATTGTATCAACTCTGTCCATACATTTTATCATATAATTTTAGGTCTTTAAATAAAAAATTAATCATAACCAAAGCTCAAATGGACCACACCACTTGAAATAGCGTGAATTGAAGTCTACCATTGAAAAGTTATTGGGGGCCCACAAAAGTTTTAGATTAAGATGATATTTGTGTTTTCCCTTCATCCGTGTATGTGTGATCTTATGAAAAGTATGGATGACAAATAAATATCACTGGGGGCCTTAGAAAGGTTTCAACGGTGGAAATCAATACTTCCATTGTTTCCTTGATATGGTCTACTTGAGATTTTGATATACTGTGATTTTGGGCTCAACCCTTAAAATGATCTGGAAAAAACGGATGGACGGTGTGGATAAACCACATGAATTTAGAGTGGACCCGACAGAGTTTCCTAAGTACCATAAGAGCGTACTTAGTACACATCCATGCGGGAAAGCTTTTGCAGAAATTTCCTGCGCTGGGATGCTTAGGTGGGGCCCACCATGATATTTCCAAAAAATCCACCCCATCCGTTCGTTTTTCCAGATCATTTTAGGCCTTGATACCAAGCATCAGGTGAATCCAAAACTAAAGTGGGCCATACAAGAAGGAAAACTATAGAAAGAGTTTGCTACCCTTCAAACCTTCCCGGGCTCCACCTTGATGTTTATATGCCATCCAAACCGTCTATAAGTTCATTCCCATTGAGATGAAGTGAAAACACAAAAAGTTTAGCCTGATACGAAACTTTTGTGGTCATATGAATGTTTAAACGATGGTCACCAATCTTCACTGTTTCCTCTCCTGTGACCCACTTGAGTTTTGGATACACTTAGTTTTTGGGCTCATGTCCTAAAATTAACTGAAAAAACTGATGGACAGGGTGGATTTTTCAAAAAATATCATGGTGGACCCCACCTAAGCATCCCAGTACGCTAAGCGTGTGCGTACGCAACCCACTTATGTGAAATGGATGCGGATTAGCTACTGACGCGTAGCGACTAAGTTACATCACCGAGTTATGTGAGTCCCACCATGATGTATGTTGTGTATCCACACCGTACATACATATGGAGATACCATTTCAGTGCATTAGCCAAAAAATGAGTCAGATCCAAATCTTGAGTGGACCCCACCACAGAAAATAGTGGACAGAGTGATGCCTACCATAAAAAACTTATAAGGGCTACAGAAGTTTTCGATCAAGATGATATTTGTTAATAGCCTTATTTCACGTCACTGTTAACTTATGAACAGATTGGATCTCAAATAAACAGTCCATTGGACCTTAGGAAGGTTTCAACGGTACAGTCACTCTCTCCACAGTTTTCTGTGGTGGGGTTCAATAAAGCTTTTGATCTACCTCATTCCTTGAATCATGACATAAAATGATCTCTCCAAATGGATGGACCGTGTGGATACAACACATATATCACGGTGGGACCCACAGAACTTGGAAATGTTTCAAGTTATTAGTAGCACGATTAACCTGCGCGTACCTAATCCGCATCCCCTTAAAAATCGAAAATCCTTCCCCAAATTCCTCCGAAACCGAAAATCCCTCCCCCTCGTTCCCAAAATTTCAAAAATTTCTATGAGTCTCCGGATTTTCGTAGCCCTGCCAGCGGGTTTCGGGGCTGGCAAACCAGAGGAGTCGCCATTCAAGGATCTTGACGGAAAATGAGATTTTTTTTTGGGGATTTCTCTCTTCAAATCGATTGGAGCGAAAAAACAGGTATTTTCTTCTTCTCTTCTTTTTCTTGGATTTCGACGATTTTATCGCCGAAAACGTGGTAAAATGGGGTAGTTGGCCAACGATATCTAGAAAATATCGGAAAACCGACATTATCGGCGATATTTCGGCAATATCGGGAAGAGAAACGAAAAATTGGGTTTTCAGTTTCGCTGAGCCAGCGATACCGATATTATCGGCGACAATTCGATATTGTCGCCGATAATTTAAACACTGACTGTAACTATCAATGACAGGCCATCATCACAAAATCTAGTCGATCGAGCAATACTAAACTCTGATTAATAAATATTTGCTTATTGGATTAGGACTGTTTGCTATTTTTTCATTTGAACCGACAACAGATGCCCACCAATTATCAAGTTAAAAATTAGGGAATTTTACAGTAGGGAAAAGGTTCTATGCGGTCGAGCTCATGGGAACTTCCCATGAGGTCGAGTTGTGTGGGCCCCACCATGATGTATGTCGAACATCAACACCGTGCATTTGATTGGTCACCTTGAAATTATGGGATATCCCAAAAATCAGCCGTATATGGAACTCAGGTGGGCCATACCATCTAAAATCATGTGAAGACATCCTAAAACATATAAAAGCACTTGGTGGGGCCCACCTAAAATTTGGATGTGTCTGAAACTTGGTCTAACCCCTCAATCAAGTGGGACACACATAATGGATGGGCTGGATTTGTGAACCACATCTCGGTGGGACCAAAAAATAATTATGAATGTTTTAATGGAGGGTAACCCCTCTCAACTTTTGTATGTAGTATGGCCCACACAAGTCACGGA
This sequence comes from Magnolia officinalis, assembly GCA_021015155.1. Lineage (NCBI taxonomy): Eukaryota > Viridiplantae > Streptophyta > Magnoliopsida > Magnoliales > Magnoliaceae > Magnolia > Magnolia officinalis. The sequence continues at coordinate 6,176,173 of JAJHSJ010000010.1, forward strand.
TTGACTTGATTTTTAAGCCCCAGGCCCACCATGGAATGGTGCATCTGACTAATGGGGTAGATGTTTGACACGCATCATGGTGGGCCCACACAACTCGACCTCATGGGAAGTTCCCATGAGCTCGACCGCATAGAACCTTTTCCCTTTACAAAAAACTATCTACTTAATATAGAATTTACATTTAGGTACCTTTTTTCAAAAAGGTTTTCAATAAGCTATCTCATGAATCCAAGTAATGCTCATTAGAGTACCTTGTTAGATTTCTTAACTGCGGTTCGGGTCAGCCGTGCAAGCAAAGGCATTGGCCCCACCTTGATGTTTATGCAAAATCCACCTTGATCACCAAGTGCGTCATCCCCTGTTAGGCCCAAGGCCCAAAAATCAGCTCCATCTGTGATTCGTGTGGACGACACAATTGGAAATAGTGTACAGAGAAACAGTCACCCTTCGAACTCTTTCCCTTGGTGTGGCCCACCTGAATCTCATTTGGGCTTGATTTTTGGGCCCAACGCCTAAATTTTGGTGTGGCTTCTAATGATTGGAGTGGATTTCATACATCATCATGGTAAGCCCTGTAAAACTCAAGGGTGAACGTCTCTCTTAACTGCTTCCTTAGGTGTGGTCCACCTAAATCACGGGTCAACACTATGTCTTGGCCCTGAGCCTAACATAGGACTATGCATCTAATGGTTGAAGTGGATCTCATAAATACATCAGTGGATCCCGTCAAAAATCAAGGTGGGGCATCCCATGAAATTCCTTTTTTGTTTAAATACATCAACTGAAATATCTGATTTTTAGGAACAATTGCGAGAGGTATGCTGCCCTTGATTTTTGGCAGGGCCCACCGTGATGTGTGTGTAAAATCCACTCCGACCAGTAGATATGTAATCACACGTTAGGTACAGGGAAAAAACATTAGATTGACATATGGATTCAAGTGGGCCACACCAAAGGAAACAGATGTCCACCCTTTAATTTTTACAAGAACCACCGTGATGATTATATGAAATTCACTCCAACCATTAGATGTGACACGAAAATCTACGCCTGGGGCCCAAAAATCAGGCTCATCCATGATTCATATGGACCACACAAGGGAAATGGTTTGGAGGGTGTGTTGCCCTGTACACTATCTCCAATCGTGTGGTCCACTTGAATGGCGGATATATTTGAGTTTGGGCCCTGGGCCTAACAGAGGGTGGTTGGGGTTTATTTCATATAAACATCACTGTGGGGCTCACCTGAGCTGCAAACTCCTTTGCACACATGGGCCCACCTGAACCACGGGTAGTAAATCTAATGGATGGGACTCTAATGATAATTACATATATTAATGAGGTAGCTTATTGAAAACCTTTTTGAAAAAGGTACCGGAACTTAAATTCTATATTAATTAGGTAGTTTTTTTTTGTTTTTTTTTTTGTGTGTAAAATTACTTAAAAATTAGTAGTTTTAATTTGGTTTATGATCCATCAATATTTTTTTAAAAAGACAATTCAATTTATTAGGGCCAAAGGCCAAAAAGAGAGAAGCTATACAAAGCATAAAGAAAAAAAATAAAACAAACAAACATAAAAGGAAAATGCAAAACCCCAACTCCAAACTTAGAACAAATCAAGTCAGATAACAATGAAAACACCCTGTAATAGGAGCAAACAAAGCATCAATCAATGTAGGCATAACCCACGAAACACCCAAAGATCGGAATATGCCTAACCACACAATCCTGGAGGAGCAGTGAATAAAAAGATGATCCACCGACTCCTCAGCACGATTCATCAAAATTAGGGCCCAAGATTTGAATGGTTCAATTTAAGTTACATGTATGCCATGTATACGGACTTAGGGCACGCATAACAATCATCATACAATGGTTTTCTATCCTACGGAATACGTAGTTACTTTAGAAACAATGACGAGTGTATATTTGTAGAGTATGAGTGGGTTTTTATTTTGAATAACAGGCCCATGGTTCAATGATCTAGAACGTTGATATCAGAGGCCCATGATGGATGGCCCATGCACAAGATCTCCAAGGTTGAAGGTTTCCGGAATCCTGCATTTTATTGGTTGAATGTGAACTGCTTTGGCTTTTCACATCAAGCAAGGGTAAATGTGGAATAAAAATTGCTAAGCTGATAGAATTTAACAACAGGGGCTCTTTATACCAAACTTCAAAAGTAGGGGGCTTTTTTTGTACATTAATGAACACAGAGATTCTTTAGTCCCTAAACTTACACACACAGGGTTTTGGTCACTATTACATAATATTACTGTAGCTAGGACAGGCAATTAAAATCTAATACGACTCTATAATGACGTGATAAAACTCAAATGTATTACCTGCAAGTTCATGTACGAATCTACTGAAACAAGGTAACCTGAAAGAAGCACATAAGATGAATAATATTTGGATTGAGTACAGAAAAACATAAATATTGGTTACTTGTGTTTGTGTAAGAACAAGGCAATTCTTTCCCAGTACATATGGCATGTGTGTATGAGGGTCGAACCATTGATTGTGCCGGTCTTACCGCAATGGGCCATGATAGGCTGAAACTCACACTATTTGGGCAATCCTATGCTTTTAGTTGTAGGATTTTCTTAGAGAAAATGGACAATCAATGGAACTTCAGTTAATATTTTCCTTAACCATTGACCTTTCCTCAAAGATACCCTAAGCTTAAGCTCGGGATTGTCCAGTCTGTGTGATTTGGACTCTGGTCCATCTAAGTGGGAGCCTGTCAGGTGATTGGTTTGGTTCCCTTATCCATGTGCCACATTTACAAAATGCAGTTGCTGATGACTTGGATATGTGTAAGATAGCGAATGGGCTGCAACCAGGACAACAAAATCATATTTTGGAATAGGCCCAGCACGATCAGTTCAAAATTTGGGCTCAAACTAGCAAAGGTCTGGCCCATTTGCATACCTAGATATGTGTTTCATTCCACAATCAATGGCAACTGAGTACATGTATTGCTCTCCAAAAAGAAGCAAAACATCTCCAGATATGGCTTATAGATTCCATGACAAAATAAAATGTATTTTCTGAGAGTTAAAATAAAATTTATTTTCCCAACGGAATCATCTCAAAGCTGCTTGGACAGATAACAAACTGTAGATCACGGGATGCACAAATCTTCGAATCTGCAAATTGAACGAGACTGTTTCTCGCATCTAGCATAACATGAATTTTGCAGCTTGGCAAGTGGTTTTTCTGCATTACTTTGTCACAATTCACAGATGGCCTGATTTATTGTTATTTCCACTTCTCATCCCACTTGTGCAAGCCCCCAAACTATAGCAATGTAGTAACTACGAAATACCTTTGTATTCCATTCCCCACTTAAGCTTCGCAATGACAGGCTTCCCAGTAAGATTGTTCAAGAAAGGCTTCGGGTTGACAGGTGTCTGCAATTTCAAATGACTATCATCAAAACCAGCAAACACTAAATAGCATTCATCATCTTAGCCTTCTCCAGAAGTTTGGGTCCAGCTTTTAAATTGTAATAAGCTTCTCAAACACTAATGCAACATCGAAGCTGGGAAATTACATCAAGCAATCAGTCCAGAGAATAGTGTTTTGTTTTCCAATCAACACACACACACATGAAAGTGATGAATAATAGACAGGTGCATGGAGCACAAATGAGAAAAGGCAGAATGCTAAACATAAGAGAACTACATATTCAAGGGGAGAAAACATACAGATGCATGGGGCCACATCGTCTTCTCATATATGCTAAACATGCAGATGCATGGGGCCACATTGTCTTCTCATATATGCTATCCTTTCCATGGTCAAGAAATTGGAATACTCAAATTTTAACCTAGAAAACCTTTTTCTTCTCCCTTCTAATTGTGAAAACCATATATCTAGTGGATCCATCACTTAGTCTCTCTTTTTAACACTTAAAGCAGACATTTTTTTTTTATTATTATTATTTTTTTAACACACGCACCCGACACACACCCATGCACGCCGTAGTGGGATTTCACCACCTATGGGTATCGAACCCAAGAACTCATGTTGAAACTCCTCAGAGTACCACTGAGGCAAGGACTGGAACCCCTTAAAGCAGACATTGAATATAATCATCTATCTCTTTTTAATACTAAAAGCAGACATTGAATATAATCATTATCATTGTTACCACCTACATCCAAGTCCTTTTAGATCTTCCCCTCGTTCTCTTCTCATGCCCTTCAATCCAAATCGAAGTTCCCTATCTTATTAGGGCCACTTCCTGCTGCCATACCTGATAACCATAGGCAATCCACCACATATAAATCATCTACAGTAACTCATTTCTCAAAGGGCACACATCTGACCTGAAATGTTTTTTTTCTTGATCAATTGCTCGAATACTGCTGAGCTAATGGGAATGCTTCATTCCAGTTGTAATGCAGCTAGAATGAAAAGGAAGAAACCAATTGTGGATTAGAATTAACGTAGAGAATTTTTTAAAGGCTCAGGGATCACCAAACTCAACGCATTGAGCCCTAGGGCTTTTAAAGGCATCACACCAATACAGATATGATTCCCATCACAGAAACTCAATTTTATACAACATATTCATCATCCATCTCATATGTATAGCCCTAGGCCATACTTATAGACTTTAAAGAGTTTCCTTTTTCAACTCAAACATCTTTACTAATTAGAACACAATCTGATCTTTCTAAAATAACCTAAAAGAGGTTACATAACTATTGATATTATTCTACTTCTTGAAATATAGCATGCATGTTATGGGTATGGCTGCATACACAGTTGTATGATCATGCATTCATGTATGGTTTTTGCATACATGCCGTCTTATATCATAAGCATGTATAGTCTTATGCGAGGCTACCTAGATCACGAGTAGCTATGATATGGGAACATCTACGCGGTATACTACTGGTGCAACCTCGTTATCAAGTCAATGAGATCTCGACATCCAAGTCAAATGCACCATATTTTGGTCCCACAATCATGGTCTCTCTAACAAAATGGGACATGCATTCATAGGGATCATATCACACCACACCTCATCCGTGTAACCCAATAGAGAAGAAAACTAATCCGTTGAAGTTAATATAAACTTCTTTACCTTTCTTGAACCAACAAACCTAGTATGGATATAGATGCTTATGATCCTTGAGTCTTAATTTATTCAACATTTCTTGTGAGACGATGTTCTCACCACTCCTATGTTTGCCAAAATCATGCATATCTTCCTGCCAAAAATGCAATAGTGTAAGATATTAAGTTGCAACCATCGCTCCTCATCAACCACCTGAGGCAACTAATAGCATAGTCCGTTAGATAACCAACAACTCGCCCCCATCACTATACGCATTTGTTATATCTTTCCTAGCATGCTTTGAAAGCAGTCTCGGGTTTGAGAGTTAACATGGCAAAGTCCAAAATGTTCGGGGTAAATATGGAGGAAGATGAGATAAAGAAAAATGCAGATTTCTTTCGATGTTTGGCGGGTCGTTTCTCAACCATGTTTGTGGGCCTCCCGCTGTGTATTGGAAAGCCTCTGAAGTCATTATGGGACAAGGTCATCGACAGATTTAGATCGTATCTCGCTAGATGGAAATACAAATACCTATCTTTGGGCAGTCAACTCACCCTCCTCAAGGCAGCGCTGTCGAACCTCCCTCTTTATTTCATGTCTCTGTTCAAATGTCCGGCGTCAACATTGGTAATACTAGAAAGGCTTAGACGGGATTTTCTATGGCATGGGAAGGAAGACAAAAAAAATTCCACCAAGTCAATTGGAAGGAAGTTTACAAGCATATCCAAGAAGGATGGGCAGGCGTAAAAGATCTTAAAAGTATGAATCGGGCTCTATTAGGCAAATGGACTCGGAGGCTAGGGACCGAGAACGAAACTCTTTGGAACAAGCTGGTCAAAAGCATGTATGGGCGCTCGGTGGGGAGTTGGTGCACAAAGAATTTCTCAAACGACAAAGCTTCGACTCCTTGGAAAGGAGTCTTGTCCATCAAGGCGGTGGTCCTCAAAAGGTATTGGTATCGCAATTGGGAACGGCGAATGCACTCGTTTTTGGGAAGACATTTGGGTGGTCGAAGAAGCATTTAGAGTCGCTTTCCCGCGTATTTTCCGTCTCGCCTATAATTAGTCCATCACAATGGATGCTTGCTATTCGATCCTTGGGGGAGTAGTGGTGTGGAATCCGGCGTGTAGAAGAAATCTTCGAGATCAGGAGGTCAAAGAATATGTAGCGCTCCTTAATCGCATTCACAGCAGCAAACTGGATCAGTCTACCGTTGATAGACTAGTTTGGCGTCTCGACAAATCAGGAAAATTCTCGGTTAAGTCCCTCTACAGTTATATTGCTAGCAATCCTCCTTCAGTCAAAGAGGCGTCATCATATCATGTTTGGAAATATCAACTTCCCCCAAAGATAGCGATCTTTGGATGGTTGGTTGGCAAGAGAAAGGTCCCCACAGTTGACAACCTGAGAAAAAGGAGCATGTTCATCACTAATGTCTGCTTACGCTGCATGGCAAATGAAGAAACGATGGACCACCACTTTGTCCATTGTGTGTTCACATACCAGATTTGGACAGAAATTCTATCTCGCTTTCAGGTTCCTTGGACCTCTCCAAATTCAGCTCGTGGCTTACTTCAGCAAGGTGTCCCGTATCGGTATCGGTTGGCATAACGGTACCCTCTGAAACCGATACGGATACGGGGCCGTAACGGTGATACGGGGGTGTAACGGCCCGTAACGGCGCAATTTTTTTTTTTTACCAAAAAAATATGGATTAAATCCGGAATATTCTAAGCATTCCAAATATGCATTCATTTATAAATTGGAACTTGTTTATGGTGGTGTAACGGTCCACTCTTTGGTGAGAAGTTGTATCGAACTGTCTGATTAATTTTTTAATCAGGTAAATTGAATTTGACTACAAATTCATATATTTAATTTTCTAAATATATAATTTATATACTTAACAACTTAATATCATTTCTCCCAATAGTTCTTTAAAAAAATGAAATTAAATTCGGGTAGATGGCGTTGCCAATTTGGGGTTGACTTGGAGAACAAATCCATGCCCCAAATCAGCTTCAAATTCATGCAATTTATTGACATTATCCCACTTATGAATTGGTGGACATTTATTAGATAGTGAATCATGAAAAAAATCAAAAGTCCCTATTTTAAAAAATAAGCGTCCACAAATTAACAATTAAAACTATTCAAATAATTTGATTTTGGCATTGTGAATTAGCAATTACAGTCCATAATTTAATTGACAAATTTTAAGTTAATACATGTCTCGTGTACAATTTTTTAAGGGCTCGAATTAGGTGGGACTCGAATTGTGAAGTGTAGCACACGAGTGTCAAGTTTTTTGGCCTCACCTATGATGAATGTGTTATATCTACACCGTCCATCCATTTTGCCAAATAATTTTAAGGCATGAGCCCAAAAATGAGGCAGATCCAAAGCTCAGGTGGACTACACCATAAGAAATAACAATAATTAAACGTACACCATTAAGAATTTATTGGGGGCTACAAAAGTTTTAAATTAAGCTGACATGTGTGTTTTCCCTTCATCCACATCAATGTGACCCAATTAACAGGTTAGATGAAAAGTAAATATTACAGTGGACCTTAAGAAATTTTTAATGGTGAGCATTCTATAACCATTGTTTCCTATGGTGTGGTCCACCTGAGATTTGGATCTGCCTAATTTTTTAAATCATGACCTAAAATGATGTGGCAAAATGGATGGACGGCATGGATAAAATATATACATCACGGTGGGGCCATACAGCACGTGTACAAAAAAGTCCCAATTTATTTGAACGCGGATCAGGAGGTGTGCGTCAGTGAGGCACGTGTATTGACGTGAGTTAGTCACGTGGGTCTGATCATGAGGTATGTGTTATATCTAAACGGTCCATTCATTTGACGAGCTCATCTTAAGGCTTGACACTAAAAATAATACAGATCTAATTATCAAGTGGACCACACTGCAAAAAGCAGGGGGGATTGAACGTCTACCATTGAAACCCTTTTTGGGATTACAAAAGTTTTCGATCAATTTGAAATTTGTTTTTCCTCTTCATTTAGGTCTTCTTGACCTAATGAACAGATTGGATGGAAAATAAACGTTACGGTGGGCCTACGAATTGTTTAACGGTGAAAATCATAATTTTCGCTGCTATTTTTGGTGTGGTCCAGAAGACTTTGGATATAATTCAATTTTTTTGGTAGTGCTCTAAAATGATATCTGAAAATAGATGAACGGTGTAGATATATAAATACATCACTGTGGAGCCCATGTAACTTTGATTTCTTTCGAACCGTTCGTACAACTCGAAGCTCGAGGAGTGTCAGCGCTCGTCTTAGCGTGACACGTACCTACAGCAGCTGGTGCGTGGTGCACCTGCAGAAAAAAAAAAAAAAAAAGGGAGCGAGAGGGAAACTGAAAAGAAAAGAAAAGAAAAAAAAGAGGGAAAGAAAAGAAAAAAGAGGGAAAAAACAGAGAAAAGAAAAAAGAGGGAGAGAGAGAGAGAGAGAGAGAGAGAGAGAGAGAGAGAGAGAGGAAGAAGAAGGAGGAGGAGGAGGAGGCTGCAGTCGCAGCCGCAGCCGCAGCTGCCCGAGAAGAAGAAGAAAATGAAGAAGAAGAAGAAGAAGAAGAAGAAGAAAAGAAAGGAAAACGGTAAGGTTTTTTTTTTTTTTTTTTTAAATAATATAAACGCCCGTAACAGCCGTTACGGGTCTGTAACGGCCGTTATGGCCCGTAACGCCCCGTAACGGCCGTTACGGTCACAAAAATCCGTAACGGCCGTTTCGACCCCGTATCGCGTAACGGTGTCAACCGTTACCGTTACGTATCGGCCGATACGGCCGTATCGTAACGGATACGGGACACCTTGTGCTTCAGGCTTGGCATGGTATGAGGTGTGGAAAGCAAAGGTCTAAGCTTTGGAGAACGTCTCTCTTGGCTGTTTGGTGGGTCGTGTGGGAAGAAAGGAATGGGATATGTTTTAATGGTATTTCGAACTCGGTGGAGGTGACTGTTCATAGGGTGATTCACTTTATAGCTGAGTGGGCCTCTTTTGTCGAAAAGCTCAAGGGTTGTAATTTGCTCTTTTTAGGAGAGTAGCTAGTCAGCTATCTTAGCGGTCCAACTCACCCTTTTCTTTCTATTTTTCTTCTTTGCATCAATAAAGTTCTCGTTATCTTAAAAAAAAAAAAAAAAAAATCTTTCCCAGCATGCACCCCATCCTCATATGCATGTTTTTCATATTATGTCATCATTTGTTTTCATATGGTTGAGAGTATCTTCAATATATTCTCCTCCTTCAACCAAATTCATTAATTGTGGATTGATGTTCATGACATTGAAAAGAGCAATATTCCTGCCACTCGCACTTAAAGCATGCAAAATGAGTGTTGTTTTTACCCCATCTTAGGTGTATTAGCCCCTCGTCCATACCACCTCCCCTCGGGTTGGGGCTCGGCTTCATTGTTGGGCATTGGCCGATTGTCCCTCGACCTGTGTGAGGTCCTGTGGCTACCTTATGTAAGGAGTTAGCATGTTGCCCCATTGTTGATAACTAGAGTTAGACATGAACCGAGCTAGCTCAGTTAACTCGCTCAGCTTGTCTTGAAAGTTGGGTTCATGCTGAGCTGATTTTTTGAGCTCAAAAGAATTTCAAGCCGAGCTCGAGTGGGCTCGGCCTGAACTCGACTCAACTCGGCTCGGCTTAGCTTGAGTTATAAGCTAATAATATAATATAATATAATATATATAACTTAATTAATATATTATATTTTATATTATATATAATATTAAAAAAGGGCCCGCTCGTATAAAAACTAAAAAGAAAACTTCAACTCGGCTTGAGCTATATATAACTTAATTAATATATTATATTTTATATTATATATAATATTAAAAAAGGGCCTGCCTATATAAAAACTAAAAGGAAAACTCACACTTGGCTCAAAAGCTGGCCAGTCAGGCTCGAGGACCAAGCCGAGCCGAACTCGAGCCGGGGTAGGCTGCTGGCCTAACCGAGCTGAGTTGTGCCAAGCTCGACTCAGTGTCTAGGTCTACGATCCTCGTGTAGCACCAAATCATCTACCAAGTCCCTCATTAATTATCTCATCGGCTACCATATTCCTGATCATGGGAAAACATAGGGGGGTTGGCGATTTAGGTAACATTTGGTTTGATGTCATACTCGTGTATGCCCATCTGAATTGTGCAGAGATTTTATTAACAGAAAAAAGTCCAGAAAAAAAAAAAAAAAAAAAAAAAAAAAAAACCAAAAAAACAGCTAAGATGATGAGGAATCATCAATAACAACATCAATATCGCCAGTTCTTTAACACAATTTTATCAAGAAATTATCCCAATATTTATGCTAACATTACTTGAATATTAACTAAATAACTATATAATTATATTTAAAAGGTGAGCAATGTCCCCAATCCTTTTGAATGACACGTGGTATGCCCAATCCTCAATTGAGACGGTTCGTTCAATAGTACCATTGGGAGCAAGCCATGATGCTAGAATCACACCGATCAGATTATCCTAACTCTTTGAATGAGCCAAGTTGTTGCAACCGTCCACTGCTTACTAGCCACAGATCACATGGTCATAATCATCAAACCAAAGTGCTACTTAGGAATCATAAGCAATAGAGAGTGGAATATATCAAATAGATGTTTCAAGATGATGATTTGAACTACCTTGTTCCTCCGCTCAATCTTGCCTGCCCATCAGATGTTTATGATCGTCTAATGGTATGATTTTCATCATGGGTTGCCCCTAGTTGTATTGGATGGTTCAAATCGACGATAGGCATCCCATATGGCATGTAGAAGATTTGGGGACATTGCTAACGTCCCCATAAGAACCCATACTAAAAACCTCAAACTAATTTTCATTTATAACAATTTTTTTACAAAGAATTTCCCAATAATATCCCAAAAAGTTCCGATTGCGAGCAAGCTTGACTTCTCGGTTTGTTTGCATCACTACTTGAAGTCAAGCTCACATGTTTCAAGACTTTATCCTAGTAATCACCCAACCAAGAAGTTCCAATTGTGTTTGGATGCACTTTAGAATTGAATTGCTATTACTAGTTCAACTAAGTGAAATAATCAATCTATTTATGTTTAGTGCCGAGGAAACATTTGATACTCTGGCCGAGTGTGAACAATGATACACATGCACTTGCTTTTGTACAAATGGTTCATGTATGTATGTGTATATGAATAAATAAAACTCTCTAAGACCTTCTAAATTATGCAACCAACTGTAGATATTTTACAATATTAGAACAATATCAAATTGCATGTTCGTAATCTCTGATTTATGGAGATTTGTTCGTTGAATCAGAAACAGCGATTGTACTTCATATTGACCGTTTATTAGACATCGATTAATCAACCGGTCAAGGCACAATTAGACCGCTCAGATAGTTGGGCCACTATCTGAGCGGTCTAATTTGCTATACATGATTTGCCTAGAGTACTGTTTCCGAGTGCCTGCGTATCATCCATCACACTCCGCCCAAGTAACAAAGTTTTTCTCTTTTACTGCATTTCTCAGCACTTACAATGGAGAAGCAGCCCTCGAATCGCACTTACCAAACTTTCAAATCCAACATGAAAGTAACGTAAATGCAATTTGGAGCATGAGCCAAGAGAATGCGATGATGGCGGGCGCCACCCAATAGTGGGTGGATCATGCCTGCAAGAAATCTCTCTAACCTAGCCATCATCGCCATTCCCAGCGGCAGGCCATCAAACGGCGCGCCATAACGAGAGAGAGAGAGAGAGAGAGAGAGAGAGGTACCGTCATTGCAGTGGTATCTTATCTGTGCTTCTTCTTCTTCTTCTTCTTCTTCCGGGCTCTGGGTTTTTAGGGTTTTAGAGAGAGAGAGAGAGAGAGAGAGGAATTATACGGAGGGGAGTTATTTGATACACGGCCGAGTGTGATGGTTGATACACAGACACTCAGAAGCTATGCACGTGATAAATATAAACTAAAATTAAACCGATCAAATTGTGGGTCCCACTATAAGTATTTTACGTTCCAAATTTCAGATTAATTGAAAAGCTCTAACCTCCGATACATGGGCAATAATTTTTTGAATCAGGGACCGTTGATTGTTTTTCATTTCTGTGTCCCCTAATTAAGGGATCAAAATCGTTGTCCGTTTTACGACCTATCTAACTCAAGACCCAAAAGTTGGATCGTTAGTTTAAATTAATTGTGTGCCACGTGTACGGTTCCTGAGTGCATGAGCGTCAACCATTACTCACTTACATATCAAAGTTTCTCTCGTTAGTGTTCGTCTTTCCTCAGTCGCAACTGGACGCGATTGCCTACTGACGCTGTCAGCAGCGAGGTGGCTACTGGACAGTGCTCTGTGGGAGCCACCATGATGTATATGTTTTATCCACGACGTCCATCTATTTTTTCAGATCATTTAATCGTGTAAGATAAAACATTAGACAGATACAAATCTTAAGTGGACCACACCACAAGAAAACAGTGGAGATTGAATGCCTACCATTAAAAACTTCCTAGGGCCCACTGTAATGTTTATTTTCCATCTAACCTGTTGATTAGGTCAAAAAGTCATGGATGAAGGGAAAACAACAAATATCAGTTTCATCCAGAACTTTTGTGGCCCTCGAGAAGTTTTTAATGGTGGGGTTCAATCACCATTGTTTCAAGTGGTGTAGTCCACATGAGATCTGGATCTGCCTCATTTTTGTGATCATACCATAAAATGATCTATAAAACTGGATGGACAGCCTGATTAAAACACACACATCATGGTGTGGCCCACAGAGCACCTTCCAGTAGCTACTGGCGACTGACAGCGTCGGTAGGCATTGCGCGTTCGTCGCAAATTACGTCGCTACCTCTATGCTGCCACTGGGGTCCACATGCAGAGGTATCCAATGATCACAACCGTCCATGTTGTGGAGTCTATGTTATGTGGCCACTATAGTAAAAAAAAAAAAAAAAAAAAACTTAAAATAAACGTATGATTGCGACCGACACTTTCTGTAGATAAAATCAGGACCTTTCTTCATTGCACACGCGTGTGCCATAAAGCTCACGCACAGACCACACGTATGCCAGCATGTCACATGGGTGCAAGGTCCAATCCATCCATCAGATTGGTCCCACCTCTTTCATGTTTTTCCAAAAATATATCTCGTCCACTCAGCGTGTGGGTCTTGAAATAGGTGGATGGGTTAGAAAGATTCGGTACATTTTTATTTTTTTTTAATTTTTTGGGAACTGTGGCCTACCTGACCAGTGGATCAACCTAATTCTTGGTCTATAACCTCAATACAGTGGTGCCATTCCGATGGATGGATTAGATCTCGGACCTATTATGCATGTTAGCACGTCTGGTGTGTACATGAGCTTTATTGCACACACGTGTGGGCTTAGCAAACATCTCAAACTAGAGCAGTAAAAAGATGGACGGTTAAAATCGTTGGACTCGCCCTGACGGTTACATTTCGTACCTTGATCCGTGTTTCATGTGGTGTGGTCCACTTGAGCTTTGGATCTGCTTCATTTTTGGACTCATGCCCTAAATGAGCTAGGAAACGAATTGACGGCGAGGATAAAACACATGCATCACAGTGGCTCCACAGAGCTTTGGCCACATCATGCTACAGGCAATCCGCGTCCTTGGATTACGGAGACATGGGCCACACTTGTCAGAATAGATAACCAAAGACTCGCATAGCATCGTGTAATTCTTCCTCTTGCAGGAGAAATGTAAGGCGTCAATGCCTGAAAACGGGAACAAGGTCCCGATGCATTAGTTTGTACAAATGGGGCCATATTTACGTGGTCCAGATCCTCGATCTTGCGGGGCCCACATGGAGGTTTCATGAACGCCCTTCAGAAAAGTGGTTCCTAACACTTGGATCAGTCGCACATGAGTTAAAAGGTGAAAAGGGAAAACAACGGCCAGAAAAATCTCAAATATTTGAGGGCAGATATCTTCCTAATCAAACCAAATATATATATATAGTTGCTGCTTGTATTTTTATTTTTTCTACATCTTCGGTGGGTCCCACAGCACCCACCATTAAAAACTTCTCAAGGGCCACCTGTATGCATTAAACGCATAATGGGTCCACGCAGGGGGTCTGTGGGGCCACAGTCATGTCTGGTTTTATCCACGCCGTCCATTCATTTTTTTTTTCAGATCATTTTACAATATGAGTCTAAAAAATTAGGCAGGTCCAATGCTCAAGTGGACCGCACCACAGGAAGCAGTGGAGACAATGAAACCTTCATAGGGACCACGGTTATGTTTATTTGCCATCCAACCCGTTCATAAGCAGTGGACTGCACCTGGGCTAGGAAGGTTTCAACAGTTGGTCTCCTGGTTCCCATTGTTTCCTTTGGTGTGGTACACTTGAATTTCGGATCTGCCTGACTTTTTGGATCATGTCCTAAAATCAGCTGGCAGAATGGATGGACAGTGTATATAATACACATGCATCACAGTAGGCCCCACAGAACTTGTGCACAGGGATATCAGATAGGGCTGCAGGCAATCGGCGTCGGTAATCCGGACCCTTGTTCTATTGCCCCCCACTGCTGATTGGACGGGATGTGACCTTTAAATTTCCAACATTGTACGATCTTAACCACAAAATTTGAAATTTTCAATTAAATGGGACGATTGCTGTCTTTCTCTTCTAAAACCCCGTTTCAGGGCCGTATATCCTAATGGTAGTGCTATCTCTCCACGCCAGATGTCGCATTGTGATGTATCACTGGGGTCCGTCCATCCATTTACTGGGCCCCATCATTGACGGCTTATGCTTAAAAAATACATTTACCAGACAATCCCGTCCATCACTTTTATTCAATATCCCCCAGTGGATGTTTGACCGTTCACCAGTGGAGGTGCCCTGATCAGATGGCTAGGGTTCTCGATCCCTGACGACTCAACCATTCGACATGCAAGTGTAACTAGATCCGCGATACCAAATGATACAACCATTATTGGATATTTCTCATCTCAACCTTCTAAATGTCCACCAAGGGCCTAGCTAAGTAACCAAATCCACTGGTTCATGATCCATCTAACCTGGGGCTCACAGTTTGAAGGGTTTAATATGAGCAACTTGCATGCCACATGTACAATTCCTTAGTGCCTGCGTATCAAACCTCACACCATGGCAGAGTATCCAAGTTCTTCTCTTGGAACAATTGACTAGTACAAATAAACCTCTAAAATCATGAAAATTGTATATGCGGCTATGCTCCCAAGTGCCGAGCTTCATGGAAAAGGCAGGATCAGATGCCCTACTGATTTCAATGGGATCAATCTGAGCACAGAATGCCTTGATTATGGCCAGTGGTCATTACCAACCGTCCATCTGTTGCAAGTTTGTGTTAAGGGATGAGACTCATGGGAGAGGTGAGAGCAGAAGCTGAGAAGGAATTATACAATTTCAGACAAGGTCATAGAATCCAATAGAGTGTTGGCAAATCGAAAGAGGGTTACTGTGGAAACATAGATATGCATATCCCCAATTGCAAATGGGGAAATGATACAGTACATACCAGTGTATGCCATGCAGCATGAAAAAGCATTTGAAAACATTGCTTTTAGTTACACCATATGGCTTACATTGACCACCGCTCTACCTTATTACAGCTCGACCAGCTCTACTATATCATTCCCCTTGTAAAGGACCCAACAAAGATCTATTCCACGGGTTTGCAAATGGCAAAACCAGGCAGTTTTCATGACACGTTCAAAATAAGGTTGAAATCGCCCACAATGAGCAATGGAAGTTAGGTTCACACTTCCAAGTCATGTTTCCAATCACCCAAGTAAACTACCGATATGATTGCTGCTGTCGAGTTTGCACCAGGTTGATACAATCTCAACCATCAAATTTGCATCTGCCAATATTTAGACTACGTTTGGTGCACTAATACAAAGCAGTATCAAAAGTATGGAACTCTACAAAGAGTGCATGCAAATCGATGCAAATCGATTCTATGTGACTTGTGTCAAGTCGTACCCAGAGTTGTAGACCTCCAATCACTTGTATAAGCTTTTATTCAGTGCCTGGATTTTGCTAAAACCAGCCCCAAATCTTAACATGTAGACATTCTGCAGATTTCACCAAACATGGAACGGATTTTAGAATTGTACGTGTACATGCACCATTCAGCCGCCATCATGGGTCAACCTCAAGCGGATATGGGAGCTGGTAATAGGCCATTGTGCCTGAGCAGGGGATCTGGGGAAGGTTCACGCCCACGGAATTTCACAAAAACCTGAAAACAACACACGAAATTGGGTACATTAACTCTCCTTCAAATCTCATAGGGTCATTGATTTAACAAATCTACTAAAACTTTTGGGGGTTCTCTGTTCAAGGCCAATGAAATGCAATGCCACCAAATCATGGTTGAGCTAATAATGGAAAAGGCAGTACTGTTTCCGTCACCCTAAGATCACCAATGTATTATATGGGCTTAGGAAGCCCCACCAAACATGATTTGGGAGCACGGCCACAGGAATCAGGAATTATGCAAAAACAACCCAAACACATGAAAAGGCATTGCCAATGCAAAGAAGGATCAGAGATGTGCTCAAACCCGACTTCAGACAATGGGGCAACCATGTAGATTTGATTGTTTCCATCTGAAAATGTCAAGGTAAACCTTTCAATTAATGTCTTACCTCGAGTGGTGATTTTCCACCCCCTAGAGCAAGAATGGTTTCTCGGAACTTGTGACCTGTTTCTACAACAGCCTGTTGCAGTACAGAAGATTGATCAATCAATCAACCAATCATACCAAATTCAAGATGATGATTTTAACATGCAAAAGAGTCATATGAACTCACAAAAGGAAAGTGACTCCTAGAGGCAATATTAATAACATTAGAGAAGAAACAGAGATCATTCAGAAAAACTGATCATGCCAAGAAATATTGTTTGAAAAGCAGTCAAATGTGTGTTTTACGGAGGGCGTTCTAAGAATAGAGGCATACCTTATGGTTGTCCAACCCAGCATCTTCAAATGCCGAGAAAGCATCAGCTGACAACACCTCGGCCCACTGCGTGTTAACATATCCAAGTATAAAAAAGAAGCGTGAAAAATAATAGCAAAAAATGAGAAGAAGAAAACAAATAACGGAGAGCCTGAGGTTACATCATCATCATAAAGACCACCCATGATTAGGAAGGATGGATGCCTTTTTTTACTTTTTCTTTTTCCTTTCTGAGTGGTAGGAAGGAATGACCGCCCGTGATTAGGAAGGATGGATGTCTTTTTTTTTTCTTTTTCTTTTTCCTTTCTGAGGGGTAGGAAGGAATGATATCTTTCCATTTTATCAGTCAGCAGGTCCAACCTATTATACCCAGATCCTTCAAATCCCTTATGGAAATGGAAATGGAGCCTGTTGCATGTGCAGCTCTGCCCTACCCGAATATTTTATATTAAATAAAGTATAAAGTAAAAAAGTTAACCCTCATCCATAGATGATGAACATAAGGTCCAACATATTATGCATGTAGAACATAGCTCTTTCAAATAAAAGCACCGAGTAGTAATAGCAGCAATTGTGAAGCACTAGTTGAATAGACCCAAACCTAAATCCTTCGCAACATGTCAACGCCTATTTTACGCAGTGCATAAAACACCCAAGCTCTGTGGGGCCCACCATGTTTAATATTTAAAATCGATTCCGTCCATTAGGTGAGCTCCTCGATGCTAGGCCATGGAGCGAAAAATCGGCCAGATCCATGACTCAGGTGGGTCGCAAACTAGGTAACAATGGGGATGAGACGCCAACCATAGGTTTGTATGCATGGTTCTAAATGTCGGTATCGGTCAGTGTATCAGCCTGGTGGAAAAATGATACGATACTATGTTGCGTATAGGTATCGGGACCGTATCGGTCAGAATTTTTTTTAAGCCAAAGAATTAAGGAAAATATAAGGGGGGAAAAAAGAGAGGATAATAAGATATTCAAGAATCAATATTTTTTTTTTTTTTGGATTATGATGGTGTATCGGACCATTCATTGACGAGAATGCTGTTTGTTGGTTTAACTTGTTGAAGGTCAACTCATTAGGCCCTAATTGAACACAAATCAAGCATGATTTGGTGAACTAGGGCCCATTACATTGAAATACAACAAAAACAAGATGAAAATATGAAAAAGAATGTGAAGGTTTACCCTTCTTTCCAACTTTTCCCATAATGGTCCTAATGCAGGGGCATTTTCACATCGGGCTCGAGTGGGATGACATGTGGGATGCAGGGGCACACTCGGGGTGGGCGGCCCATGTGAGGCAAGTGACTCGTGTGAAGCGAAATCCATGTGAAGTGGGGCCCACGATATGGGGGTGATATCAAGGCGGGAGGTCTCGTGTTCGAGACTCTGTGAAGCGGAATCCATTTGAAGTAGGGCACACAAGGGGGGTTGTCCTAACCCATGGTATGTGGGGCCTGGGCTATGAGATAAATGGATTGATTCGTCATGCTCTATCAGTTCAATCTTTTAAAGCAAGTGGTTAGTTGTCTTGTGTCAGGTCCACTTCGCTTAAATTTGTCAAATCTCATTCAAATCATTTGTTTAATTATTTTGATCCCAAAATAGATCTAGATCTAGCCTAAAATGGGTTTTTAAGCTTCTTCCATGGTTTAAATGAAAAAACAGAAGAGGAGACGTGAGTAAAATTTTGAAGAAGAAAAAATCAAAAATGGACTTTTATGGACGTCTCGTCCTGTATCACCCATATCGGCCGATGCGAGCCGATACGGGTCAAATTTTTTATTTTTTATTTTCATATCGAGCCAATATGAGCTTGTATCATGTATCGTCCTTGACGATACAGATACGATACGACCTTATCGGCCGATACGATACCAATATTCATATCAATGTTTGTGTGTGGGGCCACCAAGGCATGCATCTTTCATCGACCCATTCATCGGGCATGACTCACCAAGATGAAGGGAATGTACAAAAATCATATTGATCCAATACTCAAGCCGGTCACAAATCACAATGCATGAACTTAGTGGGAGTAGGCACAATTTTACATTGTTCTCAGCGATGTCGCTCATTTGAGGGTTTTTATTGGCCTGACCTCTTCTTCTTCTTTTTTTTTCTTTTTTTTTTGAAAGGCAATGAAAATTTTAATTATTAAAAAAGCACCACAAGCACCAACATACAAAAGGAGCCCCAACCCAGCTAAGAAAAACAATTTGCAAGAATTTTAGATTAGAAGCCCACTCTTTTACATAGGACTTAGCACTCCCTAATAATAAAGAAACCAAACCACTCTTGTTCGTAAAGCATTGATTATTTCTTTCCTCCCAAAAGACCACAAAACAGCCAACAAGGAAAGCCTCGAAAGCTTCTTTCCATCTCTTCTAATTCCACCACCATGCCAAGAAATAAATAAATCCTCAATGGTCCCTGACATCACCCAAGAGACCTTAAACACCCCTAAGAAGCCCTCCCAAATGGACCTAGCAAGTGGGAAATGAATGAACAAGTGGTTTACCAATTCCGCATCATTAAGGCACATGGAGCACATGTATCGAATGTCGACCTCCCCCCTCTCTCCTCATTCAACGTGTATCGGATGTCGACAGAACTCCTCTCTCTTCCTCCTACTGTGACACGTCTCCCTTTCGTCATCTCCGGTACCGTCTCTTATGTCGTCTTTATTTGATTCTAATAGTGACGACATCAAGAGAGAGGGGAACGGCGTGCTCCTCTCTTGCCACGTGCCCTTCTCTATTGACACGCATCTATCTTCCTAGTAATCTCGATCGACCATCTTCCCCGGGCGATCTTCGTTTTGCTTCTCAATCGGAGTATCCTGCTTCTCACCTGCATCACCTTCCTCTTCCTCTCTTAGCTGCGGAAAACTGCAACTCTCAATCTCAGTCCCTTTGCTTAACCTCCTGACCACCTTGCCCTCTCCTTATTCTAGTAGAATTTGAGGCAGTCTCCAAGCCTCTACTCTACTGTTGGGACACCCTTTCATTGTACCCCATAAGGATCTCCCTTCCATTCTCTCCCCCGCTCGGAAACTACTGACCTCTATCCTCTCCTTTAGTGGATTGGGCTATGGTTCCTCTTGACCATCCTATCTGTTTCCCCTAACTCTTTCATTATAGACACTCCTCCCATTCAGGTTATCCCAAGAGTTTTGACAACCTCTTCTTCTCCTCAACTCATTAGCCCATCACCCCAGTGGGATCCGAAATCTATTTCGGCTAAATGCAAGGATCCCCAAAAAATAAGGGAAGGACTAGTAGACTTTGGAACTTTGGTAGGCATATCTTTTAGGGACAGGGATCAAGGAGGAAGACCACATTGCTCTGATGAAGTTCACAGAGGACCGTGAAGCCAAAGCTGCAACGAAAGTGAGAAAGACATCTAGATCTCCCAGAGGACTCAAAGAACTGATCGGTCTAGAATCCTCCATCAACTACCATGGAGGATGAAGCTCGCGACCATCAAAAATAGGTTGAAGCGATGAGTCTGTTGATAAATGAAGATTATTTCTTGGAACATCAGACGACTAGGTAGCAATTCAAAGCATGCTCAGATAAAAGATATCCTTCGCAAATTCAAAGTAATCATTATTGCCCTTCAAGAAAGAAAGCTATCTTCCGTAAGTTGAGTTGACCTCAATACCATTTGGAGCTCTCATCATAAAGAGTTTTTCACCTTGGAAGCCAAAAAAACCTCCAAGGGGATTTTAGTTGCCTAGAACTCTTGTTCTTGGACCCTAGAGGACTCCTTGAAGGGTTCCTTTTCGGCCTCTGTGGTGTTCTTAGAAGTCCCTCTTATAGATTCAAATGGATCTTCTCCTCGGTCTATGGCCCCTGCTCTTCCTCCTCAAGACATCTTCTGTGAGATTACTTAAATGCCGTTAGATCTAAATGGGACCTCCCTTGGAGCATCGGAGGAGACTTCATGTCACTCGCTTTTCTTTTGAAAAGTCCAATGGTTCTCATTTATCCAAAAGTATGAGAATGTTTTTGGATTAGGTCAGAGGGAACAATTTGATTGATCTTCCGCTCCTAGATGTTAAATTTACTTGGTCCAATGGTCAGTTCCCTTCGATCCTTTCCCGCCTTGATAGGTTCATAGTCTCTTCGGACCAACTGGATTCCTTCCCGATGGTCACCCAACGAGGCCTCTCCCACCTGATCTCTAACCACTATCCCATCCTTCTCGAGCCAATGGAGGAGAGCCCGGACTGTAAGCCCTTCATATTTGAACTATCCTAGCTTCAAATAGAAGGTTTCTCGGACCTGGTTTCCTATTAGTGGACCTCTTTTCAAGTTTCTAGCAACTCAAGTTTTATCCCGAGGCAGAAGCCAAAAAAGCTCAAATCCAATTTGATTAAATGGAGAATAGAGACTCAGGTGGACCTCGATTTTGCAGCTTCTAAATCCCTCTTTGTCATTCAGCTTTTAGATCGTCAGGAAGAATCTTTTCCTCTTTGAGGAGGATTAAGCCCTATGGGATTCTAATAAGGCGGGCTATGCGAGAGTCAGTCATCAGCAAGAGGTTAAGTGGAGACAAATAACCAAGGCCATCTAGCTTAAAGCAAGCGATAAGAATACAACGTTCTTCCATGTTATTACCAATGCCACGGCGTGATCTAACAAGATAAGTTCCATTTCAATTAATGGCTCTAAGATAGAAGATCAGACTTTGGTATCCAATCACAGTCTCTTTTATTTGTCTTTGCTTTCCTCTAACAACTGGTCAAGGCCTAATCTGGATGCTTTGGAGATTCCTCAGCTCTTTGCCGAGGACCCTTCTGCTCTTGAATTAGCATTTTTTGGGGAAGAAGTAAAACGAGCAGTTTCCCCCTCAGTAGTGACAAATCTTCAGGTCCAGATGGTTTTCCTTTGACCTTTTTCAAAAGTTTTGGAACTTAATTAAAAAGGATTTAATTTCATTCATCTTCGAATTTCACTCTCTTGGGAAGGTTTTGCGGCTATGAGAGCTTCCTTTATAGCCCTCATGCCTAAACTAGAAGGGGCTTCAAAGTTCAGGGATTTTTGCCCCATTAGTTTTTCGGGGGGGGGGATATAAAATCTTGGCTAAACTCCTTGCCTCCATGCTATGTCATGTTTTATCTTCCATCATCTCTAGTGCTTAAGGAGTGGAGCTTTTCTCACTAATAGACAAATCTTGGATTGTGCTATGTTGCCTCATGAATGTATCGACTCCTGCCATAGATCAAGGCAGGAAGGTCCAGTTCACTCCAGTTCACAAAATAAAAATCGAAAAGGCCTTTGACCATGTTGAGTGGAATTACCTTAATTATATGCTAAGTCAATTGGTTTTGGTTAGAAATGGAGGGGATGGATTAGAGTTTGCCTTTCTTCAGCAGCTTGCTCTATCTTGGTTAATGGCTCCCTTAAAGGTTTTTTCCAACCTTTTGAAGGGCCTCAGACAAAGGGATCCCCTTTCTCTTTGTCATTGCGGCTAATGGTCTTAGTTGTATGCTATCTAAAGGGGCCTCTATAGGCTACTTCAAAGGTTTTAATGTAGCTACATCCTCCCCTCCTATCTCCCACATACAATTTGCCGATGATACTTTGTTATTCTGTGAAACCTCAGAGTCTGTTGTTCTTACACCCCGTTTAGTACCTTGGATTTGATGGTAAATGGGTGTAGTTAAAATCCAAATAGCCATTTTTATTTTTATTTTTGCGTTTGGCGGCCATGGATTTGGAGTTAAATGGAATCGGAGATATTTCAAATCTACATTTTTGATGTGTTTTGAAATCTCAGTAAAATGTTGAGATTCCAGTGTAATCCAAAGGAAATTCCTTTTTTGCCTACCTTTTTAGGGCAGGAGAACTGCACATGTAACAAAGGTGTCTTTAGGCTACTAATCCACTAGACACATGGCACGTTGACGATACCCAAAACAATCCAATTATCGGATGCAACACTAAAATCACATCAATAGAATGATCTGTACCATCCAAATGTTGGACATCTAAATGGATGGTTAGAAAACGTCAGTGAGTAGCTTGTTTATGATCCTTGCATTTGTGACCCACCCAAGGCTTGGAATTTCCTCTTTTTTTGGCCAAAATATATATTTTGATGGGCTTATTACAATCATTTTATCAAATATCACATATGTATACTAATTTGGGATATGAAAGTTGATTTAGTTAATCAAATCTAAGTCTTGTGAATGTACCGAAGAATTCCAATGCCCTACAAATACAAGCTTCCAAATGAAAGATTTGGATTCTAGTGCATTTCAACCAAACACAAACGATGATTCGGAATCATCTTGATTCCAATGTAATTGCGATTTGGATTCCAATGCATTTCAAATCCAAGTTTCCAAATGGGCCCTTAGTTTGAGAATGGTTAATAGATGCTTTGAAGCCATTTTTGGGCTCAAGATTAATCCTTGTAAAAGTGAAATGCTAGGCAAAAACATTTTCGATGATTCTCTTTCTTCCCTTGCAATCATCTTTGGTTGCAAAATTGGATCCTTCTCCTCTAAATACTTAGGCCTCCCTCTTTGCATTGGCAAGCTTGTCAATCACCTCCAAGACGTTGTTATAGAAAGAATGGAAAGAAAGCTTGCCCCTTTGAAGAGCAGATACCTCTCCTTGGGAGGATTGCCTTGTTCTTATTAAACCGTCCCTTTCCAACCTTCCTTCCTGTTTCCTTTCTCTATTCCGATGCCCTAAATCCATTATTCTAAAGATAAAGAAGATCCGAAGAGACTTTCACTTGAATGGTAGTTCCCCTCACCACAAATTTCATCTTCTTAGTTGGTCAGAGGTGTGTAAACCTTCTACCAATGGAGGGGCTGGAATTAGAGTCCCCTCTCAGATGTCAATTTTGCCCTACTAGGGAAATGATTGTGGCGCTTTGGATTCGAGGAGGGAAGTTATTGCCACTAAATATGGTGTCGAGGAAGGTGGTAAGTTCATTAAACTCTCCTCCCTCTATAGGTCTTCCAACATCTGGAAAGCCATTTCAGGTGGTTAAGGAGTCCTTCCTCGAGGGAATCTCTTTCATTATGGAAAATGGCAGTAAGATCAAGTTCCGATTGGACAAGATGGATCTTAGACAGACCCCTTGCTAATGCTTTCCCAATCTGGCCAATATCTCCTCAAACATCTCCCTTTCTATAGCTGATTGTTTCTCACATGGTGGAACATGAGCCTAGTGTCCCCTAAGCAGAAGAGATCTTTTTGAAGCTAGCCTTTCGTAATCTCCTCCACCACTTACAAGGGACTCAACCCTCCCTAGATACAGGCAACAGTCTCTCTTGATCTCTTTCCCCCTCCAGGACATTCTCCATCAAGACCTACAACCATCTCTCAGCCTCCATGATTCAAGTTCAATCTTTCTCTTCCTTCTTCTGGAGTTATAAAGCCCCCCTGAAGGTTGCAGCGTTCACTTGGTTAGAGGGAGAACTCCTACCGTAGACAACCTGCAGAGGTGCGGGATGATCGTTCCTAATGCTTACCCCTTCTGCCTCAAGGATGTGGAGACAATCTCTCACATTTTCTCCATTGCTCTTATTCATTAGTCATTTGGGCAGACATCTCTTCCAAATTCTTTGTTAAATGAGTAATGCCAAGGTGCATTTCAAGCTTCTTGCATGCTTGGCACAACTCTGGTCACGACAGAGGCTCCTCTTTCCTATGGAGATTGTCCAGGATGGCTCCTCTGTGGACAATCTGGTATAAAAGGAATCTGCATTGCTTCCAAAACACTTCCAACTCTGCTCCTTCTGTTGTTGAATTGTTGTTCATATTGTCAGCGATGCGTGGGAATGGTCCATCAGTCTTCCTCTCAAAGACAGATCCCTCATTGCCACAATCCTAGGCTAATTCTATTCACTTTAGGTTTGGCAGTCTCCTTTGCTGCCTTAATTTTGAGTTATATAGGATTTTTCTAGGATTCTTCTTTGTTTTCCTTTTCTTTTTCTATATCCTTTCTACTCTTTGTTTTTCCCTTCTTGGGTTGTCAGTGTTTGTTTTTGTTTCTTTCAATAATATTTGGTCTTCGAGAAAAAAAAAAAAAAAAAAAAAAAAAGGAATGTGGAGCACATATTGGGAATGTACATCACTCTCTTTTGAAGATTGTCAATAGTGAGCACCTGGTTTCTGCTCATCAACCATGTGAAATCCACTAACTTTGAAGGAACGTTGTAGCTCCACACGAAAAAGGTCTTTCACCCTTGGGGACAAGCAAAATCCACGAAGCTTCACCGAGGCCCTTAAGAATTCTTCCAACTCCTCATCAGAAAGATTTCTTCCACAAGCAGGAGACCACACCATGTTCTTTCTGAGAGGTGAAAAGCAACCGACTAGTCAACCACAAATGATTTGACATACGAAGATATCTAGCCAACCTAAGGAACTCGGCATAGAGAGACTTTTCACCTAGCCAGACGTCTTCCCAAAAGAGCACCCTTTCCCCATTCTCTGTTGCGAGGCTCACCCCCTTCTTAAAACTCTCCCTCGCCCACTTTATATCCTTCCGCAGACCGAAGGCTTATATAAAGAGGAACCCTTCTACAACATATTTAGAAGCAACCATCCTTCTCCATAGGCTATCTTCCTTGACCCAAACCTCCATAACCATTTGCCCAAAAGAGCCCTATTGAGCTCCAATCTCATAATCCAACACCCCCCTTCTTGAAACAGCCTACACACTTCGTCTCACTTCAATAGGTGACATTTAAGAGATTCAGACAACCCTTGCCATAAGAAGTCGCGGCTTAACTTATCCTACCGCTCCACCACCGTCTTCGAGCACTTAAACAAGGACATGATAATTAAGGCGAGGATCCTACTCAAAAGTCCTTGAAGAGACCAACCTTCTGGCCCTTGCCTAGCATCCTACTCAAAGTTTCTACAACCACCACAAACAGATAAGGGGTTAACGAGTCCCCTTGTCTTAGGCCTCTCGAGGCACTAAAGAAGCCTTTTTGGCAACCCATTAACCAAAACTAAGAACCTTGCTGACCAAACACAAGATTTTATCTAGCTTCTCCACCAAGCCCCACATCCTAACCTAACCAACATATAATCTAAGAAGTCTCAATCCAAGCAATCATAAACTTCCTCGATATCCAATTTACACCACCCCTTCCCATCCCTATGGCACACATCAATGCATTTGAACACCACAAACGCACAATCCATAATCTACATACCTTCAATAAAAGCAATCTGAGTCATGGAAGTGATACTAGAGAGATCCACTCTAAATCTAGTGGCAAGAATATTAGCAAGCATTTTATAGGGGCTTCCTATCAAACTAATAGGTCTAAAAAAATTTAAGCAATCTGCTCCATTCTTCTTTGGGATGATGGCTATGAATGCACTCCCCATTTCTGAAGCTAACATGCCACTTGAGAAAAAAATTTCAATGAACCACACCACATCACCTTCCACCACCCCTAAAACTCTTAAAAGAAAGCCAAGGGAAAACTGTCCAGAGACCTGGTGCTTCATCTCAATCGAGGCCAAACACGCTGCTTTGATTTCACATTTCTAGGATCGGCCTTTCCGACTCACCTGCCTAGCTAGTGGACAATTGACTGAACTGCAAGTTGTCTAGACGCGGTCTCGACCAACCCCCAATAGACAATAAATCCTTGTAGAAATTAACTATTACTTTGCATATTTGCTCCTTGCCTTCAACTCTAGTATCATTCAGCCTCACACTTTGGATTTGATTCGCTCCAGCTCACGCACTAGCAATCTCATGGAAAATTTTGTTCTGGTCATCTTCCTTTAACCGCTTGTTATATTCACACAAGAATGACTCTCTAGCCACCTTGTCTTCACCTGATGACCCGCAAGATAGCATCTGACTCATCCTCCCTTTTTCCTCCATTCGATTATTTTCCATTTCCACATTCTAATATTTTGAAACAGTCAAAAACCCGCGAATCCTTCCACCTTAAATGACTCCCACCACCATGATAAGACCCTTAAAACACCTACATCAAAACTGTTGGGAAGTGATCGATCCATGAAGGAGACACTAGAAATCTGTCAAGCTTAGACATCACGGCTGATCTTTTGTGTGTATAGAAAATAAGGTTACAGGTGATGGGTGGATTAAGATTTCACATGTATGACACGGTGGCCCCAAAGTACTGGGGTGTTTTAAGCATTGCGTAAAACAAGGTGTTGTAGACAATTCCAATACCATGAGTGGCTGAATAGGTGGATTCCAATGCGTGCCGAAGATGCATGCATGTGCAAGACCTAGACCACGTTCGTGTACGGCTCAACTTAAACACACCCCTATCCTAAAGGCCAGGCTGGTCCCGTCATCAGGTCGGTCACACTCATACATCGACTATGAGGCCTTTGTTGATTTCCTTTCTAACAGTCCATTTTCCTCAAACAGGTGTAGCACACCTGACGATTGGATTGGCTGATGGACCGGACATGTCCGCAGTTGGCCTGGACCTCGAAGGCTTGAATAAGTGTGTTGTATTGGCATGTTGGCCTCAATTCTCCTCTTCAACCTTCACACTAATCACTATAGCATTTCTCAACCGGAATTATTTTTCATGACTATGAGAACTCTTAGACACAAATATCTGAAACACGTCTCAAAATTCAAATTCAAGAACACAGAATTTCCAAAAGAACTTGCTCGGAATTAACAACCAAAGGAATCTACTGTTATGAGCAGAATAAGCACAGCATGCTGCTGCAAAAGTGAATCACTATGGATAAGATTTAAAGAAAAATCAATAAACACAAAAGGACAATATAAACACAGATGAAAAGAGTAACAAAGATACCTTGTAGCTATAGTAGCCAGCTGCATATCCACCTATAAATGAACAAATCATGAATAAATAAGTTTTATTTTTAAGGTAATAAATAAATAAAAACATAGGAGAATCTTATGAGCTAAAAGTATTAGGAAATTATAGGAAATTTTAAGAATAATCAATGTTTTAAATATCGACGATATCAGCCGATGTATCCCACAATATATCTTGTATCTCACTTGTGCGATACGAAATGCACAAGTAGTGCCGATATATCCCACGTGTTCGATCCGATGAGCATTTTCAATTTTCAATCCCTTTTTTTTTTGTTGAAATTACGTTAAATCAGTGTCAAATGGTTACAAATTCATTGGTTCTTCATGTTTTGCAAGAAAAATCATGGATTGGAGCTTTGATTTCGATATCCATTCGTTCTTCATGTTCTCCATGTTTTTTTCAAAATTTTACTTCAACCAGCTATCGATTGAGACTAATTTCAAAGTATTTAGTAGCATTTGATTAAATGATCATCACATACACTCTAATTTTGAAATTTGAGTGCAGGAGGTCCGATTTGGGAAAAATTGGTAATTTTTTGAAATTTCCCCAATTTTTCCTAAATTGCTTGTAATGTTACACTCCAAACATGAAATCAAGCATATATGAGGGCCGATCCACTGATTTGTCAAGTAGTCGTCAATTTTTAGAAAATAAAAATCATTTTTTAATTAAAAAATATTAAAATATTATTTTTTTCTCAAAATTTCCCTTCAACCAGCTATCAATTGAGACTATTTTTAAAGTATTTAGGAGTGTTCGATGAAATGATTATCTTATACACTCTAAATGTTATGCATTCAATTTAAATATAGTTACATTAGTTCAATCAGACAGAGCATAACTTAGGACCATATACAAAGGAAACCTATTATGTGCACTTCGTTTTTAAATTTTTATGATTTATCCCTGGGAGGTCACCTCACTCTGATAAAATCAACTGTCTGATCTTCCTCTATATTTCATGTCCTTAGTCAAATGTCCGATGACGATTCTGGCAACTCTATAAAGATTAAGAAATTTCTTGTGCCACGGTAAGGAGGACAAGAAAATTCATCTGGTCAAATGGAGGGAAGTGTGTAAGCAGATTCAAGAAGGGGGTGCAGGAGTCAGAGATCTAAAAATCATGAACAGGGCTCTCTTAGGTAAATGGATGTGGAGGTTGGGAACAGAAGATGGGACGTTGTGGAACTCGCTTATAAAAAGTAAGTACATATGCTCAGAGGGACGATGGTTGACAAAAGATTCTTCAGCCTACAAAGCCTCGGCTATATGGAGAGGCATCCTATCATTGAAAAGGGAGGTTCTCAAAGGGATTAGCATTGCAATAGGTAAAGGAGACAAAACTCACTTCTGGGAAGACATTTGGGTGGGGTACTCACCTCTTAAAGAAGATTTCCCGAACATGTATCAGCTCGCTCCGTTCCGATCCATCCTGGTGGCTGATTGCTATTCTAGAGACGGGGACAAACGTGTTTGGAACATCAACTGTAGAAGAAATCTACATGATTGGGAGATCGACGAATTTGTGTCTCTACAAAGTCGTATCATCAGTTGTAATCTAGATCGTATGCGTGAAGATAGGCTTGTTTGGAGGTGCGATAGATCTAAACCGTTTTCGGTCAAATCTATTTATATGTCCATAGCTTCAAACTCTTCAAGGGTGGAAAATATCATGATGGGAAAAGTCTGGAAATTCAAAGTTCCTCCAAAGATCTCGGTTTTTCAGCAGGCTAGTAGGGAAGAAGAAAGTACTGACCGTCGACAACTTGAGGAAGAGGGGAATGATAATCAGTAACATATGCCTTTGCTGTATGGCCGATGAGGAATCGGTGGATCATCTTTTTGTTCACTGCCCCTACATTGTTCACGTGTGGTCAGCTATCCTCAGTTCTTTCAATATTTCATGGTGCTTCCCTCCCTCATCTGATGGTCTGCTAAAAGCTTGGCTTGGGCCAAAATTAGGGAATCATATAACCACGATGTGGAGAATGTGTTTGTTGGCAGTTTGGTGGTCGGTTTGGGAAGAAAGAAATGGGAGATGGTTCAACAATTCAGAGAGTTCAGCAATACTTAGCAAAATGGGGTTATAATTTGATTAATTTAAAGGAATACAATATGTTAAGCATCGGAGGTTGTCTTTCTCGCTAACTCAACGGGAGGATCCTCTTCTCTTGTTCTTCGCTTTTATTAATATAATCTCTGTTACCTTCTTCTTCTTTTTTTAATGTTATGATTTAAAAGTGTGTATTAAGGTCTTTCTTAACAATCCATGAAGTTTTATTGAAAAATTCAACCATCTTCCCAATGTTTCCCCATGTTTCCTAAAAAGTACGATAAATTACCCAGTACAAACGATATATTCCATGCGATAACCAATACGTATTTGTATCCCAAGGATGCGATATGTAGTGCGATATTGATATTTCAAACACTGAGAACAATAGAATGCAATAAACAAACCTGCAAATATATGGCTGAAACTACAAAGGAACCTGTCCTCTGGCAGCGGCAGAAGGACTTGTGTCTTTTTACTTATTCTTTGATCAATATCATAGACAGATTCTGACCCATCAGGAACATACTTTGTGTGCAGTTCCAAATCTACACTTGCAAATCGTATCTGTAAAATAATAACAAGGTGGCAAATTATTATGTACCTGGACGCATTAAAAGGACAGTACAAAATACATAGCAGGATAGCCACTAAAATGAGAAAGGGGGCCCAAAAGGTTAGCCATTTGAATCCTACTAAACCTACACATGCCAATTTCACATGATTGGGGAGACCCGGATCATCTAGTGGGTTGATGCGGACCCCAACCATGTATGTTCTGTTAGGGGTGCAACTTGGGCGGGTTGGGTTGGGTTGGGTTGGGTTGGGTTGGGTTGAGGGTCAACCCAAGCCCAACCCACAACCCGACCAGACCCAAATCCCAATCGAGGTGCCCAACTCAAACCCAAAGCAAAAGTCCTATGTACTCAACCTGATCTGACCTCAACCCAACCAAAATACATTTAATTATTCCCAACCCAACGTAACCTGACCTGAATAAGCTCAACCCAAACCCAACCCGAATTCAAATCAGGTTGGTGTTTTCCAACACGAACCCAAGGACCATGACAGCCCAACCCCACCCAACAGACAGGTTGTGTCAATCAGGTTCAGGTTGACCCAAACCCAAGTTGCAGCCCTATGTTCTGTAACCCAAAAGTCAAGCCAGTCAGATCGTCAGGTGGGCCCGATGTGTCTAATAAAATCACACATGAAGCCCAATCAATGAATTGATGAGCCTGATTTAGGATCCATGGTACAGATTTCTTCTTCTGCTGCTGCTTCTTCTTTTTGTTTTTTTAGTTTTTTGAAGATTGTCAATGGTAAAAATTCAGTAGAGCCACCCTGGCAAATGGCTCAGATCTAGGATTGGGGTGGTAGCAACTAACAGGGCTCTGCAAATAATTTCAAGGTGGCACATTACGTGCATTAATTATAGCTCCACTTGCTCCAGGATAGCAGGAACCATATCTTGCAATTATGAATAGGAGAAATCGTGTGTACCAAGTTATTTCTTCAGAAAATAAATGACATTGTTTCAACATCCAGTTCTGACAGCGATCAAGGTGGACCCTAATCTTTGGACTCCATCAAAGTTTGGAGCTATATATTCATTCCAATTCAAGTTTTTGCCAACTACGAAGAGTTGTGATGCATGCCTAAGATTAAACAGGTCTGTGTATCTAGCTGCCTATGCAGCCACAAGATGAGTTTCGCAACTGAAGAACTCCGTCATTAGGATAAATATAGCTTAGTAATATACAATCAAAATTATGATAAATATATAGCATGATGCGTTGCACTAAATTGGGGGCATCATCATTAGCAAGACAACCAAAAGCAACTGGAAGTGCTACCAGAGCTCCACCGTACCATCTTTCAAAACATGGAAAAAGTAATGCAAGTATAACATCGTAATAGTATTGCATAAGATAGAAGGTATCATTCTAAAATCAAAACTAGAACTCCTAATGAGTAAATGCAGAAGGGATTGGGCATCAAATGCATCTTCATTACAATAATTTTTTTTTAAGAGTGCATCTTCATTCAAAGATCAACGTTTAAAAAATAAAAGAAAATTAGTAGAATAAATCATTAAAATAAAGCCCACGATGAAGGATCAATGGGGGCAAGTAATGCAGGGGCATTTTCACACCGGGCTTGAGTGGGGTTGCCTGTGGGATGCAGAGGCACACTCGGGGTGGGCGGCCGAGTGTGGCCCGTGTGAGGCGGGTGGCTCGTGTGAGGCAGTACCCATGTGATTTGGGGCCCACGAGGAGGGTTCGGCCGAGGTCCTAACCCCTGAGATGTGGGGCCTGGGCAATGAGATAAAAGGATTGATTCGCCATGCTCTAACAGTTCGAGCTGCTTTTAGAGCAAGTGATTAATTGTCCTGCATCAGCAAGGACTGTCCATCATTGTGACCTATAGACTCCACAAAAGGTGGGCCACACCTTGAGCTTTAGAAGATCAGTGCCTGGGCAGATGAGAATAATCCGCTTGTCCAGGCGGATCATTTTTATCTGCCTGCTGCGCTAACTGGGTTAGGGATCCCCCATCCCCCCCCCCCCCCCCCCCCCCCCCCCCCCCCCCCCAAAAATAATAATAATAATAATAAAAATAAAAAATAAATAATCAGAGTTGTACATTTCAAATGGCAGGCCCCACAATCAAAACTGTCAATTTGCAGAACTTCATACATTGGCCCAATATCAATGAGCACATGAATCTAACCTGTCGAAGACTTAGTGAGCCTGCACGGAAAGTCCTCGCTGCAAGAAGCTTCAAATAAACTTCTTCGGGAAGATTCTCTCCAGTTTCATAGTGTTTTGCAATACTCAACAGAGTATCCCTGCAGCATCCAACAAGATAATAAAATATACGCAGTAAATACCAATAGGAGGATGCGATTCATTTTCAACACGCTGTAAAACGTGATGCATTTAGTTCTTACACACAAAATTATCTGACAACAGACAGAAAACGCAGTGACAGAATAATGGAATTGGCTTAAGAAATATAATGTAGGGAGGAATTTCTTTTAGACCATGGTACCTGTGATAACACCAATTTTCCATGAACTGGGAAGGCAGTTCAACAGCATCCCACTCTATTCCCCGAATACCTGAAACTAGACCTTCATCTTCCTTGGTGAGCATATGCTGAAGTGCATGACCAAACTCATGGAAGACAGTCTCAACCTACATACGTAGAAATCAGTTAAGATCACAGCTAGCAATAAAAAAGGTAGTTTTACCAAGACGTAAAACATGGTGCTCCGCAAGCCCCACACACATCCAAGGCATGCATTGGACCGCGTTGTACCCGGCCCAAAAATCAGGCCAGTCAACTCATCAGGTAGGCTACATACAAGAAAAAGAAATAGACGGTTCCAAGAAAAGACAACAGTCCACATTCAACATACAAGATCAGCCTGAGCGAGAAGTGGACCATCCTGACTTTCGGGCCAAGTCATCTACACAGTTGAGCATTGGTGTTCTCGTTCACTGATTACACAACTATCTGCAAAAGTATTCACACACTACCCATTTTCTCATGTGTTCGCTAAGGGCGTGTTTGATTTCCAGTAGCCGGGTAAATACCCGTGAAAATATATAATAATTACTTCTTCCCTATTTACCTCCCATTTTCCGATGTTTGATGTGACGAGACGCAGTTTTGACACAAAAACCAATAATGTCACATTATATTTGTGGGTCCCACCTTGATGCATATAGCTTATCCACACCGTTAATTTTATTATGCCTGCTGATTTTATGGCATGAACAAAAAAATAAAATATATCAAAAGCTCAAGTGGACCACGCCACAAGAAAAAGGAAATCAAACACTTACCATTAAAAACCTCTCAAGTCCACTGTTTCTTTTGGTGTGGGCCATTTGAGTATTCAATCTACCTCATTTTTCGACTCATGGCTAAGAATATTGTGTTAAAAGGTATGGACGGAATGGATTTATCATATACATCACATTGGGGTCCACAAATTTAAAATAACTCTTTTAAACCGGTTTTCGAGGTAAAAACTGCTGTGAATTTTCAAAGAAAATTCGAACGGGTGAAATGGTAATAATTACCAATTTCACGGGTATTTACACCACCCCTGAAAATCAAACACGCCCTAAATGCATGGCTTAATTCTGAACAAGTATTTTTTTTTTTTTTTTGAAAGATTCTTAACACAAGTTGTTACCTGTAAGGCTCTTCTAAAGCACTTTGGTGAAATAGCCAAATATAAACGCCGTTTGAACAAACGAATTCCAGAAAGCAACAATGTTTACCTCACGGAATGTCATAAGGCTAGGTTTGTCCCCTACTGGAGGAGTTTGATTGCACACCATGTGGGCAACAGGCAACCTAGCAGAGGCACCATCACGTGCAAGTGCACGACTTCGGCCAACAACCTCATCCATCCACGCTCCACCACGTTTTTCGGAAGGCCTAGAGTAAGGGTCAAAATAGAAGTATGAAATCGGATTGCCAGCTGAATCTTTGACACAGTAAAATCTGACGTCTTTGTTCCAAACCTGGAAAACAAGTGAAGATGTATGATCAGCATGTATGTTTAACATTCAAAGGACCAAAAGAGTAGGCAATGATGAGACTGCTTAGATGTTACCGGGGCTAGGCCATCAGCTGATTCAATGTTGATATCGAAAAGCATCTTGGCAAGACTGAAAAGGCCATCCATAACTTTTGACAATGAGAAAAATGGGCGTAACTCTTCCTGCAGAGTTAAAAACAGAAGAAAACTAATAAACCATTTGAGCAAGGCTTTAAGTAGCTTCTTTTACCACAAAGAACCTCATCCAACATTAAGCTAGAACATCAGCCTCTGCAAGCATGCACACACAAGTATTTGTCAACATCAAGAAATATGTACTTTCATTCGTGCTCCTTAATAGTTATACAAGCATACCGTTAACAAATTGCCTTTAATGCATGCAGTCAAAACCTTATAGTAGCCATTTTACTTAATTATGGCATTGTTAAATCTCAGACACTTAAGACTGTAATAGAAAAGGTAAGCCACTACTCTGAGTTCCGAGTTACGTAATAAGAACCGCTAGTTCTCTACTGTAAATCACAGCCTCATGAAGCTAACCATTGGAGGTTGATGTTAGAAGCTTGAAAAAAAAAATGCTAAAAAATTATCTCTAGACACGATAACACATAAAAAGGGTACACTGTTTTTTTTCAAAAAAAAAAAGGTACACTGTTGATCTCAACAGACGTTCATTGGCTGACAAATTCACCAACCCATTTACCTCCCAAAGAAGAAGCATGAAAGAAACATCCATTCACCAACAAATATCACCAATCTCCTTCACTAAAACATTGAACAGAACTCCAAGACACAGACTGAATGTCATCCTTCCTAATCTCCCAAATTTACCAGAACTCATAACTAGAAGAGAGGGGAGGTATGGAATCAAGCCTACCTCGTTGATGTCATACTTTGCCTCACGAAGCCTCTCACTCCAAAAGCCAGTGTCCCAGTGATTCAAATCATTAGCTTCTTCGGCACCTTTATCTTTAGAAAAGGTCTTCAGGTCTTCCATATCTACATACAACAAAAGAAAATTAGATCACTGAAACTCTTTTCTGCATTATTAGATTGTTGTGGCAAAGAGGCAAACATAGAAGCATACAGAGATGGAAAGATAGAGTTTTGATTGACTAAATGTTGAATTAGCTATCATACAATTGGACATGGTCATAGAACTTTGGAAAATACCAATTTCAGAATAAAAGAAATCACGACCTAAATGTTTTTCTATTAAGGTTCTGTTTGGGAGCTTGGAAAATAAAAGTAGAGTGACGCTTTCTTTGAAAGTTATTTTCCAAGAAAACATCATCATCATCTAAGCCTTATCCCAAGTAATTGAGGTTGGCTACATGAATCCTGTTCTGCCATTCTGCTCCATCAAGGTTCCAAGAAAGCATTTGAACTTTGAAGAGAAAATCATATATATATATATATATATATATATATATATATAGGGGACACATAGGAAATCTTTTGATACTTTTTCTATGAAAACACGTTCTTGAAAATGTTTTCCACCAAAAAACTTTCAAGAATTCACTATGCTTCATTAGATCGTGGCCACTCTCAAATGGGAACCACATAGTCATGCTAATATGACAGATTTTCCTATATCCTGGTGAGGCTATTGGAGACAATATTGGCCTCATACAGTTGTCTTTGGCATTCACAGTTATAAGGTAATTCCAAAATGTTTCAATCACGTGTATCTATCTAAGCAATAGTGATCTTCGAATAAAAAATTAGTACCAAGAAAAAAAAAAAAAAAAAACTTCTAATAGAGGAACTGTGCAGTTTTTCATATGATTTGAAGCAGATTACAGACATCCACCGTATAAGCTTCAGACTCACAGAGAGTGAGAATTGTTGAAAGAATGATCCTCAGCATGATATGAGAGAATTAATATGTACAAAACAAGCAGCACGCTACCTTGGACTGAAGCATCCCAAGAAGCAGTACGCAGCTTTTCCAGGAGCTCTTCTGCCTTTTCAACTGTAGCCATTTTCATGGCCATGCTTACCTTGACAGAAGAAAAAACTTCATTAGTTTGTAAGAGAGGGGCAATGCAAAGTAGCAGTGCATCATACCTCGGCATAGTTATTGTATCCAAGAAGCTTAGCCTTCTCCAATCTAAGTTTCAGAATTTTATCAATAATTGGTGTATTATCAAGGTCTCCACTTGAGGCACGGGTTACAAAAGCACGATACACTTCTTCACGCAAAGATCGATTCCGTGCATGTTGCATAACAGGCATATAGCATGGAGCATCCAATGTAATCAACCATGGCCCATTTTCAGCAGTAGCATTTTCATGACCCTAATGTGAAAACAGAAGGCATATTAACCATATGAAGTAATTAAAGTAAAATACTACCCAAAAAGCAAAACTTTAGGTAGGACATATTTCAACCAGCAAAACAATGAGATGCTCATTCCTGGCCTTTCAAACAGAGATACCTTGGACAAAGCCGCTTGCGCTGCCAAACCAAGTGATGTAGCAGGAAGGCCTTCAATTTCCTTCTTATCTGTAATCAATTTTTCAAACTTTTTGGTGGCATCTAGAACATTCTCTCCAAATTTTTGTGACAATTTTTCCAGTTCCTGCGGTACAATTCAAGGAGATGCAGACAAAATGCCTGAGGCAAGTAACTTCTTAAATGCCAAAACAACCCCATATGACAGCACTAGGATCAGTCTAATTAAAGAAAATAAAATGGAAATATCATGCAGTGATGCACACCTGCTCAACTTTATTAAATTGGTCTCTTTTATCATCTTCGAGGGAAACACCATTGAGAACCGCTTCCTTTATCTGGGCTGCAAAAACACAAGATTAAGTTATATCGTAAAATTGCTCTGGATTGACTGCATAAATTCTTTAAATACAAGAAGGTAACCAATGACTATATTCATGCATATTACAAACACATGAAACCAGAGGACCAATAAAAAGTATCAGAATAGCTAACAAGCTGGACAGAAAAGCATAGGCTTTTAAAATAGTGATAAGCATAGTCTCCAAGGAGCTTCAGAGTCTGACATCTCTGGGAGTTGGGAGCCTAGAAATCATGAGAAAAATAAGTACTTAGAAAGAGTTGAATGGGCCCACCAGTTCAATGTCAATGGCTGGGAAACCAAGGGTTTCCGGTGTTGGCAGTGCAGTAGGAGACAAGGAAGACTTAATCAAGCTTGCATTCTGCCATCTGTGGGCCTGATCAAGATGTGAGACACCAA
The DNA here is from genome assembly GCA_021015155.1 of Magnolia officinalis. NCBI lineage: Eukaryota > Viridiplantae > Streptophyta > Magnoliopsida > Magnoliales > Magnoliaceae > Magnolia > Magnolia officinalis. The sequence continues at coordinate 6,213,948 of JAJHSJ010000010.1, forward strand.
TCAGGCAGAAATGGAAAGTGACAAAGGTGTGACATACAGCTGTTTCGAGAAATTGTAGGCCCTTTGGAGCAGTTACTAGTTGAAGGTGATTCTAAGAGTGCTATTTCTTGGGACTCCAGCACTACCCATGCACTATCCATGCAACTTGAAGGTGCCCTACCCATGCATCTTGAAGGGGCTTTTGCCATCCCCTTTTTATATATTTTCATCAGGTAGGTGAGAACTCTTACCTGGTGTTTTAGTGAAGGGAGCTGTGTGGACAGATATGTATCAGTTCCTTGTTAATGGATAGTTTCATCCTTTCCATTTCTTACTTATTTTATATGTAAGCTGGGCTGGAACCTGAGACCGCAATGTTGAAACACGCCTGTCTACCATTGAACTACAGGCTTGAACACTTTCAGTTTTTTACTTCTTCTTTTTTTAACAGTCTGTTTCTTACCAAAATTCCATAATCGATTAATAATTTATTTATTTTTTTAAAAAAAAAAAAGGTAACAGTTAACATCCATGGTTAAAAATAATTTTAAAGAAAAGAAAAGAAAAAAAAAAAAGTGGCCCACACTAGCATCAAATAGCCTAATGCGTTAGTGACCCATGGTTCCCCATCTCAGTTCCAATATAGATTGAGCAACTGCACTGCAGCTGTGTGAACCATGGTGACACTTCCAAAAATAGTCCCCAGTTAAATTTTAATGGTTACCACTTGCACATCAAAGAACGAGTCACCCAAACCAAGAGGCAGTTAAAGCATTCTTACTCCAATAATATGCATTTACTGTGTCAACTCTGTATTTAAAAGTTCAAAATTAAAAGAAAGAAAACATGGATAGACAGTTTCCTAAGTCAAATTACATATAAGTGGCCAGTGAACAAAATGGTAACCAGTCAAATTACATTTTCAAGAGGGTGGAGCAGGCATCAAGGATCTCAGGCGCATGAATAGGGCTATGCTCGGGAAATGGAACTGGAGGTTACGATCGGAAGACGGCAGTTTGTGGAGTTCGATAATCAAGTGCAAATATGGAAGATCGCAGGGGGGTGGACGAACCCGTCGTCTAAGTACAAGGTTTCGACCATCTGGAAGAACATCTCTCACATTCAAAAAGAGGTTCTCAGAGGGGTCGGTTTTGAGCTCGGTAAGGACAACAAGATCAGATTCTGGAAGGATATTTGGGTAGGTGACAGTCCCCTCAAAGACGTGTTCCCGACTATTTACAGATTGGTTTCCAACTCAGACATAACTGTGGCTGATTGTTTCTCCTTCATAGAAGGAAAGCTGGTTTGGGACATCTGCTGCAGAAGACATCTCGAAGACTGGGAGATCTCCGACTACGCCAAGCTGCTGGAATGCGTCTACAGGACTAATCCTAACCCCATCGCAGAGGATAGAATCATTTGGAAATCGGACAAGTCCTCGCGATTCACAGTCAAGTCCTTCTACAACGCTCTTGCCCCCCTTCAGATTCCTCTTTCTGCCCCGCTCCATCATGTTTGGTCTTACCGCTGCTGGATCTCGCACCTATGTGCGATGTTGGCACATGCATGGTGTGTACATATACTTTATTGCACACACGAGTGCACTTAGCAAAGCTCATATTTCCAATATCAGATGCCGTGAACTATCTACAATATTGAAGGGTCAATCCCACTGCAAAGAAACTACATAATAATTGGTTTCTAATGAAATCTATATTGTTTGCATAATTGCATGCGTTAATGCTATATGGAGTCAATAAGGTGCAGAATAATTACCTTCCACTATACGTTTGCGAGCATCACTCAATGTTTGCCAAGACGAAGATTCTTGAATAGACTTGAACGCATTGTAAATGGGTTTGCTTTGTCCTAATCTAAGCTGAAATTTAACCTTCTCTGGCTGTGAAACAAACACAAGCAATGTTAAAAATCCGGAAGTTGGAACGGAGGAGTCCAAGCAACCATTATAATGCAGGAGTTGTAAAGAATGGGTTGGGCCATAAACATGTTGGTTTCAGCTTTCAATATCAGACACTTTGCACCATCATGGATAGCCCATACAGCAAATAAAATGGCCTCCTCCATCAGACGATCTTAACCGTCAGGTGGTCGATGAGCTGCAAATGGACGGTTTAGGCAACATTGACATTCAGAGCAGAAAAAGAAACTACCAAATGAGTGATATGGGACTTTGTATTGACGAAAATTGGAGTTCATCGCCCGTTCATGATCAGGCCCACAAGACGAACAGTGGATTACAGAAAGGTGGGCCCCAACATCCAAAACTCATACAACACCTAGAAAGGAAAGTGCTATTAAAAAACAGTGAACTGAACCAAATGGCGTAGGTAACAGCACATGCAGGCCCACATTTTGACCTTCCAAACAGTCTTTCCGGTGGACCTCATCATAGATGGCCAGTCATGCTACAATAATCTCCACCGTTGGAGAGAGGGTAAAAAAACGTCAACTACGGTTTGCTTGAAAATGGCAATTCAGCCAATGGTCTGCAGTCGTCGACTCGTCGTCATCATTGCTGATGGGTCCCACCAGATGAACGGTCTAGATAGCAGCACAGTGGATCCACCTCATTATTGCCACCCAAATAGATATTTCCCATTTTGTTCACACAAATATTCAAACCCTAGAATTCAAAAAAAAAAAAAAAAGCACCTGAACTTCGTCGATAGCAGACCGAAGTTCTGAAGAATCCTTCACAGACTTCAAGTGATTAACGATCCCCCAAACCACCTGCAGACGGTCAACGATCTTCTCCAACGGCTCAACCAAGCCCGTCCACGTGGGTTCCACCTTCTTCTCCAGCTCAACCAGATCGCTCTCCTGCAAATCCAAACAACCCAATCCATCAATCACAGAATCCAACGGTCCAAACGAGCCAAAAGCAGAACCTACAATAAATCCCGTACGAGATTCTTCAGCAGCGCTCGGATCCCAGGCCGGACGTGCTTCGGTTCAACGACGTCGAACGGAGGGAAGACGAAATCCTGAAGCAGAGGGTTAGAATCGAGATTATCTTCGAGGGCACTTTCGGAAGCCATGGAGCAGAAAGGAGAAAAGCTAGAGATGGGAGAGGTGGATCTGAAAGGTGTTTTATAGAGGCAGGGAGAGTAAAAGGGGCAAGGATGTGATTTTGGCAAACGCCGGGGGTAAAAATGGGAAGAACGGAGAAGAAGGAGAGGGAGTGAGCGAGAGATGGAAATGGTGCAAGTAGTTGCACAGAGCATGTTGACTAATACAAACCATGCGAGGGTTCTTCGACAAGCGTAATTTTTCCGCATCTTTGCCTTTTCGAAATGTAAAGGATAAGGAAAGAGATTTTTTTTTTTTTTTTTTTAACTGGATTCTGCACACGTGTGAGAGATATATGCCGTCCGTCTACTGGCCACACTGTGTATCAAGGGTCAAGGTGGAGAATAGAGGTGACGATAGTTCGGTCACAAACTTGAAATCAGATTACGTACTGAGTTACTTTGTACGCTTTTATCGTCTAGAGTAACTCTTTTGGCCCATTGTGATGTATGTGATTGATACTGTTTATCCCTAAGTTACTTAGTGCGCTTTTATCGTCTAGAGTAACTCTTTTGGCCATTGTGATGTATGTGATTTATCCATGCTGTTTATCCGTTTTTACAGCTCATTTCAATGGTTGAGCCTAAAAATGAAATATATCAAAATGTCAAGTGGACCACACTTACAGGAAACTGGGGGAAAAGGACACAGATTGCGTCCTACCCTGCCCGGCCGGTAATCTATCTAGTCAGGGCTCCGTGGGGCCGCTGTGATGTAAGTGTTTTATCTATGCCTTTTCATAGTTTTTCTCAAATCATTTTAAAGTATGAGTCGAAAAATGAAGCTGGTACATGGCTTAAGTGGACCACAAAGTGGGGATTGAACTTCCACCATTAAAAACTTATCGAGAGCTGGAGAAGTTTCAGATCAAGCTTATATTTGTTTTTCACTTCATCCACGTTCACATGACCTTATTAATAGTTTGGATGGTTTAATATAAAAAAAAATCACGATGATCCTTAAAAATGTTTCAACGATGGGTGTTATTATTACTGCAGCTTTCTTTGGTGTGGTCCACTGGAGATGTGGACCTGCTTCATTTTTATGATCATACCTTAAAATAATTTGAGAAGAGTGATAAACGGGGTGGATAAAACACTTACACTACGATGGCCCTATAAAGCCCTGTCCAGCAGGGTAGGTTGCAATCCACGTCCATGGGAGTAATGATTTTCACCGTTGAAACCTTTATAGGGCCCACAGTGATGTTTATTTTTCATCCAACGTGGATGAAGGGAAAACATAAATATAACCATCCAAAGCTTAAGTGGCCATCAATAATTTTTCAATGGTACACGCTCAATTCACACTGTTTTGTGTGGTGTGGTCTACTTGAGCTTTGGACATACTTCATTTTAGTATCAAAACCCTAAAATTATCTGGTAAAATAGATGAACGGAGTGGATAAAATACATATATTACAGTGGGCTCCACAGAGTTTAATGTGGTACCCTTGGCGTACTGAGTTACTCGGTACGCAATCCGTTTCTCCGTAACCCACGGGGCGTCGGTAGATGGGAAATTTATGACTGTGGACCCCACCTTTTATCCAGTGGTTTTTACGAAGCAATATAAACTTAACATACGCAGTTAGACCTCCTCGTACGGACACTGAATTTGAGGACGAAAATACCCCCCGCCTTCCTCTGGCTTGCAGAGACGAGCGCTGACGGACGGTCCGGTGTGGGGAACGCAGGTGGGGCCCACTGTGATGTTTGTGAGAAATCCTCTCCGTCTAAGTTCATTCACAGGGTTACAAAGACCTGGATGAAGAGGAAAAACAAATTTCATAATGACCCAAAACTTCTGTAACCCCTGAAAGGGTTTCAATGGTAGACATTCAATTTCCCACTGCCTTTTACAGTGTGGTCCACTTGATAGCTAGATCTATCTTATTTTTCACATCAAGCCTTAATACAAGTTCGTCAAATAGATGGACGGTTTGGATATAACACATACCTCATAATGGGACCCACAAAATTTGGTGGGGATTACAATGAAGAAAAAAAGAAGAAAAAAAAAAAAAAAAAAACATGCCAGCGAATTGGGGTCGACCGAGTTGGGACCCGGTCAACCGGGTCAGAGAAAAAAACCACGGCCAGCAAGTTGGGGTTGACTGGGTTAGAGCTTGGCCTATCGCTACGGATTATAACCATAGCCATAGTTGTAGTGCTATGCACTTTTTTCTTTTTTTTATTTTTATTTTTTTTATTTTTATTTTTTACATGGAGAACATTTTCCCCTTTATATTTTTCTATAATACATAATTATGTAAATATGTATATATAAGTATATAAAAAATATTTTTCTATCTTTTAATTCATTTCTTTGCCTATTTATTTAACAAGCATATCTCCTAAACTAGAATGATTTACTTAACTTACCATATATGATTTTGGGGTAGGAGAAGCTAATTTAGCCAATCAACCTATTTATTTTCCAAGATTCCATCGGGTCGATGATCAAAAATCTATTTCATTCAACTCGTGATCAATTTCAATCAACATCGATGGTTCGAGTTGGTGCTCAACCCTAACCCAACCCAAGGTTCCTATACTTAAACCTTGACCCAACTCAACCCAATCTTGGGATGGGAATTCTCAACCCAAGCCCAACCCAAGAGGGCTCAACAGGTTGATTGGGTCGGTTGGGTGTATATGTGCTAATATTTTCGTTATTACATTAGTTTATTACATTTCAATATAGGACTTATTTTTTGTATCTATGATTTTATTAATTATATACGTGATTATTCATTATAAAGAACTTCATTTTTTTCTTTAAAAAACCAAGCTAAAATATAAGACTACTCCTTTAAAAAGTCATGTAGCACAACACACAATCTATTTGGGAGAGAGAAATCCGGCATATCTTGTTAGCGTGAGTCCTTGGAAATGACATGGACAAATGAGACCCAACATCACTAGTGTACTTTCTACACAAACAATCCACACTCAATTATAATTTATAAGTAACTAATATATTGATCTGGTTTGGGTTGGGTTGGGTTGGGTCGGGCAACCTCAGACCTCAACCCAAGCCCAACCTAAGTTTTATCGGGTTGGTGTTTGTATAGCCCAAGCTTGAGATCGGACCCGATATATCCTACCCGAGCCTAACCCAATGTCGGGTCGGTCGGGTTGAACCCGCCCAACTTTCAGCCGTACATGAAATTGAGCGAGGCAAACATGAAAATGAGCCGTTTTTCATTTTGCCCCACCGATTTTCTAGTTTGCCCCGCCGTTTTTCTAGTTTGTCCCACCGTTTTTCTTGCTTGCCTCGCCGATTTTTTAGTTTGCCCCGCCGTTTTTCATGCTTGTCCCGCCGATTTTTTAGTTTGTCCCGCCGATTTTTTAGTTTGCCCCGCTGATTTTTTAGTTTACCCCGCCGTTTTTCATTCTTGCCCCGCCGATTTTCTAGTTTGCCCCGCCGTTTTTCTAGTTTGCCCCGCCGTTTTTCTAGTTTACCCCGCCGTTTTTCATGCTTGCCCCGCCGATTTTCTAGTTTGCCCCGCCGTTTTTCATGCTTGCCCCACCGATTTTCTAGTTTGCCCCGCCGTTTTTCTAGTTTGCCCCGCCGATTTCCTAGTTTGCCCCGTCGTTTTTTAGTTTGCCTCGCCGTTTTCTAGTTTGCCTCGCCGATTTTCTAGGCTACAGATATGGCTACGGTTATAATCTGTAGCTATAGATTCTTTTTTCTTATTATTTTATTTTATTTTATTTTTTTTGCTGCTGTAATCCCACCGCCTTTTGTGGGTCCCATCATGAGGTCTGTGTTATCCAAACCGTCCATCGATTTGGCGAGCTCATATTAAGCTTGAGGCATAAAATAAGACAGATCTAACTATCAAGTGGTGGGCCCTACAAAATTTTTAATGGTGAAAATCATTTTTCCCGCTGCTCTTTGTGGTGTGGTCCATTTGATCTGGATATGATTTTTTTTTTGGATAATGCTCCGAAATGATATCTAAATATGGATGAACGTTGTGGATATAATAAATACATAGTTGTGGGGCCATGTAACTTTGATCTCTTTTGAGCCGTTCGTACAACTCTTGGCTGGAGGAGCGTCAGCGCTCGTCTTCGAAAGGGAGGGGTATTTTCGTCCTCAAATTTGTTGTCCGTACGCGCAGGTCTAAGTTGCAAACTAAGGTTTGTCTTCTTTCATAAAAAACAGCTGAATAAAAGGTGGGGTCCTCAGTCCTAAATTTTTCTTCCTGTAATGTGGTGCACTTGAGATTTGGATATGCCTTGTTTTTGGTCTCATGCCATAAAATGATCTAGAAAAATATATGGACGGCATAGATGAAAAGCCTACATCATGGTGGGGCCCACGGACCACCGACTGTCTGCCATTAGCTGGTAGCAGGGGGAGTATCGAATCCATTTCCGTCAAATGGAGGGGTATTTTCATCTTGAACTTCCGACTCCGTACGAGGAGGTCCGCTACTCTAAGTTTAGGAGATATGCTTGTTAAATAAATAAACAAAGAAATGAATTAAAAGATATAAAAATATTTTTATATACTTATATATACATATTTACATAATTATGTATTAAAGAAAAATGTAAGGGGAAAAACATTCTCCTTGTAAAAAACAAAAATAAATAAAAATAAAAATAAAAAAGAGAAAAAAAGTACATAGTACTACAGTTATAATCCGTAGCGATAGACCCAACTCTGACCCGGTCGACCCCAACTCGCTGGCTACATTTTTTTTTCTTTGTTTTTTTTTTTTTTTTTCCCTGTTGTGATTCCCACCGATTTTTGTGGGTTCCATTATGAGGTATGTGTTATATCCAAACCATCCATCTATTTGGCGAACTTGAATTAAGGCTCGAGGTGAAAAATAAGACAGATCTAGCTATCAAGTGGACCACACTATTAAAGGCAGTGGGAAATTGAACGTCTACCATTGAAACCCTTTCAGGGGTTACAGAAGTTTTGGATCATTATGAAATTTGTTTTTCCTCTTCATCCAGGTCTTTGTGACCCTATGAATGAACTTAGACGGGGAGGATTTCTCACAAACATCACAGTGGGCTCCACCTGAGTTTCTAATGGTTGACGCTCACTCAACACTGTTTCCTATAATGTGGTACACTTGAGATTTAGATATACCTCATTTTTGGTCTCATAACATAAAACGATCTGGAAAAATATATGGACGGCATGGATGAAAAGTATATATCATAGTGGGGTCCATAGACCACCGACCGTCCGCCATTAGCCGTGACAGGGGAGTACCGAATCCTTTTTGGTCAAAAAGAGGGGTAATTTCGTCCTGAAATTCTGACTCCGTACCAGGAGGTCCAAGTGCGTATGTTAAGTTTGTATTGTTTCAAGCATATCCAACGGATAAAAGGTGGGGTCCACAGTCGTAAATTTCTCTCAGTAGATCCAGGGTGGGTGGGATCCCTGACCATGGGGCCCACCTTTATGTATGTTCCTTAAATCCACGCTGTCCATACATTTTGAAAACTCTTTCTAATACATAATTCCAAATTTAAAGCAGATCCAATTCTCAGGTGGACCATAATAATGAAACAGTGTTAATCTATCATTAAAAGCTTTTTGTGGACCACAAAAGTTTTGGATCAACATACTACTCGTGTGGTCTCTTCATCAATGTCTTTTTGACCTTATCAACAGATTGGATGGAAAATAAACATTCCAGTGGCCCCATGAAATTTTAATGGTTGAAATACCATCACGACTGTTTCAAGTTGTACGGTGAACCTAAGATTTTGATCTACATCATTTTTGGGATTGTTCCATAAAATGAGCTTTCAAAATGGTTGGACAGTGCAGATGCATGTCACATGCATCACAGTGGGCCCCACAGTTAGGGGGACTATTATCACACGAACTTCCTCCATTCATATAGTCTGTACCGTACAAGCATCTGTATCGTAGGGCTCACACATCGTGCGTTTTACATCTAACCCGTCCAAAACATGCCATCCACCGTAAAAATGTGAGGCCACGTTAATCGAACACGGATTAGCTACTGACAGGTTGAGTAGCGATCCATGCCAATGAAGTGACGTCAGGCCCCACTGTTATATATAGTCTGTATCCACATCAATGAATCCATGCTGATGAAGTGACGTCAGGCCAACTGTTATATATAGTCTGTATCCACATCAATGAATCCATTTGCAGATATCATTTTAGGGAATGAACAAAAGAATGAGTTATATCTAAAGCTTGAGTGGACCCCACCACATCAAACAAGGGGAGAGTGACGCCCACCATTAAAATTTTTTAAGGGCCATGTAAGTTTTCAATCAAGCCAATATTTATTTTTTCACTTGATTTATGCCTGTATTAACTTATGAACAGGTTGGATCTCGAATAAATATCATGTGTATCCAAAGTAATGTTTCAATTGTCCACATCATTTTCTTAATTTTTTAGCACGGTCTACTCGAATTTTCGAAGGGATTGGATGGTATTGGAAGGGATTGGAAGTTAGATCCCGGGATTGGCCGGACGTGCCAAATAGACTGGGTGATTTGATCCCAGGATATAGCAATCCCATTGATCTTAAGACAATCCACTGGTAATACCATCATTACCTTTAAATCCCATCCAATCCATCCTAATCTGTTCAAATTTGCCTGGGATGTGTTTGCTTCGAGGGATTGGCAGGGATGGAAATGTTTAATCTCGGATTGGCCATCATTACCTTGAAATACCATCATTACCTTGAAATCCACACCATCCACCCTACTACCATTCAATCCCTTCCAATCCACCCGGCCAAACGGGCCCTAAATGGATGGATGGTATAAATACAGTACATACATCAAAGTGGGCTATAAATCTTGATTACTTCACTTCATTAACCAGTCCGGCTATTCAACCTGTCACTAGCTAACCTGTGAGGCGGTCACCATCTAATCTGCGTACACGTTAATTTATAAGATTCAATCGTCAGGTGAGACGCGGCATGGAAATTAAGTTATGGAGGTTTGATTGACGGGTAAATCACGATGTGACGCGGATTGGGTACTAACCGGCCCAGCACAGGCTAGAAACGAACGGTCCTGACAGGGGCTTTGTGGAGCCCATTCCGATTTATGTATTTTGTCACTGCCGTTCATCCATTTTGAGATATCATTTTAGTTGATGAGCGTAGTAATAAGCAAAATCAAATGTTTAAGTGGACCACACCACAGGAAGTTGTGCTGAAAATGATAACTACCACTGAAACCTTCACGGGACACATGAGTTTATTTGCCATCAACCTGTTCATAAGGCCACATGGACACGGATGCAGGGAAAATATAAATATCATCTTCATTCAAAACTTATGTGAGGGTTTCAATGATCGGCTTTTAATTCTCACCATTTCATATAGTGGGTCTACTTGAGCCTTTGATGCACCTCATTTTTTAGTGCCTTTTATGCACCTCGTGTAAAGATAAAACACATACACCGTGGTGGGTCTCATAGAAGGCCTTAGATAGATGGTTCTGGTATGGTTAGTACCCAATGCCAATCCAGTCCAGTGAATGGCATGTTATCATGAAGTTAAACAAGCACTAACTTATTGAATGCTTGTGTGATAATTTTTTTAAATTTATTTACTATTTCCATACATAATATAATTAGTAACACAGAGTTGCACATTGTCACAAAGGTGAGAGGGAGAATTCCTAAATTTGTCTCATCAACTTTTCATAAGTGACTACAATTCGAACCAGAACAAAATACTCTTTCTTGATGGATGTGATCCTTGGGACGTAGATTTAATTTTCAATTTTTTATATTCTTTAGAATATTTTTCTATTTTTGATGGTATGGAGATATACTACGACATCTTATTTATCTCTCAAGCATATAAATTATAAGTGTCTCGATTTATCAATAACGTAGGTCTGTGTGTCTTAAGTCAGTTGAGCCATCATTGGAAGACGAAGACAATAAAAAACTTGAAGGCTTACAGTATCAATGATGTAGAGCGGGTCACGGACAGATTCATGGTCAAGATGGACCAAAAAAGGCTCGATCGACCACAGAAGTGATACGGACCATCAGACCTTAGATCAGGTGTATCTCACAATCCGGAATGAGTTATCGGGCGTAAAATATATGATTTTGGGGTAGAACGAGCTACTTTAGCCAACCAACCCGGCATAGGGTTGCGCAACCCAGAATTGCGAAATATCCCTGGATCGATGGTCGTTTCTCTGTTTTAATTTCGTTTTTACTATAAATAATAAGTTTTAGTTTGATTATAACTCTTCATCCATTGGGCTTTAGGAGTTGCGCCCAACGTGAAAAGAGCTTAGAATAATTAGGAGAACGATTTGATGAAGCAAAATAGGACACTTACTATTTTAGCCGAAAACCTTGCGCACTAGTAGACATCACGGCTGTCTATAAATAGTAAAATTACTATTTATAGTAAGTCGCGGATTCTAGGAGTTTTAGTTGTAGTTTGATTATGATTTCTTTCCCATTGCTTGGTACCCCTATTTAAAGGGTTGTGAACTCATTTTTAGGAAGGGATTAATCAATTTCGAATTTATTACAATTTATTTATATTTTATGCTTTCTTTTCTCGTGGATTCGAGAGAAGTCTCCGTGAGGAGTCTAGAGAAGCTTTGTGGATTCGGAGTAGTTATCCTCTTGAGGAAGACGGTGATCGACCTCATCATGTTCATCCCTGCGTCAATTGGTATCAGAGCGAGGATTTCCCTCGGCCCGATGGCAAACAATGAAGGTATGAATTAAAATCCTGTGGACGGTGATCCAGAGATTTGTTATCTTTCGGAAAGAATGAAAGCTTTCCACTGGGAGATTCAGTTGACTATGCAAGGGCTGTAGGTAACCCTCGACCGTCTTGCGGATGCTCTACTTCCGCCCTGAGCCCTAGGCGGTGCTCCACTACTTATGGTTGCTCCACCACCCGTGGTTGCTGTACGACACAACCTCGATTTTCGTAGAGCACTACTAGTGGCGAATCGTAAAACTACACCAGATGATTCAAGTTTTAGCGACGAGGACCTTAATGAGGGTTTTGCCTGACGACCAATCCATGGAGGCGATCATCTAAATCGTGTTGAAAGAGACTATCGAGGTAAGGATGAACTTCCTAGTTTTAATGGTTTATTACGTATAAAAGATTTCCTCGATTGGCTAGCCGAAGTAGAGAGATATTTTGATTATATGGACGTGCTATATCATAAAAGGATAAAATTGGTAGCGTTTAAATTAAAATCTGGTGCTTCTGCATGGTGGGAACAATTTCAACTCTCACGAACCCGCCAAAACAAGGCGCTCATCTCATCATGGCCACAGATGAGACGTCTTCTTTAATCACGATTTCTCCATAGTAATTAGGAGCGGATATTATTCCAGCAATACCAAAATTGCCGACAAGAAAATCAAACCGTCATAGATTACACTGAAAAATTCCAGCGGTTGGCTATATGAAACGATCTATCAGAATTTGAGTCGCAGAAGGTGACACAATTTATAGGTGGGTTGCGACCGACAATTCAAGACCGAGTTCAGATGTACCTAGTCGGGACCGTGGATGAAGCGGTTCAATTGGCGGATAGGGCAGAAACACAACTTGCAAGAGTTCCTGCTCATCCCTATCCTTCAACTCGACCCCTTATGATGGGTCCCACGCAGAATCTAGTACTGGCACGAGGAAAAGATTCAGTAGGAGAACATCCTCAATCTCCTACAATCGCAAACCGTGATACGGGGAGCGGCTCATCCAGACCTCAACGTGCAACACCCATAACAGCGGGCCCGAGTAGGATTTCAAATCCTTATGCTCGGCCAAGGTCGAACAATTGTTACCGATGTGGCCAACCAGGCTACTTATCAAACACTTGTCCTCAACATCCCGCAGCACACTTGACTATAAACGAAGGGGGCACTGAATATGAGGTCGTAGAAGAAGACCATGACTTTGATGAATATGAACAAACCACTTAAGAAATAACATGTGGTGATGAAGTGACAAGCGCGGATCGTGGCGAATTTCTAGTTGTGAGGTGATTACTGTATACCCCATGAAAGGAATTACATCCACAACGATACAATATATTTCGTACTCGGTGCGCTGTCAACGGAAAGGTCTGTGATGTGATCATAGACAGTGGTAGTAGTGAGAACACGTCGTCTTAAGAGTGATGGTGGACAAGTTGCAGCTACCAACGACGAAACATCCTTCCTCGTACTCAATTGGCTGGATAAAAAAGGTGAATGAGACCAAGGTAACTAAACAGTGCACTATCTCGTTTTCAATTGGCAAAAATTATAAGGATCAAATACTTTGTGACGTGGTCGACATGGAAGCTTGCCATATGCTACTCAGTCGACCCTCGCAATCGGATCGTGATGCGACCCATCGGGGACAAGACAATGTCTACGTATTCGTCAAGGATAGTCGAAAAATAATCCCTGCCCCTATGGCACTAGAGAACCACCCTGAAGCATCTAAAGTGGAGGGGAGTTCCCTCTTGACCATTCGGAATTTCATGAAGGAATCCAAGGAAACCGTCGAGGTATACGTTGTAGTGGTGAAGGGCGAGGAAGAGGAACCCTCAAACATCCCTCCAAGTTTAAGACTGTTACTAAACGAATTCAAAGAAGTCTGGCCTGAAAATTTACCTGATGGATTGCCCCTTATGAGGGACATCCAACATCATATAGACCTCGTCCCTGGGGCTAGCCTGCCTAACCGCCCTCATTATCGGATGAATTCGAAGAAGTGTGAGATACTTTAGGGGCAGGTGGAGGAATTGATCTGTAAGGGTCTCTTAAGAGAGAGCATGAGCCCATGTGTCGTACCAGCATTATTAATGCAAAAAAAATGGAAGCTGGCGCATGTGTGTCGACAACCGGGTAATCAACAAAATTACCATCAAATATCGGTTCCCAATACTATGGTTGGACGACATGATTGATATGCTAGAAGGGGCCAAGGTGTTATCTAAATTAGATCTAAGGAGCGGGTACCATCAGATTCGTATCCGATCCGATAATGAGTGGAGAACGGCATTCAAGACCAAAGAATGGTTATATGAGTGGTTGGTCATGCCCTTCGGCCTATCGAACTATAACATCCCGGATTTTTTCCAACCTAGAATTAGACGTCCTTAGGCAATGGGTCAATCCTAACACAGGTTTAACTTTTCAAACACTCAATTAAAGCCTCAAATCCCTTTTCAAACCATTTTCTTCACAAATCCCACCCTTCACCACCTTGTTCCTTAAATTTTTCAAAGTACTTTCACCCTAGACATTATCTTAAACTAGCTAAGTAGTATAACTTGGATCACTTTATATACAAACTACAAAGGACTAAGTACCACCTCAGACAGAAATCTTACAGGACTAAATCCTTTAGAAATTAGGTGAGATTTAGCTAGTGTTAAACTAGAGTATCTGTGAAATTAGTACCAATCATTTTAAATACGATCTGCAAGACCCAAAACTTGTAGAATCATTGACGCTAGGTTACCCTAAAATCTAGGATCAATCTCATTACCCGGCTGCTCTCGGGAGCATCTCGAAACTCCGTATCGGATCTGGACCGCATGTCGGAAGTCCGATTAACACGAAGTTAAGGAATTAGGGCCGCCTTGCTGGGCTTGACAACCATCTCGGAAATCAAATCCAGATAGTGTCTCAGCGCTATTCGCTTGAGCTCAGAGTGAAGAGTGTGAGAAATGTGAAATTATTTCAAAATAAAATATCTTGAATAGTAATCTGGCACATCTCGCTTGCGGATCAGTTTTAAGCAACCAGACCGTCAGAATTAGACCAAATTACACTCTCGGATCAGGAGAAATTTCATACACATTTACATGTACTCGGAATCTCCGATCGAGATCCGCTGACCGTTGAGCTGAAACTGGTCCGCCACGCGTGATCTGGAATCCCGACCGAAACGAAAACTTAATAGAACGTAGATCCGGTGTCTGTGAGCTTAAGTCCGACCTTTGGCTCAAGGAGGCCGGCCAGAAGTCCTCCGTTGAGCTGAAACCAGCTCACTTTGGTTATAACCTAAGTATACTTTGACCTGGAGTCTATTTCGGTTAGTTTTTAAGCTATATAAGGACCTTAAATCCTCTCTCTCACAACCATACGAATTTGAGATTTGAGAGAGAGAAAAGAGAGAGAAAGTGTGGGAGTTGTGAGAGATCCTTCTTGCCACTCTTCCCTGCCGCTCCACGAGCTCCACCGCTCCATTCTCATCGCTTTCCCGGCAATTCCAGCCCCGTTTTTAGGTAAGAAACCCTAACCCTAATCTGATTTGGGGCTTGGGTGGTTGTAGGTTATGAAATAGTTAACCTATTTCGTTCTATAGGTTGCCAAATTGCCGAATACGGAAGCTTAACAAACCTATTGGATTCGTTACGATTCTACGACAAATGGTGCGGACTTTAGGTGTATAGGTTATGGTTTTCAATGCTTTCAATTTCAGATAATGATAGATTCATGATCTGCATGCAATTGCACATGTACAAAGTGCTATCTGTCCTCCGTTTCGATTAAAGATGAAAAATATGGAATTCTACATACTCTAGGTATTTGAAGAAAGTACCGTATACGTACAAATTTTGAAAATGTGTATGACATGATTATTTGTCGTATAAATATATTATATGTGGATAAATTACCTGTTTGGCGAAAGGATTCGCCCTAATACATGTTTTGCTTATATACACTATGTATGTTGAAATTGTGTATTCTAGAAAATACCGTATACGTATAAATTTGGAGATATTTTGTCATGATTATTACTGTATGAATATGTTATACATGGATAAAATACTCACTTGGCTAAAGGATAGCCCTAATACATGTTTTGCTAACATACACCATGTATGTTGTAATAGTGTATTCTAAGTGTTTGTGAGAATGACTGAATGAGTATAGAATTCTCATTCGTGCTTGTCATGACTAATTGTCATGGATAATTGATTGTTGTATTGGCGATACTCCTTCGACGAAAGGATTTGCCCTAAATCACGCCATGGCCAATACACACTATATATGCTAAAATGTGTGGCTCAAGTGTTTGTGGAAATGACTGAATGAATATGGAACTTGGATTCCTGCTTGCCATGACTATCCGTTGTGGGTGTATGCGTGTTATGATTGGGGTAACTCCCTAGTGAAAGGATTTGGCCTTATACCTATGTGATCAACATATGTCATGTATGTTGATACATGTATTTTAAAGTGTTTGTTAAAATGTCTGAATGAGTAGTAGTTAGTAAATTATAATGTTTAAGGGTGTTGAGATATGATTCTCAACTCCTTTAACTATGTGTATGATTTCCTTGGATAGCTGTGAGATTAGGAATTGAATATGTACAAACTCATGCTTGTGTTGTGCTTCATAACATGCTCAACTGCTTTTATGATTTTATCTATGTAATGCTTATGTTAAATTCATGTTTACGTTGTATGATCCGTCATGGGTGATGGGGGAGTGGAGCAACGAATGCGTGCAACAGTCTTGACAGCCTTAAACGAATAATATCAGACTTTGATTGTATGATTTGAACCTTGATCCATTACTGCTTTACTATTTGAAATTGATTGTGTTTGGGGCTATGATTATAGTCCAGACAATCGGTACCAGAATTGAATTCGTGGCTGTGATTCATTTGCCACGTGAGATGTGTTCGACGAACTCGAGTCATACTTCGGTTGGCGATAGTGGTTGGCCACGCGAAGTGCTTATGCACTTCATGTCGTTTAACTTGTTGTGCGCTCGAGCTAGCCGAGTTCGTCAGGCAACCCGATCTGTCTTATGTATGTTCACCATGTTTGGACGCTACTGCTTGAACCTAGGGTACCAACCTTACCAGTGGAATCCCTTTTAACCATGGTACCTCGATCCGCTAAGACTCATGAGCCGGGCATGGTGGTATGGGACACCGTGGTCGAACTGTCGGCCTACGCTGGGGCCACGTGCCTCCCCGTAATGACCAGTGAGCAACCAAACTCGTGAGCCGATTATGGTGGTATGGGACACTATATTCGTGCTGTCGGCCTACATTGATAAGGTGATGGGGGAGTGGTGCAACGAATGCGAGCAACAACCCTGACAGCCCTTTGTAGTGACTTCGAGCATACTTTGGAATCGCGGTGAGCCTTAGGGTTTTGCCGCGGTGTATGGAGTATGAACTAGGCCTGTTTCTATATAGTGATGAATCGTTAAAGAGGTGATGGGAGAGCGGTGTAACCTTTGTGCGTAACAGCCCTGACAGCCTTTGCAATGACCTAGAAAACACACCATCGTCTGAGATTAACTAGGACTGACGACCCTAGAATGGATCATGTTTGAGAATGATACAAGGGAGGTACCTTAGTTTCCCAATCCTGCTGTTTGAAATGGACTAATAAATACTCGGTAATCATGCTCATCATGCATTACATGTGCCTGGAAGATGTGGAGCACTGAGGGATGAAAGCATGCCGCGAACGTGAGATGATGTCGCACGAGGGAGGGTGTGATGAGGGCATACATCATGACTGCATTCATACTTGCATTAATAAGAGTAGTTAGGAGTGTTTGATTGTACTGCTTTATCATTACTGCTTGACTGAGTCGATAACATGTTAACCTATGCTTTATTGTTCCACTAAGTTAGCTACTCACTCCCATGTTACGGGACGGTGATGTACACACCAACCAGATTTGTTGAGTTTCAGGTGATGGCGATGCTTATGAAGCAGAGCCAGACTACTATGATGTTGAGGAGGAGCTCTCCTACATGTAACTCTCTGACAGGTCTATGAAGACCTGGTATTGTATTGACGGGGCTATGGTACTTGGAATAGAAGACATTACACTTACACATTTGGTATATTTTAGAAATGTACTTGAAATTTATTAACCTGGTAATGTTATCACACTCTGGAGACTCACCACAGTTTTTATATATTTTATATATCTATCACAGTCTTCCACTTGCTAATTCACTGTCTCTAGAGTATTTGGCTTAATCTCACTCATGTTCACTACATTAATGCAGACAACATTTAATCATCATTATCGATGTTGCATTAGTGATGTTCTGGAAACTCGAGAGTTGAGTTACTACTCGACCCTCGATTTTTCGGGATGTTACACGAACGCACCAAGTACTTTTATGCGTTTGATAAATCAAGTTCTAAAATTGTTCACTGGCCGATTTGTGGTAGTATATTTTGATGACATATTGATATATAGCCAGGATAAGACTGTAACATCCTGGATTTTCATTGTTTTGGATTTCAAAAAATCATTGAATTTTTTTTAATTAACTTATATTATCACTTACTGACCATTAACACTCAACGGTAACTTATGCACGAGTGGTTCAGTCTGGTCACGATCAGACCGTGTGCAGGACATCAAGTCAGATGATCTGTTTGTACTCGGTGACAGCTTGTGCAGGCCGTGCAGCAGCTGAGGAAGGTCATAAAAATCTAAAAATTTGGGAAAGCATAGATCCCACTAGGCTTGTGGTCCATTGCGGGCTGCGGACCCAATGGACACCCAGAACTGGAATCTGGCACTTGCCAAATGCACCCCACCAATTGCAGAATTGGAAATTTGGCACTTGCAAATAAAATCGAGATACGAGGCTTTCCAGCCGTCGGATTTTTTTCAAATTTATGGTGAAGGTATAATGTATTTTTCTACGCCCGTCCAAAAATTCTGGGACCCGATCATGGCACAGTGACCGTTGATTGCAAACTGGACCCATACGACCAAACCCATATCCGATCGTTCCCAAATTTTGCATGGCCATTCATCGGGCCATAAATCACCTATCCTGTAAGTTTCATGGCCAGAGGGCCACCAGAGCCGCCCCAATTACCGAAATGGGCCCCATAAGGCTATTTAAAGATCAGAACCGTATGCTCAAACCCCATACCCATTAATCTGTTTGTTCCCAAACTTTGCATGACCCCTTATTAGGCCATGGAGCACTTGTCCTATAAATTTCGTGACCAAGGACACATCAAAGCAACCCCGTTACTCTTTTAGCCTAAAACTGACGGTTTAGAGTAAGCATGACCAAATCTCCACTTTCACTAGTTATAAACAGGCCACACTATGAACATAGTTAATCAAAATCCTAATCATTGCCCACGAGAAATCTCACTATCAAATTCATTCAAAAAATGCCCCGAATTTCTAAACGAGCTATATACCGCTCGTTGGTGGGCCACTAGTTCCAAAACTATAGAATAATGTCCGTCTTCCTGGGCTTGATGTCCATCATGGGAGTCGGACCTGGATACTATCCAGAACCGCTCAACTTGAGCCAAAGGACGAGTGCATGAGAAGTGTAAATACCCTGAATGAAGAAGCTGAAACTTAAGTGAATTGGGTCGTCCACTCTTATTCAAAGTTGAGGATTTCGGACCGTTGGTTTACGACCAAACTTCACACGTAGAGTAAGGATATTTCCCCACTCATATCCGTATAAACGCGGCCCCAATCGACTATCGGTGACCGTTGAATAGACTTCTAACTATATCTGTCGATTGACGCATTCAAATGGCGGGCCGATCATATTCCTATGTAGATCAGCGTTACGGCTAGCTATCCTATAGTGTATATCAACTTGTACACCCCATAGTGAGCCCTAAAGGCTAGAAAGACCCTCCCATAGGTCTAGTATAGTAAAAACTCAACACTTGGGGCCATTTCCACCAAATCTGGCATTATAAAAGGGGTTCATTTGGGCACCCCCTCTCCCCATACGATTTTGCCCTAGAAAAGGGAGAAGAAAAAGAGGAGAAAGGAGGAGAAAGAGAGAGGAAGAAGAAAGGAAAGGAGTGTGTGGTAGGAGGTGGGGCCCAAGGAAGCTCAACCTTGCAACTCTTTACCCCTTCTCCAAGGAAACCCTCCACCTCAACCGCAAGAACCGCTTCCATTGGTTGTCTAGGTAAATCTCTCATCCCTTTTTCTTAAAACCCATGTGTTAAGAAGGATTTGCATGAGATTCTAACATGCAATGCTTTGCCTTAGGGATTCCGGCCAATCGACCCAAAATCTGGGCACTCCTAGGTCGTTTCTCAAGAACTCAACGATCCAAGGTGCAGACTATTAATCTTAGGTGGCCTAACACCAATTATATCATGAGTTTAATGATTTTGTTTGCTTGGGTGAAATATATGTAGAATTTAGAGAGACCTTAGGATTTGGGTGCTTGTTTGAGATGTATGGAATTGTATGTTGCTTACCCTTTCTTATGATGTTGTTTGTCCCTCACTTGTTTGAGATATTGTGGATGACTATATGCTTATGCGTTGCGTGATTTTCTCATATGTTGTTGCCTATGATGTGCATGATGATTGTCCAGGTGCATTTGATTCCTTGAAATATTGGAAGTGTTAAACTTCCTCACTAACCCACACACTCACATGCACCTTGCTCCTGATAACGTAGTATGCTTGCTAGAAATATTTGACTCGTAGGTTGTGATGTATGTGAACATGACATTTTTATGCTAGTTGATAATCTTGATGGTTGGCATGCTATGAATCAACATTGAACCCTCGGGTTGGTCGGAAACATGAGGAGAGATGGTAATTCCATCGGTAGGGCTATGCTAGGGTTAAACCCTTGAGTTTGGGCGGGTGTGTACGAGTGACAGTAGTTCGACTACATGGGTCCCTTGTACCCGATGCCACTTGTCGCATGCTCGTCCGACTCGTGCGGTCTAGCCTACTATTTGACCAACCTTGTTTGTTAACCATGTTTGCTTACATATGTATGAAATCTGGAACACCTTACCACTGTTGTAGTCTATTGATAACGAATTGAATATCGATCCACAGTCTCGTGAGCCGGGTATGGTGGAATGAGACACTGTGTCCGAGCTGTCGGCCTACGCTGGGGTGACGTGCCTCCCCGTAGTGACCGCAAGCGATCCCTTTCTCTCGGCACTACCCATGTGCTTGAAGTCAGGGATGGAAAACTCGACGGGATCACGGATCGGGGGGTCTTGGCCTACACGTTGGGGGGTCTTGGCCTGACAACTAGTTCAGGGCATTTAATATGTGGGGTGTATCAGATTCCCCAACCTGCTGGATGAACGGACTTAACTAAGAACTCGGTTAACATTATCACTACATTGCATTAGCTAGGGTGGCGACTCGGCAGTTGAGGTCGCTCTGAGGGAGTGTTGACATACACGATCGTTAGACGGAGTCGCTTGAGGAAGAGTTGTGGCGAGGGCATGCATCATATTATCTATCATGCATATGCATTAATAAGATTAGATAGGTGTTTATGAATGACTGCTTTTCATTAAATGCATAGTATAATTGATGTCTGATGTAACTTAAGACTAATAGCACCCACTGAGTTGATCACTCACTCCCACTCTGGGACGGTGTTTTAAAACACCAACCAGACTCGCTCGTAGATGCAGGTGATGCAGAGTATGAGGAGCCCGGCGACGCGAGCCTCGAGGAGAAGGGTGAGTTCTCCTACTTCTAGATGAGGAGCGGGTCTCCGTCGGCTCAGTAGATGGGACGTTAGATCGCTGAGTAGCAGACTCAGCCTTATTCTTTTGGACATGATATTTTTGTGATTTTTGTTGGGCAACGCCTTGGGCGGCCCAGTTATATTCTTTTGGACCTGTGTATATATACATATATATCTTCTATTCCAGTAGACTAGTTGTGGTTGTATTTCATACTTCAAGTAATTCGAAGTTGCGCAATTAAGCTTGATTAATCATAAAACCATAAAATTGATGATAAGTGACACTCGGGAACTCGGGAGTAGAGTGTATGCATGACCCCCGATTTTCAGGGCATTACGAGACCGAGCGCAAGAAACATATCAAGCAGGTGATACAGGTCTTACAAATTAACAAGTTGTACCTCAACTTGAAAAGTGTAGTTTTTTAACTAACAGTCAGTTGTTTCTAGGATTTGTTGTAACGTCCACAGGCATCCGTGTGGACGATGAAAATGTGCGAGCCATTAGGGAATGGCCAATCCCGACAAACATTCATGAGATGAGGAGTTTTCATGGGTTGACGACTTTCTATCGTTGATTTGTGCAAGATTTTAATACTATAGTCGCGCCTATAATAGATTGCATGAAAAGAGGACCGTTCCAGTGGACCGATAAAGCTGACAAGAGCTTTCATGAGATCAAGCATCGTTTGTTTACAACACCGGTTTTGGTGCTTCCTAATTTCGACAAATTGTTTGAGATTGAGTGTGACGCTTCATACGTCGGAATTAGAAGAGTATTATCACAGGAAGGAAGGTTGGTAGCCTTCTATAGCGAGAAGCTCAGCGAAGTCCGAAAGAAGTGGTCGACTTATGAGCTTGAGTTGTACGCAGTTGTTCAGGCGGCATTATCTGATTCAAAGAGAGTTTGTTCTGTACACTGACCATCAAGCATCAAAAAATAGAATTTATTTCTATTTTCTGCTTTCTTTTCTCATGGATTCGAGAAGTCTCTGTGAGGAGTCCAGAGAAGCTTCATGGATTCGGACTAGTTATCCTCTTGAGGAAGACGGTGATCGACCTTATCACGTTCATCCCTGCGTCAATCAAGGTATGAAGACACAAGTAATTTGGGATGCCCTGGCGAATCTCTCGCTAGATCCCTTTAGTTTCAAAATAACCTACATCTAAATGATACAATTCAATAGAAAAATATTGTTTTATCATCCCAAGCCTCAAGATTTAATTTAAACAAGATTAGATAGATTTTAAAGGTATTCCAAGGAATTTCCTGAATCATTTTCGGTTCGACCTAAAATAACCAAAAGAGCCCGGCAAGCAATAAAAAAATTCAGCATTTTCGGTCCAACCTGTTGAACTTTCGATTCTACTCTACTCGGTCTGACGGAATTATCCATTCAGTTCGATCAAAATCGGCTAAAATTTCCAATGAGTAAAACAAGTAAATTAGTGAACTGTAGATCAAATCAACAGTCCAATCGATAGCTATCGATTCGAGTCGATTGAATCGATAGTAATCGTTATGTATTCGTTGGGGCCTTTCTTCTTATAAAATGGGCACTTGGAGCCGATTCAACTCGGTCTGACCGAATTATCCATTTGGTTCGACCAAAATTGGCTAAAACTGTCCAGTGAGCAAAACATGTAAAATAGTGAACTGTCGATCGAAACAACAGTTCAATCGACAGTTATCGATTCGAGTAAATCGAATCGACAGTTAGCTATTATGTATCCATTGGGACGTTTTTTCTTATAAAATGGGCACTAGGAACTTTGCAAAAGAGAGGGCTTTTGGATGATTTAAAAGCCTTTGTGTGTACAACTCATCTCTCTTACTTTTAGGCTATAATTTAAAGAGATTCATGTCATCTTCCTTGTTATTCATCGTTCTAATTAACATTTCAAGCTCCATTTGAATATGTTCATATTCTCTTACATTCTCTAGAGATCAAACATTGATCCCATATGTAAAATCCTTTGTCTATCATCCTCTATAATGTCCAGATAAGTGAATCCCTAAATTGGAACCAATTATCCCATTACTCGTAAGAAATTCAACCAACTCATCTCTCTCATTACCTTGTCATCCTCATAAGTATATCATTGCAATGTAGCCAATCATTGGAGCCGAAGAAGATTCACACTAAAGACCGGGGGAGTTAAAGAGAAGTCACTTCAAGATTGATCGATCATCTCAAGAAAGGCGCATTCAGCGAAGCTTATCCAACTTGTAAGAGTTTATTTAGAGTCCATTTTGACTTAAGTATATAGTTTGTAATCTAAAATCAATTTAATCTTTGTGTGAACTACCAGCGGGTGTGTACGTAAAATTATTGGTTAACTTATAAAAACCTTTGCATCTCTGTGTGAGCCACCAACGAGTGTATACATAAATATTTTTTGTTAACCTATAAAAAACCTTTATAATTCTTCGTGTGAGCCTCTGACAGGAGTGTACATGCATCCCTATGTAGGACCGCAGAATTTAGTGGTGAACTTATAAGAAGTTATTGTCAAGGTTAATGACGAACCTATAGAAAACAATTGAGATATTGAAAATTGGAAAACTTGATTATGAGTTTGTCATCTGGGAGTAGAGTGGGGATTTATCCGAACCACTATACATAATTGTGTTTGCAATTGTTTATGTGTATGCAAATCTATTTATGTTTTGATTTATTTATTTGTTACGGATGCATGAATAAATTGTATGCTATGTGTTTAATTTAAAGCACACACAATTGATATTCTTATCTCACCTTATAGTATACTTTGCACATATAATCGAATCTTATGTATTATATAATCTTGGACCTATTCAGCCTTATGACTTTAATTGCATGATTTGAAAAATAATTTTAAGTGATCCTATTTACCTTCCCTGTAGGACTTAGCCATAATTCTAAGCTTTCTAAGCTTACGCGTGTCCTAATGTTGTACTAGATAACTTTGCAATTTTATAAATATTTTCTGAGAATTTCCAGTTTAATCTTTCTTCATTTTTCTCAGTTTGAAGTAATTAAGTTACTTTAAATGAAAAAGTTACTTATAATGGATAATAAACCAAATTTACTTATTTCAAATAAGTTACTTATCTACTGTTTGTAAGTAGAAAAAAGTAACATATTTGGTGGTATCCAAACGGGCCCTAATCGACCTATGCACCAACTCCATATTAGACTATCTTTTCTATGAAATATTTAAGCTTTTATGAGTTAGATGATAACATTTCTTTTGAACCATTTCTTTATTGGCCACTTTATAAAAGCACCAAGACTTTTCTTTTTAGTTGAACTTTTAGTTTATATCGTATTCATCATGGGTCCCATGATATCAAAAGCTTGGATGACTGAGTAATCATCCCACTTCTGCAAACTAATAGCCCAGGCAACACTCTAAATTCACTTGACTTGGGTAGGGTCATTGCATGTCCACTTCTAAAAGTTGCACATGCTCTTTTTTTTTTTTTTTTTTTTTTGTCATGGGACCTTAGTCTACATGGGTCTCACCCTCGGTTTGGAACAGTGAATCTCAGTCATTGATTTGTTATTTGTAATTCTATCATTAAAATTTTTTAGTTAAAAATATAATATAGCTAGTCAAAATTTGTGAAACTTGGCATACAGAGTTAGCCTGAGTTCCTAGTTTTTGAATAATGTTTAAACCTTTAACCTTAATATTTTTTTTCTTTAAAAAAAGAGATGATACAGTATCGGGTGCAAACCTAATAAGGTAGAATCATCTCTCTGTAGCAGTAATAAGTGCCACGAGAAGAAGAATATAAGCAGGAGAAGGAGAGCAAAGAAAGAGATGAAAGAGAGTTTAAGAAGGAGAAGGACAGATTATCCTCTAACTAGGTTGATTCATTCGTAGTTGACTAATTGCTAGCTCTTTGATTCTCCTGTGTCTACATGTGATGTACAGTCCATATACATATACAACATCGTCTTAATACGGGGAAATACACACAAATTTTCAATGAGAACAATCATTCAAAACTATTTTATTATGGTATCGTTTTTTTATCTGGGTCTTTGATCCAACATTTTTAGATATTATTGTGCCAATTAGATCATATATTTTACCAAACATACTTATCTTCTTAATAAGTAGAAACTAAGATAAGTTACTTGTGACATAAGTAACTTATCTAAAGCAACTTAAGATCCAAACGGGCCCTAATTATCCAAGTCATTGTATCAAAATCCAATCCTTTTGTGGCGGTCCAACTAGGGTTTTGATTCCTCCCAGATCGCCGACAAGCACTTGTGGGAGTACTTTGGTCCTCTTTCAGACAATTACAAGGAGTTGCCTTGAATACACGTCCCAAACTTGTAGGAGGGGAAACTAGTGGACAGGCCTTGTTTGTGGGTTGGGGTGGAGTGCCTAAAGATTGGGAGATGACCCGATGGCTGTGAGTTGAGTTGACTCGCTTGAGTCGAAGCTGAATTGGTTGCT
Source organism: Magnolia officinalis (assembly GCA_021015155.1). Taxonomy (NCBI): domain Eukaryota; kingdom Viridiplantae; phylum Streptophyta; class Magnoliopsida; order Magnoliales; family Magnoliaceae; genus Magnolia; species Magnolia officinalis. The sequence goes on from JAJHSJ010000010.1 coordinate 6,239,955, forward strand.
CTCACCTGAGTTGGGAGTAACCCGTGATATTGAATTAGATCAGGTCCAATTGGGCCCAGTCAACTCAGACGAGTTATATCAGACTTTTCCGAGTTGTAAAACCATAGTCTAAATGGATATCGCACGCATGCAAAATACAAGTATGTGGCTGGGATATCCAGAACGTATGAAAGTGCCTGTAACAGGTCATCAATTGCCTGCGGCCATAAGCTTCATGGTCCATCATGGCGTATGTGTTATATCCATTTCGTTCATCCATTTTAGCAGCTCATTGTAATGCATGAGCCCAAACACAAGGCAAAGCCAAAGTTCAAGTGGACTGCACCTTAGGAAACAATGGGGATTGAAGGCTCAACATTAAATACTTTTTTCAGGTAGTAAAAGTTTTGATAGATTTGTTTTCCCTTTATCCAAGTTGGGATACTTTATTTATTATTATTTTTTTCGCACGCACACACACCCCCACACACTCACGCCATAGTGGAATTTCACCACCTATGGATACTTGATGACCAGGTGTTGAAACTCTTGATAGTCTACCACTGGAGCAAGAGTAGGACCCTCTAGGTCAGAGTACCTCATGAATAAGTTAGATGAAAAGAAAAGCGTTAAGAAGGTTCACACACTAGTGTCAAATCCCCATTATTTCCTTTGGTTCAGTGCAATTGAGCTTTTATATTTACCTCAAACATCATGTCTTTAAAATGAGAGGGTGAAATGAATAAACCTAAAGGCTAGAAGATATAATGCATACTTCTTGATGGTCCATGGAGCTTAGGGCTGCGGAATATTTCCCTAGTGGGATATACCAGGCACAATAACTTGTGTTGAGTTTTAATGAAAAAGTGTCACATTTACAAGCCAATGCACGCTTAACAATGAAAAAGGTAACATCATCGTTTCTCAAAAAGTATCTTTGCTTTCATTAGAATCATACGTATGGTGACATATGTGGTGTTTTTTTATTGAGTCACATCGGGCTGGCCTTTTGAACCAGGTGTTACATTATATACTCTTGCACACTGACGTGACTTACTTTTTTTCTTTTTTTTTAAAAAAACATATATACACTAGCTGTCGAGCACTCACACATAAGTAGATTTTGATAAGGGCTTGGCTATTCTCCCTACCACCGGTGCTCTGTGGGCTCCACCATGATGTATGTATTTCATCCATTCTGTTCATCCATTTTTACAGATCATGTTAGGGCTTGGTAGAAAAAATGAGAGGAATATAAATCTCAATTGGACCACACCCACAGGAAAACAATAGCAATTGGATATCCACCGTTAAAAATCCTCCTAAGGCCCAATGTACTGTTTATTTGACATCCAATCTGTTGATTAGGTCATACAGACCCAGATGAAGGGAAAAAACAAAGATCAACTTGATTCAAAAATTTTATGGCCCCCAAAGTTTTTAATGGTCAACATTCATTTAACATTGTTTCCAGTAATGTGGTCAACTTAAGATTGAGATATACCTAATTTTTGGTCTCATATCATAAAATGATCTAGAAAAATAGATGGACGGCATGGATGAAACATATAAATCATGGTGAGGCCCATGAAGCACCGACCATCAGCCATTGGCGGGTGGGAGGGGAGTAGCCAATCCGTTTTAGTAGATTTTCATATCAATGGGTACTTGAACTCATGATCTTGTTGAACAAGTCTTGGCATGAGTAAAGACCATGTGGCATTATTTTCATGTTATATAGGATCATCCACGTGAGCTCATTTTAAGAGAGATCCAAAACTGGCCATTACCATAGGAAACGGTGGGGATGGAGACACCCACCACTGGAACCTTCCTGCTCCCACCATGATGTTTAGATGCCATCCAACCGGTTCATGAGGTGACTTCCACGAAGGGAAAATATAGAAAACTTCTTTGATTTCAAGGGCGAGGGTTCAATCGTCACTTGTGTGGCCTAGGTCAGTTTTGGATCTCCTTCATTTTTGGGCTCATTCTTAAAATGAGCTGATGAAAGGAATGGACGGATGGAGTAGGGGTTCCACAGGCAAATCCTGTCCCCTATTCACATATCTCTCTCCTGGAAGAAAGAGAACTATACTCGTACAACTGGCCCATTTCCAAAGGGCAATTTGGGAACTATGACGTTGGTCTCGGCGTGTAGTTAGAGGTGCACACGAGTCAAGCTTGTTAGCTCGCTCAGATCGACTCGGCAAACTCGACTCGACTCAGATCGAAACTGTGTTCGAGCCGAGTTGAGCTAGTTTCAATGAACTTGAAACATTTCGAGTCGAGTCCGAGCTGGACCTAGCTTGACTCGACTCGGTTCAACTCGGATCGTCTTGGATCGATTTTTTAGTCAAATATATATAGGTTTTTTTATATATATATATATAAAAAACCTTACCCATTTGTCCCACCCTAACCCCAGCGCCCAAATCGTCTAGTGTCGACTCTCACTCGTTTGCTCAACTCTAACCGCAGCACCCAAATCGTCTCGAGTCGACTCTCACCCGTTCGCCCAACCTTAACCCCAACGCTCAAATTGTCTAGCCCGTTTGCTTGAATCTAACCCCAACGCTCAAATCCTCTTGACCATTCGGTAGCCCAAATCGTCTCGGTCATTTGCCCAAATTCAAACCAAACTTCTCGTCGTTCTCCAATGCTCGACTGACGATTACTCTACTTCCAGCGTTTGTCCAAACGACCAACAACTGAAAGTGAGTCTCCTCTCCTCTCTCTCCATTTTTCCAGCGTATGTTCGGCGAGCAATGTCTGTCCAATTAGCGGACCCCACCCGACCACTGGCCGGGTGGCTCTGGTACAGTCATACGGTGGTTATGGCCCAATCGAATGGTCAAATGTCTCAAAACCCGACCACTGGTGGCTCTGGTATAGTCGGACGGTCGAACGTCTTAAACCCTACTTGAACTCGAAACTGGCTTGAAGACTCGAACTTAAACTCAGCTCGAATTGGACCGAGCTGCTGATCTAAGCTCGAAGGCCAAGTTGAGCTGAGCTGAGCTCGAGCTAAGGACTCTAGCTAGCCAAGTCAAGCTGAGCTGGGCAAAGCTCGGCTCGGATCGACTCGTGTACACCTCAGTGTAGCGGGTGCATCTTATGGGTCGCAAATATCCTACACCAACCTGACTATGCAGGACCGAGGAGACCGTGAGAGTTCCATCATAATGTTTGTGTAAAATCTACTCCGTCCATCATTTAAGCCAGCTCATATTAGGATGCGGGCTTAAAAATCAGGCTAATTTAAATCTCAAGTGGGCCACACCACATAGAATAGTGGGGATGAGACATCCACCATTGAAACCTTCATGGGCCATCAAAGTTTAGGATCAGTTTCATATTTGCAATTTCCGTTGATCCTGGAAGGACTCGCATTATGAACAGGTTAGTTGGCATGGATGGCATATAAACATCACGGTGGGCCTCAATAAAGTTTCAATGGTGTGCATCCATCCTCACTGTTTCCTTTCCTTTGGGTCTCCAGTTGGGTTTTGGGTGGAGCAAAGCAACCAATGAACGGAGTGGATGTCACGCTGGGCTCCACGGCTTTTTGTTGCAAGGGCTCCCTACTCATAGGAAACATCGCGTCCTCTTGCATTCACTCTCGCCCACTTGAGTGTTGGATAAACTTTATTTTTGGTGGCACATCTTAAAATGATCTCTCAAAATGGATGAACGGAGTGGATTTCTCAAAAACATCTATGTGGGCCCTACCCAGCAGCGAAAGGCGTCCCTCCACCTCGCTATTGACGACGGGAAACGGATTGGCTACTCCCCTGCCACCAGCCATGAGCTGTTTGTCTATGCTTTGTGGGCCCCACCATGATGTATGTGTTTCATCCATGCCGTTCATATATTTTCTAGATCATTTTATGGTATGAGACAAAAAACGAAGTATATCAAAATCTCAATTGTACCACATCCTAGGAAACAGTGTTGAATGAATGTCGACCATTGAAAACTTTTTGAGGGCCATAAAAGTTTTGGATCAATCTAATCTTTGTTTTTTCCTTTCATCTGGGCCTATATGACCTAATCAACAGATTAGATGTCAAATAAACAGCACAGTGGGCCTAACGAGGATTTTGATGGTAGATATCCAATCAAAATTGTTTTCCTTTTGTGTGGTCCACCTGAGATTTATATGCCTGTCATTTTTAGGATAAAGCCCTAAAATGATCTTTAAAAATGTATGAACGGAATGGATGAAACACATACATCATGGTGGGGCCCACAGAGCACTGACCACCAGCCACCGGGCTGATGGTAGGGTGATGTAGAGCGGGTCGTAGACAGTTTCATGGCCAAGATGGATCAGAAAAGGCCTGGTCGACGACAAAAGTGATCCGGACCGTCGGACCTTAGATCGGGCGTATCTCGCAATCCGGAATGAGTTACCTGACGTAAAATATATGATTTTGGCGTAGAATGAGCTACTTTAGCCAACCAACCCTGCTATGCCGGATTGCGTAGCCCAAAATTGCGAAATACTCTTTGATCGACGGTTGTTTCCTTGTTTTAATTTCGTTTTTACTATAAATAGTAAGTTTTAGTTTGATTATAACTCTTCATCCGTCGGGCTTTAGGAGTTGCGCCCACTGTGAAAAGAGCTTAGAATAATTAGGGAAACGGTTTGGTGAAGCCAAATAGGACACTTACTATTTTTGGCTGAAAACCTTGCGCATTAGCAGACATTACGAAGTAAGTTTACTATTTATAGTAAGTCGCGATTTCTAGGAGTTTTAGTTGTAGTTTGATTCTGATTTCTTTCCCATTGCATGGTACCCCTATTTAAAGGGTTGTGAACTTGTTTTTTATTGATTCATTAATAAATTTCGAATTTATTAGAATTTATTTATACTTTCTTTTCTGCTTTCTTCCTCGTGGATTTGAGAAGTCTCTGTGAAGAGTCCAGAGAAATTCCGTGGATTCAGAATAGTTATCCTCTTGAGGAAGACGGTGCTCAACCTCACGTCCTTCCCTGCGTCACAGGGAGTAGCCAATCCGTTTCCTAATGTTGTCAGTACGCAATCCGCGTCCACCCAGGATGGTGTGGCCCTTACCGTGGGCTAATCTTGATGTATGTATTCTATATCCTACCGTCCATCTTGATGTATGTATTCTAAATTCACGCCATCAATCTGTTTTTCCAAATCATTTAGGCCGCACCTAATCCATTCTTGAGTTTAACACCGCTGGTGGAAAGTAAAAAGCCTTTCAACTGTTCGTTTTTTAAAGAAAAAAGTTAATGAAATTGCATTTCCTTTCTATTTAAAACCGATTGCATTGTAATTAAGATACTTTTTTTTTTTTTTCCATTCAAAATTGCAAATTAATCTTTAAATTAAAAAATTTAAAGAATAAAATTGTACTTTCTTATTGAGGAGGCAAATGCAAAGCAGCAAAGGCAAACCATTTGCCATAGTATCTCCACTTACCAGGCAAGTTCAACCATCTTGTCACCGTAAACTGAATACTTTCCTCAGTTTATATTCTATCCAAACAGGCCTTTAAAAGAAACCGACAATCAAAAGTGACCCCACATGATGGATGGTCCAGATCAATGGCTGAACAAATATTATAACCAGTATGGACCATATAGTTTCCTAACCACTAATCGAAGGGTTAGGATCATCAAATTAATGTGTCTTTGAAAAGGGATGGTCCCAATCAATAAATGGACTTTAACTACTATAATCAATAATCAATATGGGCCTTTCAATTTTCTAACATTGATCAGATGGTTGGGATCATCATATCAAAGTTCCTTTTAAAAGAATGGATAATCAGAGGTAAGCCCACCTATTGGACATTCTAGATTGTCGATTGAACTCTTTATTACAATCAATACCGACTATCCACTTTCATAACCAATAACGGATGGCTAAAATTATCATATCAAATTGCTTTTTAGGAGGGATTCATGATCAATGGTGGGCCCACATAATAGACCGTCCGCATCAATGGTCAGATCTATATTACGATGAATATTGGCAATTCATTTTCCTAGCATCAACCAAATGGTTAAGCTCGCTAGAACAAAGTACATGTTACTGAGAGAGACGGGCAATGAAAATTGGGCCCCACTTTGTAAGGATCATAAACCAACAAGTAAATTAAAATAATATCTTAAATGTAGGACAACTAACCGTTTGCTATAAAAGCTCGAATTGATAAAGTATGATGAATCAATCCCTTTATCTCATAGCCCAGGTTCCACATCTCATTGGTTAGGTCCTCGGTTGAATTCCCTCGTGGGCCCCACTTCACATGGGTTCTACTTCATATGAGCCACCTGCCTCACATAGGCCACCCACCCGGAGTGTGCCCTTTCATCCCTCAAACACGAGACCTCTTGCTTTGATACCACTTTCATGGAAGACAACTAATCACTTGTTTTAAAAGCTCGAACTGATAGACCATTGTGAATCGATCCCTTTATCTCATAGCCCAGGCTCCAGATATCATGGGTTAGGTCATCGGCCGAACTACCCCTCGTGGGCCACACTTCACATGAGTTCCGCTTCACAAGAGCCACTCGCCTCACATGAGCCGCTCACCCCGAGCGTGCCCTTGCATCCTAAAGGCCACTCCACTCGAGCCCGGTGTGAAAATGCCCCCGCATTAGGTGGTGTTTTTGATATTTAATTTCAATTCCAAAATAGTACATTGTTCACCAAACAGAGTTCAAATTGTTCTGGATTAACACAATGTGCTAACTGTTATGCGTAAAAATGCGTGCATTCATAGGTATGAAGTCAGGTCGGACATCTTTGCACGTTGCGTGGTTGGCTAGTGCAAGTCATGACCAAGGAGCTCCTCAACGGTTAGAAAACGGTAATATACTATATGTGATTTGTCCCTCCAACGACTCTACTCCCCAAGAAATGAAGTGTCTCTACCTTCTTTGAAAGAAGGCGAGCACCGAGCTCTCCTATGGCCATTTCTAAAGTCCTACCCCGTATGATAAGATGAAGATGATGGTCATCCGAGGTGTCGCTTGTTTCACCAAGGGAGCTCGGTCTTAGTGCTCGGGTGCGAGCAGGTCAGTAATTCGATTAGGACGTTCAACCATAGTCGACTAAAGGGCCCAGCTCAGCGAGCTCTTCCTCAGGACGGCCATGAAGATTAGCTCGGCTGGTCGGCCTCGACCTCCTACGATATGTTTTCAGAGCTCAACTACGGCCCACCAAAGGGCCAGAGTCGGAAAGCTCCTCCTTAGAGCGGCTGTGTAGGTCGGCTTGGATGCTTAGCCTTGGTCTCGGTCTTCCACCACGTGATTTCAGATCTTGAGTACTTGATCTTATCTCCATCGGAAATCTCACAAAATGGTTGAGAAACATATGCTGAATGCACGCCCTGATTAAGGGGCGTTTCTATCCACGTAATCAACTCCACAATGCTATAAATAAGGGCCCCTCTAATGGTAAAAGGTACGCACATTCAACCCCACGAACCAGTGAACCATCTCTTCTATTGGACCCAACTTGCTTGATTTTGACTTAAGCATCAGAGGGTCCCCTGCTATAGCCACAGTCTCCTTTGTCTTCTTCATGTGTAGGTACTCGAAGGTCCGGCGAGGGTTGACCAGATATCTGCATCAACACTAACCAAACAGAGTTTAAATTTTATACCGAATAAACTTCTCTAGAATTCTTTTTGTTTTTCTTCTTTCTAATAAAATTGTTCATGCATCCTAACGACTGGTATATGGTTTGAGATGTTATACTACGCTAGGGCCTAAAGATGGCACAATACTTGCATGTTTTCGTTCTGTACATGTATTGGCAGGTGGGCCCATGTAGAGATCCAAACTGTTGATTTAATCAGCCCCACTTTGGAACTGTAAGTCCCAAGAACAGAAAATTCTAGCCCTCCAGGCAGTAGGCAGCAATTAGTATTGAAAGAGAAAACTTGGGAATGATTCCCATTCAGTCAAGGAAGATGTCATGTTACATGGAATTTTCGGCTGATGGGGTATCCATAGTGGGGCCCACCATCTCAGCTGCTGGGTCATTAAAACCAAGGGCCGACTTCTATTGATCTAAACCTAAAACATACTGCACAATCTCTTGGCCCAAGTATTGTATAACATCTCATGTTTTCAATTAGCTCCCTTATTTCATGATGGTAAAAAAAAATCATAGGCTGTTGAAGCTCGGATATGCGAAAAAAAAAACTGTGTAAAATTGTAGGGGTGTTTTGGTTTTCTTTCTTTTTTTTTTCTATTCGGGTTCACTACCGGGGCCCATAGAGTGATGGGACTCAATACCCGGTCTTCCCTCTAGAAGAGGGTATATACTTCCAACTCAAGACTCTTGTGTGGATGCAGTCTTTTTATTTTCAGTCGATCATATAAACAGTGATTACATGGGATTTAGCAAGGAGTTGTTTGACATCTGAATAAGGCTGCATTTGTATGCACTATTGGACTGAATTGCAATAACCAGTTTGATGTTTGGGTATGTGGAAAAGAAAAGAAAAGAAGAGAAAGGTACTAATTTTGCAATTATTTTCATCAGCACTATTGAAACATAGATTTCATTTTTAGGGTCTTGTTTGAATAGCAGAGATGGGAATATAATTTTCCTCTCACAAAGGTCACCTAGTTTCTTGTTCCAGAGAATCCTTACTAAGGAAAAGTCTAGTGATTGCTTTGTGGAATCCATTATTTTCTTTACTATCCAATTATACCGTGCAATCTCTGATATTCAAACATGGCCCAAATAGAAATGGTTATATTGTAATTTCATGAGCACTCCTTTCGACATACCAGGCTCAAAATTGCAAGTATGTTACTTTGAAGCTGGACTTGAGAAAAATGTAGCTGCAATTTGAGGATACTTCATCATTATGAATACTGAGGAATGTAGCTATCATCTTGCCGCTTCCAATTAATTGAACTACATTTTGCAATTCAATCCAGTAGTGCCCAATGGAAAAAACGAAACTTATGTAATTTGATAGGAGAGATTTCATTGCATACCAGGAGAGTGAACTGTTTTCTATAAAAATAGGTTGATGATTCTCCTTCCCCAACCAAGATTTATTCACGTTGATAGCTGCCGCCCATCCAATCCAAAGTTGGGCTGAAAATTCTTGAAGGCTGGCTGACAAAAAAACCACAAGACTGTCAGCAAACATTAGGTGAGGAATAGCATTACGGCCTCATCAAACGGATAATCGGAGGAATTGAACAGAAAGATAGCATAGACAATATATTCCACCAATAAGAGTTTTATTGACAACAAGCAGATAGGATGTGTTTGAATGCTCAATCGAATTGAATTGTAATGATTTGTTCAATAAAGAGTTAATGACCAAAGGAAGCTAGCTGCACATCATAATGAGTGGTCCCCATATTGCAATTACCATAATTCCAAGTCCAACTTGAAACACTTTGCAATTAGGGGTTTGGGTATTTTGAATTAAATTGTCACCACCACTCGGTCATTTCTGTAATAAATTGGATGAATTGCAGTTCAGTTCAATTGGGCATCCAAACACATCATTAAAAACATAAAAGACGCATGATTGGCATTTGCTCTGATGGTCAAATACACCCATTGTTTCTACTTTTTGGTAATATACAATTGCACATATGGGTGTACACAGCAATAAAAGTGGGAGTAAATAGCTGTTGTACTGATTGCTCAGTGAATGAGCCAAACTACAGAAGCATGAGAAAGCTTCATCTAACATTTTTATGGCTGTAGCCATAGTTCAACAACGCGAAAGCTTGACTCCATTTGATGTCCACCCGGGCTGAGTCAACTCGAAGAGTTGGCTGAATCTCTATTTGACTCGATTCAGTATTTAGTAAGGAATCTTAAAATCATTGGTGTAATAGTAGAAATTTGAACTTAGATAAGTAACATAAAATAGCAAAAACAGATAAAACGACTAGTATCCACTCTACCATGTGATTGAGAACTGTAACTTGCCTGCTTACACCTGCTAAAGAAAACTGCTAGTATCCGCTCTAGCATGTTGAGAAGAAAATAACAGCTGAAGTGATATGAAATTGTCAACATAACTGAAACAAAATGATTTACATTATTCAGTACTCATGATGGGATCATTACCATATGTTCGTGCAGCACAGTCAAACTCATTGTCGGGAGAGCTGGAGAGGTGAATTGTAGATGATTCATCTGGATTTGCACCACCTGAATTGGGTTTATTGGGATGTTGGTAGGAGGAATTGTATGATCTTCCAACTGAGTATATGCATGGTATCCAACGGTCTTGAGTCTGTACAAGTGGGGCCCACGGATCGGTGACGCAAACTATTGATCTTATGGAACCCCAATATGCCACAAAAATATCCCGGATTGGAAAATTCTTGTCATCCAATCTATATTCTTCTTCCATTGATTGCTGATAGTTGCTTTTGTTCTCTCAATCGCCTATTAGCATGCCCATGCAAGGCTTAGGCTGGTCCCATAGGAGGGACTTTTGGGCTCATCCATGATGCATCAACGGACTGGATCACCGAACCATGGGCCGCACTTGTACAAACACATGGCCTGAGGATCTTATGCATATCGACATGTCAAGGATGTACAACGTATCTGTTGGTAACATTCATGGATTCTTTTATTAATCACTTGAATTTACAGTTTTTATTTTTCCATTTTTATACACCAACTTCCACCTATGCTAAGGTTGAAAAGGATTTAAGGCTCCCTCAGAGAAATTCTCACATTCAGCAACTTAAGAAAAGAAAATCAAGTGTTCTAGAAGAAGTAGAATTTTAATGACTTCTACCTAGATATTCATGCAACTGAAGAGGATCATAACTATGCTTAAAAGACTGACCCAGATAGACTTGTTTGGTTCTGAGTCAACTCAGGCCTCACCCAAGTCGGGGGTGACTAGTGGTATCGAACTGGATCGGGTCCTACCAGATCCGAGTCAACTCAGACAAGTTGCATCAGACTCATCCGAGTCCCAAAACCATGCTCATAACTGAGGAAGATCAGACCCAGGTACCTGATAAAGCGAGTTTAATTTTCATTCGATCTGATATTTGTTCTTCTCAACTACAAAGCCTCTTTGGAAAATACATGTAGAAATATAATTTGAAAAAATGTACTTCACAGAATCGACGGAGTCCGTAATGACCACATCAGTAGTTCGTTCTTGCCTATTTCACAACATACCCACTAAATCTAGAGCAGAAGAATTCAATGATCAGTTTGCAAGATTCGTTAGCAGTTGGGTGGGAGGACGGAGTGGAAGTTCCAAAATTGAGTGTTAATATCAGTCTTCAAAACCCACTCTCCAAAGACCAATGCAAGAAAAGAAGAGCAATTGACAGCATCATAGAAGTGCACCAAAATCCCCACATGAACAATGCCCGTTCTTGAATCTGTGGAGCCGCTTGCTATCCCGAACGACGATCTCCCGTTGAGTTGATACCGAGAAGAATTTATCAAACCATGGCAATCCCGACACATACTAATGCTCTTTACAACACGGATAGATGCGTCATCAGGCATGTTTATCAACCCAAAAGCAATAGCCAGCTTTTCGCTATGATGAACGTTAGAGGAATGTGCCTTCTCTTTATCCTCTT